>CM059584.1:57737500-58407500 GCA_030407085.1 Trichopria drosophilae | reverse complement strand
GAAACATTTTCTACACAAAAAATATTTAAACGATTTGACAGCTGGCAAAGTTTGAAAAGCATTACTAATTGTACAAAAAACTGATGTTTTTTCAAATTTGATACAAATCGTTACGTTGTTAGACCTTTCATCCACAGAATTCTCATACAGGTAACTAATAATCATTCTGTTCATTTTTTTTAAACAGAGTTTAGCAATAAAATTGTGTGTGTGTGTGTGTGTGTGTGTGTGCGTGCGTGCGTGCGTGCGTGTGCGTGCGTGCGTGTGTGCGTATGTGCGTGTGTGCGTGTGTGAGCGATTATTCGTCATAATAAGTATTTAAGAAATGAATTATGATAGAAAAGAAGTGTGAAGTAATTTGCAATTATTTCGAAAACCGGATCAGCTGCGATTTTAAACCAAACGAGTTTTCACTCCCCAGACGTCCCCAAATGCATCCCTGAGCGCAGTTTTGGGCGACATTTTTGTTAAACCTATTCCTGCTTCCGAGCCACCGTGATTCGTATTTTCCCTAATTAAAAATATTACA
Source organism: Trichopria drosophilae (assembly GCA_030407085.1). Lineage (NCBI taxonomy): Eukaryota > Metazoa > Arthropoda > Insecta > Hymenoptera > Diapriidae > Trichopria > Trichopria drosophilae. The sequence continues at coordinate 58,406,971 of CM059584.1, read as the reverse complement.
AATGGCGTCCAACTCGAGGCCACGAAATTAAAATTTAATATTCGTGAGAACAAAAGTATAATTTCAAAAGAAAATGAATGGATGGCGAACGTGGTGACAATAAATATATAACAAGGTCAGGAAGAAATTGCAAAGTTAAATATGAATCTTTAAATTTTTTAAATCAAAATAAAAAAAAAAAATTAGAAGATATCAATATGCCTGTTGTTCCGGAAGATTCCTTAATTAAATTAAATACGAATGTAAGCAATAATATGAGTAATAAATCAGAAATTGAATTATTGAAAAAGCAATTAGAGGGACAACGGCTTATAATTGACGAAATAAGAAGTAAACAAAGTCAAAGTAATGTAAATACCGAGACCGTGAATCAGAATTCTAATGTAAACATTAGTGTACAGGATGTTAGCACGATTATAAGCAATTTGAAGCTAAATAATATTGATGCGAGATTACCAATATTCAAAGATGAAAATGATAAAAATCCTGTTAAATTTATTGACGAAATTGAAAAGTTTTTTAAATTGAAAAATATTACAGAATTTGAGAAAAAATTAATCGCACTTGAAAATGCATTAGAAGTTCGAGCGCAATTATGGTTCGAATTTTTAAAGGGGACAATTTTTTCATATGAAAAATTTAAAGAAGAATTTTTGACAGAGTTTTATCCTATTGCTGTACAAAGCAAATTTAAATTGGATTGGATTTCTCGTAAATATAAATATCAGGATGGTAACATGCTTGACTATTTCTATAAACAAGTTAATGAAACAAAATATTTTCAACCGCGGATGGAAAATCAGGAAATTTATTATAACATAATACAACAACTTCCTTATCGTATTTGTATTTCATTATCAACTGTCACGTTGTCTGACATTAACGCAATAACACAAGCGATTGGAAATTTAGATCGGTTGAATTCAAATAAAGACAATGAAGGCTACCGTAAACAATATAATAATAACAGTTTTAATTCGTCAAATCCTAAAATTAAACGTATGTATCGAAAATATGAAAACAGAGATAATCCGTATTATAATAGAAATTACTCAAGTATGCCCGTTCCTGATACGCGCTATCCCCCTCCGAACTGGAATAGTAATGTAAATCAAAATAGGAATTTTGAAAACCCCTCTAATCAACAGGGCAATGGATATTATTCGAGTCGAAATGTAGATATGAATCGTTCTAATAGGTCTAACCAAAATATTAGTGATGGTACGAGTAGTAGATTTGGACAGAATGCAAATTCGAATAATTTAAACGACGAATCGACGCGTTGAATCGTGGTCCGGCAACGCGTCGTGATCAATTTAATTTTATTCAAGATTTATCAAAGGGAATTTTGGAAAGTGAGGGCCCAAGTGATTTAAATAAAAATGATAAAAAGATTCGATTTCCGCATGTTAAATTAAAAATTAATGATAGAGAACGATGGGCGTTAATTGACACGGGTTCGGAAGTTACTTGTATTTCGGAGACGTATTATAAGGAAGTTTTACATGATTCATATTTTGAGGAACTACCGGTTACTAATTTAATGATTGCGGTGGCTGTGGGAAAGAAGGCAGTGACAATAAAAAAACAAATTTGGATCCCTTTTATTATTGGCAATTGTAGTAGTGTGCACGCATTTTTGATTATTCCGCATCTGTCAACAGATATCATTTTGGGAGATGATTGGTTATGGGAGCACGGTGTGGGTCTAGATTATAGACATGCTCAAATTAGAATTCAGAATAATATAATCGAAAAAAATAGTGTTATGTTTCAGCAAAATAAAGCTGATAAAATTGGAATTGATAAGAAAAGTGATGTGACGTATATTCAAATACTGAAAAATAATGTTAAAGATAATATGATGAATATACGAGGTGATGATATTAAAAATAATTATGTGAGTAATTTTAAGATGAAAACTGTTGATAGAGGCGAGGTTGATGATAAAAAATTTGATGATGTGGTTGATGAGATTGTTCATCAAGTGGAGTTGTACAATAACGATGAAAAGCGATTATTTCGCGAAAAGTTGATTCAGTTTGAGTGCCTTTTTTCTGACAAGCCGAGTCATGCCAAAGGATATGAACATCAAATTAAGGTTAAAAATAAGCAAACTGTCGTTCGTAAAACATATTCTGTTCCATTCGCGTTGAGAAAAGATGTCGATCAAGCAATTCGAGAGATGTTAGAGGCGGGGATGATTGAACGCGCGAATAGTCCATTCTGCAATCCTTTACGGATTGTTCGAAAGGAAAGTGGAGATGTGCGCGTGTGTTTGGATGCTCGATATTTGAATCAGATCATTGATGATGACCACGAGTCCCCGCCTCTCATCAATGACTTGTTACAAAAATATGAGTCAGCCCGATATTTCTCGAAATTTGATTTGACTTGAGGATATTGGCAAATAGGATTAAATGAAGATTCCCGGGATTATACTGCTTTTTTATATGACTCGAAAATGTATAGATTTTGCCGTGTCCCTTTCGGTCTGAAGACTGCGGGTAGCGGATTTATTCGCGCATTAGGAAATGCACTGGGCAATGAAGTCCCGGAGTCGGTGTCTATATATATCGATGACATTTTAATCGGAACGAAAACATTTGAAGAACACCTTAGCGTTTTGGAGTTTGTGTTTGCTAAATTGCTTCAGTTTGGTTTTACGATTCGATTGAATAAATGCAAATTTTTCTGTAAAACGATTTCATTCTTAGGATTCGAATTGTCTTCGAATGGTGTTTAACCTGACCCGAATAAGTTAAAGTGCATTCGCGAGTTCGAACATCCGCGAGATAAAGTAGAGTTGCAAAGATTTCTGGGTACGTGTAATTACTACCGTCAATTTTGTCTGAAGTATGCAGGTTATATAACGCCGTTTAGGGAATTATTAAAAAAGAATGCTGTATGGAAATGGGGTACAGAAGAAGCGCAGGCATTTGAGACATTAAAGAGACAATTCCTTGATTGTGTTAGCCTTAAACATGTACTATCAGGAGTTCCATTTCAAGTACAGACCGATGCGAGTGACGTAGGCATAAATGGAATTTTGACACAAAGGGATGATCAAGGTCACGTGCGTCTTATGTCGGTAGTAAGTAGATGTTTATCGCAATCGGAATCCAATTATTCAACGACCGAGAAAGAATTAGTCGCAATAATCTATGCTGTTAGTAAGTTCAGAGTCTACCTGATAGGGGTGAAATTCGATATGATGATGTGACGGATCATGAAGGCTTGATCTTCCTATCATCTACACCATATCGGAATGCTCGATTAAACGGGTGGAGCTTGCTTTTGCAGCAGTATGATTTTGAAGTAAAGTATTGTTCTGGTTCGGAAAATATAATCGCCGACTTTTACAGTCGTAATCCCGAAAGTAAATTCCATTCCATTCAACCAAAAGCCTTGATTATCTCATTTCTACGTGCAGGTCGAAAAATTGATGGTCGATGGGGGGATTATGATGAAACATTGAATATATTGGGTCAAGATTCGGTCGTGTTAAAACAATTAAAGAATTTAGATAAAATGCAAAGTCAGGATCCAATGATCCAGAAACATCAAATGCGCTTTTATAATCAAGAAAGTTATGAGTTTATGCGAAAACATCAGGGCATCTTCTTCTATCGTGATAAAGGATCGGTAAATGGCGTATCATGATTCCGGAGACTTTGACGGAGATGTTGATCGATGAAGTACACTCAGGATTGGCCCATGCAGGTGTTGATAAGACGGTTAAAAAATAATTCTCGAAATTCATGTGTCTCGCTATTTATGAATCAATTTAAATTTACTTTGACATGTAATTATCTAATCATTTGATAAATCGGACAATATGCAAGTAGACGGATCTTTATGCAATATATTTCAATGAAACAAATATCCACCACTTTCGCTATCGTTCATTATATTCGTATTTCCCCTAATTAAAAATATTACAAGGCTAAGTTGGTCTTTATACGCCGAGCGGAAGTTTCGTAAACGAGACATAGGCGAGCGAACGCACGAGCCGAAGGCGAGCTGTTATCAAGGGCGGCAGTTTCTGGCCAGAATATAGGCTAGAATCTACTCACCGGCCAGAAATTATGCCAGATTCTGGCCAATATCTGGTCAATTTTCTTACAGGGGTCCGTTAATATTGTATTATATTTTTTGTGCAATTCAACGGATTCCTGCAAACTTCTAGCTGACTGTAAAGGGTTTTCGAAAACTCAATTAATGATAATCGTACGTCATGCAAGTGAATATTATAAAATTGCAAAATTTAAAATTTCCAAAATTCAAAAATATCTCGAGAACGGTAACATATGCGAAACCTGTCAAAATTTTGGGGGTGTATCGATAGGGGGCACGGCCTCGAGCAAATAAATACAACTCCGCAAATAAATTTTGCAAATATGCAAAATACAATATTTTCAAAATGTTTAATTATCTTAAAACATGGTCAGGGATACGGGAAGGACGTGTACGTACAAAATTAATTACCTACGATCATAATATACTAGTTCTGAAAGTTTATTTCGTAACATAGACCGTCGTGTAGTGCTTAGCGCGCTTGCTTTGCGATGTATGGTCGCAAGTTCGAATCCTACCCGAGCGACAGATTTTTTAATTTATTTGTGAGCGATAATAATTATAAGAAAATATAGGTAAAAATTAAATAACTTACGAGACTTTAATATAAAATATTTATAAATATAAAAAATGTGATGAATTAAACTTAATTTTTTTTACGTCGGAATAAGGTTTTTGATTTGTCTGGCGCCCGTTTGGAATTTTATTTGGCGATAGTATGGATAAGAGTATGGGAAACGATCGTAGGCCAGACTAATCCCATATCTTTGATCCACACAAAAGGCATACAACACCCACAGCATAGCAATACTCTTCCCAATACTAAAGCCAGACCGATAATTTCCTTGCGGGAAGTAAATATATATTTAACTTCAGAAAATATTTCATTGCTTCAAGTAAATAGTTACTTGAAGAGGGTAAATATGTATTTGGAAAAATTTAGAACTAAAAAATACTTGTATCGTAATAAGATGTTACTATCTATTCTATAGGTTTTTCTACTTTCGTACGTACCCTATTGAAAAAATCCATGTGGATTCTGTATGGATTTTCATTATGGACTTTCCATATGGATTCCATGTGGATTAATGTGGATTCCATGTGGACTCGTCAGGATTCCATATGGATTTTTGATGTGGAGTTCCATACGGATTCTATGTAGATTTTTGATGTGGATTCTCTATGGATTTTCTCTACATACATTGTACGTTTTGTAGAAATCGTTGTTGTTGTGTGGAAAATCCACATGAAAATCAATATCAAAAATCCATCTGGAATCCATATGAAAAAATCCATATGGAATCCATACGAATCCATATGAAAAAATCCATATGGAATCCATACGAATCCACATGGTATCCACATCAATCCACGTGGAATCCATATGGAAAATCCATGCGGAATCTACATGGATTTTTTCAATTAGGGTATTTATTCAACACTTGTACACCTAAATACATAGGGGAAGTAGGGTAGGCGTATATTTATATTTTATAGCTTAACTTTAAAAGCTCAGCCACTCGCACGCTCGCTTTAAAGTCTCAGCTACCACAACGTATCACTTGGAGACTATTTCGCATAAAATAGGCATACCGGCAAAACTGAAAAGTAGGCTTATACATTAAATGAAAATTGATTGCTCGGATTGCGAATATACAGAATAATTTATTCGACACCTGTTGATAATAACAAGAAATGATCAGAGATTTTCCGAAGCTACTTATATGAACAAGAACAAAATTTCTTGAATCAAGGAGATGTTTCTTGAAATGAAATAAATTACAGCGTTTCAAAATATTTTTTAAAACAAACAAGTAAAAATATTTATATTTTATTTCATTCAAGTTATCAAACGGAATAAATTGATATTACCAAGTAAATGTATATTGGTTTGAAATAAATAGATATTCGAAGAAAAACAAATTTTATGTATAGGAAACGTATTTCTTGGAATTATACTGAGATGTAATAAACATTTACGTTTTCTTTAAGCGGACATTTTTTCTTCTAAGCAAATATTTAGTTCTTCAAAGTAAATCCTGATCTTCTTTTAAATAAATATTTTGTTGAGACTGCTGAAATAAACTATTTATTTGAATCAAGGGATATTAGCAGGAACATAATTACTGACATCCAGTTGTATCATTTTCTAAATAAAAACATATATTTTTTGGCGCCCTAAAATATTCGTTTAAAATTATGTACTTCTTTCAAGAAATATGACCCAAGAAAAAATGAATTGTATGTAATCGTAAAGATTGGTATACAATTAAATAAAAATTGTAAACAATTTTGTAATAGTACTTACAAATGTACACAGGTGTATAGAACTGTATAAGATATCGACAATCGTATACAAATTATTAGAAGTATGTATAATTGTATGAAATTATATAATGTTTAAAATAATATATTCACGAATTTTCGATAAACATTAATTTGTATATATTAATATACACGTGCATAGAAATGTATAAAACGATACATGGTAATCATGACTTTTTATTCGTTTCCATATAGTTGTATTCAAATTTATAATTTGATTAATTTGGAAATTCATTGTTGTTCCTATAATATTTAATTGTTTTAACTGGTATATACTTCATTACATGCAACGGTATAAGCAGAAAAAAAGTGATCAATTTAATGAAATATTTGAATTTTATAGTTATTTTGTACAAACAATTAAAACACGTATATTTGTTTAACTTTACCAGTTTTACTAAAGTTTTTATTGGCATATTCATTTTGGGCGTATATTGACAGTACTGATATATTTTGTTAAATATAGCAAATATTTTATCAGCTTTACTAAATATTTGAAAAACATAGTCAGTCGCCTAAGTTACATTAATTACTGCTTTTAATGACTTGACTAAAGACGATGTTAATAAAGAAAAAAAGGAACAGTTGGTCTCTATGGACTCAACAAAAAACACTTCATCTACTTATAAAAGATATCTGCCCATAAATAGAGACAAATATAAACATAGCCAGGTTTTGGTAATATTACCGTGCCAGACTTCTTGATTAAATCAGTGATATATAAATATTTTTTAAAATGATTGAAACGTGGGTTCTGTTTCCCTATCACGGTAATCAAGAGTTATGTTGCGGTATTACTTCCAAAACCCGGCTTTGTTTACATTTGTCTCCAGTTATGAGGTTCATATCCGAACCCGTATATAATAATTTAGTTTATTTCCTCTTTATTATTGACCTATACAACGAAGACATTATATTTATTTATATAATATATAATATAAAAACGATTTAGAAATTAAATTCATTAATAAAACACTATTTTAATTCAAGACAATAATTTCTTAATGTTGGAAATAGTATGGAAAGGAAATAATTGGCTTGAAGGAAATCTTCTCTTAAATCAACGAAAATTTCTTTGAATAAAAAACATGATTACTTTATTCAAGTATATCAATTTCAAGTAAATATATTTCGTTAAAAAAAGTACTTTTTCAATTTTAATAATTCTCCAAGTTTATTATGTTTTGTCATTCCGCCGATATATCACCTTTTGGGAAGATGCTACGTCTGTTAACCAAAATATTCCCTCAACGAATGTAGTTTTCTGGAAGCCAATTTCAAGTAACAGCATTAATGCACTTTTTTATGTAGTTCAATGCAATTCATACACCTGTCATTGAATTTCATGCAATGTAACGGCAGCAATTTTTAAGCAGGTGTATTCATGAAAAATTGTAGATCAATATTGAAATTCTCATGAACAACATTCATTTTTTATTCAAGGTTCATTCAAGATTATTCCCGCCCAAGCACTTTCTGTGATTGGTGCAATAATCTACTTAAAAAAAGAACCAAATTATAACTTCAGTGATACGGAACTAGCTCTATGCATTCAATATGTGCAATCGCATCAGAAGAATCGCCGAGGCGGAGCGAGTCAAGAGATAAAATAAGAACAAGTAGAAGAACGCCCACTGATGCCACCACTAGGCCTATCGCAGTCAGTGCCGATGCGAAATATTCGACTTTTAACAAGATGGTGCTCTTTACTTCAAGGTGGCCTGTAACCTACTGCTCGGCCTCTATTCGGTCGACCGGCGCTTGTCATATGTAACCCACCCTTTCAACATGGCTGCTCGTACATTCATAGTTTACAAGCCACAACTTTAAGTCGGGGAATTTGACGATGAATTACCGCCAAACCCCTTCTGGTATGCTGTGGTCCCAATGAATTGTAACCGCAAATAAGTATATAATCAATATAAGAAGTAATTTGATTCATATTTGTAATGGCTTCAATATACTGTTATAATAATGATATAACTCCGTATTTCCATTTGTGAAAATAGTAATAGAATATTTCGATAAAAGTATGTAAAAGTTTTTTCTAGGAATGTGAGGGTTGCGGGCCGAACTTAAAGCAAGGTTCGCATTCACATAACTACAAAAAACATTTTCGCACATGCGTCGAACAATTCTATTACTATTTTCACAAATGGAATAACCAGTTATATCATTATTATAACATTATATGTTGGAAGCGTGTGTAAAATGCACCAAAAAAAAACGGAAAATGTGTAAAATAGCATATTTCACTTTTTTTGGGCGCATTTTACACAAACTTGCAACATAAAATATTGTTCTTCGCTTTCAGTTCGACTCGCAACCCTCACATTCGTAGAAAAAACGTTTACGCCATTGTAGCCTTGTATCGAAAATTATTATTATATACGTACATTTACTACCACCGTTTGTTAGTAAATACAAAAGTTCAAACTGTAGTTATGAAATCTAATTTGTTCCCGTAAGTTAAGCTTCTTTGTTCGACCATAACACCTGATACTAAATTTTCATTTTTTATAACAATAACAAAAAATTGAATATAATTAACGTTATGTTATTCGAAAAATGGCATAAAACATTTTTGAAGCTTACCAATTCAGATCCATGATATATATTAACGGAAGGTACAATTAGAGTGCTTCCAGTCAGAGTTCTGATAAAAGCTCTAAGTTCTGGCAAATGTAAGATTCAGTAGTCATTTGCGTTTTCACCAGCTCACTAATCTCAACATACAGTACAAAGCTTGGCGACTTTTTATGTATATTAAAATATATATCAGTATAAACAATTAGTACGTATGCAAATACTACAACATACGGTTTTAGAATATGACGACGAAGATGAGAATCTTTGCCGCTTTTTATAGTAATATGTTTCATTCTTGAAGAAACTCTTTACTATTGTTTCCTTCCTTTCTGGGTACTGCGTTGCCTGAGTAGCTTCTCCATATTTCTACCCGAGAACAAATGAGTGATATAGAATTGTATATAATTCCATATATGTACTAGTTTTTCATCTGTAGAATTTTATGACACTGTAGACATTAATATTCAATAATATATAATTGTATGTACTTACATAATTAAGAAATAAATTCAATAAAAAAAAAACTCGTGTTGGAAGGGGGATAAGAACACGCGTCTTTCGGATTATAAAGCAGACGCCCTGACCGTTACGCTACCGCGCAGTATGATAATTCATTGAAGGATAAGAAAGTCGCTTTATAGAACCGAGTTCTTTTATAAGTAGATAAAGTGTTTTTTGCTGAGACCGTCTATTTCACTGAAAATATGCGTTTTTTTATTGACATCGTGTACAAAAGGGGTAATTAATGTAACTTTCCCAATTGATTATGTTGTTCAAATATTTAATATAGCTGATAAAATATTTGCTATATTTAACCAAATACACAAGTACTATCAATAAACGCACAAAATGAATATGTCAATAAAAACTTTACTAAAACTGGTGAAACCTTTGGTTTAGTTAATCAATTAAACATGTTTTTATTACTAGAACAAACTAATTATAACGTTGAAATCATTAATTGAATTGGTCAATTTATTTCAGGGTATACAATTATATGCAACCTAATGTATACAAGTGAATACAACTAATTATTAACATATACACTTGTGTTCTGTTGTATGCAAATTATAATGAATTTTTGTACACAACTATGTATAAACGAATAGATGTCATTATTAACATGTAAATTTTTTTTACACTTCTATGCAGGTGTATATTAGTGTATAAAAACTAAAGTTTACCGAAAATTCCTAATTATTTAATATTATATTAAACTATATATAATTTCATTAAATTATATATCATTGTAATAATTTCTATACATGTGTATACGTCATTTACAATTCTATAGACGAAAAATCAATGTAGCCTTACTATACACTTGTAATTATACACTTGTATACACTAATGTAAAAACTACACCATTTGTACACAATTGTTTAAAAATCATTTTGGAGTCGTTTTAATTCGCTAACTTCGACAAAAACGTAATGAAGATGTTCAATATATAAAAACTCAGATCTATTTGTTCTTGTACTATCGTAGTGTGGAGCAATGATCGAAGGAGCAATGCAATGAATACTTATTTTTGATGGAAATATACAATGGAAATATTTATATGTGGTTAACAAATATTCGATAACTATTGGATATCCAGGATAAATGAAACTAATGTCCATTTGAGTTCAACTGCGAATATTTTATATATGTCGAGAATTTCAAGACTAGATAGGACATTTTAAATGAAAAACATATATGTAAAACATATAAAATAATTTTTTATAACTATAATTAAGTTTCTTTGTTAATTTAAATTGTCCTCCTACTTTTTAACGCTTACAAATAATTAAAAATGAACATTATCACTCTTGGATATTCGATGCGGTGACCCATATCCCGTTGATAGTGGAGTGTAAGCTGATTGCATGCACGGGAAAAAGACATAATTGTATTTATTCTCTAAATAGCAGTGTCTGGCACATCTAGGTTTTTAGTTAGTTATACCATTTAATCAAGCGGAGCTCCGACGAAGTTTAAATAAAAGCTGCGTGCATTTAATGGTTTTCTTTAAATATAATTTACAGGTTGCCTTGGAGTAATTTTACATAATATTAATTTTGTTCTCTGTTTCATCTATAAAAATGTTCACCTTTTTGGCATCGGCGCCACAAATTAATAAATGTGAAACTTCGTAGAAATGATGAAAGCGGATGCTGAAAATCGTTGTTAACATGGCAAAACTTGCTGTATCTTTCCATGTTTCTGAGTTCTGTGATAAAGGCTAAAAGGGTTAAATTTTTTAGCGAATAGGTCAAGGAATCGGTGCATGCGGATTTCTCAAGTCACTATGGCCAAATACAAGATGTCTACGGATTATTCGAATTAACCAAAGAAGTTGCTTCGTGATATTTGGGAATACAATCGTTTGGATTCATTTTATTGCAATTCATGGTTTTAATGTCAGTTATATGTTTTGATATAATACGTTTAAAGCAATTATGTTGTACTGAATAAATAACGATTAATTTAACTATAATTACAAATCTTCATGTTGAATTTAATTTTATTTTTCATTTTAATGTAATATAAGTCTAAAGATTTCATGACCCTCCGGCATCAGTGAAACGAGTAAAAAAAAAGTAATTAAAATCATTAACATTAATAATTTTGTTATATCTGGTAAACATATTTTATAGTCCCGGGAAAAAAATGAATAGTATAGCTTTGTACAGAATAGCATATATCGAACTGTATAAAATTGAATATTAAATTTTCGTTTGTAGCATTTTATGAAACTCTGTACGTTACTATTGAAGAATATATAATTGTATATATATATTTTAATAAGAAATGAATTAAGTCGCAGAAAAAAGTCGAGTTGGAAGATGAATTTGAACCCGCGTCGTTCGAATTACAAAGCAACCCCCTAACCGTTTCGCTCTCTAGAACAGACTTCTTTTATAAGTACCAAAAGTGTTTTTTTGTTAACACCATTCCTTTCACTGAAAATATCCATTTTCTAATTTTATAAAACTAACATTATGTTTAGTCAATTACATAAAATGGTTAATTAATGTAATTTCACGAACTATTGTTATATATTAGCAAAATAAGCATCCCAAAGGCGTAAAAGTATTGTCTTAGCTCTTAAAGGAATTAACAATAGTATATTATGTACCAAGGGATTTTTTACTGCATTCGTTAAAGTAGAATGCACAAAGTAATACAGATGTCCTCAACCAAAACCAAGTTATATGAAAATCCCCTAGAAAAAGGTTTACTGCATCTTATTTTAGATGTTTGATAATTTCAAAATAATTTCGAATGAAATCCTGGCTGTTCATTTTCATAGAGAAACATTAGTAAACATTTTTCTATTTTTTCTATTTTAACCATTTAAATCCTGTAGTGACTACAAAAATTAAAATCATTAATTAAAGTTAGAATTTGTTTAAGTTAGACTTATAACATGCACATTTTGTTGAAAAAGGTGTATTTTATAAAATGTCAAGAAAATATTTAAATAATACTAAAATCGCAGAATTTTTTACAAATCATAACGTGCCTAAGTCAACATCTAATTGCGCTTAGCGGCAATGATTTTTTTGTTCGACAATCAAAATTGCAGGTAGGTATCTGATCAATATTTTCTATCAATGCAGTTAGGCTTATCGCCGCTAGGTACGGTTGCGACACAGTGGCTTTACTCTGCACTGCCGCGGCTACTCTAGTAGGAATGGTAAAATTTCTCTACAAATTTTATAAGTCTGATTTGAACAAATTCTGACGTTAATTAAAGATTCTGAATGTTTTAGTTACTACATGATTTACAGGGAGAAAATACAAAAAATAGAAAAAATGTTTACTATTTTTATCTATGAAAATTATCAGCGAGGATTTCATTCGAAACGGATTTTGAAACTATGAAACATCTACAATGAGATGCCGCAAACAATTTCCCTAGGCATTTTCATGATACTTCTTTTTGATTGAGGACACCCGTGTCTATTTGAAAGCATATCCATCAAAAAAATTTAAATTTCGATAGACTCTAATATACTCGGAGAGAACTGTACAAGTCTGAAACTGGAGGATTCCCCTCGCTGCCAAACTAAGATTCGGGGCTGGCTCTGCACCAGTGCTCTGAGATGCAGGGGGCGATAGGAGAGGAAATCGCCAGCGTGCTACCCCTTCCACCGGCCCACCGCTCCGAATGCTCTCTGCGAAACAGTCGCGGATCTTGAGCTTGCGCGTATGAACTGGCCGCTCATTGGCTGGCCACATTCCCGCGACATAGCCGGTATTCAAACGTCACGGCCGCCCCGCTGCATGAAGTTGAACGTTTTTATTCATTAATGAATAAATATGCAATAAAAAAATTAATATTTTCGCACGAATCGGCATTAAATATAATTTACATATTTGTCGGTATGGAAATGAAAGTATAAAGTAATGAAAAATATAGAACGATGAACTAATAGTTGTTTTTATCTTTAAAGGCGTCCTTTCACTATGAATCTTCACATTTGAACTCCTAAGCAGAATATAACGAATTCAAAATAACAATATATGCACTTAAAAAAGTCTGAAGTAAAATTACATTTCATGAATGTAATTGTTTACTGTGATTATCGTGTTCAAATTACACATTTATTGTAATTTTTCAGCGATTTTCATAGGTTTGTACAGTAAATATGTAATATTACGATAAAATTGTAATTTTTACAACGAGAATCATTGCACACAAAAATACCACTGATAATTGTAATAAATATACAATGAAATGGTGAAGTGAAAAAATCTAATATTACAGCAATTGTGTAAAATTCCATAGATTCAACAGGAAACTTCCATAGTTTTTCAAAGGAATTGTACACTGAAATGTGATATATTACATGCTTTTAGTAAATTTCTAGCGACTATCAGTGGTACTTTTGTGTCTACAAATCCTATGATTTTTCGCGGTAAATTTACGTCAACATTTTTTATAGTGCGGGAAGACGTCAAACACTCAAATTGTAAAAAGTGCTATTTCAAAAACGTTGCACTGAAAAGCCCAACTCTAACATTTTTTTCTCAACAGTGTAAAACAATGCAGTTGTTTTGTTACTTTTTTTTTTACGAATATTAGTAATGATACTTGTCGGCACAATGAAAATAAGATATGAACATTTAATTAATACATTTTGAATGTAAGTTGGAGGGAAACAAGGCTTTAAGTATAAATGAGTTTTTGAAGTGTCGAGTTGTTGAATGTTCAATTTTTGAGGTGTGGTTTTTTATGAAATCGGATTTTTAACGCGTTCCGACGAGGTGCTATTGTAAGTATTGTTTTAAAAATTGTAGACACAAAATAAATCCATTGACGCATACAAATTTCAAGGAAACTATTACATTTTTTTTTTCGGAGGGGGGAATTGCCGGCTATGTCGCGGGAATGCGGCCAGCCTGCGCTAGCGTGGTGGGGGGCTCAGTCCTCAGACCCCCGTTTTTTTTATACAAGCCTGACATAACTAACCGATATTTTTAATAACATTTGAATTCTGGCAAACGTGGAAACTGCATTTTTTGTTTAAAATATTTCTTAAGACACTTCAATGACGTCAATGAGGATAAGCACTATAGTGCTTAACGAACAACAAACAGATGCATTATATTCGAAAATTACGTTAATAATTCTTTGAACTTTTTTTATTATATTTAAACGGTGTCGTTTGAGACAAATTTCATTACATTAATAGGCTATCATTAATTTAATTTTATTTACGATTAACTTAACTCGATCAAGCAAACAAATTTTTCCTTTTTACTATCAATAATATTAAATTCATTTTTATTATTATTTGAATTTTTTTTTTAATAAATAAAATGAGTACAGTTAACGAGCAAGTCCTTGTTGTTCTCAGTGCAATTAAAATTCGTGGTCAGGTCATCAAGGCACCTTGCGCGTGCATTAAAAATTGGGTTGAAGCGAATGTTGCGGGCGATCCAGATATATTTGCCCAATTAGTTGAGCGAAGAGAAAGGCTAGGGAAGTATTGGGAGGAATACCACATGATACAATCGATAGTAAGAAAAATTCATAACATTTTATAGTCACAAAGTAACATATTTTTAAATATGACGGAAAATACCAGTTCGAAGTGAAATGCGATTATTGTTATTATTGTTATCATATTGTTATTATTATTGTTAATAATAAAGAAACAGTAAAAGATTAATTTCTTCTTACGTAGATTACAGAAGTAAATTAAAAATACAATTAATTAATAAATAATAATTATTCACTTGTAACGGAAATGCTGTTTTTTATCTTTGTTTTCATACCCGGTTATAGGTAAAAGCATTCCGTTATTCCCCAGACTCCGGCGCGGGGTGGTTCCGTATTGCGTAATAATTATATGGCTAGGGAGATTTCAGAACGAGCTGACCGCCAAGGCGACTAGAGCCGACAACACTGTGGAGAGGCACGTGGGTACTCGCCGATAACCGGGAAGTCAGACCTCTACCTGTTGTTGACCCGCGAACACCGTTTAAGACTATATTTTGTATTTTTATATTTTCGGTTCGGGAATTGCTACTAAGGACAATCTTTTAGTCGTCCATATTTATCGTTTGTTTTTTTTTTTGTTTATTGGGCCACGTGCTATCGGACGACCGACGTCCCTTTAATTGCACCCGGCGATTAAGCGGGACAAGCGACGCCCATTACGAGTGCCTATTGGGAGTGAGGGAGAGAGAGCGAGATCGTCGTTGTACCTGGGCGACACACCAAAGCATTGTAAGTACCGGCTCTATCCCGGCTTTCTCATATCTCTCGGGCAATAAATACATCTTTTATTATTGGCAATAAATTTATTTATGTTAAGTACTGGTTTATCCCCTTCCTTTGAATTTTCTCCTCTTAACGTTGTCTCACATGATCTCATTCTAAGAGTTGTGTGAATACGTATTAGTAGTTGTCTTGTGTTTTCCGGGTATTCGTAAGTTTTGATTTGGGACAACCGCATGTTATCTTTTATAGTGGCACTCGTGACTCCTAACTCAAAATTTGCGGGCCGTGCATTTTTTTATTGAAAGTGCGCGACTGTTGTAACTGTCGGCGCGAGATCAACTTTGCTTGCAGTTAGACGCACAGACGTCTTATTAAAATTAATAACAAATCTAAAAGACGGTTATAAAATTGAATTGTAAAAGCTCAACCGTGTTGTTTTTAAATGTTCGAAAGTTCGACAGTCGCCAAGTTACAAAACGGCACGAACAAATTAAAATTATTAATTATTTCACGATTGCACCATAATTACAAAATTGGCGCTCGAACTTCATGTAACCCTTTTTGTGCTAATAATTATTAAAGGACAAATCTTTGTGTATGTGTTGTGTATGTGTCATATGGAAACATTGTGGAATACAATAGTCGACAAGTATTTTTAATTAAGTACCAAATAAGTCCATGAGTAATTGATAAAATAAGTTGGAAGTTACTTTCCCTATTTAAATTAGACGTTTAAGAAACAATAACATTCGAACACTTTTCAAATTATATTTTAGGAAAATCATTACTTGTCATTGTTTATATACACTTCTTGGCATCTTTTGGAATTCCTAATTTAATTGATTAGTATATATATATATTTAAAATAATTATTTCAGTCCTCCTTAATTTGAGTTAACGTCTATGTCAACTCAGTAAATAATCGATTATCATTTGGAGTTAACATTATTTAACGACTTTTATTATATTTAGATAAATAAATTCTTGTATATATAATTTCTTTTAATTAATTAAGCGGTTTATTAGTATATAAGGTATTTATTTTAGTTTTGATACTATTCCCATAATTAATGGCAGTTACAGAAACCATATAATAGTTGCAATAGTCGACTTTGCCTTAAATTTTTCGAATGTGGACCCAATGACGTTAACAATAATGATATAATCAGTAATTGGTCAACAAAATAGTATATAATTGTAGTTTGTTTTATGCGTAATACAATATAAGAATTATAAAAGGAAATTATTAAATAATTTAATCATATAAAACAAAAATTTATTTTCTTTCATAAGTGGTAGAAGTATATTAATATATAGAAGTCTAGTTGGAACTATTAGTTCAAAATTGATGTCAATTCTTGAAGTACATAACTTTTATATACGTTGACGTCTAATCTATTATTCGCTGTTCGACTTTTATTATAGACAGTTGACTTTTCTTGAAAAAGTCGACTGATATGGAGAATGGTCGACTAAAATATTGAGATATTGAAGTGAACGATAAAATTTCAAACGTGTTGGTGATCAACTTTGTTTGAATGTTTCTTGTCTTTGAAATATTTTAATGGTTAATTCAACTGGAAAATAATTTAAATGATGGTTTTAATATGAAATAATTTTAGTTATTAACGAAAACTGGATATTCAGGAGAAATGTCTAAAGGTTTCTTTTAATAAAATTTTACATTTAATAAGTGAAAGAGAAAAGTATTATTGGTTGATATCAATTGTGAATGCCTTAGGATTTTTTTAAAATTAAGATTAATTATATTGACTTGATTAGGTTGATTAACATGTTGGTATTTAAGTATAGGCTCATTGTTAAAACGTTGCGATGAATCAAATTATAAAAGTCAGTCGATCATTAAAATTAAAATTAATATAAAGTGTTGTCTTTATTTTACTAATTAGACGACAAGGCCTACATGTTTTAAGGTTAGGTTTTACATTATTTCCTTAATAAAGCTAAGAATTGGTTTAAAGTCCCTAAGATTTAAAAGGTATTGTTAATTAATACGACATAATAAAGGAAATTTAGGAACTATTTATTTTTTTTTAATGGTTTAAATATAAATTAGTTGTCTAGTTAATACAATATTTTTGAAAAAGAAGACGATTGAAGGCGTATTATTGGTTGAACAATAAATAAATGTTTTAAAAATAAGATGTCAAATTATTGACTAAAGTTTTAACTTTTAAATTATTTTATATACTAAAATGTAAGAATTTAAATAAATTTCTCTTAATTTTTTAATAAATATAAAGTGATGTAAGTGTGTCTACGTCTTAATAAGTTATTTACTATGTGAAATTAAACTCGTGAATTTTTAATATAATTGACATAAAGTCAACACTAATTTATGGAAACTTTGGTTTTACTAATTAGACGTCTCAGAATAAAATTAAAAGTTTTAATTATTTATTTATTTTTCTATAAAGTTAGTAAATAGATACCTTCATCTGGTTCCTTATAGCTGTAACGGTTACTATATTTACGACACATAAAATTATAAATAAAATTGAAATAAGAATTAATAAAAAGAAAATGAGCCAGAACGAATACCGAGAAGTAGATGAATGGGTATTCCATTTGTCGACTAAGAAATTAGATGAGGCTTTGGAACGCCTCGAATTTAATAAATCAGGTCGACCACGTATTCGAGTCAATCGTCTTCTAGATCGACTGGAAGGAAATTATACCGCGGCGGACTTTGAACAGTCTACATTAGACGAAAGCGAATTAGAATCTAGATCGCGTCAAGATGCGTTATTAGAGTCTTTCGTAGAGTTTATTGAAGAGACTCAAATTAGAAATAGGGTTAGAGTTCAGGCTCAAATACATCGAGAGCAAGAATTATCGTCTACCAATAATATACAAGAGGAGAATCTAAATCAAGATACAGCTATAATAAATGAACTCGCACATCAGGTGAGTCAAATAGTCATCCAACAATTGACTAATGGATGGCCGGAAAGAGCGCATAGCACTGCATTGGGCCAACCGGCCAGGAATGAACGAGTGACGTTCCGTGATACATTCGACATCAATTATCCATCAGTGTCAGATGAAAGACATGAAAACAATGGACAAGAATCGCTACAACAAGGTCGACGGCAGCCAGAAAGTCAGGCTGCAACTTCACACAGGCAGTTCAACCCTAGGGAGGGGGGAGGTCATTCAAACCACGTGAATGAAAGGAATAGTCAGCAAACGGCGTGGAATAGAAGTCAGACCCTCCGGACAAGAGACCTAGGAGAAGTGGTCCGACGTTGGAATGTCACATATGCCGGGGACGAACAACACAGCATCGAGGATTTTTTAACGCGTGTACAGGAATGTAGCCTCATGTCAGGAATTTCGGACGAAGAGCTACAACATGCGTTACCCTATTTGTTAACAGGAGTTGTGCTCCAATGGTATCGCTTCTCCTATCAAAAATGGCACACATGGGCACAGTTTTGCAGAGATGCTCGATCGTGCTATGGAGGCGATAGGAATGTGCAACGTCGATTAGAAAGAGAAATCCATTTGTGGACTCAAGGTCAAGACGAGACGGTACGAGACTATATGATATGTCTCCAATCTATTTTAAATAGATGGGTACCGTCTATTGAGACACAGCTTGATTGGCTACATCAAAATCTTCGTCCAGATTTACAAATGGCTGTCCAACGAGATAGAGTGCAATCATTCGATCACTTATTGCATCAGGCCAGGGAGGCCGAAAGAATATTAGGTGTAGTCAGGTCTATCGACCACCTCCACCCCCGGAACAATCGTTCTGCCCAGAAGTCGCTTAACAGGGAAAGGGATGAAGAAGAGTGTAGATTTTGTGGCAGTTGAGATGCCAAAGAAGCCAGCAAAGCAAGCCATTCCTCAAATAGCCGCCATAATGGAAAACAACGTCCAGAAAATAATGGAGGCCATGGAAAAGCGCCTGGTGTCCACCTTTGACTCCAAAATAAAGGAAGCCATAAGTTCTTTGAGGAAGGAGACACCGGCAACGCCAGTACGGGAAAATAGACGCCCATTTGATAATAAATTTAATCGGCAAGGACAATGGACGCCTCCATCGGGTCGACCAGAACAAGGAGGAAACAAGAAAACGTGGTCAGGACCACAAACGGTGGAATATACCCAATCGAAATGGGCCAGCCAGCCAAAGAAGAGAGGTGACACCGACGACTTCTAAAGGACAGAACCAGTCGAGGACATCTAGTAGCCTCCAGTGTTTTAATTGTCAACTTCAATGATACACAAAATATAATTGTCCTAGATGGCGGGAAAACGAGATCAGGGATGCGTAAGAGAGGTCGCACCCATCCCTGATACTCAGAAACAGACCTCAAAAACGCAGCGAGCAACCGGTCAGAAGTTTACAGTACGACTGAAGAGGGTTTTACTCGGTGGTGGGTGACAGTGATGATTGACGGTCACCGCCTAAGAGCACTTTTCGACCCTGGAGCGGCACGCACTGTGATTGGTCGAGTCGCTCATCAAATTGCTGACTCCTACGGTCATCAGATCGAATCTTATGCAGGAGTTGGTGCACGAGTGGCCGACTGACGAACTGTGTCAATTAGTGGTCAAATTAGATTACCATTTAGAATGGCGGGCCAAACGAAATGGCTGACGGCCTTAATGATGCCTGATTTAGAGGCGGAATGTTTACTAGGAGCAGACTTTATATGTACGTTTAACGCAGTGCTTCACCCTCGTGAAAATTATATTACATTGAACGGCAGTGTCCAGAGGATTCCAGTAGAGGTTGCAATGGTTTCTGTTCCACCTGAAGAGAACCAAACAACTTCGTCAGGTCTACGAAAATTAACGGACGAGCAACAAAGACGTCTACTTTCAACTGTACAGTCAATAATACCCGTAGACAATCCTCATATCGGATGCACTAATTTGGACGAGCACGTCATAAATGTAGGAAACGCTCGACCTATTAAACAAAGATAGTATCCGGTCTACAGGATCCACTTCTATGGAAACAGATGCCAGTGACACAGGGATTGGTGCCGTTCTGAGCCAGTCGTTCGACGAAGATGATCGTGTCCTAGCGTTCGCCAGTCGAACGTTAACCCTAGCCGAACGAAACTATTCTGTCACTGAACGTGAATGTTTGGCAGTCCTATGGGCCATTCGCAAATTTCATGAATACGTCGAGGGTTATCATTCTAAGGTAGACCACAGTAGTCTCCAGTGGCTTTGTAATTTAAGAAACCCCAATGGTCGCCTAGCTCGATGGGCTTTGGAGTTACAGGGTTATGCCTACAAGGTCGAATATCGAAGAGGATCTATACATCATGTGCCTGACGCATTATCGCGTATGTAAGAAGAGGATGAGCATATTTTCATCAGTTCCGTTCAAGAGAATTCTCCAATCAAGGATAAATGGTACGTCGAAAAATCTCGACAAGTAGAGGACGAGCCTCATAAGTTTCCATATTGGAAAATGATCGGTGGTCGACTATATGTGTATCGACCAAATCCAATTTTGGATACGCTAATGGACGACGAAGATGCGTGGAAGCTAGTTGTCCCAGAAGAAAGTAGGAAGACTATTTTAACAGAAAATCACGACATTCCTACAGCAGGACATCTCGGCAATCGCAAAACTTACCATAGGATTGCCCGATATTATTTCTGGCCGACGATGCGGAAGGATATCGTGAAATATGTAGGGAAATGTTCTGTTTGTCAAAGAACTAAAATTCCACCGATGGCTCCATCAGGATTAATGGGTCGTCGACCGGTACCTGGGCCATGGAAAACAGTTGCAGCAGATGCCATGGGTCCATTTCCTAAAAGTTCTCAAGGTCGAGAATACTTACTAGTCTTCCAGGATTTATTCACACGCAGGATCGAATGTGTGCCTGTGAAAAAGGTGAACGCAGTATCTGTAATTAAGGCGTTCAATGAAAGAATTAATTTCCACTTTGGAACACCGGAAATATTCCATACTGATAATGGGAAAGCCTTTCGAAATACGAAAATCGACAAATACCTGAAGGACCGAGGAATTGCACCATCGACGAATCCCGCTTATCATCCACAAGCTAATCCTGTGGAGCGGATTAACAGAACATTAAAAGGGATGATCATAGCGTTTGTCGATGAATATCATCGTTCTAGGGATAACTATATTTTGGAATTCGCATTTGCGTATAATACGGCCGTTCATGACTCAATGGGTGAGAGTCCAGCCATGATGAATTATGGGCGACAACTGATCCCACCAGATCATTCTCGACGTCAAGAGGATAAAGTCGCTGAAAAAAGGCAAGATGAACACGTCGTTCAAAATTGGATGGCTAGGATGAAAACCATACACAGCTTTCCGGTGAGTACGCACGGTCGCGTTTTCTTGAGCTCCTCATAAATTACTCTCAAAACAGCACTAAATCTCTCTTGTGTGAGTCGTGATTTTGCAGAAACGCTCCTGGGAGGGCTCGGTCTGCGATTCTTTAGTGAGTAGCTACATTCCGAGCCGACTTCAGGATCTTTTTCATTTTTATGGATTACCGGAGCAAGTTTCAACTGTGATTTTCGTCTATTGTGCCCTGGCTAGCGACACCTGTGTACCACGTGGTTCATACGTCACTCAGCTTCTCAACACGTCACGACTTCAACATGTCTCCTTACACCGGCTCTCAAACTGTCAACCTACCATAGAACTCACTTCATGTTCTACGTACGCCTGAAATTGAATTTAAGTGGCATATTGGTCTTAATTTTATTTAATTTGAATTTGAGTGGCATGTTGGATAAATATTGGTCTTTTGCATGATAGGATATTATAGCCGTGTAAGCTGTCGAGTCACACGCATAGCTCCATACTACTCTAGCATCACGTGACTGTACGCATATTGTCATATCGTCACTGTCACAATAATATGTATCGCGACTAGTAGTAGGAGATATTCTATACCCCTCTGCTCGCGGGCTGCGCATCGAGGGAGTCGCGTACGGTTCACGGGACCCCACTTCGTGATCGCAACAACACACACGCAGCACAGCGTCTATGCAAACTCTAATTCTCTAACACCAGTCGATTTTGTGTATATACACGATGGATCTTTGCGCCGCATGCAAACTCGAACCCGAAGATGACTCGTCTCGCGAATGTGTAGCATGCAAATCAAAATATCATCCTGCTTGCATACCCGCTACGTCTTCTTATACAAAATCGGGAGACTTGGTTTGCTGCTTAAACGTGGAAGTGAGCAATGACAAAAAGAGGAAACCAACTGAAAAATTATTCGCTCCTCCACGTTTTACACGTTCTAATAGCGGCTCGTCGATCGAGACCGCTAGTACTGAGCCGTCTGCCAGCATGTACATTCCACCCGCTTTCAAACTCTATCTAGACAAGTAGGATAAATTTAATAAACAGCAGAACGCCAAACTCGATCGCATTCTTAAACTCGAAGAAAGGGTTAACACAATCGACACTAATGTCAATAAGCTCCAAACTGGCGTTCAAGCACTCCAGATCGACAGAGTGCAAATAGCATACGACCTACGTAAGTGCGACCTCATTCTTACGGGCTTACCCGAAGCACACAATGAGGATCTTGAAGCGATGACTCTAAAATTGGCTAGCATTCTAAATATCACTATGAAAATTAAAGATATTGTGGCAGTTTATCGCATGTCCCGTACGCCCACAGCTTTATCATCCGCACACTTATCATTGGGGACTGCTACATTAGCACAAGCATCCCCGATCAGGGCAGAGAAGACTTCTGCAGTCGGAGTCTGCCCAAGATTATCCAATCCAATTCTTCGTACGGCTTTTATACAAGGTATGCGGACAAAGAAAATATTATACTCGACTGAACTCGAAGTTTCCCTACCGAAATCGCGGGTATACATTAACGAGTCTCTACTAAGTGAGACACTAAATTTACTAAAAAGAGCTCGTGCCCTTGTGGAAAACGACTCCAATAAGTACGTTTACGGCTATCACGGAATTGTCCACTACCGGCCTATGCGCGGTGCTGAAGCAGTTACCATCACCTGC
Source organism: Trichopria drosophilae (assembly GCA_030407085.1). Lineage (NCBI taxonomy): Eukaryota > Metazoa > Arthropoda > Insecta > Hymenoptera > Diapriidae > Trichopria > Trichopria drosophilae. The sequence goes on along the minus strand of CM059584.1, from coordinate 58,383,230 downwards.
GAAGATGATTTGTCGAAAATTGCCAAATGACGCCAAACTTCTAGTGCTTTAATAGGTGTGTCCGCTAATGCTGTATGTTCACCAAATACTACGCCAAGCTTACACGATACTATAAATATCAAACTATGTCATTTAAATGTACAATCTCTTGGTGCTGCCTATAAATTCGCTCGTTTTCAGTCTTACTTTTCTGAACATTTCTATCATGCTATCCTCTTATCTGAAACCTGGTTTAATACATTTACCATTCATGACTATTTCACGTTATCTAATTACCAGCTTATCAGAAACGATCGTAAGCATAAGAAAGGAGGTGGAGTTGCAATGTATATCCATAAAACCATCAAATACAAAATACTCGAACAGTCAGAGAGTTCCTCTGAAAACCCACTGGAGTTTTTAATAATTGAATTAAATTGCGACTCTCCCTCTGAGCAACGTATTCTGCTCTGTGTTATCTACAGACCACCTAAAAAAGCACTATTAGAACCATTTGAATCCGTCCTACAGAAGTACTCAAGCAATTACAACGGCATTATTATCATGGGGGATCTCAACATCGATCTTAATCGCGATTACTCAGACTCAAACCACCTGCGTCAACTTGTAGCTGCTACTGACCTTGAAATCGTCCCTTACCTGCCTACTAACCACACGAAGCGTGCAGATACTTGGATCGATCACTGCCTTGTCGACAATCTAGCCAATGTGTCCAACCACTCGCAATGCAACTTGGAATTTATCCATGGTCATGATCTTATGGATATTGAATATAAAATCGAAACGCTACATCCCAAGCCTTCATCCATAACATGTCGGGATTACCGAAATTTCAATAATTCCCTCCTCCTAAACGACTTAGACGCATGCGACTGGAGCATGTTTGCAACATCATCTCCTGGATCTGGTGTCAACTTACTCGCAAATACTAGCAGCAGATCTCTACTTCAGTGTTTTAACAAACATGCTCCGATCCATAGTTTCACTCCCACCAAGAAACCCTCACCTTGGGTTACTCCTTATCTATGCAAACTGAAACAGGAGAGGAACTGTCTTCTCCATGCGTACAGGAGAACCAGGGATCCACTTCTAAAGCAACGACTCATCAATGCTAATAAAATCAATAAATCGGCATGGAATGTGGCAAGGGAATCATATTATCGAAATCGACTAAGCAATATTCATGACTCTAAGACTATGTGGAAGGAAATACGACACCTAGGTCTTATAAAGCCTACAAAGTCGCTCACTGCACCGTGTTGTTCCTTAAATGAGCTAAACTCTTTCCACACGTCCACAGTACCCCACTATTCAGATTTGCTCGTCTTGAACGTCGAGTCGTTTCACGATACCTATTGCGATCAGAGATTTTTCTTTTTTACATTACGATACACGATGTCGCCAGCTGTCTCTCTAGTGCGAAATCTGAGGCACTTGGTAACGATATGATCCCTCTCAGCTTTTACACCAAATCCTTCCCAGTCATAGCACCGTACTTAGTGCACTTATTCAATGAATCACTTAATACGTCAACCTTCCCTTCGGAGTGGAAAAACTCTCTTATGATTCCTATCAACACAATTCCTCACCCCGCAGAACCTGCTCATTATCGCCTCATCGCCATTTTACCAGCAATATCAAAATGTCTGGAACGTATCGTCTACAATCAACTGTCCGGTTATCTCAACAATCGTAATTGGTTTGACCCTTTTCAGTCAGGTTTCCGCAAAGGCTTTAGCACCCAAACAGCGCTCCTCTATGTCTGAATTCTGCAGGAAAGCAATTGACAGTCGCATGATTACCATCCTCATTCCGTTTGACTTCAGTAAGGCATTTGATACAATCAATCACTCGGTGTTAATTAGGAAGCTGAAAAATGCCAACTTATCTGACACCGCTATCCGTTGGTTCATCTCCTACTTGTCATGCAGAAAGCAAGCAATTGTAGGAGATGACGGCGAGAGATCATCTTGGTTGCCTGTTGGAGCCGGAGTGACTCAGGGTTCGGTTCTTGGACCTATGCTTTTCTCGATCTTCATCAACGACCTACCACAGGTCCTTCAACATTCTGAACACATGATATTTGCCGATGGCACGCAAATCTTTTTGAAATGTCGTATTCCTGATTTTAACTCAGCCATTCTCAAAATAATATCTGACGTTGAAAACTTCCGTTTGTGGGCGGAAAGAAACGGCCTTATGCTCAACTTCAGTAAAACCAAGGCACTGCTTGTAGGAAGCGCATACAACCTTAATGTTCTCGATATCGACTCCATCCCTTCGCTTACAATTAACAACATCAGCATACCTTGGGTAAAATCGGCTAAGAACTTGGGCCTTACATTTGACTGTACGCTATCCTGGAAAGAACATCTGGTCCAAATGTCAAATCGAGTCTTTTCTACACTACGTCAACTCAGACAATCTCGTGCATTGCTCGCCCTTGATCTCCGTAAGTGCCTAGTAAACACCCTAATTTTACCTTATCTTGACTACTGTTGTGCTGTTTACAATGATATCAACGCCACACAAAAGATCAAAGTGGAGAGAATGCTTAATGCAGGCATCCGCTTCATTTTCAACTTGCGTCGACATGAGCACATCACCCCATATCGGGAGCAACTTAATTGGCTAACCGCTAAATTACGCCGACTATACTTTATAGGTATAATAACCTACAATGTCCTCACCACCGGTGCTCCTAAATACCTATACGACAGCTATCAGTGGCGCAGTGATGCCACCAAACGAACTCTGAGACCTGGCTCCACAATGGAACTTCGCGTATAGACTCATCGTCTTGAGTCATATGCACACTCATTCACTGTCACATCTACTCGACTCTGGAATGCATTACCACCTAACATACGTGCAAGCAAAAATGTAGCTGCGTTTAAGGCGAATCTCCTGCTCTTTTTGTTCTCCAATGCGTCATTTAACATCAGTCCCATGCGGTAGCTTCGTCTCATAGCGTTTAATGTATCATCTATCCGAAACTTGTGCGTCTAATGTAGTATTGTAAATACCACATATTGTATATTGTAATGACCTTAGCTATAAATTGCAGAAATGTTTATTGTTACTCCGATCTGTCTCTTACTCCGCGTTCTCACTATGTTACTTCATCTCGCTATGTATAATGCGCTTATATTTTACTCACTATTATTTAAATTTAGCTATGTTAAATAAGTTTGTATCATATTATATTATATGTATTATCTAATTCTGATTGGCCAAAGAGGTTCTCCTCAAGCCATAATAAAAACCAACCAACCAACCAACCAACATTACATCAAGAGGCGACTCGTAATATTGAAGCCGCTCAAGAGCGTCACGCTCATTATTATGATCTAAAAAGACGTCTATTTTAAAATTGGGGACGCCGTCCTAAAGAGGGATCAAGTCCTCTCATCAGCAGCGCATGGATTTGCCGCAAAATTGGCCCCTAAATTCGTAGGACCAATTACGTAGGAAGTGGTAGATAAGCCTCAAATCATTATACATGCGGACGTGCATAGGAGCGCTGAGGTCGAATGACGACCACGCGGTAGGCCAAGAAAGATTAGGTTAGGTGATGCGACGCCCGTCGGGCTCGATAAAATAGATAGGCGACCTACGGGGTCGAATAGGACGACCGGAGCGAATGTAGAGGTCTCTGTTAGTCCCCTGAATCAAGTCAATATGCCTAATCCTGCTGTTAGACGTCCTCGTGGACGTCCCAGACAATATGGACGACAAATTCCTTCTATTTATGTCCCACGTCATCATTATAACACACGTAGTCGTAGATAATAGCATGAAAATCCGTTGGTGATGGATAATCTGTGATATATTCTATTTATTTAATTCTTTTTTTGAAATTGAATTCATTCCCCCTCAATCAACATTACACTTCATCTACATATTCATTCTCATTAGACCACCAAGTATTGGAGGCGGAATTACGCGCCACGAAGAGGGCCCTAGTCGAGCATTCCACCCGGGACCAGATCGATGAGCTCTTCGACCAGCTCCAAATTTTCGAGGAGTTCCCGGTATGGGGAGCTTCCCAAGAAAACCTTCAAAATGTGAATGCAGCCTCCACCGCGGAAGGAGCTGCAGTTGACCTCACCACCGGGGAAGAGTGGGCGATCCTTGAAGCAAAAATGTTATCGGTCAGGCACGATCGGATCCGACTGGAAAAGGAGGAAGAGAACCTCTTCCAGCAAATGGATCTCCTCAAGAAAACCTCCGAACCTCCGGCATCCATGGAACTACTCCAACGGTCTATAAAAAACTACCGGGAGGAGCTGGTGATCCGTCAACAATATCGGGCCGAGCGCGCTTTTAAGCGGCGGGATGAGGTCCGCCGAGTTGAGAATATCCGGACCCGTCAACAGCCGCAATTAATTGAGTTAGAATTGGCGGTGGCAGACGCCCAGCAGGAGGTGGAAGACGCCCAGCAGGAGGTGGCAGACCTCCAGGAAAGACCGGGGGCAACCGACAGGGAGCGGAAACGGGCCCAGGGAAAATTGGAGTGGGCGAAATCCCGGTTCAGGTATGCCCAATTGGATCTGAAAGTCCAAATTAGTAGGGCGAGGGCACCCTGCGTGAGAGTCAGAGAGGAGTGTGCCCTCTGTGGACGTCCCAGGCACCAACGACGGTAGGAGCGAGTCAGGACGACCACTCTAAGGGGGTAGACGCCCATAAATATCTATTTTTCTTATTTTTTTTTTCCTGTTCTACTAATGATTCGGCGTCCATACCGGACTTCATCGCAAAGGAATGGTTCCTTTTTGTAGAAAAACCATAACGAATAAAATATCACTATATCATCATATTATTTGTCTTGTCTTTTTCTTATCACATCTCGTTTGCATGAGTCTTGAATCCCAGTAATTTAACCTGATTATTAATATTTTTGTTTTTCTTTATCTAAACCTAATTTAAAGTTATCTTATTTTCTTTTAATTTTGGTTATGCTCGATTATGCCTGAGACTGGGGTGCTGGTGTCAGAGCTGGTACTCTTGTTGGATAGCCAGCGTCTGGGCGGGGGGTGTAACGGAAATGCTGTTTTATCTTTGTTTTCATATCCGGTTATAGGAAAAAGCATTCCGTTATTCCCTAGACTCCGGCGCGCGGTGGTTCCGTAATGCGTAATAATTATATGGCTAGGGAGATTTCAGAACTAGCTGACCTAGAGCCGACAACACTGTGGAGAGGCAGGTGGGTATTCGCCGATAACCGGGAAGTCAGACCTCTACCTGTTGTTGACCCGCAAACACCGTTTTAGACTATATTTTGTATTTTTATATTTTCGGTTCGGGAATTGCTACTAAGGACAATCTTTTAGTCGTCCATATTTATCGTTTGTTTTTTTTTTGTTTATTGTGCCACGTGCTATCGGACGACCGACGTCCCTTTAATTGCACCCGGCGATTAAGCGGGACAAGCGACGCCCATTACGAGTGCCTATTGGGAGTGAGGGAGAGAGAGCGAGATCGTCGTTGTAGCTGGGCGACACACCAAAGCATTGTAAGTACCGGCTCTATCCCGGCTTTCTCGTATCTCTCGGGCAATAAATACATCTTTTATTATTGGCAATAAATTTATTTATGTTAAATACTGGTTTATCTCCTTCCTTTGAATTTTCCGTTGTCTCACATGATCTCATTCTAAGAGTTGTGTGAAACGTATTAGTATTATAAGTTTTGATTTGGGACAACCGCGTGTTATCTTTTATAGTGGCACGCATGACTCCAAACTCAAAATTTTCGGGCCGTGCATTTTTTTATTGAAAGTGCGCGACTGTTGTAACTGTCGGCGCGAGATCAACTTTGCTTGCAGTTAGACGCATAGACGTCTTATTAAAATTGATAACAAATCTAAAAGACGGTTACACACTTTAAATACATATGTTATTTTTTATGTAATCGAAGTATTATACCGGCACATTTGATACCTAAAACGACCAGAACAATCCCTGGTGAAAGTTTCCGATTGAACTTCACTCGGATATAATCGGATTTGTTACGACCTAAAGGGTTTCAATCCGAAATCTGTTCTAATCGGAATCATTCCAAAGTACGAATCGCAAACGGTTTCAATCCGAACTGTCATCGGAATTTAAAATTTTGTAAATTTTCAAAATCTTCTTTCATGTATGTATTAATCTACTCGAGATCATGCCCCTTTTTGAGAACCCCCGAAATTGTGTCAGATATCTAGTATCTGTTGCCATTTTCGCGATATTTAAGAATTATGAAAATTTTAACGTGTAACACAAATATCATATTACGTTAAATATTGTGATCGACAGTGGTAGACCAATGGTTGGCATCGCGAACGATAGTTATTTAAGTTAAGCGTTGTACGCAGTGGTCTATAACTGGATGAGTGATCCCATGAGAACGGCTTTTTTAAGATAATTAAATTATCTAAAAAAGGTATAAAAAATAATAAAACATATAATAATAATTAAATAAAATATTAAAAGTAAAAAAATTAATTTTTAAATTTAAAATTTTGGAAATTTTTTTATTCGAATAGGTAGAAATAGGTTAGAAATCGGATTAGATCCGTTTGAGCCGGATTCAAGTCGTCGGATTACGTCGTATTAGGTCCGTTTCGATCGGATTCAAACAACCAGCAGCGTCCGATTGAACCGGTTTAGGTCCGTTTCGTTCGGATTACATCCGTTTCTGTCGGTTTCAAATCATCCGATTAGGTCGGTGACAGATTTCGGATTGAGCAATCAGATTGAATCGGCAATTTTCATCAGGGATACAAGCGGTTTTGAACTAAGATGTTTTAAGTGTATGGAGTATGAGAAAAAAACAACCACACATGTTGTGTCGGTTTCATCCCGATAAAAATAGGCATTTCTGGAGAAACGCCTTTATTTCTTAAAACGCTTCAATTGAAGTATTACAGCACGAGCTTATTCAATTAATCAAAATCATCTTTTAAAGAAAAAATAGGCGGTCGAGTGAACTTACCTATGTGACGCCTTATTCGGATGATCACTTGGTAATTCGATTTCTTGAACACCGTTTTGTGTGCAATACAAGCTACGGCGAGGTTGTAAGATTATTCAAATGAAAATGGAAGAAAATTTAACAAGAGATCGACTATTCAAAAGTAGTTCCTGATCTTGACAAAATTAGTGCATACATTAATATTATATAAAATTGTCTATGCAGCATTTTAATCCTCATGACATTCGTCGAGAAATTGTTGTAGAAAATCGAGTCATTTTAAATGAACATCTAGAAGTCATTCTACATCAACATAAAATTATCCTCTAGTATTCATTTGTAGGCAAGACCACATGATATTAAATGTATTAACATTATTTAGGCTGGAATTGAAATCAGTATGCTACCGACAGTTATAGTAAGCGGTCGAAATAGCGCTCGTGCCGTACTAACTAACGTTGTACTCTAAGTAACCGTCAATATTTAAGTACACGTAATACAAATACACGTAATTTTAAAACTGCTACTGTGAAAAGTGAACTTTCGACTTTTCTGGCAATGGCTCATCTTAATTCTTCTGATGCAATAATGGAAAATGGGTTAGAAAGTGTGTTAGCCGAGTATAAAAGTGTTTGTGTTTATTGTGATTCAAATGAAGATCTGGCTATAGAAACGTATATATTATGCCAAATAACGGCACATACGCGATGTATTGAAAATGGGAAGCGCAACGTAAATGGCATTTTTTGCTGTTGTATGGAACAAACGATTGACTTCAACCACACGGAATTTCCACCTAAAAAGAAAGGACCTGGTAGACCGAAAGGTACTCGAACTAAACGAGGAAGAACAGAGGAGGAGCTTACGGTGGATTGTACAACGCATGATGTTCTAAAATCAAATTTCTCGCTTATATTTGCGAAACTGAGTTGTCTTGATGTTCTCAACTCTAACATAAATGATCGAAAGTCATCCTCAGAGTTGTATCGCGTTCAAAGTGAACAAGCTTTCCAACGTTTTTTTTCGGAGATAAAATCAACAATCAATCAGCAAAATAAACGGTTGACGGCCGTTGAAAGCTCTTTGGAAACTTATTCGGAAAATGTTGAAAATGTAAATATGCAAATAAAGTCGTTGCAAAATGAAAATGAGAAAATTAAAGCTGAAAATGTAAATATGCAAAATCGTCTTGTGGCAATTGAATTTAAAGAATTTGAAAATGACATTTTAATTGCCGGATTCCCGGAATTTGATAATGAAGAACCAAATGCATTGGTTTGCGCTATCGCTGAGTCACTTGGGATCCCACTCCTTCCAGCTGATATTCAAAGTGCTAATCGCATGTTACCGTCTCGTGCGCCTAGGAGGAACGATGCATTGGTCTGTGCCCCACTACCATTGACACAGTCAAAGCAAAATGTAAATGCCACGGAATCCTCAAATTTAATAACTGCATGACCAAGGAGTATTTTCGTTCGCTTTGTCAATAAAGCTAAACGAGACGCTGTCATTAAAGCACGCATATCACGGAAATCACTGAAAGCGAACGAAATTATGCACTCTCTGCCAGCGGCTAATGTTTTTATTAACGAATATGTGCCTAGTGACTTCTTGAGATTAATCATGAAATCAAAAGAAAAGGCGAAGCAAATGGGACTCAAATTTCAGCGAAGAAAAACAATGATCGACCTTCGTTCAGAGGATGGAAATCTGAAATATATGATTAAGTCTATCTCTGACTTGGATAATATCATGCCGCAAAACTGACATAGTTATGACAGTGGGTCAGCTTCTTTTACGCATAGAACTCAGCAAGAGGTAACTACGAGAACTACACTCAACTCCTTAAATGTGCCTTCGTCTTTGGTGCCGTCTTCAGCTTCATGATTTCAGTTAACTGAGTCATCATCATCGTCGCTGAAATTTTGTAATAAACTCCATGTTGTGCACGTGAACGCGAGATCATTGCTATTGCACTTTACGCAGATTAAGTCAATTTTAATTGAAAATGATTATGATTTATTGGCGATATCGGAAACATGGTTGAATCATTCGGTGCTTGATTCTGATATTTTTATTGAAAATTATTTTGTCTTTCGGGCTGATAGGGCGGGGAAAGAGGAGGTGGGGTGGCTATTTATGTTAAGAATTGTTTTTATTGCTCAAAAATTAACACGACTTCAGATGAGTTTGGATTAGAGCAATTGTGGCTATATTTGAAATTCCATAATAATTGCTTTACAATAGGTGTCCTATACAGGCCGCATTATGTCTCCTTGAATTGCTTAAATAATCTGCAAGAGTTTATTAATTTATTACGCGTCAAATCTGACAAGATCATTATTCTTGGAGACATTAATGTTAACTTGTTAACACCTTTTAAATTGGATGTGATCAAATTTTTTGAAATGTTAAAACAATGTGAACTTAAACAAATAGTGCAAAAAGCAACACGTATCACATTAATATCAGCTACTCTAATTGATGTAATTTTAGTATCGGATATGGTTAAGATTTTAAAGACGTTCTCGACCAACGAATATGACATTGCTGATCACAACCTGATCGGATGTTGTATAGATTGCCCTAGACCTCCTAGAAATGTTAAGTATGTAAATATTCGTGATTTTAAATATTTTGATAATTCTGAATTTAATCGTGTTGCAAGTAATTGTCCATGGGGGTTAATTTCTGATTTTATGGATATTAACGATGAATTGGAGTTCGTTAATAGTTTGATTATTGACTTATTTGACTTTTTTGCACCGTCATAAACATTAGAGTAACAAAACCCCATGCCCCATGAATAACTGGGACAATTAGAGTTTTAATAAGAAAACGAAATGCAGCGCGAACTAAAATGAGGAAAACTAAGTGTATCCATGACAGAATGCTTTATAAGTCGCTTCGAAATTTCACAACTTCTGCAATAAGAGCTGAACGGAAGGCGTTCTTTCACCACCTGAATACAAAATCTCAAAAGAAGTTCTGGTTGGCATTAAAGCATGCAAATGTGCATAAGGTGAGACCAACAGAGTTGCCTCCCAATTTCAATAATCCTAACGAAATAAATGAGCACTTTGCTAATTGTCCGCAGATTTCACCCAGTCCGAAATTGATACAACGCCTTAAAACTTCTCGGTCACATAAAATTCCTATGAATAGTTTTTTTTCATTTAGTCAAATATCGAGGGAAAAAATGGTTGAAATAATTTCTAAAATGAATTGTACAGGAGCTGGCTCTGATGGTATCTCTGCCGAGATGTTTTTAAGAATCTATAAATATTGTCTACCAGAAATTCTGCAAATAATTAACACGATTTTACATACAGCTGAATTCCCAAACTGTTGGAAAAGTGCGATTGTTCGCCCAATTCCCAAGAATGCAAACCCTACTTCAATGAATGATTTGCGCCCAATCAGTCGTCTGCCTCTCTTCTCTAAAATTTTTAAAGAAGTTTGTTATGATCAAATTCTGCAACACTGTAATAAGTATAACCTTTCTCCGCAATTTCAATCTGGGTTTAGACGGTTTTTTGGGTGCGAAACAGCACTCTTGGATGTATCTGAAGATGTATTATCAAATTGGGATAATCAATTATTATCGATAACATGTCTGCTTGACTTCTCAAAAGCCTTTGATACGTTGAATCACGAATTGCTGATTGCTAAACTACACTTTTATGGATTTAGTGACCAATCTTGTAAACTTATACAGTCCTATCGTGTCCATAGATCCCAGTTCACTATTATTAATACTGGAAATGCACCGATAATGTCTTCTGAAATAATGATAAATCAAGGAGTTCCGCAAGGAGCCAAATTAAGTGCTTTACTGTTTATCATATTCACTGCGGACATTTATGAGTGTTGTTCTAATGTCAGTATTAAAACATATGCAGATGACACGCAAATCATAATGCCACTGAATCCGAACAAAGTGCAGCAAACGGTTAATCTATTAAATTTGGATATTCTGCAGATTGAGAAGTGGGCGGATGATAATGCTTTAATTATAAATCCTGTTAAGTCGCAGCTCATTGTGGTAGGTAGTAATAACTTACGCACTAAGGTTGACCTCTCACAAATAAATATAGTAATTAAAGGAAATACTATACCAATTGTTAAGGTAGCTAAAAACTTAGGCTTATATATTGATGATGAATGGCGCTTTTCCTCGCATATCTCTAAAAAAGTAGCAATAGCTTACGCGCGTTTACGTCAATTATGTTCAGAAATTTCTTGAATGTAGACACTAAGTTGAGATTATGTGAGTCGTTAGTCTTACCACATCTGACGTATTGTTTGTCGGTATATGGTCCTTGTATAATTAATAAAGATTGGTGTAGAGTGCAGGCGGTGCAAAATGCATGTCTCAGGTACGTCTACAGAATACGTAAATACGACCACATCTCGCATGCGTTTCAAAAATCGGGCTGGAGAAAAATGCGAGATCGCATTGAAATGAGGATCCTAACCTTGGTGTGTAGGTTGCTAACTTACAAGGTTCCGCTGTATCTAATGCGAAGATTGAAAATGTTAGGTAGGGACACAGTTGTCCATAGAGGGGCTATTGTATATACACTTTGTTTCCCGAAAAGCTATACTGCTAAATTTAATGGCGCATTTTCCTAAACTTGCGGCTAAACTCTTTAATGCATTGCCGCTTCCAGTTCGTATATTGATTCTATTGCCCCGAAAATTTGTTTAGTCCATGAAAGAGTGTTATGTTGCGCGTCGTTGATTTTGTGGTAACATGTTAAGTAATATTAATTGATTTGTGTAAATCTGCTGAATTCGTCTCAACTATTTTTTATGTTTATATTTATGTAACCGGTCGAGTGTGCTGTGATTTTAAGTGTACTGTAATTTTAATTTATATTTTATGTGATTTTTTATTTTATATTAATGTACGGTCAGTCTGTAAAACAGCAATTTAAAAGCTGTGGCTCGCCTATTGTCTAAATAAAGTCGATATTTTTTTTTTTTTTTTTGACGGAGGGGGGAAATGCATTAGGCACCATAGGGGGTTGAAGATATTGTGTAACCCCCCGTGTGTCGGACTCCCTCACCTTTGATGTTAACGGCAAGGTTTACCGACTAAAACCCTAACCTCCCTTGGCCCTCCAGAATCCACGTGTGCAGTCTGCAGCAGAAAAGTGGCTCCGATATCCATCTCCTCCGCTGCAGACTGCACCGGGCCATTTCGTTTGCAACTGTAACCACTCCCTCTACCATTGGGTTAGTGGTTACAGGATCTCGTGTGACCTCAGTAGACGGAGAGATCCCAGCAGCACTGCTTTCTGCATTCGGCCTGCGATGGAACTTGCATGTTCTCGACAGGCCGGAATGCTTTTGATGTTTTGAAGGAAAGTTGGTCTCATTCCTCCCAGCACTCCAACTATTAGCAGGCCGAGCTTGATTTGAATCCTCGATGCAACTTGCGAATCTCGAACAGGAGTTCCAGATATTTAATTCGTTTTTCGTCCTCTTCGCTGACTATGTTTGTTTCTGCTGGTGCAGAAAACTCGATGACGAAGATGGATTTGTCATCGAAGTCAACAAGGACGATGTCAGGCTTATTGGCTGATATTTGCCTGCTCGTCGGGAATGAGTAATTCCAGTATATTTGACACGACTCATTCCCGACAACGGATTCAATATCAGTGGGGACGTACGGCAAAACTGGGGTTGCATCAATACCATAAGTGCTACGAAGATGGTAATACAGCACTCGAAGAGCCGCATTGTGACGTTCGATGTATGCTGAAACTGCATATATTGGGCATGCTGCCAAAAGATGCATTAGTGTTTCAGCATGACATCTACACAATCTACAAAGCGTACTCTGTACCGCCTGGTGTAAGATGTTCTGGCGATACGCTAAGGTATTGATGACCTGGGTCATCATAAGGTATTGAAGCCGGCTGATCTTAAGAAGGAGAAGGTCATCTCTGCCGACAAGCCAAGTTGTTGGACATTTCGAAAGAATTGTCCATGCAACGGCTTGTCGATATGCCTTCCCTCCAACATACGGAGTTGTTCCTTCCGTATGTTAGCCCTTAGACGCACTGGGCACAGATTGATGACTGATTCAGCCTCCTGTGGACCACTACGTCCCACGTTGAAAACCAGACCGAGGTGTCGCCCCGCTCGTTCCGCCGCGTTGTACAAAAACGCCCCCTTCCCCTGAATTTCATGCTGATGTACTAGCATCATCAGGGGATCCTCCGTTCGATTAATCACGTCGCAAGCTGTTTCGAGGACCAATCGGTCATGCATACACTCCAGGCTTAAAAGGCCACGACCTCCCATATTTCGGGGCAAATACAGTCGTTCCACGGAAGATCTTGGATGCAAACTGTGTTGCATACAAATCATCTTCCGTGTGCTTCGGTCAAGATCCCTTAGCTCGTCAACGTTCCACTTCAGTGCTCCAAAAGAATAGAGCACTGGTGATACGGCCAACATATTCGTCGCTGCCACCTTATTTCTCCCGGTCAATTCTGATGACCAGATCTGACGGAGAATGCGCCGGTATTTCTTAATGATGGTGGTTTTAGCAGCCTGCACATCCTGGACATGCCTTTGAGGTACGCCCAGGTATGTGTAGGCTTCTTCGGCGCTAAGGTGGCGGATGACATTTCCGTTGACGAGCTCCATATCGTTGTTATGGGAGCCTGACCTTCCTCTGTGCAAATGAACGACTGCACACTTGTCCAATCCGAATTCCATGCCGATATCTCTCGAGTATGTGGAGGCGATGTTCAGAGATCGATGTAATTGATCTTCGCCTGATGCGTATAATTTAAGATCGTCCATATAGAAAAGATGGGTGATCTTATGTACACGTTCACCAGGCGGTCCACACATGTACCCTTGAGATTATCGGAGAGCAACGGATAGAGGCAATAGTGAGATGCAGAAGAGCAGAGGACTCAGAGAATCTCCCTGATAGACACCTCTTTGGAATTGAACCAGTCTAGACATGGTACGACGCTTGCCCGATGTCATGACAAAGCGTGTTTTCCAAAGAGGCATCAGATCTTCTACAATTCTCACTATGTTTGGGTGGACATGAAGGCGTTTGAGCAACAAGCTTAAAAGCTCGTGCGATGTTGAGTCATACGCCTTCATGTAATCCAGCCAGGCTATCAACAGGTTACGCTTGTACTGGACTGCGTCCTGACAAACACACCTGTCGATAAGCAAGTTGTCCTTGCAGCCGGATACACCCATTTTGCAGCCTCGTTGTTCTACTATCCGTTGCCACACCGGTTTCACGGATTTCTCAATACGTTCGTTCAAGATGTTAGTGAACAATTTGTATAACGTATTGAGACACGTGATCGGTCTATGGTTTTTCGGATCGGACAAGTCTCCCTATTTTGGGATCAGTGTCGTTCGGCCCTCCACCAGCCAGTGCGGAATGGCTTGGTCACCATTTATGTAAGAGGTGAATATTCGGGCTAGGTGTTGATGGACAGAAGTGAACTTCTTCCACCAATAGTTATTAATTCCATCCCAACCCGGCGAGGAGAAATTCCTCGCTCCTGTGATGGCATTTTTCACCTCTAAAGCACTGACGGATGGGCAATCTTCACAACTCGGTGAAGATTTCAATACCTGGAGTGTCTGCATTAAGCCTAGATGTTCCCTCGTAGATGCTCTCCCAGAATTCCTCAACTGCGGCCATCGACGGAAACTCGCTTGAGGCTGCGATACGATGTTTGAAGAGGTTGGAAGGATTCGTCCAAAATATTGAGTTTTGTCGAATTCCTTCTTCCCGTCTTTGCAGCCTCTTTTTGGCATCGGCCATAACCCGAATTTTATCCGCTAAACGTTGCTTGATGTTGAGCAACTTCAGCTTGTTCAGTGTGTGATAATACGTCCGCAGTTGTTGTGCGAACTTCTTGACTTTAGCCGTAAATGAACGGCCAGATGTTAAATAGTCGATCACACACTGAATTCGGGAAGCGAGTTTCCGTGTCAGTCGAATCTTACCGTTCAATTGAGACATGCGTTTTGTAATCTGATGACTCCCCGATATCTGTGTCAGATTTCGCGGAGTCACCAGATCACTTGCAGCCTCGTAAACGGCACAATTGACTTGCCACAGGTCGCAGTCATCTGGAAGAGCATCCAGAAGTAGGCTATTTGCTCTGTCTGTTTCTCGTTGTTTAGGCAAAATTGTTGTTGTCAAATTTTGCCTAAACACGAGTGTCGTGCTTTCGTAATGTGGAGCATCTCTCCCAGCACCGCGTACGGGCTCAGTTGTTATTGCCCGCGCATCCGGTACCGGTTGACAGCTGGGAACAACGAAACCCGTCCGCCTCAGATAGGCCACATAATCTCTCAGTTGTTGTTGAGAAAAGCGATCTGCCAGTTCGGGATGCATTACTGCAAACCGACTGTGCATTCGCGCCATGTAGCCTCTCTGTTGCGGACAGCTCTCCTCGTAGCAGCGCATTAGATCTTGCCTGAGATCCTCCGTCCACTGAAATCGTCCGTGGACATGAGCTGGTCATCGTCCCGGGACACCTGTTTCGGCTCCTCCACCTCGGGACTGGGCTGCATCCGAAGCAGCCCGATGGTCAGGAGCCCTGCGCGTTATTCGATGTGTAACCGCAAATACAGGGAGTAGGGGGTTAGCCCTACTCCCCGTTGTTATGCCTCTCTCGTTTGTCTCTTACCTCGCCATCTACTGGGGTTGGTTACCCAATCTCTGGCAAGGTTGCTAAGAGTCCAGGGCCCACCGGCTTTAATAAGCACACGTGGAGGTGAGAGTAGGCCATTTGGGAAGATAGGCTAAGATGCAGCTTTTTGCATAGCCGCATTGTGTTACGCATCATTCCCTTTGGGCCCCTTATTATTATTATTATTATTATTATTATTATTATAAGTCATTCTACATCAACATAAAATTATCCTCTAGTATCCATTTGTAGGCAAGACCACATGGTATTAAATGTATTAACATTATTTAGGCTGGAGTTTTTAGTGGCGACTCAGACTCAAGTCTCAAGTTTTTTACAGACAAATAAACATAAAACATTCGAGTGTTTAATCTTAATTTTAAATCGACTGTAAAGAACGTTTAATTTTGACATTATTTTTAAATGAAAAAAAAATATTTAATTCTTCTGTAGCAATTTCAAAAGAACAATGGTTTAAAATCTGTATTACGTGATATCTTGTTTATATCTATTCCACAAATAACAATATAAACATTTTACGATTGAAGGAAAAAGAGCTTTCTGGGTGAATTTTGCATCTTTGTTAAGCATCATTTTGTACATAAATATAACCATTTAAATAATTTGAGAGATAGCAACCTTTGAAGTCTGTTATTTCTTTCAAATTTGATAAAAATATGTTATTACCTCTACCATTTTTCAAAAGATTTAATGTTTTACCAATTTTGTGGAAAGTATTGCGGCTGAAATTCAAGATTTTCAAAGGAAAAGAATGTAATACTAAAACCATTTTATTTTAATTATTATACAAAGATAATGAAATTAAATGTACTACATATTTTCGTTTGAATCTTGCTTTTAATTTACAAAACATGCCACAAACATATTGAAGACATCATATGTGTGAGGTCCGTGCTAGTTTGGGACCTGCTATCGAACATAAAGCAACGGTTGACGTGAACGACGAACTAATTGCGGTACAGATTAATATAATTTTTTATTAACACATTCAATTTAATTTAATTAACATTCAATGAAAACAATGAACTATTTGAAATGAGAGGCTGAAATTTTATAAACTGGTATTGTGTAGGCGGATGATAAATTAGTGATGTAAATACATTAATTAATTCAATCTTTAACATATGCGGAGGAATAACAAGAGAACGATCATTAATGCTGGTCCGAGGTACTTCTGATTAGAGTTCTGTTCCTATCTTGAACATGGCAGTGATGCATACCAGGACTAAATTTGAACAGTAAAGAACACTGCGATGAAAAGCAGCCTTCGTAGCCTTCGGGACGAGGAAATGTCAATTTCTCGTCTATTACACGTCCTTCGAAAACCAGTAATGTGTTCACATCTATGGTCCACGTACGATCTAGTTCCATCTTGTTCTATCGCTGGCCGGCTCGGGCTCAACTCAAGAGAAATCTACGATCAAATGAAAATATAATTCGAGGAATTAGTAAATGTAGGTCCGAAGAACATTTCAGGTAATATTTTTTCTTAATTAAAATTACTTATTAAATAATTTCTAAGCAACCTCACCTTTATTATGTCGAAGTTATTATGTTAGTTTATTATGTCAATTTCGAGCCCTTAGAGTTCCTACGTATTTTAAACAATTCTTCCCCCCCCCCCCCACTATTAGGGTCAATTTTGTCTTGGCGTTTGAAAGTGCTTAAAGTTGTGCAATTTATAAAGTATCATCTCCATTTTCTTCCAGGTCGAGAACGACCCATGTATGGATTTTAAGGGCTAAAAATGTTGAGAATAAAAAATAAATTATCATAAACAATGATAATTTAACACTTATATCATTACTTATAATGAAACATATATTAAGCGTGTGTTTGTAAATATATTTTATATTGTACCTATGGCCTTTATGTTAAACATCTGCAACTTCCCATCCAATTTCATTCAATATATTAACGGATTTTGTTATAACTAACAGATTTTAAACTACGAATAGTATAGCGACTCACCGAATAGTTTAGTGTCCCAATTAATATAATCGAATGATATAATGTTCCGTAAAATGTCGTGGGATATGTTGTGCCATCCTCGATCGTCTAGAATTTCAACGAGTGTTTAAAATTTCCAAGATGAAAAAAAAAACTCCTCCAACAACTAACGCGACAAGACGTGTCCTTCTTAGTCGTATTGATTTTCTTGGTAAATAAAGTTGTACATCCTGTATCAGTCGATGGTAACAGTAGAGGGTTAAATAATTTTCTGTCTGCTGCAAATAACATTTATTAACCCTAATTGATTGGTGACGATGGTACTCGACATATTTTAATCCAAAGGTATAGTGTCGCTGTAAAATTCCTTACATATTATGGATCTGAAAACTTTTCTGAAAGCGTAAAAATATTTTATTAAGCAGTTTTTGAAAAACAATCGATTTTATAAGTTAAAAATTGAATTTTTCCATGATTAGAAACTTAATATTTAATAATTAGTAATGCCTAATACCCACAGTAATTAGGTACCCCAAATAAAGAGGCAAGGACTCACTTTTAATGAAGCACCCTAAACGGAA
The DNA here is from genome assembly GCA_030407085.1 of Trichopria drosophilae. Classification (NCBI taxonomy): domain Eukaryota; kingdom Metazoa; phylum Arthropoda; class Insecta; order Hymenoptera; family Diapriidae; genus Trichopria; species Trichopria drosophilae. Next base: position 58,365,025 of record CM059584.1, on the reverse strand, counting down.
CGGAAGTACGCTGCGTTCACATCGTTTTTTCTGGATATGATTGAATAAAAGTGCTTGCAATAAAATAGACATCTCAACTTCGTAATGTGTATCAATTTTATATATTTATTATTTATAATCTGAGAATACGCAATTAATGGCCCCAAAAAGCCTTAGATACCAAGTTTTATAAAAATCAAATAATTGTTTAAAAACCCAACTGGCATATTGAATCCGCCATTTTAGATTTAAAAAATTTGACTTCATGTTTGTAATCAGCGCGCCAAAAAAACCCTAAATACAAAGATTAAATCAGTAAAACCGTCGATATTTGTAAAATTAGCCGGTTGGCCTACTAGAGTGCGCACACAGCTGTGGTGGTTGACAACCAATCTGTGACTCTGGGAATGGAATGGCCTGAAACACAATCAGTCCTCGAACGCGAAGTCGAACTCGGAGGATGTAGGACTCTTCCTACTGGTCCTTGTCTACCTTGTCATAGGATGAAAGAGGACAAAGTTATCCTTCGGCTTCGAGTTCGCGTTCGAGACCTGATTGTGTTTAGGCCCAATCTCTCGATACGTGGCGGCGACAGTTTATTGGTTGATTGTCAATACTCGTATGTTCCGAAAAAGTATCACAAACCGGCAATGAAAAATAAAATTCCAATAGTTATACACCCATTGCCGTCCTTCGGGCGCGATGACCGCCTGCGGGCGTAAAAGGTTACGTGAGGTTATGTGAAAAATGGCCATTTTTAAATGATTTTTAACAATGATGACTTAGCAAAATCCCTATCTTAATACATTGGTCGTTTTACGCCCCGAAAACGAGGCGTAAAATGGCCATTTTAGGCCTACTGAATAAAAAAAATATTTAGAATCGTCACAGTAGCCCCATAATATTATGAAAGTAAAACTTAGGTATTATTTGTAATTGAAAATTAATTTGGCTTAAATTTGTAATGAAATTACGTAATTTTATATTGTCAATATAAGGAAATGCCTATTTTGAATTTTGAATTTTGAATAATTTTGAAGTGTGACAGTGATACAATTAAAAGTTCAATTTTGGATATTAAATTATTAGTTATGGCCGATCTTTTTTGTAATTTTTATTCCGTTACAATTATTATTCGCATTTACAATTTTTTGTTTATATACTTGAACAACTACTATTTTGAACAACGCCAGAGGGTCTCTTCTATCTCCGTTCCTAAAAACGATATGTATACTCTATACTTGTATACTATTTCTTGATGAATGTATAAAGACATTTCGAGAAAAAGTGTAATTTTCTTGTTACTGCGTGTTTCCTGTTAAGTAGGCCGATATGGTGGGAATTGAAATGCATAGAGGCCTTTTTCGTATGACCACTTAAGTCATCCAAAGATCCCGAGTCGCTAACTAAAGTATAACAAATAATTTTTCGTACTCAAACCTTCGAAATTACATGTATTCTGCGCGAATCCACCACGAATTCAACGACTCTTATTGTTATTGTGCGCGCAGCTGCTAAATAAATATATAATAATTTTGTTTGGTTAAGAGAACTCTAAACAATCGAAATGTCATAAATTCGAACATGTGCTTCGACCTAGTCAGTGAGAACAACATGCGGAACTCGGTTACCAAATTTTACGTTTTCAATGTCACGATGTACGCGCATCAGTTTCCAGCAAATTCCCCACGATTTTTCATATAGGTGTCAGTAAGATACCCTGAAGAAATGAATATCGTGGTTAAAAAATTACGTGCGGTGTAGCACAGTATTCAGTGAGAATGATTTATTTATCAAAAAAATATCATCCCGATGCCATTTCTAAATGTACAGCTACAAAATTTACAGGGTTTATGTAAATTGTTCGGTTATTTAATTCTTCGTTGGAATTACTTAAATATTACATTGCGCGCATAAGTTATTGCCCATTCACTGCTAAAATGCCACGACCGTAACTGCAAAAACTACGGGCATCAAGGTTTGTCCAAGATTTTTTATTTTTCTGATGTATTTCAATGTTAAAAAATTGTGTGTTCAACGCCGTTTACGTTTAATTTCCATGAAAAATTACAGGTTTTCTGGAAATGCCCAATTGGGCAATTCTCGGAAATCTCGTATTTCATTGTGAATCAAATTTTAATCTTTAAATCTCGAGACATGTCTAAAATTGTTAATATGAACTAGCGGAAATTACGTACAAAAATGCCCAAAAACCTAATGAATTGTAGAAAACTGTAAAATATCGTACAAGAATGAATCTTTCTGTTGAATTTTGTACATTTCTGCATGATTTCGTACATTGATGTACATTTACGTACGGTTTTTTTCGTTTCTGTACATTGCTGAAATTCTTTAGCACATACTTCTAATGTTACATTCGATTACATCGAGTCACGATAAAGTTCGAAGTAATCGAGAATCGCCCATATCTGTGTATGAAATATAAGTACATTTCATGCTGAACTTATTTGGTCATTTCTTCTTATTTTTTCTTTCAGTTCTTTATTCATCCGTCTTTCCTTCCATAGTTTCTGTAACATAATTTTATCATAGAAGAGTGAAGAACACTACATATTGGATATGTATGAAATTCGAACAAAAAGAAAAAAGCAAAAAGGAAAAACGAAAAAAAGCAAAAAAAAGAAAAAAGAAAAAAGCAAACTTCCTTTTGCTCACAGATTTTGGCCACAATGTGGAAATCAGCTATTTTAGATTCCTATGAACAGTGCTGAAACGAGGGTTTTCAACGTCGTGTAAGGAAATCCCGAATAAACATTTACGGAGCAGCCCCCCATCAAAAGCTCCGGATCGGATCGGGATTGTAATGCTGCCGCAGATCCGTATCTGATCAAGGACCCGGAGGTCCGGGAACCTGTTACCGTTCCGCAGCTGATCCGGATTTGGCTTTATCGAGCACATTTTGACAAGTAAGGGAACCCGTACCTATTTCTGATCTGATCCAGCTTTGGATTTCTGTCATACAGCCACTGACATACAGCATCCTAACCTACAATCCTCTCCTCTAATTTTTCATGAAACTGATCTTAGAACCTGCTCTTCAGTTATGGCAGACTCTCAGAGATATAAAAAATATTGATTGTATCAAATTATTAACTTCTGAAACGAGATAATTGTGACCAGATTTCGCACAATCTTCGGCTCGTAGCTGTTACTTATGAAATGGCGGCCGTTTACCGCCCGTTAAGCGAACTTTGGCGTCTCCTCGTTGGAGACGCCGCGCCAGGTAGACGGCCTGAAACGCCCGGCTTCTCACAGAAGAGATTGAGCGACCCAGAGGCGGTCGTTCCTACCCTCTTATGCGCCTGAAAACCGCGAAAGCTTAATGGCGATTCCCGCACAACGCCAATCGCAAGCTACGTAATTCGGAGGCAGGAAACATATATATATGGAAACAACACTTTTTCCTAAACGATTTATTTCTTGGAAAGTAAAGCTTCACAAAGTTGGGTCCAAGACCGACATTTTTTAATCACCTCGGCCTCCTCCCGTCTTCGCTTCGCTGACGGGGTTTTCGGCTTCGCCTCCGTCGAGGGCTGGTTTCGGCCTCTTACTCCTGACCGCTCGTACTTGCGGCGCCGTTTCTCCTCCTTGGAGGGCTGAATGCGTCCCTCATTGCGGCTCCTCCGCGGCCGATGGTACCCCCGGCCGCCATCTCTTCTTGATTCACGTTTTCCTCCGTGGGGCGGCCGATGCCCTCATGGGCCTGGACAGTCGTTGCGGGGGTCTGCGGTCCCTCTCGCGGGGGCGGTCTTCCCGGCGCTCCCGGCGTGGAGATCGACGGTAGTTTGACTCTGGCGATTGGCCCCTCGACTCGCTCCGGGTCTCTTGTCGACTGGGTTCGCCGAAGGTTCTCCTTCCCCGGGCCATCCACTCCCGGTAGCGCTCACCGCATAGATCGCAGCCGGCAATTGCGCTCCCCGTGCGCTCGCAGTTTGCGCAGAAGGTGGAGAACAAATGTGCCCCAGCGATGGGAGCCAGGGCTTGCGTTCGATTTGGATTCAATCGTACCCCAGTCGTACCCCAATCGTACCCGTCGAATGACCATGGGTACGATAGGGGTACGATAGGGGTACGATAGGGGTACGATAGGGTACGATTGGGGTACGATTGGGGTACGATTGAATCCGAATCGAACAAAAGCAGGATATGCTCGGAGCGAGGGGTCTTAAGATTCGTCGAAAGGAAATGTGGCATTACTCCGATACCAACGAGGACGATTCCTGACGAAGAGGAAGAACGAGCAGCGGCTGGAACAAGTTCGAGAGATATCCGATTTGACTCCGACGTGATCGTTGCCGGAGTCCAAATTCGAGGACTCTGTGACACGAGGGCCACGAGCTCTCTCTTCACCTTCTGTTTCGCTGAAAGGTTTCGGGATCACATAGAGCCGCATCAAGGATATGTGAAGGGCGCTACAGGCCATACTGCGACGATCTATGGTCAGATACTGATTCTTCCTGGTCATCTTCGTGCGAAACAGTCTCTTCTCCGCCAAACTTGGAATGAAGCGAGCGTACCACCCCACTATCCCGAGGAAACGCCTCACCTGCTTCCGCGTTTGGGGTGGGGGTAGTCTAGTACAGGCCGGATTTTCTCCTAATCGGGCCTTAGTCCTTCGCGATCCACTCGATAGCCAAGATACACTGCACTAACGCAGCAGAACCCGCTTTTGTCGCGGTTGATCTGGAGACCGGCTCGTACAATAGTCTCCAGTACTCTTTGGATCCAGACGAGGTGTTCCTCGAACGACTCGTTGACGACCATGATGTCCAGATATACGAACACGTGAGGATCGTATTCCGGCCTGAAGAGTTAGTCCATCAAACGCTGGAACGTTGCTGGAGCGTTCGTGAGGCCATATGGCATCCTCTTTAACTGGTAGAGGCCTCTTCCTGCCACGGCGAACGCGGTGACTTCCCGGCTTCATACCTCCAGCGGCACTTGAAAGTACGCTTGGCTAAGGTCGAGTTTGCTTATGAACCTCGCTCTGCTCACTTTATCCAAGATGCCATCGATGTTAGGTGGCGGATAGGCACCCTTCTTTGACACCTTGTTTACATCGCGATAATCGATGCAAAAGCAATAGGTCCCGTTCGGCTCCCTCGCCATTACGGGAGCGCTTGACCAAGCACTGCTCGATGGCTCGATAATGTCGTTTTCGAGCATCGAATCGACTTCCGCCTGCGCGACTTCCAGAACGGCCGGCGAGACTCGATGGACCCGGTGCTTTATTGGTCGTGCATCTCCAACGTCAATGACGTGCTGTACCAAGGACGTCGTCCCTAAGGTCGCTGGCGGGGATGGTAACAGCTGATCTATCAGTCTTGTCAGCTGCATTTCTTGGGTCGGAGAAACTTCCGCCCACCCGACGCACTCCGCATAAGTGGTCTTTTCCCGGACCATGTTGAACCCTCTCCAAGGACCATCCCCACTCCTCCATGTTCCGTTCTCGCAATCTAGACTGATCCTAAGCTGCCGGAGAAAATTCATTCCCAGAACGGCCTCGTACTCCAACACGGGGGTGATGCGGAAAATAACCTGCCCCACCAGGTTTCCGATATCGACCTTCAGCTTTTTCTGCCCGTTGATCGTCGCAGTAGGGCCTGTAGCGCCCTTCATATATCCTTGATGCGGCTCTATGTGGTCCCGAAACCTTTCCGCGAAACAGGAGACTATGAGAGAGCTCGTGGCCCCCGTGTCACAGAGCCCTCTAATTTGGACTCCGGCAACGATCACGTCGAAGTAAAATTGGCTATCTCTCGAACTCTTCATCGGAAGTCGTCCTCGTTGGCGTCGGAGTAATGCCCCATTTCCTTTCGACGAATCTTAATACCTCTCGCTCCGGACAAAAGGACAAAGGACAGGTTATTTTCCCCCGCGTTAATGACAATTTGTCTATTTGCGGGTAGGCTCTCGGGTGGAGAGGTACAGGACAAAGACGGAACATGACAGAACTAGGCATATACAACACAACACCCACCCAGAGCCAATCCCCCCTATCCCAATATCGGTATCACGAGCAGATTCGGCGGTCTGTGCCTTAGCGAGTAAGACGCGGGGCTTATCCCATCTTTATCCGAGATAAGACCCACGACGTACCGACCGCGGATAAGACGCTGACGGTACCGATAACTACCGACGGGGTCGGCAGCGGTCCCAAATTCGTACCTCGCCTAGCAAAGTTCCCCGGTTATTCCACACTAGACATAAGCAGAGAAAATTGCACGGACGGGGATTCGAACTCGGGCCCTTCGCGACGTTCAGTTCGGGCGGACTAAGACTGAGCCCTTAGCTCGCACGACCATCGCGCCGACTATAGATACCTCTCGCTCCGGGCATATTCTGGCTCCCCTCGCTGGGGCACATTCGTTCTCCATCTTGATGGTGACTTTTCCGGGCCGGGAAGGGAGATCTTATCCCTCGACCCGCTTAATTCGTTTCCTGAGTAGTGGGCGCCGGCCTCCATGCATTCCGCGCACTCTCGGCGAATAGTACCGCTCTTACCCGGTAATACGGCCGGGGCACTCGCGCGTGAAGTGACCCGTCCCGCCGCATGTGAAGCACGTTCGCACTCTTGGTGCCTCTCTCGGCTCCCCCTCCTTGGTGTCGAGGGTGCTATCTCAGCGACTCTTCTTCGACTTCTTCCGTCGTTCTTTTTCCTTTGCGGGCCTCTTCTTCTCGATGCTGTCCTCCGATTATACCGATTCGGAATAGGATGCCTCTCAGTTAGCCGCGACCTTGGAGGTGCGTTCTATGAGCTTGCTCCGCCCTTCCTTGCGGGGCGGTGCAGCATGCTGCCGGTAGCGCGCGTCCCAGCGCTTCTCTTCGGCGTAGACGCGACTGGCTTTCTTTAAGTCAGCGAATTTAGTGCACTTCCTGACCGCATCGGATTATCTGCACTTTGGTCGTAGTTCAACTTCCTGAACTTCCGACGCACTTCCTCCAGGAAATCCTCCATCGTCTCCGTTCATCCTTGAAGGCGCTCGTGTATCTCGAGAAAGTTCTCCACGTGCGAAGGGCATTGGGCTCGTCCTGGATCCATCGTTTGGCTTTTCCCTCAAATACCCCGGGCAGGACTCGACGTACATCCTCTTCGTTCAATTGAAGGCAGTCATTCCCTTTTCCTCCTTTTGTGCCATACTTCTCGTTCGCATTTAGGCACGATCGACCGGTGCTACCCTCCCTTCGAGTGGCCAATACAAAAACGCGGTTCTACGTCGCAAACGTGAATCGCACTCGTCACTGACCTTCAAGACTCGATCACTAACTCGTTTTTTCTCTCTATTTTTTTTTACTGTTTTCACTTCTTTCCTTTTTTTCACTACTTTTCACTTCTTTCTTTTTTTTTTCACTATTTTTCACTTCTTTCTATTTTTTCTCGCAATTTTCTCTCAATCCATCCCTCCACTCCTTTTACAAAAAGTATTCGCAAAAAATGGCTAATGCGTAGCCCTCGCTCATCCACGCCTCAGCACTCACTCTCGATACTGTCTAATCGTATGACACTCGACTATCATCCCTATACGACAAATCGACCACGGCGATTGGTCGCACGAGTTACAATTTCGACCGATTCATCCGCCCATGCACGAACCCGAAAGAAATGACCGTAGCTCGCGAGCAACCTTTTTCACACGGCTACTAATCTTTCGATCATATACGATTGCACCTCGCTGATGGTAGCCGTCAGTTGAGCGAATATAACCAACCACCAATAAATCCCACCAATTTCTATCGAAGAGGAATTGGAGGAGAGGATTGTTGGTTAGGATGCTGTATGTCAGTGGCTCGACTATATGACAGAAATACAAAGCCGGATCTGATCAGGAACAGGTACGGGTTCCCTTACTTGTAGAAATGTGCTAGGTAAAGCAGATCAGACACGCATCTGCGGTTGCGTTACATCCGGAACAGGTTCAGAGGAGGTATCCGGATCTGGATCGGATCTGCGCTAAGGCTTCCGGCTCCGTTCCATATTCGACCCGTAGGTAAATAGCGACTAGGCAACATAGGGACTTGGAGAGAAGATCTCGCTGTGTTCTTGAGGGGGGAGGGGGGGGGGACGAAGCGGCAAGGGTCGGGATCCGGAACCCTCGATCCTAAAGGACAGGTCCCCACATACATCACGAAACAGTAACCGATTGCGGGATACGTTACGATTACAGGATCGCATCCAACATTTACCACCTGACACTCAAACTCTGATAATTTGTTCGATATTTGAGAACGATCCCATTCCCTCACCTCGGACCAATTTGTACAGAAGTCGGAGTAGTGGTGGCGAGGTGGATGGTGGGGAGCAGCGAGTCGAGAGAGAGCGATTGATTGATTGATTGTCTTTATTATGGCTTGAGGTATTACCTCTTAGGCCAACCAATATAGAGCATACATACAGATAACTAACTAAATACTAAATACTAAAATTAAAACTAAGCTTAATATAACAAGACATACTAACAGATGCATATAAAAGCGCAATTCTAGACCTAAAACAAAGTAAATATAAAGTAGATAGATAATAATAATAGTCGAGCGATTACAACGTAAGGTAGGGTACACGCATACCAGAAGTAAAAATGGACTAAAATACTAATATTAAATACTAAAATACTAATACTAATAATACTAATACTAAAATACAAAATACAAAATAATTACACTAAAGTCCGACTTAATAGGTAGTTTTTTAGGTTTACTTTAAACAAATGCACATTTTCACTTGCACGAATTTCGACTGGAAGTTCATTCCATAACCGAGTAGAAGTGACAATAAAAGAGTTGGAATAGGATTCTAACCGATGTGTCGGTACTCGAAGTTGTTGCATAGAGCCGGGTCGAAGAGCTCTGGACGTAGATTCTTCACGCCACTGGTAACGTTCATAAAGATAGTAGGGAACGTGGGTCTTAATAATCTTATAGGTAACGATACCAATAAAGTATAACCTACGCGATTTGGTGTTGAGCCAGCCAAGCTTATTACGATATGGGGTAATGTGCTCATCGCGCCGTAGATCAAAGATGAAACGAATGCCCGCATTAAACATTCGTTCCACCCTGATTTTTTGAGTTACATTAATATGGTTGTAAACTGCGCAGCAGTAATCGAAATAGTGCAAAATCAATGAGGAAACAAGGGTTTGCCTAACATTAGTTGGTAGTTGAGCACGGTTATTACGTAGTTGACGTAGAGTGGAGAAAACTTTATTGAACATTTGTATAAGATGGTACTTCCACGAGAGCGTTCCATCAAATACGAGACCCAAGTTCCTCACCGATTTAACCCACGGTATGACCCAATTATTAATAACGATCGGTGTGATCGAATCAGTCTTAAAGGTGTTCAGATAAAAAGCACTGCCGTTTAGTACGTTTGTTTCGATAGTAGTTTTCTCTCGCTAATACCCATGCCTGCTTATTAGCTTTATTAGCAGAAATAAGTCTAATTCTTAATGAGGGGTCCCTGGTCCTGCGATAAGCACATAAAAGGCTATTTCTCTCGTATTTAAGTCTAAGTAGCTGAGGTGAAATCCAAGGGGAAAGCTTGTGAGTCGGTATAAAGGTGTGCTTAGGGGCGTGTTTATCAAAAGTTTGTAATAGACGATGACTAAGCGTATTGGTGAGTAAGTTCACGTTATTCAACGGAGAAATAGAATTAAAAATATTCCAATCATAGCTACTGAGGTTTCTGTGCAAACTCGATACATCGAACGAGCGATAGTCTCTACATGTGATTTGTGTCGGCTTTGCTTTCGGTGTTCCAATTTTACATTCGATATCTATCAGATCATGGCCACAGATAAAAGGTAAATTGGCTTGGCTATGTCCTAGGACATTTGTAAAGTTATCGACAAGGCAGTGGTTAATCCATGTATCAGTTCGGTTCGTATGATTAGTAGGATCATATGGCACGATTTGAAGAGCATTGGCAAACTGCTGTAAATATGTAAATTCAAAATTAGCACGATTTAAGTCAACATTGAAATCACCCATAATAATGATTCGATCATAATTACAGCTATGTTTTTGCAGTACAGATTGAAATAGTTCGAGAAGAGCTTTCCTGCGTGGTCGATAGATAACCCCAAGTAGCACTCTGAGGTTCGTAGTAGCGCTGTATCCGACTTCAACAAGCATAAACTCGAGGGGGTTAACGGAAGTGCATTCAGATTTTTCCAAGATTTTGTAATTTAGAGCGGTATGAATATACAGAGCAACACCTCCAGCGAGCTTATACTTGCAGTCATTGCGAATCAAGTGATAATTAAGCAAAGAAAAATAAGAGTCAACAGTTTTAGTATTAAACCAGGTTTCAGAAAGAATAATAATACGATAAAAATTTTCGGTGAAATAATATTTAAAAAAAGAAAATTTATTAGCAGAGCCGAGAGATTGAACATTAATATGACATACTTTTAGATTAATGTAGTTAGAGTTTACTGAAATTATTGAATTAATTAAAGCCTGGTTGCTTCCGGACGCCGAAGCGTGACTGTTTGTGTATTTTGAGCCATTTCGTTTGAATAATCTACCTTAATTTTTATATCGGTTTCTAAATTGTCATGTATTTTCTTTTCTAAGTTTTTTGGATCTTGGTCGAAAATTGATCTATCTACCGTGGTATTAGAACGAAGTGCGCGATCTTGAGGTTTTGGAGAGTGTTCGACCGGCATAATTTCCAATCATGATCATTGATTAATCCCACCGCTGTCACCAATTTTGTTATATCCCAAATCTGAGAAGCAGATCTGGAACATATTTAGTTGGCCATTTTTTTGGTCAAGGCACTTAAGCCCTTTACCTGGGAGCTGGCCTATGATCATGAGTGGAAGGAAAGGAAGATTATGAATAAAACATTTTATAAATGTATATATATTTTATTTCTTTTTTTTTCACTTACTTGTTTTACGGGAAAAGGAATATTTTAGGGTTGTTTGGGAACGACCTCAACCGCTGAGTAGCGTTTAAAGTCGTCACTGCCCCTCAACCGCTGAGTAGCGTTTAAAGTGCAGTGGAGATCTGGTTCGAGGAGGCTGAATTTATACAGAATTTTTACATATACTTGCATGCGTTGGACGAAAAGAGAAGATGAGATAGGAAATACACATCTTATTGGTTAAAAACTTTTGGCGGCAAGAGTTTTCTAGCGGAAGTCTATCTTTTAAATTTTCCTATTCGTTAAAAATGAATTTCCGCCAAGTGCAGTAGTTTTATTGGGTAGGCCATAAAACTCTCAAGTATCGTGTGTGCATTGGGCGGCTTCTCTGTTCGACCAAAGGCATCTAAAAACTAATTTCTAATTTATTGTATAAATTAAAAAATGAAATTGAATTAACTTCATTTGATTAGGTTTTAAATTATCGTTAAAAAAAGTCCAAACACTTAATAGTTTGGTTTAATTTGAAACAAAAATTAATTATTGTTTTTGAGTATTATTTAATCATATTTCATTTTTATTCTTAACTTAAGTTTATGATCTAGTTCTTAACGCTATTCACTAATCACTAGGTTCACTTAATGTTCATTATTAATGTTCATTTTAGTTTTGTGCACTAATATCTTTCTTCTGGAAAACGTCTTTGTTTCTTTCTTATCTCTTCTATTTTTATCCATGGAGAAAACCCGGCGTTTCATGGCATGACCTAGTTACGATTTTCGGTAGGATGTAACACCTCCCCTCTTGAAATATGGCTGGGTATCCAGGCATGCAAACCTCTCCTGAGGTTGTTAATGCATTTTTGGTTGTATGTAGAAGGTGTGATTAACTCCTATTTATAAAGGCGTATTCTCAAATTCTTGGGTTAGTCGAAAAATACAGTCTCTACATCTATTTGCCCATTGTACTAACAGTACTTTTTTTTTTACAATAATGACAACAGAATCCAAGCTCGTCTTTGAATTGATCAGAATCGTAATTTGTATATGCGTAGTAGAATTTAGCAGCATGTAATTTCGGAAGTGTTTCTGGTATAGGTCGTGAAGCTGGATGGCAATCTTTGCAAATAGAAATGATACTGCCATTTGATCGTCGATATTGTATCACGGTACATAATTCCTTTATGCATAATTGATGGTGTCCGCTAGTTGTAATTTTGGGTATTCCTGATGGTTCGCCAAGGTATAATGGGGAATTTGATGAGGGTACTATACGTATGGTTTGCTCTTGAATTAAATAAGATTCATTTTCAAAATAATGAATACAACAGTCTTGACATGAAGCAGATGGTTGGATTTTTAAGAGCTTAATTGAGCATTTTTGACAATGAAGTTTTATCAATGTCTGTTGAACGGGGGTTGTAAAATGAGCCCATTTTAAAGCAGTGAATTCTTCTTGAATTTCGATAGGTGCATTGTTGAAACAAGATGTGCATATAAGATGAGCGTAATCATTGAAGATGTGGCACAGAATTGTTGAATTTATGGATTGAATACATAAATATGGAGCCATTCGATGATATCTGTTCTTGATGCGTTTACTTATTTTGTAAGGCATCTGACGCACATTTTCACTGCGAGGCGCCATCTATAATTAAAATATTTATTTCTTTAATGCAAAAGCTGGATATAGGTTTTCAGTGGGTCGAGGAGGTGCAGATGTGTTTACGTCGTTCTAAGATGGAGATAAGGTTATCTCCTGATTTGTTGGAGTTAAAAGTTCCATTTCGTTATCTTCTTTAGGTTTTCCTTTAGAAAGGTGGAGCAGAAGGTGAGTGAAAGAGTCCCAAATAGCTGCGATAAGCAGTAAAGACCATCCGTAAACGGAGTGTAGAGCGTAACCATGTACGATCGTGTCCACGGCTAATTTTATCAATCGAAAAATCAAAACCAACATTAATAGTCCTGCACTCACGTTGCCAAATTTGACAAATTTATCCCAATAAACACCCCAGGTGTTTTCGGATATGATATTTAATGAATCCGCATCCAATAGATGTTTGAGCGATATACCTGCGCCTACCATGCCTTGTCCTGTGATTCCGCGAGCTACAGAATTAAGGATGGCTGCTTTTTCGGCGGGGAACATAATATGTTTCCTCAGTTCGCCCAAAGTTTTTTCTGAGTAGATTCCCGTAGATCCAAGATTCTCCAGATTTGTATACTTCCAAGTGGCTTGATCATTCGGTTTGAGCATAGTTGGAACGGTGGCCTCAATATAATGGGGCATTACTTTATACCAGATTCCATTTAGTCGGTACATTGGAGGTGCTGATAAATTACATATTATTTGTACTCCTGACTCTACTAATACATGCGTGCGTGGTCGTAGAAATAAACTTTGGTTTCCTCGGGTGACGGGAATGTCAATATAACATTCAGATGTTTGTCGAACTCTTACTTCTACAGGTATGCATTTGATGATGTGAATTGCCTCATCGGCAGACATAGCCATATATCCCGGACCTCTCATAATGTTGAAGGCGAATTCGTCTGGATTGCTGGCGGCGATGGACAAACTGTTTTTTAAAACTTGCTGTTCTAATGTGCAACGTTGTACTAAAATATCGTAATATAAAGATTTTAACTCGCTACGAATGTGTTTCTCTACATAGATAAACTTACTATTAACATATGCAAAAATGTCAATGTTTTCTACCTTGATTTTTTTTACAGTTGATACGATTGGTCGTCTGCCTGAAAATGGCGCTATAAACAATTTCGGATGTTCGGTTTGAAATATTGGATATCCGCATCATTTTCGCTCGCTTTTTATTGTCAACGCAAAAGTAATATCTTCCGTTTCTACGGTTATTATTACTGGTGCGTCTCGATTGTTAATTTCTTCTATACGAGAGGATATTCCTTCATACAGAACGTCATATTTATTGAAATCGCAACTATCTTTCTCTAAAAGATCCCAGTAAGTGTAACCTCGTTCTAAATCAAAACACGAACCCTCTCTAATGGAACAAGTGGTTCCAGTTTTTAAATGTGCCCGTCCGGTTTTTAAATTAAGAGATACCGTGTCTGTATGTAGGATTATTTCCACTACCGCTTGTACTATTACATTGTTCCATGATCCGTATGGATCAGAATAATGCGCGCCGTTACAACTTCCATCGGCTGTGACAGTTCCCGCGAGCATTACATTTCTAATATTTAGCTGGCCAACGCTCAGGCCCGAAATTATTACATTATTTCCTAATACTATAGTATTGGTATTATGAATATTTTTACATTGATCGTGCGAAAGTTCTACGATATATTCGGTTATTCCGTTTAATACAGGCGATGCATGTGAATGCATTCCACAATAGGTAATATGTCTCTTAACTAATACTTTGCACTGAATTGCCTTTGTCGTTGAATATTCTGCGAGTTGCAACAACTGAATATATAATAAAGTGTGATTAACCGTTGGTTCTGGAATTTCACACTCTCCAACATCCAGCAATGATAAAGTAGTTATATTTAATTGCGGACTCCCGCAGTCATACCCAATTAGATCTGCGCCGTAAGTTACTGATGCTAATAAAAATATCGACCATATAATCTGTGAATTGATCATCTGGTCTTTGTTGGATAAATCTCCTAAAATCAGACGTGGTTTTTATTAGATTATGATGTTATAGGTGATTTTTTTAATCTATTGATATTAACTAGTACTGTTTTTTCCTTATTTCTAGCTTTCTTTTGAATATTGATTTTTACGTTATTCTTATTTATTATTTCTAATACTTCATGGGGGCCTGTGTACTGATTTTGTAATTTATGAATTTTTCCACCCTTGAGTAAAAATACAAAATCGCACGGTCTTAGAGTAAGAGGATTTATGTTTCTATCATAATATTCTTTAGACTTAGTCTTAGCTGCTTGTAAATTACTACCTCTCTAATATTATGTAATTTGGTTACTAAATCGGATAAATATTGATTATATGTATCTGAATGGGTATCGGCTAGAGCGTCGTCACTCGAAATAGGTCTCGCTAATCTACCGAATACTAATTCATATGGTGTATGTTTAGTGCCTTCGTGAATGCTAGTATTGTAAGAGAACATTGCGAACTCCAACAACTCATCCCATTCATTTTCGACATTAGCATACTGTTTTAGATATTGGGCTAAAACATGATGTGATCGTTCTAATGAACCATTCGATTGCGGATGAAAAGCTGTGGTTTGACAATTTTTTATTCTGAATTTCTTTGACACTTTTTTCATCAGTATACTAAGAAAATTTCTACCCTGATCCGTTAGAACTATTCTAGGAGCTCCAAATACGCATATGAAGTTTTTAATAAATGCATCTGATATAGTTTCCGCAGTGGCGTTTTTCAAGGCGACGCCTATAGAATATTTTGTAAGTGCGTCTTGCATCGTTAGTATGCATTCATTTCCGGAACTAGTTTGAGGTAAAGGCCCTACTATATCTAAAGCTATTTTATCAAATGCCGTCCTTGGTGTATCAGTGATAACCATAGGGTTTTTTGTTTTTACACGAACTAATTTCTTTAATTGGCAGTCTAAACAATTACGTATAAAATCCTGAATATCTGTTTTCATATTTTCCCAAAAATAATATTGTCTAATTCTATTGTATGTTTTTGTAACGCCTTTGTGTCCACCCATCATTGACGCATGATATTCTTCTAAAATTCTTTGTCTATTTTCTTGTCCTAGGTATTTTACATCACCGTGGCATATAATTAATTTAGTATTAATTCTATTAAAAACTTGAGCTAATTCATTAAGTACTATTTCCCATTCAACATACTTAACTTTTTTTGATTTACAAATGCTAATCGATCGCAAGTCTAATTCCCTTAATAAATTTTCTAGTTCATTTATTACATTTTTTATTATTTTAGCTGAATCTATCAAATTTTTGCAAATCTTTGGTACTATCAAAGCTATATGATATTTTCCGTTTTTATTTGTATAACTAATTTTCCCTATTTCTAATGTTTTAAACTGGCATATTTCAAGCCTGTATTTTAATATTTCTGAACCTGCATCCTCGGGTTCGTTGTTTTCGTTTATAAAATATAAGATATTATCCTTACGCATGTATATCTGATCCCGAGAATTTATAATATTTTTCGAAAATCGACGGACCTTTTCATAATTTTGCTACACATTTTCTAAGTCGTACGTATTTTCTAGAGTCGGAGATTCAGCATTATCTAGTGATATCAAATCATCATTTTCACTGCCTTCGTCGGAAGCTGAATCTTCCGATTCACTATCGCTTTTATAATCAGTTTCCTGGGAAACTCCGGTGGATAGTTTTTGTATATTGGGATCGTCGTCTGGACGTGTCAGGAGTTTATGACGATCACTTCTGTTTGGTTGGTCGCTTTGACGAGGCCGTTCGTGTACCTCGGCAACTACGGTCAATTGGTTTGAATTATTTGTATTCGTTTCCGAAGTGTAATCGTCGTTATCATACTCATTTATTTTTATGTTTTCATCGGAATAATCCTTCGTGATTATCTCGTTGGATACCTTATCACTTTTTAGTTTCACATTTTTTTCTTCGACATAGGGTTTAGAAGTAGAAGGAAGTTTTTTTATGACTGTTGACAGTTCTAAATTTTTTTTCAAACGCTCACTTCGTCGCAACATCTGGGGTTTTTGTAGAAGGTGTAGTTCAGTTTTCTTTGGTCTGCCTCTCGGACGAGGTGGTTCAAAACTGTGTGTAGTGTTTATAGCAAATACCGGATTTCGTGATAATGCATCAGCATTTACATTAGTTTTGCCGGCTTTATAGACTACATCGTAAGTGTATTCCGCGAGTTTTAATCTCCATTTTAAAACACGAGAATTGGCATTTTCTGTTGTTCGAAACCAAATTAGTGGCTTGTGATCAGTGACTAAGGTAAATCTTCTTCCGCATATATATGGTCGAAATTGTAAAACGGCGTATACTATGGCTAGTGCTTCCTTTTCATAAATGTCATATTTTTTTTCACAATCATTTAACACTCGTGAAATGTATGCTATTGGTCGGTCTTTGCCAATTTCTCCTTGAGATAATATTCCACCAATCGCGAAACCTGAATCATCAGTTGTAATAATAAATGGTTTTGAAAAATCAGGATATTGTAATATCGGTTCAGAAATGAGTTTATCTTTTAAAATGTTAAATGCAATTTCTTGTTTTGTTGTCCAATTAAAGGCAACATCATCTTTTAATAAATTACTTAAAGGTCTAGCTATTTTTGAGAAATCTTTAATAAATCGTCTATAGTAACCGGATAAGCCTAAGAATTGGCGAATATTCTTTTGATTTTTAGGAATTGGAAATTGTTGTACTGCTTTCAGAGTTTCAGGATTGGGCTTAATTCCGTCTTTGCCGATAACGTGTCGTAGAATTTTACATTTTTCGGGTTGGAGTTTTAAGTTTGCTTCGCGAAGTCGTGACATTAGTTTATGCATTTTCACTTCGTGTTCGCTTAATGATGATGCGTATACAACTATGTCGTCCAAATAAACGAAGAGTTATATCCCTTGTAAACCTGTAAGGATAACGTCCATTAGTCGTTGGAACGTCGCTGGAGCATTTTTTAATCCAAACGGCATTCTTTGAAATTGATAGTGACCATAAGGAGTTGAAAAGGCTGTTTTATGCGCATCTTCCGGATGCATTTTTATCTGGTGAAAACCATTTGCTAGATCAAACACAGAGAAATATTTTGCTCCACCGAGTTGATCTATGATATCTATAATGTTTGGAAGGGGATAAGAATCACCGATTGTTTTCTCATTTACTTTACGGAAATCGAGGACCATGCGCCAGCGTTTGTTTCCTTCGGCGTCGGCCTTTTTTGGTACGACCCATACGGGTACGTTGTATGGAGATTTGGAAGGTTTTATGATGCCTTGTTCGAGAAGTTCGGAAACTTGTTTGTTTACTTCGTCTTTGTGGATTGCAGGATATCGGTATTGCCTAGTGTTTGTGGGCGCATCATCTGTTGTTATAATTCGATGTTGTAATACATCTGTGCCGTTTAATTCATCACCCGGTAAGTAAAAGCAATCAGTACTTTCCCTTAATATATTTTCGGCACTGTATCTTTCTTCAGGATTCAGATGTTCTAAATTAATCAGTTTAATAATTCGTTGATTCTTTCATTTTTTGTCGAATTTATGTTAAATATTCTATTGTTTTTTGATTCTTGTTTCTTTCGATTTTTATATTATTCGTATGTCAAGATTTCATCGAAACTTTCGTTTTTTGTTTTATTGTGATTTAGTATTTTTTTATTTGGATTTAGCAATTTTTCGTTTTCATTCTGACTTAGCAATTTTTCGTTGTTATTTAGATTTAGTAATTTTTTGTTTTCATTTTGATTTAGTAATTTTTCGTTTTTATTTAGATTTAGTAATTTTTTGTTTTCATTTTGATTTAGTAATTTTTCGTTTTTATTTAGATTTAGTAATTTTTTGTTTTCATTTTGATTTAGTAATTTTTCGTTTTTATTTAATTTGAAGATTTGTGGATTATCCTTTTTTGGTTCACTTAGATTTAGTGAGTTTTTATTTGCTCCGTTATTTTCTTCGGAGGTTTTTAGAGCTGATTCACTTTGATTCAGTGGATTTTGATTTAGTAGATTTTGATTTGCTCCGCTATTTTTTTCGGAGGTTTTTATTAATAGTGAATCAGTTGTATTTGAATTTTGACTCTTGTTTATGTTCCCTACTTCTTCGATTTCCAATGTAGGAATTTCCAAATCAAATTCTTCTTCCGTCGTATTAAATACCGAAAAAATATGGTTTTCCGCGTGTATTCTTGACAAGGGCCTTTCCTGCGTAAATTCCTTGCCCTATCTTTAAGTCCGGTAAATGTCCGACTCGTAACTCTGGATTCGCAACTCGAGCATAGCAAATCGTGGTACTCCTCGGGGGAATGCGTTGAGTGTCATAAAAATCAAAGCACACAGCCTTCTCATCTCCATAGAGATCCAAGCGTCGGTCATCGTAATTTATCTTAGCATTTGATTGCCAGAAAAATTCGTTTCCTAATAATCCGTTTTGTTTGATCGGAAAATCAGCTGGAACAATATGAAAACTCACGAGACATCCTAAGAGGTCGACCGTGACAGTCCCTAAGGTAGTCACTAGGTGACGAGTTATTCCATTCAGCTTTAAAATTTCCTTTTGATCAATAAATATGTCGGATGGAACCGAATCTGCCCTAAGGAGATTGGGACCTGATCCTGAATCTAGGAGAAAGCTCTGTATACCCTTTAATGGTTTTGCTACTACTCGAATCGATGGTGCAGAATCTTTTATTCGGACATTGACCGTTCGGACAAATTCGTTTCGGCATGTATTGCTCGGACGCGACGTTCGGCTTGAGAAGTCTCCCTCGGAGCGCCCGTTGGGAGGGGACCGTGCGAGTTTCCCTGATTTTGTGTCTTCTGGGAGTTATTAAATTCCCGTTTACGACATTCGTTTATAGTGTTCCCAGGATTTTTGCAATAATTGCAGAATTTTTTTTTATTATAGTTATTATTATGGTTATTATTCGCGTTATTAAATTGCCAGTGGTTTTTAGGGGTTTTTTGGTCAAAATTAGTTTCTCTCAAATGTGTACTTTGCTGTCTAGGAAATAATTGTTCAGGTTGTTGAATAACGTTTCTTTTATGGTAGGGATTCGAAACACGGGAAGAATTGCGGGTGTTTGCATCTTGACTAGCGGCACCTCTGAACCAGCAGGTAGTGGCGTCATGACCTGGTTTTTTACAGATTTGGCATGTTACTGATTCCGTTTTTTGTATCATATGCGTTTTTTTAATTTTATCGCGTGTATTCTCATTATCAGTTCGAAGGAGTTTTAATGCAGCTAGTTTTTTTTCGATTGTAATAATCGAAGGTACGGCTTCATCGAGTTTTGAAAATTTTTTATTAAGTCCCAATTGAAAATCGGGTAATAATCCATCCGTGAACGCATCGACAATTTCTTGATCGATGGAAGCTATTTGTTCTTCGCTTAAATCATTTTCAATTTCTATTTTTCGCGCCTCGAGGATGCGGTTGCCTATTTCACGCACTTTATTAGCATAGGAAATCGTATCTTCGTTTTCCCTTTGAAATATTTTGCCTAATTCGCGTCGAATTTGGTTTGCGGATAAAGCCGGAGCATATATACTTTTAATATATTTCGAAAAATCAGCCAGTTTTTCATATTTTTGTCCAGTTATTACGCGCCTAGCTTCACCTGTTAAACGCGTTCTAATTAATTTTACGAGGTTTGCTTCTGCAGATTCTGGAAGCATTAACAATGCTTCGTCGCATCCTTCTAAAAAGGTGTAGACTGAAATATTTTTCCCGTCAAAGATAGGTACGCATTCGAGAGCGTCCCGAAGCGTGACTGTTTGTGTATTTTGAGCCATTTCGTTTGAATAATCTACCTTAATTTTTATATCGGTTTCTAAATTGTCATGTATTTTCTTTTCTAAGTTTTTTGGATCTTGGTCGAAAATTGATCTATCTACCATGGTATTAGAACGAAGTGCGCGATCTTGAGGTTTTGGAGAGTGTTCGACCGGCATAATTTCCAATCATGATCATTGATTAATCCCACCGCTGTCACCAATTTTGTTATATCCCAAATCTGAGAAGCAGATCTGGAACATATTTAGTTGGCCATTTTTTTGGTCAAGGCACTTAAGCCCTTTACCTGGGAGCTGGCCTATGATCATGAGTGGAAGGAAAGGAAGATTATGAATAAAACATTTTATAAATGTATATATATTTTATTTCTTTTTTTTTTTCACTTACTTGTTTTACGGGAAAAGGAATATTTTAGGGTTGTTTGGGAACGACCTCAACCGCTGAGTAGCGTTTAAAGTCGTCACTGCCCCTCAACCGCTGAGTAGCGTTTAAAGTGCAGTGGAGATCTGGTTCGAGGAGGCTGAATTTATACAGAATTTTTACATATACTTGCATGCGTTGGACGAAAAGAGAAGATGAGATAGGAAATACACATCTTATTGGTTAAAAACTTTTGGCGGCAAGAGTTTTCTAGCGGAAGTCTATCTTTTAAATTTTCCTATTCGTTAAAAATGAATTTCCGCCAAGTGCAGTAGTTTTATTGGGTAGGCCATAAAACTCTCAAGTATCGTGTGTGCATTGGGCGGCTTCTCTGTTCGACCAAAGGCATCTAAAAACTAATTTCTAATTTATTGTATAAATTAAAAAATGAAATTGAATTAACTTCATTTGATTAGGTTTTAAATTATCGTTAAAAAAAGTCCAAACACTTAATAGTTTGGTTTAATTTGAAACAAAAATTAATTATTGTTTTTGAGTATTATTTAATCATATTTCATTTTTATTCTTAACTTAAGTTTATGATCTAGTTCTTAACGCTATTCACTAATCACTAGGTTCACTTAATGTTCATTATTAATGTTCATTTTAGTTTTGTGCACTAATATCTTTCTTCTGGAAAACGTCTTTGTTTCTTTCTTATCTCTTCTATTTTTATCCATGGAGAAAACCCGGCGTTTCATGGCATGACCTAGTTACTCTTAGCGGCAGGTGGATTAACGCAGCAAACAAAGTTTACAGGTATAAATATTACCGAAAAAAATATTACGCAAAAATATTACGGTAAAACATATTACGGTAAAAAAGATTACGAAAATAAATATTACGGGAAAAAATATTACGAAAAAAAATTGTTACGTATATATTAATATATTATTCAATTACGGTACAATCAATGTTTCATACATTCATAATCATTACTTTATACTATGAGCAATTCCATACAAATAATCGTATACATTACAATCATCGTGCCAACTATTTACGAGCGTATACAAACGTGCCTCATAATTAATGTACCTCTTTCGTTTTTGACGAGCAACTGACCGTCCACAGTTATGCTGTTAAAAAAAAAAACATCTGTGTTACTTTGTTCAATTTTTAATTCATTGATAAATCTACCGAGTTATTCATGACATTTCCCAATGCGTGTTGCGAAACGACTATGCCATCCTTCAACACAATTATTCGTCCTTGGTTCCCTAGTTAAAACGCTATAATAACAATTCCACAATTCGATTTTAAATTTGACAATCACTCGACCGTTACGATAACATTCCCCAATCCACGTTGATTTAAAGTAACTTAGAAAACGCACCAGCACGACATTATTTTTGAAAAAATCGTGTTCCATTAAAGCATCGTATACTTGCGCCACCTTTTCGGGGGGGGGGGGGAATAAATGCCAATGCGATAAGCATTTTGATATGCAGTGCAAATTCATCATCAGTATTGAAATTTTTTTGAAAACCATGGTGTTGAATTGCTCTAAAAATTGATTGAACAAAAAGAAAATAACAACCGTGTGTTGTGACATTGGGAAGAATTGTCTCGATACTATTGATAAATGCGCTTTCAAAATCTATGATAAAGAAATTCGGATTAAAGTCAATACCATCGACATTCAAAATTACATTCAAAATTTTAAGACAAGTTTTCTAATCCTTCCTTGATGTTAAAATATAAATTAAAGGCACACTTTTATATTCTAACTTTTTCGTGTCATTGTTTTCACGCTCTATGAAACAGTGAATAGTATTCAACTGTTTAAACACTGATGGTACGACAGAAAAAGTGCCGTCGGAAAGCCAAATTCTGCAATTAGACAATCGTTTCATACATAGAACAGAAATTGTTTATTATCAATAGTGTTCTAAAAATGGTCGAGAATTACAACTTCGCCTACAGTCGACGGTGTCGTTAACTGCAAATTGCAACGGGCGCGTTGTCTATTTACTGTTTTAGTTAATAAGTCCACATCAGGTAATTCCGTCTTAGCACTTGTTGACGCGTGAACAATTTCTTAAGCTATGATTACACTTGGCAACACCGTAATTGTGTTAGCCTCTTTCTTGATTTTATTAACAATTTTTCGTGCGTTAACTTTAGATGCGTCGGCCAAATGTGAGTGTTGCCCACATGACAATATTACCCCTGTACAAAATATTAAACATTTTTATAATCTAAAGAAGTTAATGCGCAAAATATTAATAATAAATAAATAAATAAATACGAAATGAAATTAATAAAGACATAAATAATACATGCATACCTGTTATTTGCGAAGATGTAGTATTGATAATACAGCCACATTTTTTAAGAGAATCATTATATGCAATACACATCCATTTAACATGTGAGTTGTTTCCACAGACACGTAACTTATTAAACAAATATCCATCATGCAATAATAATTTCGAACTTTTCTGACTCAAAATGAAATGTAAAGGCATGTTGTAACAGCTTAGAACACGAACTGAGTACTACACAATACTGTCTTTCTTCGCAAATATTATGAGAGTAGGGCAATTTTCAGTGTTATTACAAAACTATATAAGAAAATATAAATACCAACAAAGCATTAGTTTTTCAAATCAAATATTTTGACTGTAATGATTATGAATGTATGAAACATTGATTGCACCGTAATTAGATAATATATTATATACGTAATGATTTTTTTTGGTAATATTTTTTTATTGTAATATTTTTTAATCGTAATATTTTTTACGGTAATATTTTCGCCACGTAATATTTTTGTATCGTAATATTTTTTAACCGTAATATTACGCTATAATAATATTTAGACCGTACACCGCAAACAAATGCACCCGATGCAGTCGTGACCGCATTTTCAGGTTTGCAATCTACATGAAATGCAAGTGCGCAAACAACACATTGTATTTTGTCGTCGCCAACGAGTTCGGCATTGCATTTGTAACGGAGTTTTCTTCTCGTTGCCGGATTAACTCGAGAATGTCTAGGGTTATGTAAGACGAAAAGAGTTTTCTGCTGAGAGGGGGAGGGTGAATGACAACTCGGGTTATTTTGGATCACATAATGCATTTATTGCAAAACTTAAAGCTAGTACAAAAGAGAAATACAGTAAATGATTTGCCGCAACTTATTAGAAATATAGATCACGCACGCGAGCCGTGAGGGGTGGGAAGAAATTGTTATCTTACTGCCTACGGAAGACGGAAAACAAAAAGACGCGGGATCGCGGGTGCAGGGCCTCCCTGCCTTTGGAGACGAGGTGTCCTCGCCTGAAAGGAAAACAAGGTAGGAATGTGAGGTGACCTCACCATGAAACGGAGTTCGGAAGACGGGTGTTCCGCTCGGATAGCTGAGGCGCTCCTCAGCTAGAAGAGTTACTAGTCCGCCGACCGCACGAGCAACTGATCGCTCGGATCGGGTGCGCTCCCGATTTTATACGCGTATCCTACTGCGCTCGCACGCAGCGGATGGCGCGCGCCGCTGCGGGGAAACGACTCGAGAGTCGAGTCGACGGAAAACTGCGGCGGCGACGGATTGCCGTCTCCCAACATACACAGGCGTATATCGGGTTGCCTGTATATATGTATTTGAAACGGGGAAAAGCTCGTTTCACCCTCTACTCACTTCAGGGTGAACAGTGAGAACGGAAAAGGCGGTAAGAGAAAAATACAGGTATGTTTATCTATATGTATATATTTCGGTACAAAAACTGAATAAACCGTTCGGCACCGTTGCGTCGTTATTTTCCGCACTGTCAAAACAAAAAATAAACAGGCAGTAAAAAGAAAACGCACATTATTTCTGGAGATACGCAGTACCCTGGCAAATATTAACGGAAAATAACAAAGTCGTACATATCTATAATATTTATATATATAATTTATATACTTATCTAAAAAAAAAACTATACGTTGGTGTCTCGTTGAGCAGCTACACTCCCTCCTACCGTGGGTAGTTAATCTTTACGATCCCTTTAGTATCCCAGTCGGCGTGATGGTCGTGCGGGCTAAGGCGTCAGTCTTAGTCCGCCCGAACTGAACGTCGCGAAGGGCCCGAGTTCGAATCCCCGTCCTGCAATTTTCTCTGCTTATATCCAGTGTGGAATAACCGGGGAACTTTGCTGGGCGAAGGTACGAATTTGGGACCGCTGCCGACCCCCGTAGGCAGTTATCGGTACCGTCAGCGTCTTATCCGCGGAAGGTACGTCGTGGGTCTTATCTCGGATAAAGATATCGGGGATAAGCTCCGCGTCGTACTCGCTAAGGCACAGACCGCCGAATCTGCTGGTGGTACCGATATTGGGGTAGGGGGGACTGACTCTGGGTGGGTGTTGTGTTGTATATGCCTAGTTCTGTCATTGTACTGTCTGTCTCTGTCCTGTACCTCTCCACCCGAGAGCCGACCCGCAAATAGACAAATCGTCATTAACGCGGGGGAAATAACCTGTCCTTTAGTATCCCATCGTGCCGTCCACTGTCCGTCCGGGGTACGATGGCGATAGCGTCGAGTCGCCTGGGGGATGGGCTCCGGTGTTGTACGCTCGGATCGGCAGGGGGACGTCCACTACAGGTACGGGTTTCGGTACCTCTGGAAACGGCGGCTTTTGCGGGCTGGAGAGGTCGAGCGGTGACGGCGGTGGCGTGTCCATGTAGGGAACGCTCGGTGACGGGGTGCTTGGAGGTGTCTCCACGGACGGTGTATTTTGGACCGGACGTCCTGGCGGCGGCGGCGGCGAGGGGTCGACCTCGAGATCGCTTCGGAGCGGCGTCGTTTTGGATTTCCCAGGCTTGACTTGCGGCGGTTTCTTCTCCCGGCCCGTACGGAGTGGCGGGATTTGTTCCAGGAACATTATTTTCCTGGCGCATAGCGTAGCCTGGAGCTCGTCGTAGCACGGGAACGGATGCGGGAGCTGCTTGCCCATGGGTAACGTGTCCTTCCCCTCCAGCTTGACGTTGCTGGTTATCGTGGGCCGCGTGTTTTGAGATGCGTGCGGGCCTTCGGAAGGAGGAGTCGGCACTAGGTCTGCTGGCATCGGTAACGGTAGCGGCCGCGCCGCGGGTGGTGCGGTCGTTACCTTCTGCGGTCGAGTGCGCTTCCTCGCGCAGCAATCTTCGACGGACGGCATGTTATTCCTTCGGCGAATCGCGGCAAAGTGAACGGTCTTCTCTTTGGTGAGCGTTAGTGGGGCGTACCAAGGACCGGGCGGTCGATGCCATTGGTTCGCTGTACGCCGGCGCAGCGGGCTTTAGGTCCGATACATGGATATTCGTATATATTTTCCCCTTGCTGTCCTGTATATCCACCATTACAGGGGAATGGCACTGGATCACACGGTAGGGACCGCTAAACATAGCGTGAAGGGAGCCACTAAAAAGTTCGGCCTTTTTTGAAATTACTCGGGTGCGTCTCCACACGCGGTCGTCTATCTGTATCCTCCACTCGCGGTGTCGATCATTGTAGTGCTTCTCCTGTGCCGCAAAGGCGCGGGTCAGGTTACTTCGCACTAATTCGATGCTATCTCGTAGCCAGGCGATTCGATTGTGCAGGGGACGGTCCCGGGGGGCGTCGATGCATTGTCCGGGGACACGGAACTCACGGCCGGAATTTAAATACGCCGAGGTACACTCAGTGCCGCATGAACTGCAGTGTTGCATGCCAACTGTAGCTCGGGGAGATACTGATCCCAAGTGCGTTGCGACTTGTCCACGTACTGGCCAATCATAGTCTTGACGACACCGTTCGTCCTTTCGACGGGGTTGCACTGATGTGTGTACGGCGGAGTGAAGCGGGGCTTAGTACCACTATAGCTCAACATTTGTTGGAACTCATCTGACGTAAATTGTCTCCCGTTATCACTCACCAGCACCTCCGGGGCACCAGGTCGGAGAAAAAGACGATACACTGCACTAGTCACAGCGGGTTCGGTGGCGTGGCGTAGGGGATGCACCTCGAGCCACTTTGAGAAACGGTCCTGATAGGTCAACAACCAGGTATTTCCGTTACTTGACCAAGGTAACGGTCCGATCAGGTCGGTGGACGCTTGCTGCCACGGTTCGGTCACTTCTGTATATTTTAACAAACCCGGAGCAGCCTGTTGCGAGGGCTTAAACTCGGCACATTTTCGACACGCGCGCACATACTTGGCAATGTCCCGGCCGATTCCCGGCCAGTAGTAATGCTGGTAGACACGGTGAATTGTTTTCGTGATGCCGAAATGGCCGGCGGTTGGCGCATCATGGCATTCCCTGCGGAGGTACACACAACTTCCACTCGTCGCCGTCTTCTTTATTGAATGAATGCGGCATTCGGCGGTACAAATTTGATTCGATGATACGGTATTCTTGGTCTGCGGTGGGATTTCCTTGCGTTGCACGGTCCTTGGTATCGTACCAGTCGATTTTTGGGGAGGCGCGGATCTCGCAAAACGGTTGTCGTGAGTGGGCGTCGGCGACGCAGTTTGACGTACCTTTTCGGTGTCGCACATCGAAATCGTACTGCTGCATCTCGAGAAACCAGCGGGCCAGTCGACCGGACGGATTGTCAAACGTCTCTAACCACTTTAGGGCTTGGTGGTCGGTGATCATCGTGAACTTGTAACCTTCTAGGTACGGCCGCGCCTGTCGGATACCCCATACCACCGCCAGACATTCTTTTTCCGTCGCACTGTAGTTCGGTTCGGCACCATGGAGTGACCTTGACCCGTACGCGATTGGTCGCTCACCGTCATCGAATGTCTGAGTCAACACAAAACCTAGTCCGTCGTTAGACGCCTATCCTAGTCTTTCAAAAAGAGAGAGATTGAGAGAGAGAGAGAGAGAGAGAGAGAGAGAGAGAGAGAGAGAGAGAGAGAGAGAGAGGGTGAGAGACGAGCGCGGAAACGAGAAGGACATCGGAAGTCACCAAATTGGGCTATAAATTGTCAGAATTGAGGGGTTTAAGGTTGTAATAATTAACCCATTACCTTCTCGCGAGTAAGAAAATAGAAATAATTTATTGAAGTAATTATTTAATTCAATTCATTTACCGAATCCATTTTAAATTGAGTTGCGAGTTATGGTGACGCAAGAGGGGATGGGTAAAGCGAACATTGCGAGTGAGGGTGGAATAGAGGTGTAGCCCAGCGGAAATTGCCTTCGGTAGAAGCTTCCGGATCTGAGTAGAGGTGAACAAAGGGTTATGAGGCTCGAAGGAATACTTAGGATAAAATAAAATTATTTTTTTGTAGACTTGTGAATTTATATAAAATTAATACATTTTTTTAATTCTACTTTTTTGTGCATAATACAAAAATTTTCAGGAAAATTTACAGCGTCATAAATATTTATTCGGGATATATATATTTTTTTTCCTGATAATTGGATTTTATCATTGAGTGGGAAGTAGCAATAGTCGTTCCTGCAAAAGCTAGGAGAAATCTAGATACAATAAAAATCTTACGCACTTGAGGGAACAATTCGACTTCGGCTTTTAACACATGGATCTCCTCCCGAAGTTGTCGGATCAATCCCTGACTATAACATAAAAAACTATTTATAAAATCTCCAAAAATCTAAGTCTCGCTAACTTACGTAAAGTTGGCGAACACTTAATTTTGTTTCAAATTGCGAGTAAAAAAGTTTCTATTATTAGCATATTTCGAGAGCCCTAAATTAGCCCTTAATGTTGGCATGGTTGTATTTCGATTCAACCTAACAAACGAAAAAGTACTGAATTGCGAATCTGTTTCCGGAAAGAACGGTTCCGATTAAATTTGCTTCTCTACAAGCACGCGCCGATGGCTTTAAAATCGCTCGTATAAATTCAACTACATTTTTTTAATTATGTGTCAGGAAATTTATAAACTAAAGGAGAAAAAGTGCGTTTCAATGTCTGCCACGTGTCCTAATCCTAACCCGCAAACGTTTAGTTTTTTGTGAAAAGCATCGGCATTGGTTAGTGCAGTCACAGAACAAAACACTTACAAAAATCTATTCTTTTCAACTCGGTGCGCGAAGTCCAATTTCGCGCATTGATTTGAGTGCGCGAAGTGCCACATTTGCGCACTGACTTCGCACACTGAAAATGGTGCGCGAGGTGGACTCCCCACTCTTTGAAAAAAATATACGTCGCGTCTATAGCATCCTCGCTATGCTCGGGCGCCAACTTCGCTCGTGCGCAAATTCCCTACTTAGCCCACTCGTATGGTAATGTATTATTTTAACACTTTTACGTCTTTTGGTACAAAAATTAATTTTTTTAATTTCTTAATAGTAGTTTACCTAACAAGGGTGTAAAGTATACTTTTACGCAAGGGACGGGAACTGCATACACGAGGCGCCGAGTGATGTGTAAAGTTCCCGACCCCTGCGTAACAGTTATACTTTACACACATGTTAGGTATCCCATTTTTTGTATTTTGCGTGCGTAAAGTGAGTGCGTAAAGTTTTGATGCCTGTGGAGTGCGTAAAGTATAACTTTACGCACGACTGGTCATTTTACGAATTTCGTCGGCGGGAGTGCGTAAAAGTTTACTTTAGGCGCGAAAGATAGGCATCAAAAGTACTTTACGCACGAGGTTTACAAACGGAATATCAAAAATTAATTCTATTATTTTTTTATGCTAATTTAATTATCTTGAAAAACTCTCTTCATCCAGGTAGTATTTCCCAACAAGAATGCTCAACTTGACACGACTGTGAATCACTGATTTCTAATGCAGCATTATGTCGTATTATCGTAATTGCAACTAATTGAAATTATATAGTATTAAAATGAACCGATTTCATTTCGAAATGGAATCCGCATTGAAAAAATAGTACATTATGTTATGTTACGCGTTCGCGATCACGTATACTGATTGTCGTAAAAAAATTAATTAAATAAATGAAGACTCTTGGTGCATAATATACTATTCAATACTTTACCGTTTGTTGGGAGCCTAAGCAGAGTGTCACGATATCATTTCATAAAGGTAACAAACACTTCATTGTTTTTAAAAGTCGTGAATATAAACATTTCTAATTACCGTATTTCGAGAGCCTTAAATGAATCCTTAATTCTGGCATAGTTTTTAAAATGAAGGCTTCTATTCGATCTACTAAATCAGGGGTTCCCAACCGGTGAGCCATGGTTCCCAGGGGAGCCACAGGGATGCCACGGGCATATTATAATATTCTCCAGAGGTCTAGACCTATAAATATGGTATTTTCTTCTTACGCGTCGTTTTCCTCGTCGTCATTATCCCCATCATCATCCTCCTTGGCCTCGCTCTTGGCATCGTTCTCATGTCATTCTCGTGTTGTCCTCATCGCCATGAACGTCCTCGTTACCATGATCGTCCTCATCGTCGTCGCCGTCGTCGCTGCAGGCCTCGCCCTCGTTCTCGTTCTCTTCGTTGTCCTCGTTTGTCTCGTTCTCGACATCGTCCTCATCGTCGATGTTGTCCTGGTCGTTCTTGGTTTTTAAGTCGTTCTCGGTTTCGACGTCGTTCTCGTCTTCGGCATTGTCGCCCTCGTGTCGTTTTCGTCGCAGTGTCATCTGTCGTCGTCTTAGTCGTTGCCGTTCTCGACATCCTCCTCGTTGTCGTCGTCATTGTCATCGTCATCATCATCGTCATCATCATCGTCATCATCGTCATCATCATCATCATCATCCTCGTCGTCATCGTCGTCATCATCGTCATCATCATCTTCAGACGACGAGAACGACGATGAGAATGAAAATATGAACAATGGAGAGATTCCGCCCGGCTTGGATTAGACCGGCTACCATTAAATGAGCCCTTAATTTGTAGTACTTACGTTTTATTGTGGCCACCTTGATGATAGGGGTTGTATCGTTCAGAATTTCCCCATTTGTTGCTCTTATATTTGGTGTTATAATAAATTTTGTTATTACAGTGGTTGGTTCGAGAATTTTCATTCTCCAACTTTTCCATTTCTTCCTTGGCCTTATTTTAAATTTCAATTTGGTTTTTCAAAATATCGCTTATCTGCGATGACGAAGCCATGTTCTTGCAAATGAAATTTGTATTTACAATTCTAAAAATCACCATATATTACTATTTACGATCTTCTCGTAAATATTATGAATACTTTCAGTGAGATCTGTATTTTGACTCTATACCGAGTGCGTGCGTAGGTTGAAAACATAGGGAACGCTATGTTGAATATAGAGTAGTTCTGATTGGTCGGTTCCAGCGCCTAATGTCTCTCCTCATTGTCCGAGAAAATGCACGTCCAAACACCATTCCGAGTGTTGCGCATGTGGCACGTTCGTTTGAAATTTAATCGATTTTATGTAGGAATGTAATATCGATATTTTATATCGATATTGTAAAACTTTCACATCAAACTTTTGGAGGTTGTGCCATATGCACATTGGACTGCCCCATTTTTGGTCGAGTTTTTTTTGCTCTCGTATACAAGCTTAAAAGTTATTTTATGACATATTAAAGAAAACCCCACCGGCTGAGCACCTTAGGATAATTTTAAGAGGTGCCTCATTGACCTTTTTCCCATTTAATTAACATATAGTACACATGATTTTATCGCTAACAGACGAATATCATCGTTTGTACAGCCTAAAATGCATCGAATATGGGCTGAGTCATCATGCGAAAGTATATTCAACTTAACAGTACAGGCTAGTAAAAGGAAACGAGCCGTAGGAACCAGAATTATTAGTCTTGAAATGTAGAAAAGTTTAATAATTTATTTTCTCCAAAACTGAAGACTTTAGGGAAAATTTCCTCTGAACAAAAATGTCTTAGAATTGGATGAAGAACCTTCTCAAATTATTTCAGATTTTTTAAATGACTTTCATGAATCAAATAAAAAAGTGTATGAATGCATTCTGATAAAATTTCAGAGTATTCTTTGACTCATTCCAAAGCAATATTGTTTTTAGAAAATTGGCTGTAAAGTCTGCAGTTTTCAAAAAAAAAAATTTGTTAAGTTTTAGAAAGTATTTTGAGCTTCTGTGGCAGATATACAAATTGGAATGAAAGGTTCATTAGGATATTGAAGATGAGTGTTAGAATATAAGGTTTTACTTAAAAGTTGAATATTTTGGCCTGTTTCTTGCGGTATGTTGCTGTGGCTAATTGCATATTCAACATTTAAGTAGAAGAAACAAACGACACATCAATATATCTTGTAGATTTGGAATATCCTGGAGATCGTATAAGATGATTAAAATTATTTGTACCGAACCCGAATTTTGATCAATTGATTTAGTTATTTTTAATTTACATTTTTTTCAGTGCAAATTCCTACATTATAGACTCATGACTTTAGAAACCTCTCAAGTCAATGATTTTTGTCTATTTTTTCAGTAATAATTTATTAGTGACTTCTGTTGCTCTTTTTCCGTTATTTGAAATTCTTTATATTTAAGCATCGATATAAAAGTAACAAAAAGAGGTTTATATGAAGATTTCGAATCATTTATCCATCCACTAAATGAAAAAAGATAGGAAAGTCGGCATTTCATTCATAATGTAATACACGGTGGTTCGGAAGCAGGAATAGGTTTAACAAAAATGTCGCCCAAAACTGCGCTTAGGGATGCATTTGGGGACGTCTGGAGAGTGAAAATCCGTTTGGTTTGAAATCGCAGCTGATCCGGTTTTCGAAATAATTGCAAATTACTGTACACTTTTCTTTGCGCCATAGTTCCTTATAATTAAATCTGTGTTATGGCGAATACTCACTCTGTATAAAGGATTATCTACACCTACACCCACCGCCACACACACGCACACGCACACACACACACACATCCCGCCGGAGTCTTGCTGGTTCCTTCTAACGGGCGCGTCCCCAGGTGGCGGATCGGGGAATGCTGGTAAAAGGTATCGGAGAAATAAAATACCCGACGCGGACCAAAGAACTAGCTAGGGGAAGGAACCCCGAATAAGAAACCAAGTATGGAAGATCAGCTGCAGATAAAAGCTTACGGTGCAGGGGTCGGATCCCCAGTACCGGCGTCGGGTACGAGTGAGCAAGCGGGCTCTCCGGCGTTGTTATCAGGCAACCGCAGTGTTGTTGGGGTTGGTCACTCGGCCCCAACAGCATTAAATGCTACAAGTGACATTCTGTCAGGAAAGGCGCAGGAGACTGCAAGTTTCGAGCGCCTAGGAGAAAAACTCCAACTCCTTGTGGAATTCATCCAGGAAAAGAAAAATCTCCACAAGGAGCTCAAGAATATGGCCAAAGGCACACTGCGTGCCTTTGGCCATTACGCCAGGGCACGAGAAAATTCGGGGGCTTCGCAGGCGTTGATCACCTGCCAGGACGGGGCGAGCCAAACGTCGCCCCTATTCCGTAAGCCCCCCGAACGGCCGGAGCGTAAAGGACCCTCGCCGCTGAAGCTGCCAGCGACAAAACGGGTCAGGAAAGAAGCGGATAAAGAGGAACGCCCCGTACCACCAGCTGCAGAACAACGGCGGCAACCCCAGTCGGAAGACCAGGACTGGGTTACGGTGGTCAGAAACGGCCTAAAGAAGAAGGCGAAGCAGCTGCAGCAACAACAACCGCAACAGCACCAGCAGCAACAACATCCGCAGCAGCAACAACAGCAACAACGACGGCAGCAGCAGCAGCAGCAGGGAACGGATGTCGGCAAGGGACGCAGGGGGAAGCCGGAATCAAAAGCCGGCCTTCGACCCTTCCGCCCCGATGCCATCAAGATCAAGGCAGCGGACGGTGCGTCATATGTCGACATCCTGAAAACCATAAAAGCTGCGCCAGAACTGCAACAGTTAGGAGAAAGGGTGACCGCCATCAGGCAGACGAAAGCAGGCGAACTGCTCATAGAGCTTGCAACGCCTGGCGTGTGCACCCAAGAGCTCCAAGCAGCGGCCACGTCCATCCTAAAAGGGACAGCTGTCGTACAGGCACTGTCCCATAAGGAAGCCATCACCATCAAGGACATGGACGAGGCCACAACTCGGGAGGAGGTGGCACAGGCCATCATTGAGATGACTTCACCGGAAGCAGTGACCCCTGAGAATATCAAGCTCAGGGGAGCATATAGCGGAACCCAGGCGGCCAATATCTTGCTACCCGTCGCAGTAGCAAACAGACTGCTGCAAAAGGGGAAGCTTAAAATTGGCTGGGTTAATTGCCGGGTTCGACTGCACGAGGGACCCACACGCTGTTACAGGTGCCACGAGAGCGGACATCTGGCAAGGGGTTGTAAGAGCGCGGTCGAGCGATCGCTCGGCGCAGTGCTTCCGGTGTGGCAAGGAGGGCCACAAGATTGAGGACTGCGTAGCCAAACATCGGGCAACGCAGGAGGTTGGAGCTCAGACCAACAATGGCTAAGGTGCTCCAAATAAACCTCAATCACTGTGCGGTGGCCCAGGACCTGATGTTTCAACTGGTCAAGGAGGAGAAGGCCGATATCGCCGTCATCAGCGAGGCTTACCGGGACCTTTGTAAACCGAGCTGGGTGAAGGATTCCACCAGCAAGGCGGCCATCTGGGTGTGTGGGAATCTCCACATATCCAATAAGATGTCCGACTCCCTGCCCAGCTTCACGTGGGTGGAGGTGGCTGGAATAAGACTATACAGTTGCTACCTCCCTCCCAGTCTTACCATTGACGAGTTCCAAGGATCCCTGGAGGCCATCGTCGCCAGTGCAAGAACCTCCCGACTCCCGTTAGCGATCGGGGGGGACTTCAATGCATGGGCGACGGAATGGGGTAGCGCGAAGACCAACCATCGAGGATATGCCCTCATTGAGGCCTTCTCGTTACTGGAGTTGGAGATTGCTAACACGGGGGGAAAGCCGACCTACTCCAAGGCCGGCAAGTCCTCCGTAGTCGACCTGACCTTCGTCGACCCAAAATTAATGGGGGACGGGTTGGGCTGGAAAGTTAGCGACCGATACACGGGCAGTGACCATCAAGCCTTGGTGTACCAGCTCCAAATGACCGGCAGACCAGTAGGAAAGGTGCAGAGCGCAAGCAAAGAGAGATGGGCACCGGCCACCTTCGATCGGGAAATGTTCCTCTACAGCTTGGAACAGACGGAGGTGGAGGGAACAGCAGAGGAGAGAGCCCGATGCCTCTCCCGAGCCATAACAGCGGCTTGCGATGCCTCTATGGCCGTGAAGACAAATCCTCGCGGCCGACCCCCAGTTTACTGGTGGAACGAGGAAATCGCAAATATCCGCCGAGAGTGCCTTCGGGCTCGAAGGCTGCACCAGAGAGCAATCCATAAGCCCCGGTACTACCAACTGGCCGCGGACTATGAAAGAAAGAAAAAGAGGCTCAAGATTGCCATCAAAGCCGCAAAAAGAAAGTGCTGGCAAGACTTTTGTGAGGAGGTGGACCGCGATCCCTGGGGGCGACCGTATAAAACGGTCATGAATAAGATCAAGCCCAGGGGACCCAACGCACCATCATGTCCATCCTTCCTTGGCAAAGTCGTCGGCCATTTATTCCCAGAACAGCGGGAACGGCCGATTGGCACTGGCCTGATGGCAATTGCTGGTGCAGCCGAGCTGCCAGATGTTACCGAAGCCGAAGTAATGATGGCTGCTAAGAAGATCTCCACCCGTAAGGCCCCAGGAATGGATGGGGTACCTGGAATGGCAGTGAAGATCGCAGCGCTGAATGTGCCAACCATCTTCACATTGACATTCAGTGCTTGCCTGAAGGAAGGATGCTTCCCGGCGCAGTGGAAGGAACAGAGGTTGGTGCTGCTGTCTAAGGGAAACAAACCCCCGGACGACCCATCCTCATTCCGACCGCTCTGCATGCTTGACATCTCCGGGAAGCTATATGAGAGGGTTATCTGTGCCAGACTGGAAGCAGCCATCGAAAATGCCGGAGGTCTTTCCGAAAACCAGTTCGGATTTCGGAAGGGGCGCTCAACCATCGATGCAATCGGCCGAGTGAAAGCAATAGCCACGGATGCCATCAGTGGCAGCCGAAACACCAGGTGCATGTGTGCCATCATTGCCCTGGATATACGGAACGCATTCAATTCGGCCAGGTGGGATTGCATCATGCAGGCACTCGAAGATCTGAAGGTGCCTCTCTACCTAAGAGAAGCCATCTCAAGCTACCTAACAGAACGAACCCTGTATTATGACACCGATGACGGCAGGCACTCCTACAACATCACGGGAGGCGTGCCACAGGGTTCGGTTCTGGGACCCTTGCTCTGGAACGTCTTATATGACGGACTGCTCAGGCAATCCCTTCCAGACGGGGTGTCCATCGTAGCTTTTGCAGACGACCTAGCACTAATCGTCGTCGCGAAGACCATCGACGAGGTGCAATTTAGCGGAGATGAAGCTATCGAGGTAGTAGCTAGGTGGTTGAGCAACCATGGGTTAGATCTGGCGGCTGAGAAGACGGAGGCGGTGCTCATCTCTCGAACGAAGAAAAGGGTATACGCCACCTTCACGGTGGAAAATAGGCAGATCAGGACGGTGGACACTATTAGATATCTTGGAGTCACTCTAGATGCGCGGCTGTCGTTCAAACAACACCTAATGAACGCAGGCGCAAAGGCTTCCAAAGTGGCTCGTACGCTCTCCAGCATCATGCCCAATATGGGGGGGCCGAAACAGCCGCGACGGTCCCTGCTTTCATCGGTAGTAAGCTCCGTTATCCTTTACGGGGCACCGATCTGGGCTGATGCCATGAACATCCATAAGAGCTACGGAGCCACCTGCCGGCGGGCTTATAGAACAGCCGCCCTAAGAGTGGCCCGTGCCTACCGTTCTGTATCGGACATCGCTCTCTCGGTGGTCGCGGGACTCCCTCCCATAGACCTTCTTGCTATGGAGAGGGCAGCAGTATACCGCGAAGGCAGGTGTATAAGGCAGGACATCGCCGACCAGGAGCCGAACCACGACAAATGGTCCATGAGGACCATAGAAGAGTGGCAAAAAAGATGGGATTCAGCGGAGTCGGGGCGGTGGACCCACTGCGTCATCCCAGATGTAGCAAAATGGACGGGCAGACAACACGGATACACCACCTTTCATCTCACCCAGGTGCTCACCGGGCACGGCTGCTTTCGCAGCTACTTACATCGTTTCCGCATTTACCAAAGTGCGGAGTGCCCGGCATGCCCTGCTGTCGACGAAGACGTGGCCCATGTCCTCTTCCACTGCCCGAGATTTGCAGCGGAACGGGAACAGTTCCGGATCTCGGTAGGAGGACCACTAACACCTGAGGGCATTGGGGAATGTCTGCTTGCCTCACAAGAGGGATGGGACGCGGTGGTCATAATCGCCACCTCCATCATCGATAGGCTGAATGCCATCAGAAGAGAAGAAGACGGAAGAGGCAACAACATCGCCCAGATTTGAAGAGCCAAAACATCGGCGGAGGGCCTACTGAGGCAAAGACTGCCCCCCTCGAAGTAATGCCTTGCGGCGGTTTCCGAGGGGGGAATCACAGTCTGAGCGGAGGTGGTTTTAGCGGATGGGAGCCCCGCACTCCTGCTGGCACCGGCTGGCAGGGATGGCTGGTAGAGCTTTCGGAATCGTCGCTTCGGAAAAAAAAAAAAAAAAAAAAAACACACACACACACACACACACACACACACACACACACACACACACACACGCACACACACACACACGCACAAACATAATATATACATATTTACCATTCTTAGCCTGCCCCAGGACCACGACGTGGACGTAATGGTAAGACGGCCCCATTTTTTTTTTCGTTTTTTAAGGTTTTATATATTTTTTTGGTTTATTTGGTAACTTTTTATTTTTTTTTTTGTATTTTTGTATATTTTTTTTGGCCGTATAATGCAACTATCTTTCTAGATTTATATATGACGAGAGGAAAATTCAATTACTGCCTTCTTTAATCTCGGCAAGTAGGTCGAATCATTGATGGAATTTATTTTATACCTATCCCAGTACTTCAAAAATTCTCGGTGAATTGATTCCCCGGCTTGCTCTGACCATAGGCCTAATCCGTTTTTACCTAAAAAGTGAAGGCAGTGTTTTAGATGTTCTAAAATGACGTGAATTTTCAACGTTTCAGAAACTTCGATACTTTTATACGCTTTGGTTAATTCAGATATATGCTTATCTAGATCAGGTCCTACTTCTTTTATGGAGAAACAACCATCTACAACTTTATCCATTGCTTTCAACGTTGAAATAAATGGTATCAATTTTAGATTTCCAACGTTTTCAGAAATATCAGGATTAAGAAGATGGTCTGCATGTTTCAGAAGCTTCCTACAGGCATTACCTTCGAATATCTCTCCTTGGTAATTCTTTGCAACCAATTTCAATTTTTGTGGCCAAAGTAAAGCCTTTTCTCGTCCAAGAAGAGGAACAAGCCCAGTCCAGAACAGGTGATTCACGAATCCTTGAAGAATGTGTAATTCTGGAATGACACACTTATCAATAACGTAATTTCGTTATCTTCAATAAGAAGAGGAAGATTTATCGTACTGTGGCATTCTTTTGAATATTTTTTATTTTTGCCCATAGTACAAAACTTTTCAAAATCTTTACGTAAATCTCCATACGTTTTTAGCCGTAAGCACTCATCACTCGTTTCTAAACAACCTACGTTATTAATTTCTGAATTCTCATTTCGTTCCGGGTTGTCGTAAGAATTATTCAAATTTTGAAGTGTAATAAAGCAGTACGGACAAGGATAGGTGGCAGTTGCAGTTTGTTGGCCATTTACAATTAAAAGAAGTTTAAAGTCAGACAAAAATTTAAAGGGAATATTATTTATTTTCGTCAATTCAAATAGTAGTTTGACATTCTCATAACTTTCCTTTATTTAAGGTACTACGGACAATATAATCAACCTATGAACACTGGTTAATTTACTTTTATTCCCGGTACAAACATTATATGATTCTGGATCATTTACTTGTGATTCGTAGTCCTCTGGAAAAATTGTCATGGATATTTTGAAAAACCCTTGCCCTCCATCAGCCATGACTTTAATAAGGGGATTACCAACTTGGCCTCTCTCATGTAAGACAGCTTCCAGTAATTCTGCAGCGTCTGCCCAAACAACAGGTCTTTTCTCTTTCTCTATCTTTTCTGTGTCAAATTCAAAAATTCCATCATTATAAACATTCTCGAGTGATTTCGATTTCAGAGACATATGTTTCTCGTAAGCTGTAGGGACAGATTTTCTACCAATGTTACTCCTTATCAAATTAGTCAATTTTTCATATGATTCGATGACACCCCAGTGTTTGCTTGGAAATTATCCAAACTTTCAGCTGTAAAAACTGCTTGTTCTTTTTCTGTTGGATTTATAACAATTCTTACCTTCGAACCGAATGTTGACAGACTCAAGTTACTATTGTCATGTTTGACGCTATTGGTGTTTTCAAGTTTTCTTTTCAGCAAAGAAGTTACTACCTGGTCTTGTTGCTTTTGAGGTAACTTGTCGATTAATTTAACAACATTTTGAGAAGCATTACTCCTGACACTAACAGTCCCACAGGAATGACTTACACCTTTACCGATTTCTTGAAAACATTGCTTACATATGGCAATTGAATTTTTGATACTGGGCTTATTATTGTCGTGTTTGGGAAGTTCAGAATTTTTAGAAGCTCCATACATGCCGTTACTAGTATTAATCTCGTTGGATACGCGACGTATATGTCCCCGACCTTTCTGTACCTTCGACTGACCTTTGAATCGTCCTGTCAAACAAATGTAACAGTTACAAGTATCAGCATCATTTGTTTTAGTTCGTTTCGTCAAATTAATATCAGCGTAGTTTGGCATTTTTTGTAAGGGTCTCTTTAAAATCTTCTTTTCTCGATCGGCGAGAGCAAGGCGACAGGAACCACAAATACTCAATGGAAATTTGGGATTCGACCGATCAAAATTTTTGTTTATATGAGTTTTTATCAGATTTTCATATTTATCATTCATGTGAAATTTTTCTACTTTCTTTTTCTCCAGAATAATTTTTTCTCCACATGGGCCGCACACCTTTGCTCTATTTTCTTCGTGATCACATTTATGATACATTTTAACTCGTGAAAATTGTGCCTCACAACGATGATAATTTTTACATTATGTATATG
Organism: Trichopria drosophilae; assembly: GCA_030407085.1. Lineage (NCBI taxonomy): Eukaryota > Metazoa > Arthropoda > Insecta > Hymenoptera > Diapriidae > Trichopria > Trichopria drosophilae. Next base: position 58,325,208 of record CM059584.1, on the reverse strand, counting down.
AAATATATAAACAACTGAAAATTCCGTGGAAGAGGTCGTTAATAGATCAACGACGATATGAAGTATTCAGTCAGTCTCTCCTTATAAGTATTAAATCGAAACTCACTTCGTTTACGAGAAACAGAAATGCAGCTCAAAACAAAAAAAGGTATTGAATAAATGACGGACGGATAGAGAAGAATTCTGTGGACGAAAGGTGTAACTGAAATTGTCATGATTTCGAGATAAACAGGCAATTAATACATTATTATTTTTTAATTATAAAATATTATTCTAAAATATTATTTCGATTTTTATGGCTGTTCATTGTTTTTCTCAATATGAATGCTGTTAAGTGAATGCCGGCCTTCTGATGAAAACATGAACTTATGCGATTCTGTTAAGAAACATTTTCTACACAAAAAATATTTAAACGATTTGACAGCTGGCAAAGTTTGAAAAGCATTACTAATTGTACAAAAAACTGATGTTTTTTCAAATTTGATACAAATCGTTACGTTGTTAGACCTTTCATCCACAGAATTCTCATATAGGTAACTAATAATCATTCTGTTCATTTTTTTTTAAACAGAGTTTAGCAATAAAATTGTGTGTGTGTGTGTGTGCGTGCGTGCGTGCGTGCGTGCGTGCGTGCGTGCGTGCGTGCGTGCGTGCGTGCGTGTGCGTGGGTGCGTGTGTGCGTAGGTGCGTGTGTGCGTGTGTGAGCGATTATTCGTCATAATAAGTATTTAAGAAATGAATTATGATAGAAAAGAAGTGTGAAGTAATTTGCAATTATTTCGAAAACCGGATCAGCTGCGATTTTAAACCAAACGAGTTTTCACTCCCCAGACGTCCCCAAATGCATCCCTGAGCGCAGTTTTGGGCGACATTTTTGTTAAACCTATTCCTGCTTCCGAGCAACCGAGAATACGATTCGATAGAAGAAATAATGAAAAATGAAAAAAATTGATCCTAAAAATATGACTTTTTATTATTATTTTTTTATTTTGTGAAAATTATGTCTAATTAAGCGTTTTTTTTTTAATTATCTTAATGGGAATGGATAAAGCACATCTAAAAATGATAAGAATGGCATAACAAAATTAATTCAGAAATTCAAATAAATTCGACGTAAACATTTCCTTCGAATCAGCAAAATATGTGTTAACCTTTAAGGACGAGACGGACACATTGAGCATCGATAATTTGTATATAAAGGTCTTTGGAAACATTTTACCTCCACTGTTTCTAACGTAAAATTTTATGCTCTTTTAGAATCTTTCAATAAAATTTCGACATCATGAATAGCGAAAAAGTTATATACTTTTTTTTTGTAAAATAGCATGGATTTTTATATTTTCTTTTTCATTTAAACATCAATATCACCTCGAAATGGCTTTGGGAAATGTGTGTAAGGTGAGAACATCGAGGTTATGGACCTTCAGGATTAAAATATACCGTGCCACAATTCGTAATTCAAAATGGCGGCTTACAAAATGGTGCCTAGAAGCTCAAAATACTTTCCAAAACGTAACAAATTTTTTTTTTTAAACTGCAGACTTTACAGCCAATTTTCGAAAAACAATATTGCTTTGGAATAAGTCAAAGAATACTCTGAAATTTTATCAGAATACATTCATATACTTTTTGATTTTTCAAAAATTCGAAAAATCGAAATTTTGAAAAAAGTCATTTAAAAAATCTGAAAAAATTTGAGAAGGTTCTTCAACCAATTCTAAGACATTTTTGTTCAGAGATAATTTTCTCTAAAGTCTTCAGTTTTGGACAAAATAAATTATTAAACTTTTCTACATTTCAAGACTAATAATTCTGGTGCCTACGGCTCGCTTCCTTTTACTATCCTGTACTGTTAAGTTGAATATACTTTCGCATGATGACGCAGCCCGTATTCGATGCATTTTGGGCTGTACCTTACGAAGATATTTGTCTGTTAGCGATAAAATCATGTGTACTACATGTTAATTAAATGGGAAAAATAAAAGGTCAATGAGGCACCTCTTAAAATTATCCTAAGGTGCTCAGCCGGTGAGGTTTCCTTTAATATGTCATAAACTAACTTTTAAGATTGTATACGAGAGAAAAAAAAAGTCGACCAAAAAATGGGGCAGTCTAATGCACATAAAGGATGTCATAATGACATTTGGACGTGCATCTTCGCGGCCAATGGGAGAGAAGTTAGACGCTGGACCGATCAATCAGCACCGCTTTGTCTTTAACAGAGCGTGCTCTATGTTCTCAACCCACGCACGCACCCGGTATATAAAACAAACGTAACTTGTTTCAAATCAACTTTTGGATCTCAAAATCTGGCATACATATATGCAACGAAATGCTTTACTTAATGATTTAATGGATACTATCATTGACATTTATGTAATATTATGGATAATTAGTAACTTTAAATGATATTCATTAATATTAATATCACACTCTTAAAAATGTCATAAAATTTCATATATGGGAGAGTGGTCCTAAGTCGGCGCCCAAAGTCCATTTGGTATAATCTATAATTCTTAGGGATAGTGTGAGTGTCCGGCCCAATCGTTTCGCTGCATGATGTCTTGAAGACCAATGATATAATTTATACCAATACTTTCAGTTAAGGGGTGCCGCCTTAGGACCACTCTCCCCTTCATTTAATGTACAGTACATGAATTTTTCTAAAGATGTATTAGTCAGTCATATATGATGCTTAACTTGATCTAACTTGGTCTACTACCATCGATTACTGTCTAAGACGTAATATGATATTTTAAAACAGAACATGTATTGTTTTAACGTCATTCTAGTTTTTAATCATCGTTCTGGTTTCCTCAAAACCCTTATTTTAAATTATAGTGAAATATATATTTCATATTAGAATATGTAATTTAAGTCTCCAAAAACCAAAATAAAGCAAACAAGCAATTGGATCAATATTCTGTATCTCTTCTCGATGAATCAATCCGAATATATCCATGCACATAAGATTTCAAGACTGAAACTTTCATTCGACAAGAGTTTAATCATCGACATAAAAAGTTAGGTCTGAAATTTTCTTTCGACAAGAATTTTACTATCGACTAAAGATGTTCGGTCTGAAACTTTCTTTCGATAAGTGTTTATCTATCGACATACGATTTTAGGCCTGAAATTTTCTTTCGACAAGAATTTTATTATCGACTAAAGATGTTTGGTCTAAAACTTTCTCTCGACAAGTGTTTATCCATTGACATAAGACTTTAGGTCTAAATAATAATTACATAAATACAAGCGAATGATTACAATTTCACAAAATTACGCCACTGAATTTTCGATTTATTAATAATTTTAAAATAATAAACAATAATTGAAATAAACAATTGTTATTTACATCAATACTTCCAAAAGAATTAAGACGCATTTAAAATTAATGAAGTGCAATAAGTATTCAGAAGGGTAGAAAATATTGATATTATACTTTCCACAGTATTAGGAAGTATTAGTTTGGAGAAAACATTCAGATGTGTTGAAAATATTCACATGAATGCTTTTTGAAGCATTGCTAAGCATTCATTAAGGTTCCCGTACAGAAAATATTCAGAAGCATTCAACATATATATGCCGATGCTTATTTCAGAATAGCAAAGCATTCACTCTACACTTGTAATCTTGAAATACTGGGAAGCATTGAAAAACAATACAGCGAATACTTCCACAATGTTTATAAATGATTGAAAATAGGGAAGTATTCACAAAGACTAACAAATAGCATTTAAAGTACCATATCTGTATACTTGTGAATACTTCTGAATACTTTTTCGTTTACTGGGAGGGGAACTGGTCCAATTCGGGCCCTTGACCAATTCGAACCATTTATAGTTTTTTAGCAATAGTGTTCGCCGGGCACTTGTGCGCCGAGGTCAGCACGCGTGCGTAAACTCATATTTCACGCATAAAAAACGGAACACAAATTTTACGCATTGTATGCTGAAAAATAGGGTTCAACACGCGTGCGTAAGAATTCGATTTTACGCACCGGCCTACCTAATCCCATCTTAAAAACGGTGCGTAAAATTGACTGATTTGAGTGCGCAAAATACATTCTCGCATTAGTGCGTGAATATGATATTTAGCGCACTAATTTCAGTGCGCAAAATCGAATTTTGCGCACGGAGTTAGAAGATGGACTATTTTGACACGCGTATGCTTTTTCTTTCCACTTATTCGCAGTTTCAGAATAGTAGTCCACATGTTTTAACGCCAAAATTTTGGTAGCATGTACTGTATGATATTATCTGCAATAATAAAAGAATAGAAAATATTTATTGATAAGTACACTTTTTTAAGAAATAAAGAAATTAAAAAAAAAAAGTTTTGGTACAATAAATGTAATTCTGACTCAGTCAAGCGATATAAAAATTTGGAAAAAATATTTGTGAAGTATTTCGGGTCGCTGATTATGAATCAGGTTTTAGTTTTCAGAAATTCAAAATTGTGGATTCAATATGGCGGCGATATCGTCACAAATTAATCGGATTCACTTGAAATTTGTTACTAGGGGTTTTAAATTGACGGATCCAACATTGCCGACGTAAAATTTATTTATAATTTTTTGTACGTCATATTGGATCCGCCATTTTGAATTTTGAAAGTCTAAGGTCAGATTCGTAATCGGGGAGCCCCCCCCCCCCTCATTAAAATGTCAGCTGTTGTCCATATAAGGAATAATGTATGCTTCAAAGGCTTAAATAGTGCCACTGAAAAACGTCAGCGAGTTTCGGGTGGTGGCAGTCGGGAGCTCAAAACACTTTTAACCTCGATTGGATTAGTGATATCATTACATGTTCTTCAAATATGACAACGAAAAATGAATTGCAAGATATTTTTAAGTTCTTGTTCGTAATGTTATTAAGAATACTTACTGAATCGTGTCGAACGGAATGATGAATATGATATGTTCTTTAAGACCATTGGAAAAATTTTAGTAATAATAAAATTACCATCTTGATATTTAATAACTCGCCAACGGCGTTTGTGATAATTAAGATGAATTCTTAATTATATAATGTCTTGAGTATCAAAATTCTTTCTCAGGAAATCGTTGGCCATCTGGACCGATTCAACCCTCTTTCTTGCTTTTAATTTTCTTCATTAAGTTTCCGGAGTGTGAGAGTAAACGGTGTTGTTTTGTCTGTATAATTTTTTGTAATTATCTGATAAATCTTTTATGGTGTTTTATGTCACCCGGACCAAGATCATTTCCTATTTTTTATCTTATTACTTAAATCTTTAGGTTACCCAAACCTAGTTATTATCTGCGAGGTTTTTTGGTCGCCTGGACCCTCTGCTTCAATTGTCAATTGAATCTCGCTTGTCACTTTAAGACTTTTTCGCCATACCTTCTACGATATTATTTGTTTATTTTACTGGATCGTTTGGTCATCGGGACCTATTTATACGTATTGACGATTATTTGGTCGCCTCGACCTATTCAAAATCCGAACGTGGTCACCTGGACCTACATCACTTCCTACTTTTCATCTTATCGCTTAAATATCTCTTGGTAACCCAAACTTAATAATTGCAATGTGACGTTTTTGTGTCACTTGGACCCTGACGCCTATTATCAACGGAATCATGCCTGTTACTTTAAGACCTTTATACTTTTTCAAACCTTCTGCGGTATTATTAAATTATCTAACTGGATCGTTTGCTCTCCAAGTTCTATTTATATCCATTGACGATTATTTGGTCACCTGGACCTTCTGAAACAGAATCTGAATGTGGTCACATATTTGACCAAGTCGTCACTTGGTCACAACCACGTGGTCAAGATAGTCTGTTTTAAAATAAAACAAACGCTGCGAATCAACATGCGAACCTGGGACGTCCACGCAGAAGTCACACGTCTAATCACTCGACTACAAAGTGAATTGAGGCAATAGAAAACACAACGCACGCAGCGAACGAAATCGTAAGTAGTAATAGGCAGGGTGGGTGGCACTTATGATTCTGCACAGTTGTGCTTTCCAGCGCTTCAAAATTCCATGTGGATTGACCATGTGGTACAAACCACCTAGTCAATTTCAGTAGGAGGTGAGCAAAACGTTTTCGACGTTTTTCTCATAGATTAGCAATCTAGGGTTTTGCATGTTGGTATAAAGAAAATTTATAAATCGGTTTTGAAAATGTATAATAAGAATAAGAATTAGGTAACAATCGCACAAATATACTTATTATTCTTGAATGACATGTGAACACATGCTATGACAATATCAGCCGTTAATATAACTGTTTCCTCGTTAGCGACATTTATTATTTTCTTATGCATAGGACATTTGTTGTAAAATAATTCCGATATCTTCACTTTGTGAACGATGGAGAATTCGCTATTGGTGTTAATATCGACAATGAAATATTTCAGCCTAACGTATGTCCCATCTTTAAGTTGACAATATGATTTATCCGATCGGCAATTTTTTTTTAATGACGACGAATATGAACATCCGTTTTAACCACTTTAGTGTATACTCTTACTTGATTAGACATCGTATTTATCATGTTTGTACACGGATCGTTTATTGCAGAGGAAGTTCCGAAATACCTAATTCCTCGTACGACTTGCAAGAGTAAGAGTTTTTTGAACTTGTGTCGTTCCCAATGAAGTTAAAAAATGGCGCACAGTGTCAGATGATAAATGGACTCCTAAGGATGCGTATGAGTATTGAAGACTTACCCGACGACATACTTGATAATGGACTTCTTTCGCAGCATGGATTGCTTTCTGTAATTGACCACTGCCAGATTCAAACGCATAGGCGGTGTGCGACCAAACTGGTCCTCAGTAATACACGCTCTATGTTAAATGCACGAGGGAATGTATGTTGAATGTCATAAAAACCTTCGAGTATAGAATTTCGCATTCTGCAACAAATTTGTGCAATAACTGATCAGCTTTGTTTATCTCTTCAATTTCGATTACTTCTTTCGACAATATATACATAGCTTCGACCAATAAAGCCCAGTTGTTCACATTCATTTCAGGCAAGAATACAGAAAGGATCGATAAGCTATACTATAAAATCCAATTATCCCATTCTCGAGCTTTCCAAAAGTCTTTGTCCTTTAATTACCGAGCAAACCTGGCTATTTGGGTTGGGACTTTCAAATTTGTCATTATATTATTGATATCTTCAATCGCATTCCTCGGAATCATTCCTACTTTTTGTTTAGTTCCAAAAAACAGTGTCGCGAATTGTTTGGCAACATCAAAACACAAATGCATAGGGTCTGGGACGCAACCCTTAATAAGGTCGAATTTTGGCAGATCTTTTAATGGTAATTGAGGTTTTACTCCCAACACATTAGCATTACGTTTAGGGCGCAAACGCGAAGCCTACTTCATGTGTTTGATCGTGTCTTTCATATTTCTCTGCTTCGGTATATCACTCTGTAGTGGATATTTCATACATCCATACCTTTTATCGGGATCCATCCTAGCGTACTCTCCGGAGTGTAGACAATGCCCACAACCGTATGCACCATTAAAGTGCAGAAACCCTTGCACTCGTGCTCGAGCTACAGCGTCCACCCAACAAACCAATATGAATATTTTGACAACTCTTTCTGCGCTATTTATGAAACATTGTATTCCTTTTGTTGAAAGTGTAGTTCTAGTTTTGATAAGCGGGGCAAGGAAAATATTCACGCCAGGTTTAATTTTTCCAAACCACAAGTCTACTAAAAATAACTCTTTATTTCTAACATGAAACGGTAATTCATGCACCATTAAGTATATTGGTCATATTGAATATGATGAACTTTTGAACAATGACGCTCCATCAGTATTAAATGTTAACGTGGCGTAGTTTCTCTAATCATTTTCATTTAAGCTGTTCACGAATTTTCTATATAAATTTCCATCGTAAATGTCCCTAACAGTTCCATCGTAAATTCGCTCACTCACAACATGATTATAATATTCGGAATTCGATTCGATCAGTTTTGAAATTTGCGCTGACGGATCCATAGTAATAAAAAATGTTTAAATGTGTGATGCTTGACCTGAAATTGTGTACCACAATTTGTACATGTTATTGAACGGTCTTTACGATCGAATTCTCCAATATATACATCGCAATTACTGCATATTCCACGTAACTTCATGCAGTTATTCGGGAAAAATATTTTTTCAGTGAAATATCTAGTATTCGGCAGGACTGGTTCGGCGAAGATACAATTAATGAGGCGGAATAAATCTTCTATGCCTGACAGGGATAATGAATAAATTAGAGCATATTTAACTATCATCGAAATCACTTCACCAATACTTCTATTAACGGGGGTGGTGATTCTTTTCCAATAATTTTCACTCTTGATTAGGTCATAGAGAGACCGGAAAGGCAAACTATCGACAGGTGATTCATCTGTCCCATCTGCATCAATATCGTAATCAATTTCTTCGTTATTCATGGCATCGAAGATGCACTCATCAAATTTCTCATTGACCTACAATTTTTTACAAATTTTGTATTACGGAAGATTGCATGGCAATGCATAATGCAACAAAAATTACGTGATACAAATACACATGCAACAAGCATTTATATCTACACATTACAATGATACTAATTTTAACATACGGTGGCCTGAGCGTATCTTAGTTTAAAAAAGGATAATTCACTGGTCGAATACAAAGCTTACCAATATCATGGAAAAAAAGTATATACGGGAAAAAAATATCAAATACTATTCTATACAATTCGATACTATTCAAAATTTAGTATAGGAGTCCCAGTAGCAGTACAGAGCCAAGAAAAAAGTGTAAAGTTAAGCACATAATATCTTTTGTTGGAATATAGGCGTTTGCACTGCGCCTCTTTACATATCCCTGTAGAGATCGGGTACTCAAGTTACCGCAGGTCTACTCCTGCAGACTCGGGCAGCAATAATCGATAACTCAAATAAATGCAATACTGTACTTTTATTACAACAAGTGGCGCACAAGAATATCTCACGTCTGAGGTCAGAGCGTGACTGGCTAGGGAGTCGGTGGCGCGACGCAGCACCAAGTCTTCTACGAGTTCTCCTACACTTCGCGGCGGTGGGAACGAAGTTTGGCAGCGCTGGTAGACGGTGAATGCCTACATCCCCCTTACCGTCACACCATCTGGCGTATTCTGGACGAGGTCTGTGTGCCCTTTGTATTTTTGATAAATAATAACAGGCGTGATTTACGTAAATCTGATTGTTCTTTCGACTTCTTGCACCCACGATCCATATCTCCATCAGGTTATCAGCCCCGGAGGTAGTGCAGCCACACGTTCCACAGCGTAAGGAAACGAAGGTGCGAAAACGGGGTAAGTTTCGAAAGAAATATAAAAGTGGGTGCGGTTTCGAAGTTATCGGAAAAGCGAATCACAGCGTCAGGGAAGCATTATATTCGCGTTTACAGCGGGAAACCGGTAAGATTGGTTTGATCGTGTGTTCGCTAGGAAATTCGATTTAAATAAATAAATAAAAATAAATAAATAAAAGAAAAAAAAAGATTTAAATAAACAATCGATATTCCTTGAACTTGACATTTATTACAGGTCGCACTTTAAAACTTCCGTAGAAGTTATTAAGAATAATAACGAGATACTCTCGATGGGAAACTCCGACTTGAGATTTCCACTTTGCCGAACAACGCACATTGGTTCCTAGCATGCGCGCAGAGGACTTCATCCCTGTGCGAATTCTAAACCGATTTTAATGGGACTACGCTTAAAACTACGCTAAAATGGCGGGTCTAATATGGCGCACAATGAACCGGAGTATAAGCAACTCGGGACGTAAGTTCAGAGTTCTTACAGTTTAATGTATGTGGTATAAAAACTGTGTCGGGTAAGGGTTTTTAAGGTTACTGAATTGAAATCCGGCATTCAAAATGCAAAATTCAAAATGGCGGATCCAATATGGCGGACATGAGATTGGAAATGTCGTCGAATTTAAATGAAACATGTCCTATAGCGGTTTTTGGGATCGCTCAATTCAAATCCGGCATTCAAAATGCAAAATTCAAAATGGCGGATCCAATATGGCGGACATGAGTATGGAAATGTCGATGAATTTAAATGTAATACGTCCAATTGGAGTTTTTGGGGTCGCTTAATTCTAATTCGACATTCAACATGCAAAATTCAAAATGTCGGATTCAATATGGTGGACATAAAAATGGAAATGTCGAATTGCAATGAGGCATATCCTATACGGATTTTGGGGTCGTTCAGTTCAAATCCAGCATTCAAATGTGGATTTTTTATTTCAATGAAACTGTCAACAGGTTTCAATCGAATTTGGGCATATTTTCGTAAATATACTCGCCGAACGTAAAAGATTGAAAAATGTTGAGCTTTTAGGCGGCAGTGTGAATTCAAAATCGAAAACCAAAATACGTAATACATGGTTTTTGAGTTCTACTAACGGGAACACATTTTTGATACCGTATAAGATACTTAGTACGCGGTATGACAGAAAATTACTGTAATTGGAAGAAATGTGTGCGGCAAAAACGCGATTTCTGTTTATTTTTTTGACAAAAAGATGGGTTAAATGAAATTATTTCTAGACTTTGATGCACGCTAATCGAAAGAGTGATCCCAAAGATGGTCAGATATGGAGCTTTCGATACTTTTTTATTTTTTGTTTCCAATTGTACGAAATTGAAATCCATGTAGATGTTCAGAACATGTCGGCGTTGAAGGGTTAAGACAATTTTTATTGTAAGGAAAAAGACTAACGTTATATGTAAAACTTTGTAACGGGGCGTTACGTTGTCCAGGAGTCGTGCCGCGGTCGCGAGAGCGCGGAGTGATACATCAATTCGAATCGATCGATAGTAGGATCGTTACAGGAACGAACGGCCCCGAAAATGCCCGAGCGCCGCCGGCAACGGCGCTCGGAGATGCGCGGCAGCCGAGAACGCCGCAGTGAGTTCCGATTAAACCTTCGAGTGGAAAGGACGTAGTTGAGTTCCGATTAAACCTTCGAGTGGAAAGGACATAGTTGAGTTCCGATTAAACCTTCGAGTGGAAAGGACGTAGTTCAGTTCCGATTAAACCTTCGAGTGGAAAGGACGTAGTTCCGTTCCGATTAAACCTTCGAGTGGAAAGGACGTAGAGTATCGACGAAAACTTCAAGTAGGAAAGACGTAGTAGTAGCGAATATACCTTCGAGTAGGAAGGACCTGGTTAAAAACGTCGCGAGTAATCCTCCGAGTGAGTAACTGGCCATTAGAGGGCAACGAGCCGTATAATCGGAAAACCCGAGAACGAAGTCTGCCGTCAAGCGAGGACGAGACCTGCCATCAAGCCGAGGACGAGACGGCCGTCGAACCGAGGACGAAACGCCATTTTGTCGGGAGCGAGCAGGCGAAACGCCAACTTTGTGAACAAATAATTGTAAGTCGGCCGTGGGCCACACTTGTGATCAATATAATAAAATTTAGACGACAAGAAGGCCCAATATCCTTTTTTGTAATAAAAGCATATTGTTACTATTATTGTTTCCTGCCTACACCCCCTGTCGTAGCTTGTGCGGGCGGTGTGCGGTGCCGCCGTAGGGTATTTCGCGATCCCCGTTTTCAGACGCAGAAGGAGGCAGGAACCGACCTCCTCGGGGTGAGTTCGTGGCCTACCGGGAGATTGCTAGCTAGCCGGGCTGAGCCAAAAGTGCCGTCCACCTGGCGCGGAGTTTTCACGAGCAGACTACAAAGCCCGCTTCACGGGCGGTGGACGGCAAGCACAAAAATTTTGGCCGCGAACATGCAGCCATTATAACATAATCTTATTTACATTTATTCATATCATGCGCATAATTATTCTTCAACTGAAGTATCGTTTGAATTATTGTTTAAAATTACAAGTTGTGCGGCTTCGGGGGGTAAAGGTAATGCTGTTTTATGTCTAATTCGGCTAGACAAACTTATTTTCGGGTCTGCATACAAGGCCCATCTTCCAAAGATGTCGATGTTTGTTAGCCTTCTCGACATTCTTCGTGAATGCCTGTTTGGAAAAATCTTGCAGATTCTACTTCTTCGGACAGGCAACCCATCGGAAGAGCTCCATTTTCTGATACAGATGGTTCATTTATGAGTATTTTATGGAGAGTCGGTGACATGTAAAACCAATCGTACATCTGTTCGTATAGATTTGCAGTTTCAGTGCAATATGTTCTGAATTTGTACGGGTTTATTCAAATTATACCACGTATTAATATGTAATTCAAATCTGAAGATGCATTAAAACTGTTATGCGTAAAATGTATACTAACCTAAAAAATTTGGACGATCACTCGTTTCTACTTGTTCATTGCCGGTATACGATATATTACCATTTAGCCAAATCTCATTCTTTTTAATGAAATCACCATTTTTCTTGCGATTGTTGGTCCATCGGTCGAAATATATAGGTATAAAGTATCGATGTTACGTCCCAAGGTTTGTAACCGATCACACGATGACAAATAATACAGGATACATTGTATGAGGTCTTTATAATAAAGTCGATTAACGGCGATTCCAACTTGTGAATATGCGGCGCTTGCGACTTCCAACGGAAGTCGAAGAGCAAGCTCAGCATATTCACACGTATTGGAAAGAAGGCGATACCGAAACTCCGCTCGGTTTCCGGGTGGAAACCGCGACGGAGCTGGCAGTCGCGGACGACACTTCACCATCGTAACTCCGCGTACTCAAAACAATCTTTCCACCTGCCCCACCCACCACTCGCGCTGTTACGCGTATCCGTAACATATAAATTGGTGGCAGCGGTGGGATCCGTGCGCGATTTTTTTTAGACATTAAATTAAAAATCGAATGGGGTATCATTCCCCTTTACGCGGAGTGTCGAAACCCCACTCCTAACACTACCGAGGGGTGACAAATTTTTTTTTCGGGATACGCGCGTACTTTGGAAATCGCGAGTGTAAAATAAAAAATCGCGCACTATATGTTAAAAGTATGCGTATCCTGGGGGAGGATGATTTTCCCTCCCAAAAAGGAACAATTGTGTCAATTTTCATTGTGCGCGTATCCCGAGAGAGGATGAATCTTTCCCTCCCCAAGAATTTTCAAGAAAATACTTGGAAATCCGCTAGTAAGTGTGTGAGCGATTGAGGGAAGAACAACATTTTTTTGGAAGAATACGTGAGTGGAAGAATGATGGATTTCCACAAAAGAAATATCGACAAACATATTCCGGAGTACTACGGAGATGAGTGCAATTATTTATCATTCGCATCTAAGGTACGTCAATGTCTAGATAAATTCCCAGAAAAGTATTCGCCGCTTATAAGAAAAGTATTAAAGCGAAAACTAAAGAGCGAAGCAGAAAAGTTCGGTCGTCTCATGCAGCTCTATTTACATTTAGACCGTTGGATAAATGCAGTGGATTTTGAACATGGTGTCAGATGCATTAGGCACTTTAGGCACGAAGTTGATTCCACTATCACGAACGATATATATATATATATATATATATCGGACGGCGAAGAAACTAATAATGAAGATGACAGAACGTACGAAGAAGACGAATGTGATGACGGCTACGAAGCCGACACAAACTCCAGCGATGATGAGGCCTGCGATGATGATTGCGACTCCGTCATCGAGAACGATGAGTTTTGCGTCTGTAACTTGTCGTTCATTAGACACGAAATGATAGCCCTTCGATGGCGTACAAGAGGGGAGATTTTGTCTGGAAACGGTGAGGTTGTGTGCGGCAATATTCACTGTAACCGAGCAAATGGACTCCAAATCTGGGAGGAACATTTTCGAAGTGCTCCTGTTAAAATATATTTGTGTGGCGGCTGTTCGGAGATATGCAATGGAAAAACTCCAGCGCGGATGTTAGGTAAAAGCACCGAGAAAAGACGTGGTTATACCCATGCAGACAAGTCAGACGCAATTACAGTCGCCTAATAGGCCGACCCTAATTAGTACAAATACAGGATACTGTGGGTCTACCAGCACGGACAATTCGCAGATTAAAACAGAAACATCGCCCATAACCGCAAATCAAAACCCTATTAAAGAAGAAAACGTTCCGCTTCGCCACCCTTACGATACTGTCGCAAACGTGGATATTACGCAAGAAAAGCAAGTGAGTGAAATTTATGAGGTTTGTGCCCCGGACACTGAGAACTCGACATACATCGACACATCTCTATAAAAAAAGTGTTGACGCGAATAGGCGCAAAGGACGTTGACGAAAATGTTACAAATGTTGCGGATTCAAAGATGGAGCAAAAAGATCCTCCTTCGCCGCTATCTGCAGTAGAGAAAAACCAGAATTTCAAAGATATTACGGAAACGACAGATGAAGTTCTGCCGAAACCCATCGTTGGCACAGAACTAGAAAAAGTAATGTCAGAATTTAAGTCGAACATCAAAAGTGCAAAAAACTTAGTGCGCATTCACGAAATCATGTGTACCAGTGGGTGTCGCGAAAATGGAAAAGACGAAGAAATAACAATAACAATATTAAAAATAAAGACAGTGACGTGTAACTTCTATGCATTTCCAAAGCCTTCCCCCGAGCCACCACCAGAAGAGCGGGCCGAAGAGAGGAAGAGGACGTAATCGCCTCTCCTCTTTGTGCGGCTATCCGCACTCCGGCTATACGCTGCGCCCTACTCTGCACATCCGTCCCCGCCAAGGTACAGTCAAAATAGCATCTAACAAAAGATGTGAACACCACGATCGTCTGCACGAGACGAAGCTCTTCGGCCTCTCCCCCCCCCCCAACCAAAGCGACAGCGGGGGAAAGCAACAGCATAAGAAGGCTTTCAGCCGTTTCCTTATGTGTAATATTTAGCACCATAATCCATGTGCTCCGATTATCGACAGTGCGCGAAGAAATTGACAAAACCAGGAAACGAGTGCAAGTTTACTTGTGTTATGGGTGACTGCAAATACCGTGTTCTAAATGTGCAATAGATAAAAAAAAGGACGATAATGTAGAGACTATAAACTACAATTATAATGTAATCAAATTATATGTATCGCATCATATTAATCGCATCATATTAATTAATTTTCATTGTAAGGAAAAAAAATAACGTTATATGTAAATCTTATTTACATTTATTCATATCATGCGCATAATTATTCTTCATCTGAAGTATCGTTTGAATTATCGTTTAAATTTACAAGTTGTGCGGCTTCAAGATAAAGAATAATTATGCGCATGATATGAATAAATGTAAATAAGATTATGTTTTACATATAACGTTAGTCTTTTTCCTTACAATAAAAATTGTCTTAACCCTTCAACGCCGACATGTTCTGAACATCTACATAGATTGCAACTTCGTACAATTGGAAACGAAAAATAAAAAGTATCGAAAGGTCCATATCTGACCATCTTTGGGATCGCTCTTTCGATTAGCGTGCATCAAAGTCTGGAAATAATTTCATTTAACCCATCTTTTTGTCAAAAAAATAAACAGAAATCGCGTTTTTGCCGCACACATTTCTTCCAATTACAGTAATTTTCTGTCATACCGCGTACTAGGTATCTTATACGGTATCAGAAATGTGTTCCCGTTAGTTGAACTCAAAAACCATGTATTACGTATTTTGGTTTTCGATTTTAAATTCACACTGCCGCCTAAAAGCTCAACATTTTTCAATCTTTTACGTTCGACGAGTATATTTATGAAAATATGCCCAAATTCGATTGAACACTGTTGGCAATTTCATTGAAATAAAACATCCACGCAAATACAATTGAACGGAAATCTAAATAGTTTTAAAAATCTCTTCATCATATTAGATCCGCCATTTAAAATTTTGTAAATCATTATATTAGTGTCATTATAAATATATATGTATATATAAATATTCAAAAGAAATGCACAATGTTGATAATAGTAATACACAATATTTTTTATATGAATGAATATTTGTATACAAAATATTCATATCCGCCGTATTGGATATGCCATTTTCAATTTTGCATTTTGAATGCCGGATTTGAATTGAACGACCCCAAAATCCGTATAGGATATGCCTCATTGCAATTCGACATTTCCATTTTTATGTCCACCATATTGAATCCGACATTTTGAATTTTGCATGTTGAATGTCGAATTAGAATTAAGCGACCCCAAAAACTCCAATAGGACGTATTACATTTAAATTCATCGACATTTCCATACTCATGTCCGCCATATTGGATCCGCCATTTTGAATGTTGTATTTTGAATGCCGGATTTAAATTGAGCGATCCCAAAGTCGCTATAGAACATGTTTCATTTAAATTCGACGACATTTCCAATCTCATGTCCGCCATATTTGATCCGCCATTTTGAATTTTGCATTTTGAATGCCGGATTTGAATTCAGTAACCTCAAAATCTATCTTCGGTCACTTTAATGTAAGATAAAAATGTATGGGTTAAATAGATGTTATTAATCGCAGACGTTATCAACTTTGATAACATATTGTTGATCAGAAAATTATCGGATCAAAAACCGACCTCCTCAATTAAACTAGAGGTTTAAAATTCGCACAGGGATGAACGATCTCCACTGCGCGCTTGCTAGGAACCAATGTGCAACGTTTCGGTATGCGCGACTATTTTGCATGAGGTTCCGACATGAACTGCCTTTATTTCCGCTCTCGCCTATTAATCGAACCTTTATCCGCCTTTTCGCGGCTAATCCGCCCATTTCACGGGTTTGCGATCCCGATCCAACCTATTTTACGCGTGACATTTAAATTTCTTACATCCGACCGTCCTGACCAGAAGTACGACCCGAACTTCCTTAACCCTATAGTAATCCCTGATTTGTATAAAAACTAAAATACAACTAAATAATCTATTATCCTAGTCGCACTATTCGCACTTATTTACTAATATCTGGTTCTATTGGTGCTCTGATCCATCTTTTTATTTTATCGCATGACATTACGGTGTTCAACGGTTGCTGGGTTCGATTGAAACCGGTATGCCCTTCACTACATAACGGTTACACTTTTATCTTTTTTTTTTTTTTTTTTTTTTACACCTTATCTATCATATACGGACCCTTATATTTTTCAGCTAACTTTGGGTTCACCCCAGGTTTAGGTTGTAAATTTCGTAACATTACATAATCTCCTACCTGATATAGCGAAGTTTTATTCTGCCTATCATTATAATATTTTCTATTGTAGCTTCTTAACTTTTCATTGGCTTCGATTGCTTTATCGGTACATTTTTCCCGTTCTTCCTCAAAATCAAAATCAAGACGTTGTAATTCTTTTACAAATTGTTGCAAATTTTGATCTGCATGTTGCCGCTGCTCATAGCCCAGGAAAAGTTTAGACGGGGTAGTAGCTATTGCCTTATGAGACGTTACCACGTCGGTAACCCTTTTTTCCACAATGCATTATTTTCTACTAATTTACACAAAGTTGATTTTAAAAATCTATTAACCTATTCCATTAGCTCAAGGAGAAGCGACAGCAATTAATCCAGGCTTTATATTAAGCTGTCTCAAAGCCTCCTCAAATTCCACTGACCTAAACGCAGGTCCTCGATCTGTCACAACCTCTTTCGGAAGGCCAACATTTTTAAAAACCTTCTTCAGACATTTAATAGCCTCCTTTGCAGTCGTACATTTTGTAGGCAGAAGCCATGTATATCGCGTAAATCTATTTACGATTACTTGGACATGTTTGAAGTTATCAGATGACGCGTCGCACTGTCGTCAATGGTAGACTTTTTGTGCTAGATATTATTCGACGGCTGAGTTATTAACCGATTCCAATGATTTATTTTTTTATTACTCAGTATTGAATGTACTATATCGTACACCCGCGCCCGTTTTGATGTTGATAGTTCTTAATATATAATGTGTTATACAAGTTCTCCGATTTCGATCACCTCATAATAAAATGGTGACACATTCAGTATTCAATTTTCCAGAAAAGGTTTACTTAATGCAAAACAAATCTGAGGTTAAAATTTCTAAATTCAAAATGGCGGATCTAATATGGACGACATTGTCACATTGACTACTATGCAAATTAATCATTTTAAACAAAACTTACACCAATGTTGTGCTTGGTAATTATACATATGTGTGTGCGTGCGCGCGTGCATGCGTGCGTGCGTGTGTGCGTGTTCTGGAGTGTGTGAGTGAGTTTGATAGTGCGCACTGAGAAAAATCATAGAATTGAAAAAATTATTGTTGTTTTTATTAAATTGAAGAAATAAATGGAGGTTTATTCGAAGAAATTAAATATTTCGTTATATGAATGAAAATTTATATTATTTATTCATAATATTATTCTCATAAGAAATTAATTTTAATAGGTAAATGAAATGATTGTTGAGAAACAGTATGAGTAGCTCTGTGAACGATAAGCATGTTCTCTGTCGAGGTCAAATTTTCTATGAAATATCTCATTGGATTAAAGATTTTTGTTTTCTTCAAATATGAAGCAACAAATTTCATTACTTTCGGAGCACGGTATTATGCTTTACAGCCATTTTTTATATTAAAAAATGTTATTTGCTTTTCTAACTTCTGTGTATTTCTGTGTATTTCTCTGTATTTCGAGGGCTTTAAAGAAAGTTACATTATAGCTTTGACATTTAATTCTTGTACTATTTATCAGCATTACAATTAATTCCAGAATGGAAAAAATCAGCATTTCGCAAAGAACGCTATGTTCTTGGTTATGGAACTGGGACAATGCAAGGAATGATAAATTTGCATTGAGGTTGTAAAAAATGATATGAAATTATGAATACTTGACTAAATCAGGGATAAAATAAAAAATAATTTTACGACATCGTTTTCCAGAAAGTGGAAATTTCTTTGTCATAAAAATATAGATTTGAAGTTAAGTACAACGAATTTTTAGATAGTGACTTTCAGGTCATGTTTAAGTTAAATATACATCTGGCTTGAACGAGACAACCACAGGACCGGGTCCACCTACTACTGTTTCCACTAATATTTCTAAAACAATAGGTTATTTGAGATTACCATATGAAAAATATCACAAAGAACTAAAAGATTGCGTGTTGGTGGAATCCGATCTACATTTCAACACGAAGCATTGCAAAACAACGTACACAAAGTGCAAAATGACCAGGAAAGATCGAATGAAGTAATCGTTGACGGTGATATTTTGCAACCTATTTTTGGCCATGTACATGGACATGAATTCAACGAAAGCGCTCCGTTATTATAATTATAAAATAGCGATAAAAGATGCTTCTCTTGCACCTTCCATTCTCGCAGCAAAAAGCAGTGACTTCCAAAGGTGTCGTAGTTATGGATAATAGTGCAACTATCGAATTTCAATCACTACTCCACCATGCTGTTAAATGACTAATATCGTCGTATAGCATCAGAAAAAGTGGAACTGTAAAATAGAAAAATCTTAACTGTATGCAGTAAATGGGATCTGGATGAAGCTGATAGTCAACAAGATTTCCAGACTAGAAGCAAATCTGATCAAATAAACAGTACGGGAGAAGATTCTCCAATAATTGGATGAAAACCACGATGGGACGATCAGCGGTATATATATGCGGTAAGTCTGTACTCATAATTTTATTTGTCTTTTTATAACTGACATGTGTGGTAACAAATTTTTATGGATAAATGATCTATCGACATTTGTCAAATTTTGTCGCCCTATCAAGTTTTAATTCATCAAAGAACGCAATAAATACTCTACATGAATACAATTAATATAAGATTGAAAAAAAAACTAAATTGCTCGTACTTCTTTCGAATTCCATAATATTTAATTCTTCGTAGAACATGATTTACAGTGCCCTATGATCGATGGAACAACATCGCAGATCAAAAAGCTTTGAACTCGTGTAATATTTGGGGTGTCAATATGTTGTTTATCGCGTATGCCTAGGTTCGAGAGACGCAGTTGTAGAAGCTGGGACTAATATTACACTGCAAAATACGTTTTATGGAGTGTTTGGTCTATATCGGTTATAATTCGGTCTTTAAAAAAGCCCAAGCTGAAGGGGTTGAAAGCAAACAGCTAAGCAATAGTACAACATTTTTATTTAAAACTGCATCAAGAAAAAAACTAAGAATGCTTGTGGATATGGTAAAGCAGGGAGCCGAAAATACTAATACAGGAAATACAGCTAGACGTTTCTTCGCCAATCCACAAATCGCAGCACGAATTCGCCAACTCGATGAACGCTTAATTAATCAATTTCCTACTTTTGCGCAAATTATTACTAGAAGTCAAGAAATTAATTTTGAAAAATTCAGTCTCATAATACAGAACTTGCTATTGTCGATTATAGATATTAGGAAGACAGTCAAGGTAATAATAAAGTATTTCGGAATAAAGTCATCTAAGTACGCTAATAATGGAGATACAAGTAATCTGCCAGTGACATCTGATCATATAATTAACAGTCGATGATATAAAAAAAAACGTAAAATACAGAATAATTTATTAGCAAAACCTACTGATTGAAGCCAATAAAAAATCTGTTGATTTTACTGAAAAGTGTGTTAGCATATATATGATGTAAAAACTATTCATTTATCTATACATTTTACAAGATTATATGTACGTAAATGCACAAATGTAGTAGCCTTCTGCATTACTCAGAACTAAGGACGGGGACCTATCTACTGTGTAGTTCCATTTTTGTTGTTTTTTTTTTTCAGTTTTTATTTATTTTGTTGTACTTTTCATTTTATGTTTGTTTTTATATTTTCATTTATGTATTTTTTTTCTTAATTTTATTTTTTTTTGTTTTTTTACACAATTTTTCATTTTAGCAAATGTATGGCTTCTTCTGGCAAATCATTCTGTGTTTTATTTTTTTTAATCTTAGGTTACTAATTACGGGGTCAGATGCCACCAAAAGATAATGAATTGTATCTTCATTATTAGCGCACTTAGAAGACCAACGAGAATTGTGACCTCGTGCATTTCGAAATACTTTATTATTAGCTTCTTGAGCTTCTTCCGAATATCTACCAATCGATAATGGCGAGTTCTCTATTATTTCAGCACCGTGTATCAACACTTTATGTACGCATGGTGGCATAAAATACCAGCCGTACAAACTAATGTACAATTCAGCTGTATCTCTTGCGTACATCCTGAATTTTTCACTGTCAATCCCCTGATTACTTGCAATAACTTGAGTGATGATAGCAAATCGTGTTACTAAACGTTCATCGATTTGACAAATTCGTGCTGTGATTTGTGGATTTCGAAGAAACGTTGTTCGAAGAAACGTCTGGCTGTATTTCCAGTATTAGTATTCCCGGCTCCTTGTTTTACCATATCCACAAGTATCCCTACTTCATTCTTTAATGCGGTTTGAATAAATGTCTTCCTTTTGCTTAGCGGTTTTATTTTCAACCCCTTTAGCTTGGGACTTTTTGAAATCCAAATTATACGCTATATAGAGTAAACACTCCACAAAACGAATTTTTGCAGTGTAACGTCGAAAGCCCCAGCTTATACAACTCTTCATTTCGTTCCAAGGCATCTACAGCAGACAAATTGTTCATTTGAGTGGGTTTAGCAAGACAAATGTTGCACGAATTCGAAGCTCTTTGATCTGCGATGATGTGCACTGTAGATCATGTTTTACAGAGAGTGAAATATCTTCCAATTCAATAGAACTAAGAGCAATATTCTCGACGCTATCATTATAATAATTGTATTCTTTCAGAGTATTTATTGCAAGTAGTGGGGGTATGACAGTTTTGGCTCAGACCCCGCCGCCGCCACAGTTCTGACTCAGCTCCCGCTGCCGCCACAGTCGCAGACTGATTCGCGGATTTATTCGCAGACTGATTCGCAGACTGATTCGAAGACTGCTTCGCAGACTGATTCGTGGACTAATTCGCGGACTGACTCGCGGGCCTATTCGCGGATTGATTCCAATTTTTGATTTGCTGTTTAGTACGCGGGCTTAATTCAGGACGCTCTCATTGGGAAATCTGACAGTCACTAATGAGGTCATTAAGATGACTTCGTGGACGGTCCCATTGAGTTTTCGAAGATTAATGCTGTAGCGTTATACATATATCTTTCGATCTTTTAAATGTGCTCTGTTGGGAAATCTCTCTTTCAATATGGCACACCGTTACCGACGTAATTCGGATGTTACATATCTTTTTTGATGAATGGAAAGCGTATATTTTCATTAGTCTGAACATCACTTTGAAGGTGTCTAGCGCAATCTCGTATATCGAGGACCTACTTTTTAAATCTCACACAAATTTTAAAAACCTGTAATCAGGGCGTTGACCTCTCCCTTGCCATGTCGTAAGTTTGAATTCACTTTTCAGAATTTTCTCTCGTCGGGGAAATCTATTCATCAATATGACAGTCGTCTTGACAAGACGTTAGCGTAATTCAATGATCTCCAATAATGACGAAACCGCAAAGTCCATTCACACAAAACTGCTAAGACCATTTTAAAATTAATTTAGAAAAGCCTCTAATCAAGTCTCAAAGCATTCAAAAGACCTGACGTTTACCTATCAATTACGTAATTTGTTCCATCTAACATCAATATTTTCATTTTCTCGTTCCGTGACATGACGTTCCGAAATCCTTCTTCACCTACATATTTTAACCACAGATTTTCATTTATAAGGTGGAAAGTCTTATTTTCGTCTCTCCTCCTATTGAAAACCGTTCCCATTACCACCATCGTAACGCCTCGACTGTAAAACACATTAATCATTACGTCGATCATCGACTCTTTCATAAATATTTATTTTTTTTGGTACAATATCATGCAGGAAGGAGAATGAAGGAAATACAGAAGATGTACTTAATAAATTTTATTTTTCACATTCATATTCATACATTATATTAATTTTTTTTTACAATATTGTTATACATAAGAATATAAAATAGCTATTACATAAAATTTATATTTTCAACGTCGTCAACTAATGCATCGCTTTTAATTTGACAACTGATGCAGTCTTTAATCATAGGCGGTTCACCATCTACCGTATCATAGCTTGATTCGAAATGTTTATAACATCGTCGACATTCACGTATTTCAGGATGCATTTGCATAGCAGGTGGCAAGCAGGTCCCTGCTTCTTCAATGTGTCGTTCAGCAAACATGCAGATGAAATCGATTGGTAGACATTCTATATATTTTGTTACCATCAATGTGAGACGTTTCACTTCATAATAAATCCGTAATGAACGTTGAAGAGATGCAGGCTGCTCAAGTAGATTTCCCAATACCCAATTTTTAAGTATTTATACATTTTGTTTAGTGCAAGTTCCATTGATCGTATGGCTTTTACATTTCTCCGACAATTCATATTGCTGCTGTTGCTTCAGTTTTGTAAGAGATCGACAGTCTAAAACGTCGAGATCAATAACATTTTCAGTGTTTAATATATACTCCAAACAACATTTTTTATCGACTCCTTTTACATAAATTTTGTTGGCACATTTAACGATATCCTCCAAAGTCTCGTTTATAGCATCAAAAGGTACGTCACCAGATTGCCATGGTAAGCCGTGGTAATTATGCATTAACCAGTTATTGACACTTTTATAGTGTAAAGGTAACCACACCCATTGATATGGTGGTTTAAACACACATGTCTCAATTTCACCGACGAAAATATTCATTATAGACAATTCCTTCGGTATGAAGCGATTACCAGGCCCGCGGAATCCCTGAACGTCTATAATATATTCCATTTTGTATGAAATTGATTCACTAGCGATCAAAGTATAAACGAATTTTATTCATTTATTGACGCATGCTCAATAATGGCTGCCATAAAGGTCAGCTATTGCTACATCATAGTCGCTCGCCGGTGCCTATGTGGAAATACATCGTAGGCTAGGAACCTTATTGTGAAAGTGAACTTAAAATTCTAATAATGACCTTTTCCTCCTGCGTTCTACTACCATCTCTCTCGGTATCGCATAATCTTTGTTAGATCTATTAGCATTATACCGATTTCACGGACATCGTCATCGCCGATTACCCGTCGATCATTTTCACCATATATTTTTCCATGTATACAGGTTCAGACACGTTTAAAGTCATTGCGCAATTTTATCAAAACATATACCAAGTGACACATTTGCTCTTTCTCAAATTTAGACAACCTCCGCCATAATAGAAAGGAGATGAACTCAGTTCCGTATTTTATCTAGGATGACCTGGTGGGCCACCTGTCGGCCATCCCACCCCTTCGTTAACAAAGGTAGCATTAATAAATAAATAAATCATTTATAATAATAATATTTATATAGTAATAAATCTCACGTAATCCACATAGCGTGTATTAAAATGTATAATATAGAAATGATCGAAGAAGACATCAGTAATTAGAAAGAGAGGATGACACGCTTATTCCCTATGCATTTATCTATTCACGGTATTTACGTGTTTTCATGACGTTCGAACCATAGCTATATGAATTTGGACATGTGGGTAATGTAATTAATGAGGTTCCTGACCGCTTTTTAATGTGTGTACAATTTACCACGTCTTAAACATCGCCATATAGGTTTCGACCTGTTAATTATCCGTAGACTTTACTGTACGGTAACAATGAATCTGACTTCCCACAAGTGACGAACACATACGACTATCGACTTGCTTTTAAAATAATTAATTAACCTTCATTTAATATTTCCCACGTTTAAAATTTCTGAGAATAAGAAGTTCGAAATGACGATGTAAAAATCTAAGAGAAGCGTGTAAAATTCAACAGTTTCTTTCTATCTTTACGCAGAGTTTTGTGTCTTTTAAGTAAAAAGTTAAAGGAGATGATAATGCTGCCTTCTTTTGGTATGTTTAAAGAGATTGCAGAATCTGTGTGCCGCAGAATGAAATATGCGGGTGCATCTGAAATGCATGGATTCATCGTAGGCTGCCATCATACACTTGCTGATATGAGTGGCTATGGAGCGATTACAATTGAATATCAGGTTCTTGAAAATTGAATCTAGTTGACAATTAACCTTTTTATCGCCATGCAAGAGAATCTGAAAGTGAAATTGTTAAATATTACCGCGCATCTACTGCAACGCGAAAGCAATCTCGCTAGTTTGCGAGTTACGATACTCAGATGATGATGAAGAAGAAGTTAAACGCAATATTAAATCGTCTCAAGTACTAGCACCATTATGATGGTCACCACACTTTTACGATTGAAGAAATCTTTTCTACAATATTCGATCTCATTGAAATGTACATAGACGTATGAATACAAGTTTCGATCCATTTATGATTAACCTTCATATACAATTGAGCATGCTAAAGATCTCTAAATTTTAAATAAAAAATGTTCAGTCATTAAGTTGACATCGTTTAAACAATTAATTTTTGCATGTATATTAAATCGCAATGTACTGCACACTAAAAACAAATACTTAAAATCATCACAACTTAAAGTCAGTCCATGCATAAATCTTACATGGTCTAAGGCGTCTTATCTACACTACATCTTTCTTTCTGGCAATGCAAAAACAAAAGGAAAGACGACAAAGTATTTATCATTAGGATAATAACAAATTTGTTCACGTTAGAACCGTGTATAATAGCCCACATAAGATCTCCTTATTCATTGCGAATGTGAATTTTGAACTGTATTCTTTAATATTGTCGACCATTCTCTCTCTCTCTCTCTCCCTCTCTCTCTCATTAGCTACCCATTTCTTACATCTATTCGAATACCCGTGCATAAATTCGAGTCGTGTGTACATTCTTGTGATGTAACATTCACACGTCTATGGAATGAAATTCATTGTGAAAACCCAACAATTACAAGCATAAATGTATTTTAGTTCTAACTAACGGTATACCTCTTGATTCGAAATTTTATGCAGCCTAACCGACATGACTATTACTTCCGTTTACAATAATGATTTGAATAATCACCCTGCACGAAACGTTGTCATATTTGACAGATTTTTGTTACTTCCACATGGTAATCGTAATTAGTTATCTAAGTCATTCACGTACGAATATTATTGTTCTACGTATTTTGTTAAATTTATTGGCATAAGGAGTCTTTACTCCTATCCATCACACCTAGTGTAATAGAAAAAGACACAAGTCATTATATCAATAAATAATTTTCATGGTAATAAATTAACCTTTAAAAACTTCTTATGTTTTCACATCATAGACTAAAAATTGATATTATTATTATTATTAATATTGAATCGTTTATAGAACTGATGTTTCCATACATTATCACTTAAAAAGACTGACACCTTGTATGAAATACAAGACCAAACAAAAATACAACATGAAGACATGCATAGATTAATTCTATTTACATGTGCTCATGTTAGTCCGTAAAACATTAGTCATTTTGAAAGGAAAAGTGAAAAATTCTCAATGACCTGTTTGTAATACTTATATAGTTCTATCTTACTTCACGTTTCTTTTCGACAGTCGAAACACACTTTCAATAATCATTGAATATTTTCTAATGTAAGGGAGTAAATATTCAACGATTTTTTCGTAAATAATGATACATTTTAACATATACGATAAGTCATAAGTTTGCTGTCAAGTAGATTCATAATAAACATATTGTTTAATGTAGATCGGTAAGTATCTAATTCCTTATCTTACATTTAATTCCTCACAATATTCAATATACACCCTTCAAAGCGTCGTGTTTTATTTTTTCTTTATTGCGTCTTGTAATATATCTGCTCGCACTCTCTATATTGCAGTCATATTTTAAAGATAAATTGTAGCTACTCCAGATATTAACGAAAACCTTTCTAATAACTAAGACTGAAAATCAAAGGACATAATTCCGTATACATTGTTTATTTGACCATCCACCGTATACCCACACTAATATTCTACCTATACCAAAATCAAGCAAATAATCGAAGTAATATTTTCACTTCAAATTTATTATTATACTTGAAATATCTCTCTCAGTCTAAACTTCCCTTACAAGTTTACTATGTTCTGCATCTTACTTACCTTATATCGGAAACGTTAGTTAACTGATATTTTACGCGAGGAATTTGTATATTTTCTAACCCATATGTTTGAACAGATTTATTCCCTGGAGATTATTCTGTGTTTTCATTCGACTCTGAGAGTGCAGCAATCAATGTTATCCTCCTCTTTTATATTCCCTGGTAACGCATTCAAATAAAACTTGAATTTTATATGTATTCCATGACGTCATCCATCATTTTCAATTTAACATTCCGGTTTGGCAGCACGTAAATGCATTATTGCACTTTTATTTAAATCTGTCGGCATTTATTTAATATTTCTACACATTTGAACATTACATCCAGTTACTATAGAAACTTCCATAATAAGGCTTGAATCTTATGTTAAACTTAATGATTCAATGCAATTTGTCTTCAGCCTACATTCAATATTTTTCTTCAAAATATGCAATCTGCAACATTTTACTATACGGCAGTTCATCTTAAATAAGAACACTTCTAATTATACTTTTATTTCTAATTTTGAATATTAAGCTATCTACGTTATGATATGCATTGTGGACGTTTGCTACCATTGCGAGATGTATTATTGTTGTTTCCATAAAATTTACTTCAGTGAGGAATTAAATGTAAGATAAGGAATTAGATACTTACCGATCTACATTAAACAATATGTTTATTATGAATCTACTCGACAGCAAACTTATGACTTATAAAGAAGCATATTAATAACTGTGAATGCTTTTGCCAATAATTTACGAAATCTCCTTGATAGGTGTGGGTGAGAAATTTCAGACACTGGCAATGGTACTGATCTCAATTTGTTGCGATCGCACTTTGGTTAAGATGAAATTAAAGAAGCATTATTATCATCAGTAACGTGAATGCATTCAGATTTAAGAAGATATACAACATATTGTAAAGGTGTTTCAAAGCTCCTATGTACAAGATGCCTATAATTAATGACGGGCAAGAGTCAATTTTGACGCACATTTTAGTCTAACCGTGATTTATGCAAATATTGTAAAATGTACGTGTTATAATGTGCAAAAATTATGTAATTGAAATTAATGATAGAGATACGTGTGTTAACTGATTCATTTAATTGCATATTCATACTTTTATCACCAACATTTCCAAAACACCGCAATTAAGCTTGTTTAGTTAAATTGCATAATGATCGTATATATTAAATTGTATCATTATTTACGAAAAAATCGTTGAATATTTACTCCCTTACAATAGAAAATATTCAATGATTATTGAAAGTGTGTCATTGAGAATTTTTCACTTTTCCTTTCAAAATGACTAATGTTTTACGGAATCACATGCGCACATGTAAATAGAATTAATTCATGTCGTTTAGGCTACATACAATTTCGACTCAAGAGGTATACCGGTAGTTAGTACTAAAATACATTTATGCTTGTAATTGTTGGGTTTTCAGAATGAATTTCATTCCATAGACGTGTGAATGTTACATCACAAGAATGTACACACGACTCGAATTTATGCATGGGTATCCGTATAGATGTAAGAAATGGGTAGCTAATGAGAGAGAGAGAGAGGGAGAGAGAGAGAGAGAGATAGGGAGAGAGAATGGTCGACAATATTAAAGAATACAGTTCAAAATTCACATTCGCAATGAATAAGGAGATCTTATGTGGGCTATTATACACGGTTCTAATGTGAACAAATTTGTTATTATCTTAATGATTAATATTTGTCGTCTTTCCTTTTGTTTTTGCATTACCAGAAAGAAAGATGTAGTGTAGCTAAGACGACTTAGACCATGTAAGATTTATGCATGGACTGACTTTAAGATGTGATGATTTTAAGTATTTGTTTTTAGAGTGCAGTACATCGCGATTTAATATACATGCAAAAATTAATTGTTTAAACGATGTCAACTTAATGACTGAACATTTTTTATTTAAAATTTAGAGATCTTTGGCATGCTCAATTGTATTATAAATTGATCGAAACTTGTATTCATACGTCTATGTACATTTCAATGAGATCGAATATAGTAGAAAAGATTTCTTCAATTGTAAAAGTATGGTGACCATCATAATGGTGCTAGTACTTGAGACGATTTAATATTGCGTTTAACTTCTTCTTCATCATCATCTGAGTATCGTAACTCGCAAACTAGCGAGATTGCTTTCGCGTTGCAGTAGATGCGCGGTAATATTTAACAATTTCACTTTCAGATTCTCTTGCATGGCGATAAAAAGGTTAATTGTCAACTAGATTCAATTTTCAAGAACCTGATATTCAATTGTAATCGCTCCATAGCCACTCATATCAGCAAGTGTATGATGGCAGCCTACGATGAATCCATGCATTTCAGATGCACCCGCATATTTCATTCTGCGGCACACAGATTCTGCAATCTCTTTAAACATACCAAAAGAAGGCAGCATTATCATCTCCTTTAACTTTTTACTTAAAAGACACAAAACTCTGCGTAAAGATAGAAAGAAACTGTTGAATTTTACACGCTTCTCTTAGATTTTTACATCGTCATTTCGAACTTCTTATTCTCAGAAATTTTAAACGTGGGAAATATTAAATGAAGGTTAATTAATTATTTTGAAAGCAAGTCGATAGTCGTATGTGTTCGTCACTTGTGGGAAGTCAGATTTATTGTTACCGTACAGTAAAGTCTACGGATAATTAACAGGTCGAAACCTATATGGCGATGTTTAAGACGTGGTAAATTGTACACACATTAAAAAGCGGTCAGGAACCTCATTAATTACATTACCCACATGTCCAAATTCATATAGCTATGGATCGAACGTCATGAAAACACGTTAATACCGTGAATAGGTAAATGCATAGGGAATAAGCGTGTCATCCTCTCTTTCTAATTACTGCTGGCTTCTTCGATCATTCCTATATTATACATTTTAATACACGCTATTTGGATTATATGAGATTTATTACTATATAAATATTATTATTATAAATGATTTATTTTTTTATTAATGCTACCTTTGTTAACAAAGGGGTGGGATGGCCGACAGGTGGCCCACCAGGTCATTCCTAGATAAAATACGGAACAGAGGTCATCTCCTTTCTATTATGGCGGAGGTTGTCTAAATTTGGGAAAGAGACAATGTGTCACTTAGTATATGTTTTGATGAAATTGCGCAATGACTTTAAACGCGTCTGAACCTGTATACATGGAAAAATATGTGGTGAAAATGATCGACGGGTAATCGGCGATGACGATGGCCGTGAAAACGGTATAATGCTAATAGATCTAACAAAGAGTATGCGATAGCGAGAGAGGTGGTAGTAGAACGCAGGAGGAAAATGTCATTATTAGAATTTTACGTTCTCTTTCACAATACGGTTCCGAGCCTACGATGTATTTCCACATAGGCACCGAGTAGCGACTATGATGTAGCAATAGCTGACCTTTATGGCAGCCATTATTGCGCATGCGTCAATAAATGAATAAGATTCGTTTATACTTTAATCGCTAGTGAATCAGTTTCATACGAAATGGAATATATTATAGACGTTCAGGGATTCCGCGGGCCTGGTAATCGCTTCATACCGAAGGAAATGTCTATATAAAATAATAATAATAATCGACTTTATTGCTTATATCAGGAATACACTATATACATGGGACAATTCACTTACTGACTAAATATGTAGAAGCAAAAGGCGAGACACAGCACCACTACGCTGTTTTACAGTCTGACCGTGTACGGAAAATAAAAGTACGGAACAAAAATATTTACAATGGTAACGGATATAAACAAAGAATACAAAAATCAACGTTCAAAGATACAATATGCACACAGCAATCATCGGTTTCTATAATAATTTTTTAACTTCGGTATAAACTGAATCGGTTTTGAAATAAATAATCTTAGTTGCAATGGTAGCGCGTTAAAAATTCTCACTATAAAACTAGAAAATGCACCATTGAATTTGGCTGTTGAGGATAACGGTACACAAAGGCTAGAAGAAACTTCACGTCTATGTGCAACCGAGCTTCTTCCCAGCCAGCTCAATCGATGATTTAAAGACAAAACTTTACACAGAAGATAAAGTAGACGAACTTCCATTCTGTCTGTCATTTTTAACCATCCAGATTTTGCGGATGCCTGCGATATATGGTCAAACTTTCTAATGCCATACGTATATCTCAAACAAGCATTCCACACCGCTTAGACTCTTTTCCATTCCTTATTAGTAATGCACGGGCCATAAACCGAAATACAATAAGTTACATAAGGGAGTACAAGTGATTCACAAAGTTTCAATTTCGCAACGTAAGAAAGTTCTTTTCGAAATGGGTAAAGTTGTCGTAAGCGCATATAGGAGATAGAAATTTGTTTCGATATATGATAGGAGAAACTCCAGGAAGAATCGATGTATAGCCCGAGATTTCTAGCTTCATTAACATTTGGAATTGCATTTCCTTTTATTGACATTTGAAAATCATCCAAAGCAATTTTTGTGCGTAAACTACTACTCCCGATAGTAAAGACCACTGACTGATTTGGATTAATATTAAGCGCATTATCATCCGACCACTTTTCAATACGCGCAATATCATTATTGAAAATTGTAACAGCCTCGAGCGAATTTTCAGGAAGAAAAGGCATAAGAATTTGCGTCTCATCGGCATAGGTTTTAATGTTAATATTATTGCAACACTCATAAATATCAGCAGAGAATATAATAAAAAGGAGCGCACTTAACTTAGCTCCTTGAGGTACGCCACATTTTAAGACTTTACGTGCTGATGTAATTTTATCGTTGTTAATATTTAATTCCACAATTTGAGATCTATTATTGAGATAAGAAGTCAAGAGCTCGCACGCATTTTCCGAAAGACCATAATATGCCAGTTTCGCTAATAACATATCGTGATTCAGTGTATCAAAGGCTCTAGAAAAGTCGAGGAGTCCCGCAATTGTCAGAAGACGTTTTTCCCAATTTTTAACACATTATCAGAGATGTCAATAAGTGCCGTCTCACAGCTGTGAAAACGCCGGAATCCCGATTGAAACATATTAAAATAGCTTAACAACTGTTCATAACAGATTTCCTCAAAAACTTTCGATAAAAGCGGTAGACGGCTGATAGGGCGTAAATCACTAAGAAGGGAGGGGTTTGCCTGTTTAGGTATTGGGCATACCGAAGCAATTTTCCAGATATCAGGAAATTCACAATCCACAATGATATTATTGATAATTTGGAGTATTTCATGTCGACAGAAGTCTTGAACTCTTAGAAACATTTCGCCTGAAATACCATCAATTCCTGCCCCTTTACAATTTATTTTTTGCAAAATACTGGGTAACTTGGAGAGTGAGATTTCAGAAAACGAAAAAGTTGCTGAGTTTGGAAGTTTATCTGACCGCGAGTTTTTGTAAAATGCAATTAGATGCGAATTAGGCATTTTCTGAGGACAACTTACAAAATGTTCGTTAATGGCATCAGCATCGTTAAATGTTTCTGGAAGAGCAGCAGTTCTAGATTTAGCTAGGTCAAGTTTCTTGATGGATGACCAAAAGTTTTTATGTGACATCGTATTAATTTTTCTAAAATAAGCAATCCGCTCTCTCCTTATCGCAGAAGTTGTGAAATTTCGCAGAGTTTTATAAAAGTCTATATCAGATTGCCGTTTCGATTTTCGCATGATCGTTTGAGCAGCGTTTCGTTTCCTAATTAAGATCTTAATCGTGTCAGTGATCCACGGAACGCTAGGTTTAGTCACTCTGGCATGTTTAATGGGAGCAAACGCATCGAACAACTCAATAATAGCATTGTTTAGAAACTCGACTTTTTCATTTATGTTGTTACAGTATGATATTAGTCCCCAAGGATAACAATATGCTGCTTGTCCAAAATCATTCGAATTAAAATTTTTAAAATCGCGAAAGCTGATAAGTTTTGCGTTCCGAGGTGGCCTTGGACAGTCGATAAGACAACCAACCATACAATGATCAGCAACCTCAAATTCACTCGATGAGAATGCGTTAAGGACTTTGACGGAAGAAGATACCATAATTAGGTCAATTAGTGAAATTGAGTTAGTGGTAATTCTAGTTGGGTCATTGACCACCTGCATGAGATTAAATTGCTGTTAAATTCACGAAGTCTTAAGACATCAGGTTTATTGGAAACAAGTAGGTTAATGTTGGAATCTCCTAACAGAATAATACGATCAGAAATTGGGTAAAGAGAGTTAATAAAATTTTGAAGATTGTCCAGGCAGTTTAAAGATACATATGACGGTCGGTAAATAACGCTAATAATAAATTTAAAATTATGATAATTGAACGAACAAAATAGACTTTCCAGACCATTTTCATCAAGTAAATTGTCAATTACCGAACATTTGTAGCAATTTTTGTAAAAGATTGCAACACCGCCACCACGTCTACCAGACCTATCGGCACGAAAGACGGAATAATTGCGAATATATATAACATCATCTGGAATTGCATCCGAAAGCCAAGTCTCAGAAACGCAAAAAATATCAAACTCATACCCGGATAAAATTTCCTTAATAACAGGTAAGTGTAGCAAAAGCGATCTAACATTAATATGCGCAATACGTAACACATTAGAATTAAAAACATTTGAATTAAAAAAATCGGCGATATCCTCTTGAGCAGAAGATCCGTAGGCAGTGGACGTGGATGATGTTGAAACAGTAGACAATGCCAAATGGTCACATGACGAAATATTTTCACGATGTGAAATTTGCACAGAAATATCCAAAGTAGGAGATTCAGTAGCAGATACCTGGCGTCAATTATTTAAAATGTTGAGATCATCAATTGATAAAATGTTGACAGCTGGCGCACCTTTAGATGATCGAAAATTAATAATACCACGATTGACGTACAGGTATTTGTCGGGTATGCCTTTAATATTTGTCCGAGCCTTTTTAAGCAAATCTAGAGTCTCTTTTGGGAGATGCTCGTTAATGTAAAATCTAGTTGCTGGCAGCCGACTATGGATATCAGATGCTACAATCGACTTACGTTTTCGCATCGCTTGCATGAAATTATTACGCAATCCAGGGTTGGAAAGGCGGATCACAATAGTTCTTGGCCATTGAACTGATGCAGAAGTTGATGTAGAGCCCGGTTGATTGCTAGACCTAGCAGGATTAATAGTACGAGGCTGAATTCGCGAAGCCGAGATGATATCTCGGGCAGCAATTGTAACTTTAAGACAATCAGCGATTTTCAACGAAACATCTAGTAAATCCTTTTGAGTCTCTTCCGGAAAAGATGAAACAACCAGATCACAATTACGCACCTCAAAACCGAGCTGAGCACGATCATATAGAACTTAATTCATTTGAGATTGCAGTTCCGTTACTGTTGTTTAAATACAACCAACACGGTGTTCAAGATTCAGTGCTCGATCGATTTTTTCATTCAATTCAGCAAATTGCCGGTTCTGCTGTTCGACAAATGCTTTAAAATAGGAAGGTACGGCTTCTGCAGAATTCGATGCCAAAGCGGTGAGATTAGAAGATCGCAGATGACGGGTGGGAGCTACAATCGGGTCGCCTGCTCGTTTCACACCTTTCGATAGAACGATTGGTTTAACGCAGCAAACAAGCGAACCGTGATCGGTAAATCTGCAGCTAGTTGGTAAACAAATTTTATGAAAAACCGATTTGCAAACGGCACATTGAACAAGCTCATCTTGGTTGATGTCCTTTGCGCATATTTTGCACTTATTAACCATGATCGTGTTGTTTCAAAAATACTCGATTCTCCAAAAAATACAACGAGCCACACGAGCCTCGTTTATAGTTATAAAATACGTCACCTATGGTGTACAGCTGTAGAATGCCTTAGCCAGTGCTGATTAAGTAGAAGGGGCAATCGTAATATTTCGTCCAAAATCGGTGCGCCGAAGAAGCAGCGTATTCAGCCCTATATCCGTGTGTGGAATATACACAAACTTGCAGCACTTGACAATAATGACATACAAAGATACGAATTTCAGACGATTCAACGGTTCCAATGCCAATTAACAAAAGGTTCACTGAGTTCAACAAAATTGCACCCACATTTAACAAAAACACAAATATAACACAGAATGCAACCGAATTAATCAAAATTGATCAATCAAACCGAAAGAACAATCAATTGAACAGTGACTGGTGTTGTTCAGCCAAGAGAGAATAGTGAACTCTATAATGAATATTTTCGTCGGTGAAATTGAGACATGTGTGTTTAAACCACCATATCAATGGGTGTGGTTACCTTTACACTATAAAAGAGTCAATAACTGGTTAATGCATAATTACCACGGCGTACCATGGCAATCTGGTGACGTACCTTTTGATGCTATAAACGAGACTTTGGAGGATATCGTTAAATGTGCCAACAAAATTTATGTAAAAGGAGTCGATAAAAAATGTTGGTTGGAGGATATATTAAACGCTGAAAATATTATTGATCTCGACGTTTCTGACAGTCCATCTCTTACAAAACTGAAGCAACAGCAGCAATATGAATTGTCGGAGAAATATTTTTTTTTCTGTTTTATCCGAAGAAGGGGGGAATGCGTTAAGCACCTCTTCTTCTAGGCCACACCTGGCGTCCCTCCACTGCTCACATTCAAAGAATGTGTGGAGGGTATCGTCGCGGATGCAGTCGCAGTACACACAGCCAGGGTCCGCTACCTTTCCCATTTTGTGAAGGTAGGAGCGGAACATGCCGTGTCCTGTCAGGAGCTGCGTCAGGTAATAACTTACCTCGCCAAACTGGCGATCGGTCCAATCCTTTAGCTCGCCGATAAGGCGAGCAGTCCATCTCCCTCTTGTTTCCTGGGTCCAGAGATCCTGCCAGGCTTCCTTGGTCCTTCTTCTGGCAGTCCCTCTGGACAGAAGTCAATTGAAAAGTTTTCGATTAATTTTTTTTTTCAAAAATCGCTCCGGAAGGTCAAAAATGAAGGAATCAAAGCAAATTTTTTTTGACATGCTCATTATAGATTGTACTTTGATGTATCACTGCCTAAATTTCGAAATGAACAAAATTCAAAATGGCGGATCCAATATGGCGGACAAGTTTTTAAAAAAATTTTTTTTTAATTTTCCTGAAACATAGTATCTAGGGGTTTTTTGAGTCGCTGATTACGAATTAGAAGTCAGATTTTCAAAATTCAAAATGGCTGATCCAATATGGCGGACAAGTTTAAACAATTTTTTTTTTAATTTTCATGAAACATAGTTTATAGGGGTTTTTTGAGTCGCTGATTACGAATCAGAAGTCAGATTTTCAAAATTCAAATTGTCGGATCCAATATGGCGGACAAGTTTAAATATTTTTTTCAATTGTCGTGAAACATAGTTTATAGGGGTTTTTTGAGTCGCTGATTACGAATCAGAAGTCAGATTTTCAACATTCAAAATGGCTGATCCAATATGGCGGACAAGTTTAAACAATTTTTTTTTAATTTGCATGAAACATAGTTTTTTGGGGTTTTTCGAGTCGCTGATTACGAATCAGAAGTCAGATTTTCAAAATTCAAAATGTCGGATCCAATATGGCGGACAAGTTTAAACATTTTTTTTTAATTGTCGTGAAACATAGTATCTGGGGGTTATATGAGAAAATACTAAAATTTAAAACGTCACAACTCTGGCAGAAACAATGTTTCGGTTACACTGAACATTTGAAAGAATTTCAGTGTAAAACTTTCAAATGGATTAATTCCTGCATTCAAAGAATTGAAACATGTTATAAATATATATTACCCATCTATGATTATTTATACAACAAAATTCAAAATATTTTTACTCGATCTCTATCGAAAGGCGAGGACGTGCCGAGGACATGATCCTATTTTTTTTTATCTATTTTATTCATTTTTTTTTGCATTTTTAGATTTTGTATATTTTTTTTCTTTTTAATATGTTTGTATTTTTTGCATTTTAATATTTGATAAACGTTTCGCATTATGTTCTATGAAAGAAAAAAGCAGACTTAAGATCTTGAAATAGAAATGGTATATAACTCACGTTTTATATACGTATAATTTCCTCTGCTAATAAACGTAGTATACAATCGTTTTTAACCGGTTATATTTTCGTATATTATAAACGTTTTTCATTTATATACGTTTTACATACGTAAAATATAATACGGTATTTCATAAACTATATTTATACGTTTAATAAACGTAGCATATTATATATCCGTGTTTAAAATATAACAATACGTGTCATCAATAAACTTATTTTATGCTACCATTTTATAAACGTTTATTTCATAAACATATATACCATATACGTATACCACTTTCATACCATTTTTACGTATAATATTCGTTTATTAAACCATCGAGTTCTTGTTGGACCGTGGTACAACATGCTACCTGCTATACACAAAATTATAATACATGGAAGTAATATCATCAAAACATTTCTATTACCAATTGGATGGTATTCTGAAGAATGCCAGGAGGCTAATAACAAACATTTTCGACAAGCCCGTTTAACATCTAGCCGAATATTTAATCGAACTGCATCAAACTAAGATGTTTTGCATCATTTGCTAATTTCTTCGGATCAATTGATTAGCTCTCGCAGATTCGTAGAAAATAGGAATTTCAAAGAACTATCTGACGATGCCAAAAGCTTATTAATAATGTAAACGAGAATGCCTCAAGATTTCGATAAGTAAAAAACGCAAAAAATACAAACATATTAAAAAGAAAAAAAAATATACAAAATCTAAAAATGCAAGAAAAATGAATAAAGTAGATAAAAAAAATAGGATCATGTCCTCGACACGTCCTCGCCTTTCGATAGAGATCGAGTAAAAATATTTTGAATTTTGTTGTATAAATAATCATAGATGGGTAATATATATTTATAACATGTTTCAATTCTTTGAATGCAGGAATTAATCCATTTGAAAGTTTTACACTGAAATTCTTTCAAATGTTCAGTGTAATCAAAACGTTGTGTCTGCCAGAGGTGTGACGTTTTAAATTTTAGTATTTTCTCATATAACCCCCAGATACTATGTTTCACGACAATTAAAAAAAAGTGTTTAAACTTGTCCGCCATATTGGATCCGACATTTTGAATTTTGAAAATCTGACTTCTGATTCGCAATCAGCGACTCAAAAAACCCCAAAAAACTATGTTTCATGCAAATTAAAAAAAAATTGTTTAAACTTGTCCGCCATATTGGATCAGCCATTTTTAATTTTGAAAATCTGACTTCTGATTCGTAATCAGCGACTCAAAAAACCCCTATAAACTATGTTTCATGAAAATTAAAAAAAAATTGTTTAAACTTGTCCGCCATATTGGATCAGCCATTTTGAATTTTGAAAATCTGACTTCTAATTCGTAATCAGCGACTCAAAAAACCCCTAGATACTATGTTTCAGGAAAATAAAAAAAAAATTTTTAATAACTTGTCCGCCATATTGAATTTTGTTCATTTCGAAATTTAGGCAGTAATACGTCAGAGTACAATCTATAATGAGCATGTCAAAAAAAATTTGCTTTGATTCCTTCATTTTTTACCTTCCGGAGCGATTTTTGAAGAAAAAAATTAATCGAAAACTTTTCAATTGACCTCTGTGCATGGCGCAGGGCAACCCCATTTGTGATTTGTTCTGGTGGACGAACATTCGCTGCTGGGCAAGGAAGTGGATGGGAATGACACCAGCCACCACCATCTCGCCGCGGCCGGTTGCACGGCAACGGACCACCCGCGTTTGCCATAATTCTGGCAAGCGACGTGACGTTGGAGAAATGTAAAAGCCATACGATTAATGGAACTTGCACTAAACAAAATGTACAAATACTTAAAAATTGGGTATTGGGAAATCTACTTGAGCAGCCTGCATCTCTTCAACGTTCATTACGGATTTATTATGAAGTGATACGTCTCGCATTGATGGAAACAAATGATATAGAATATCTACCGATCGATTTCATCTGCACGTTTGCTGAACGACAGATTGAAGAAGCATGGACCTGCTTGCCACCTGCTATGCAAATGCATCCTGAAATACGTGAATGTCGACGATGTTATAAACATTTCGAATCAAGCTATGATACGGTAGATGGTGAACCGCCTATGATTAAAGACTGCATCAGTTGTCAAATTAAAAGCGATGCATTAGTTGACGATGTTGAAAATATAAATTTTATGTAATAGCTATTTTATATTCTTATGCATAACAATACTGTAAACAAAATTAATGTAATGTATGAATATGAATGTGAAAAATAAAATTTATTAAATACATCTTCTGTATTTTCTTCATCTTCCTTCCTGCATGATATTGTACCAAAAAAAAATAAATATTTATGAAAGAGTCGATGATCGACGTAATGATTAATGGGTTTTACAGTCGAGGCATTGCGATGGTGGTAATGGGAACGGTTTTCAATAGGAGGACAGACGAAAACAAGACTTTCCACCTTATGAATGAAAATCTGTGTTTAAAATATGTAGGTGAAGAAGGATTTCGGAACATCATGTCACGGAACGAGAAAATGAAAATATTGATGTTAGATGGAACAAATTTTGTAATCGATAGGTAGGATAAACGGACCTGTCGTAGCCGGCAGGTCCCGCGCATCAGGGGGTCGACGTCAGGTCTTTTGAACGCGTTGAGACTTGTTTAGAGGCTTTTCTAAATTAATTTTAAAATGGTGAAAATATAATATTTTAAATAAATTATATAAATTAGAAATAAAAATGATTATACATTTAATTTAAGAATTAGAAATTCTAATAATTATTTCATTTAATTGGAAAATTTATTTCATTAAAATTAAATTATTAACATTAATTTATGGTCTTAGCAGTTTTGTGTGAAGGGACTCAGCGGTTTCGTCACTATTGGAGATCATTGGGTTACGCTACCGGCTTGTCAAGACGACTCTCATATTGATGCATAGATTTCCCCGACGGGAGAAAATTCTGAAATGTGAATTCAAACTTACAACATGGCAAGGGAGAGGTCAACGCCCTGATTACAGGTTTTTAAAATTTGTGTGAGATTTAAAAAGTAGGTCCTCGATATACGAGATTGCGCGACACCTTCAAAGTGGTATTTAGACTAATGAAAATATACGCTTTCGATTCATCAAAAAAGATATGTAACATCCGAATTACGTCGGTAACGGTGTGCCATATTGAAAGAGAGATTTCCCAACAGGGCACATTTAAAAGATCGAAAGATATATGCATAACGCTACAGCATTAATCTTCGAAAACTCAATGGGACTGTCTACGAAGTCATCTTAATGACCTCATTAGTGACGGTCAGATATCCCAATGAGAGAGTCTTGAATTAAGCCTGCGTACTAAACAGCAAATCAAAATTCGAATCAATCCGCGAATGGGCCCGCGAGTCAGTCCGCGAATTAGTCCACGAATTAGTCTGCGAAGCAGTCCTCGAATCAGTCCGCGAATCAATCCGCGAATCAGTCTGCGAATCAGCCCGCGAATCAGTCTGCGACTGTGTCGGCGGCGGGAGCTGAGTCAGAACTGTGGCAGCGGCGGGGTCTGAGCCAGAACCGTCATACCCCCACTACTATTGCATTTTCTTTGATAAATTCAAACTTGATAGGGCGACAAAATCTCACAGACGACGGTCGATCATTTATCCATACAGATTCATCACCACATGTCAGTTTTAAAGGGACAAATGAAATTATGAATACAGACTGATCACATGTATATTGCTGGTCGTTATTTTCATTAGTTTTATTAGTCTCTCTTATTATTTTTATTAGTCTCGTCTGTTTGAACAGATTTGCTTTTAGTCTGGATAACCTGTTTACTACCCGCTCTATCCATACCCCACTTATTATACAATGTCAGCATTTGACCATTGTGCTGTTTCATATTTTCAGATGCTACTGACGATATTAGTCGTTTAACAGTATGGACGAGTAGAGATTGGAAGTGAATAGTTGCACCACTATCGGTAACAACAACACCTTCAGGATAGCACCGCTTTTTTGCAGCGAGAATGATGGGTTAAGAGGGGTATTTTTTTTCTCCAAAAAGTTCTTCATTATAAGAGCGGAGTGCGTCATATTTCGCTTTTGTTAAATTCAGATTCATGTACATGGCTAAAACTGTGTTGCTGAACACCTCGTTGTCAACGATTACTTCATCCTACATTTCCTTATCATTTTGCACTATCTCCACGTTAAGTGCTCTGTGCAACGCTATTTGTGGAAACATAGATCGTATTTCAGCAAAACGCATTCTTTTACTTGATTCTGCTAATTCTTCATACGGTAAGCTCGGACTACCAATCTTTTTAGCAGAAATATTTGTGGAACCATTAGCAGGCAAACCCAATTCCATGATCGTCTCATTCACGCTTAATTCGTGAAATTTGAATTCTACCTGAAAATCCTTACATAAAAATTGCTCATGTTTATTTTCAAATCTATCTCTTTTGCGACAAACTGATTTCCACTTTCTGGAATATGCTACCAAAAAGTTATTTTATCCCGAATTTGGTTAAGTTCATTTAAATCATATTCGTAGTTGCTAATTATTTTATTCATGATTGTCTCAACATTATCTTCACTTATATTGTCCCTGTTCCATAACCAAGAACATAGCGTTCTTTGCGGAATGCTGAATTTTTCTATTCTTAATGAAACTGATTGTAATGCAGGTAAATAGTGCAAGAATGAAATGTCAGGGCTATAATATAATTTCGTTAAAGCCCTCGAAATACACAGAAATACACTGAAATAAACAGCTGTTCGGAAAACAAATATATGCAAATATATATAATGCGTAATGTTTTGTATGACTCTGAGGTCCATATATCAATCAAACGGAGAGCTACTATATTTGCAAGAAACAATAAGAGGAAAATAACGTCCGAAAGACCGTGGAATGTGCATAATACACCCAGCGCTGAGTCACTGTTATTGTTTTTTACTTTATTTTTTAATATTATTAAAAACATTTCATGAGAGACAAAGAACGGAAGAATTATTGATAAAAAATCCGAGATGCATTTAGCAAAACGAGCTATTGAAATAAAAACTCAAACGGCAATAAAAAAATGTCAGTAATGATAAATAATTTTTTATTAGTTATCAAATCATCAAAAGTATTGAAGCAATTAAGAAATGTTTATTTTGTGAAACTAATTGTTTGTTTAATATTAATAAATTGTATTTTAGGTGGAAATAAATGATTTTTTTGTACTTAATAATTATTTATTTCGACAAATACAACAATTTCATTTGTTAACTATGAAGAAGCTTTTTTGTGTCAAAGAAATACTTTTATCAATCTAGGGTATACAAAACTGCAAAGAACTACCCTCAAAATCTCGTTTTACACTTAAAAACTGTTTTATTGTAAATTCGTGAATATAACAATGCATATCTCTGTCACATTTCTAAACCCCTTTTTAAATATCCTTGATGATTTTGAAAGCAGAAGCATTCTTCTTAAATGGTCTACCTCTGCTTTTGGCAAGATAGAAAGTATTGAATAGAGAGCCGATTATATTTCAAAATTTTTAAATTTTTGCTCATTTTAGCAAGTTATATGCCAGTTTAGTATTTTAACGTTGTTTACAACTTCTTTTTCATTGCCATAAATTGAAAATACATTTAATTATGATTCCAAAAAACTATTTGTTGAGTGAGTCGGTTGAAATACGGCCGAGTTAGACGAAGTTTAAAATTTTAAGAATTTTCCGAAAGTTTTGAATATAATTGCATTTGCATACTGTCATTTGAAGATATTTTAGTTGAATAAAAACACAATAAACATATTTTCTTATTTGAACGAATTCATAAACACATACACATACAGGGTGATCGGCCAACCATTACCCAGCGGCTAACTGTAGATTGTACAGATAATTCTGAGCAACTTTTTCCTCTGAAAAAATTTTCGGGAAGGTAGAGTTTTTAAGTTATTCAACACTAAAATTTAGGGGGAAAAAATCACTTTTTTTGAAATATCTCGGCTCTGTATGAAGGTATCTTAACGAACCGAAGCTCATTTTAAAGATATTTTCAGCTATACAAGTTGTATCTGTTGATTTTTGACCTGCAATGAATATTTCTCTTGTTATAGCCATAAAAACGGGGGTAAATACCGATTTTTCAGGTTTTTCGCGTCTAACTCGTTTGGACACATAGCTATCGAAATATCACACTGGAAAAAGTTATAGGCCTTGAAAACACAAACATTTTTTGTCCTCTAATACGATGCGATTAAATTAAAACTGAACCCTATTTGTACTCGTTTTCATAACATTTTGTTATTAATATCGATTTATTTGTCGAACTGTATTGTGTCAACTTTACGAGGCTCTTGTAGGGTTCAGTTTTAATTTAATCGCATCGTATTAGAGGACAAAAAATTTTTGTTTTTTCAAGGCCTACAACTTTTTTCTGTGTGA
Source organism: Trichopria drosophilae (assembly GCA_030407085.1). Lineage (NCBI taxonomy): Eukaryota > Metazoa > Arthropoda > Insecta > Hymenoptera > Diapriidae > Trichopria > Trichopria drosophilae. Next base: position 58,281,827 of record CM059584.1, on the reverse strand, counting down.
TATTTCGGTAACTATGTGTCGAAACGAGTTAAACGCGAAAATCCTGAAAAATCGGCATTTATCCCGTTTTTATGGCTATAACAAGAGAGATATTCATTGTATATCAAAAACCAATAGAGACAATTTATAGAGCTTTAAAATATCTTTAAAATGAGCTCCGGTTCGTTAAGGTACCTTCAAACCGAGTCGAGATATTTAAAAAAATGTGATTTTTTCACCTAAATTTTAGTGTTGAATAACTTAAAAACTCTACCTTCCCGAACATTTTTTTAGAGGAAAAAGTTGTTCAGAATTATCTGTAGAATCTAGAGTTAGCCGCTGCGTAATGATTGGCCGATCACCCTGTATATACATACATATATTTTTGTGTAATGGTAGTTATGGGGACCAATTTTTATATACAGTGGTACTTATGAGAACTTTTGGTATTTATGGGTACGGTCCCCACAAGCGTTTTTTACGTATCGGGGTTTATGGGGACCACACGGTTGCCAAGTTTGACGCAGGTCTTAGTTTAGGCGAGGTTTGGTAGGGGTTGGGTTAGGGTAGTATTTACGGGGAGTTCTGTGGGGGGGGGGGCGGATCCCCCCAGCGCACCCACTCTAGTTGAGGCACACCGAGTGTAGGCTCCATTAATAATGATCATATTTACGATCGAGGCATTGGCAACATGGCCGGTCCTCACAAGTGCCGTTATATACACTTATATATATATATATATATATTCTGCGGTTGCTTTGGGGACTGAAACTGCGATATACTGGCAGTTTCGGGGACATCTGGCAGTTTTGGAGACTGTCCACCCCTTCGGGGGGACCGGAACAAAAGATCAGTGGGGCACAGGGTTCTATAAGGTTAGGTTAGGATAGTATTTACGGGGGGGGGGGGGTCCGGGGGGGGCGGAGCACCCCTGGTCACGCGCTGCGTGCCGGTGTCCCCGGAGCTGCCACATTGCATATTTATATATAAGCGTATACAACGGTACTTGTGAGGACCGGCCATGTTGCCAATGCCTCGATCGTAAATATGACCATTATTAATGGAGCCTACACTCGGTGTGCCTCAACTAGAGTGGGTGCGCTGGGGAGGCTCCGCCCCCCTATAGAATACGTATATGATGGATTTCACGTCAAATGTCCAGCCAAAAAAAAAATTTTCTCCAATCGAGCCCCAATTTTTTTTATGAGTTGTACTGTAGGTTAGTAATTATTCAGGAAAATATTTTTTAATTTTATTAAAAATTGGAGGAGTGGGAGGGGGTGAAAGTTTTGAACTTTTTTATGTCACGCGCTACTTTGTGTATTTATTCCACTTAAACAAATAAATACAAAATTTGTTTCAGATATGATTTTGATAGGATTTTTCATGAACTTTCGATTGGTGTAGTCGATTTTGAATTTATTTTTTATTTTGACCAAAATTTTTGAAAATAAAAATATAATTCAAGTTTTTTCGACTTTGGGCACGTTTTTTTTTTTTTATATATTTTTAACAGAAAGCTGAGGGTTTTTTCTATAAAATACTTGAATTTCAAAACATCGTTTTTTTTTTGTTTTCGAGAAATTGAATTATAAAGATTGCGCGTCACGGCAACTCCAAGCACCAATGCACCGCGCTGCTACGCTAACGACTTTGGATTATTGCCGACAAGTGGCTGAACTAGTGGCATGTTTTCTCATACATGAAACGTTATAATACAGAAATATGGTAGGAAATATGATATTTACTAAATCCCTTTATCACTCATATTGCACTGTGTCTTTTATCATGCGTTAAACTGTAATTATCAATTTATTTGATCTGAAAAGATAATTGTAAGTAACTGCACTTTTATTGACATTCGCAAGATATTTTTTGTTTTAGATATATCTTCTATTTTTTCTTGGGTTTAATTTTTTCATTATGTTTGTTTTATTAAAAAGTGAATGTTAAGGCAAGAAACGTGTGGAGAAGCAGGTGGATCAACCCACTAAAAAAAAAAACTATTAAAATAACAGGTTTGATTAGTGTTTCTGAGAGTTTACGAGAGAAATATCCTGAACTTCCAGAAGGTTCAAAAATTTGTACAACGTGAAAGTTTGCACTTAATAACTCTGGAGAACTCAAAATTCAATCTACATATTTCTGTATTATAATGTTTCATGTATGAGAAAACATGCCACGAGTTCAGCCACCTGTCGGCAATATTCCAAAGTCGTTAGCGTAGCAGCGCGGTGCATTGGTGCTTCGAGTTGCCGTGACGCGCAATCTTTATAATTCAATTTCTCGAAAACAAAAAAAAACTATGTTTTGAAATTCAAGTATTTTGTAGGAAAAACCCTCAGCTTTCTGTTAAAAATATATAAAAAAAAAAAAAAACGTGCCCAAAGTCGAAAAAACTTGAATTATATATTTATTTTCAAAAATTTTGGTCAAAATAAAAAATAAATTCAAAATCGACTACACCAATCGAAAGTTCATGAAAAATCCTATCAAAATCATATCTGAAACAAATTTTGTATTTATTTGTTTAAGTGGAATAAATACACAAAGTAGCGCGTGACATAAAAAAGTTCAAAACTTTCACCCCTCCCACTCCTCCAATTTTTAATAAAATTAAAAAATATTTTCCTGAATAATTACTAACCTATAGGACAACTCATAAAAAAAATTGGGGCTCGATTGGAGAAAATTTTTTTTTTGTCTGGACATTTGACGTGAAATCCATCATATATAACACATTTTTCTGAATTAAACAAATTTTTATGATTTGACGACTTTTACGCAAAATTTAAGTCAATAGTGAAATTTTCATTTATCGTTCGTATCATACAAATGCGAAAACTGTAAAAAGAAATATTTAAATTAAATAAGAAATCTGACTAAAAACAAGGTATAATGGAATTAAGGCCATTTTTTATCTATTAACTTATAAAACCATATTACAAGTTTGTTAAGTTTTTTACCACATTTCGTTAAAATAATTATTCCATCTTAAAGATATAATTTATGATGTTTTAAGAGAATTGTGGAAAGATAAATGAAAATTTCGCTTTTCAAAAAAATATAAAAAGAGATATAACAAATTTCAAGGATAACATTTTTAAATATAAAAAATTGCTGTAAAGAACAATCCGTGCTCCGAAAGTAATGAAATTTGCTGGTTCATATTTGAAGAAAAAAAAATCTTTGATCCAATGAGATATTTCATAGAAAATTTGACCTCGACAGAGAACATGCTTATCGTTCACAGGCCTACTCATACTGTTTCTCAACAATCATTTCATTTACTTATTAAAGTTAATTTCTTACAAGAATAATATTATGAATAAACAATATAAATTTCCATTCATATAACGAAATATTTAATTTCTTAGAATAAACCTCCATTTATTTCTTCAATTTAATAATAACATCAATAATTTTTTCAATTCTATGGTTTTTCTCAGTGCGCACTAGCAAGCTCACTCAGACACTCCTGAACACGTACACACGCACGCACGCATGCACGCACGCACGCACACACATATGTATAATTACCAAGCACAACATTGTGCACACAATAAGTTTTGTTTAAAATGATTAATTTACACAGTAGTCAATGTAAAAATGTCGTCCATATTAAATCCGCTATTTTGAATTTAGAAATTTTAACCTCAGATTTGTTTTGCATTAAGTAAACCTTTTCTGGAAAATTGAATACTGAATCTGTTTAATGTTACACCATTTTATAATGAGGTGATCGTAATCTAAGAACTTTTATAACGGATTATATATTAAGAACGATTTACATCAAAATTGGCGCGGGTGTACGATATAGTACATTCAATATTGAGTATTAAAAGAAAATCATTGGAAACGGTTAATAACTCAGCCGTCGAATAATATCTAGCGCAAAAAGTCTACTATTGACGATAGTGCGTCGTTTCAAAGTGCCCGCAATGGTCGGTATGTAGAACCTCCATCGGTTCTTTGCAGGATTCTTCCTCTTCAATCTCCCCTTCTTTAACGTTAGTGGATGTCACTAAGCATGTTAGACAGTTCTCTATATGCTCCTTCACTCGGGCTCTGATCGACGGAAACCAATAACTTCTGGTTATGTCATATTCTGTTTTATCTAGCGTACCATGTCCCATATTGTCATGGTATTCTCTTATAATATTAGTTATCGTCACTTCTGGCACTACAAACAGGTTCCTTTCTCCTACCTTACGATATACTAATCCATCAATCAACGCATACTTGTCATTATCTTAAAACTCTAATTCCGAAGCTAATCTTTTTAAAGTAACGTCCGTTTGTTGCCGGTACAAGTGTTCTTCCATCGTTAAAGGGTTTAACAAATATATCATTCGGCTCAACGCATCGACATGTACCATCCGTTTACCCTCTCTATGCTTGATATCGAAGTCATACTCTTGCAAGGTTAAAGTCCATCTAGCTATTCTCGAATTTAAATTCACTTTCTTAAACGCGTGTACTAATGCATCGCAATCTGTTACGACCTTAAATTTTAGACCATACAGGTATATGTGGAATCAATCAATTGCTCTTACCACGCCCAGAGTCTCTAACTCAAAACTATGATAGTTTTGTTCTGCTTTATTAGTTGGCTGACTGAAGTAGGCAACCGGAGCGAAATTTCCACTCTCCTGTTTTTGCAAAGGTATGGCTCCTAAACCGACCGCCCTCGCATCGGTATGAAGTTCCGTTTCCGTTGTAGCATCATATATTCGAATTACCGGATACGACATTAATTCTCTCTTTAATTTATTGAACACCTCTTCGCAATTTTTATCGACAATAAAAGGAACATCTATCTTTAATAACCCCGCAATGGTTTAGTTTTAATTGCATAGTCTTTAATGAATCGCTTAAAATAATTTGTTAAACCTAAGAAACTTTGTAAACCTTTGACATTGGTAGGAACTGGACACTTTGCAATTGTCTCTGTATGTCTTTCGCTCAATGTAATTTCGTTCTCTCTTATTATATAGCCTAAATATTCATTTTCTGTTATCAAGAATTGAAATTTTCTAAAAGTAACTTCAAAATTAAATTTCTTAAGCGTTAACATAACTTCTTTCAAAATTTCCAAGTTCTGATCTATGGTTTCTGTAGGTATTAATATATCATCTATATAAATTAAAATCTTCTTTCGGCCAATAAATTCCTCTAAGACTTCAGAAATTCAAACTGGCCATCTGGTGTGGCGAACGAAAAGAACTTCGTATCCTGAGGATCTAGTGCAATTTGATAAAAACCGTCTCTTAAGTCTAAAAGCGAAAAGACCTTTTTCCCTTAAGTTCGCTCAAATGTACTTCAATGTTGGGAAAAGGGTATGTTTGCCTATGCACTCTCTCATTTAACGGCCGCAAATCGACGCACATCCGCATGGTACCATCTTTTATCTTAACCCATTAACGCCCAGAAACAGAGATTTTGTAACGTCTTTTCGAGCCATATTCTTTTAATAATGCGAAAGGAATAATCAAACGGAAATGATGCTTCTTTATGTTTTTGACTATGCTCTTTCAGAATCTGGCATTACATTTTAATTTTTTTTACAAGAAAAATAAATATGGCGGCTTTTAGATGAAAAAATACGGAAAAATGAAACCTGTTTTTTTTTTATGAATTTTTTTCAGATTGAAGCACAGATATAATCCCGTAGTTTTTTCACTAATCGGTGAATAAAATAGTTGTACTTTATCGGAATATTTTTGAAAATGGTTAGAAATATTATTCTCATTATCAAAATGGCGATTAACGTCTTCCTGGAGAGTGAACAAATTTCTGAATTGGTAATATGACAAATAGGGTAATGGATTTATATGAAACTTCGTTTCCTAAGGTTTTCGAGGGCGCCGAATACAAATGTGATGTCAGATTTTCAAAAATTCAAAATGGCGGATCCAATATGGCTGACATATTTTTGAAAAGACATGGAATTTGCATGAAATTTGGTACTCGAGGGTTTTTGGGGTCGCCGAATATAAATCTGATGTCAGATTCACAAAATTCAAAATGGCGGATCCAATATGGCTAAAATATTTTCGAAAAGACATTGAATTTGCATGAAATTTGGTATTCGGGGGGTTTTTGGGTCGCCGAATATAAATCTGATGACAGATTCACAAAATTCAAAATGGCCGATCCAATATGGCTGACATATTTTTGAAAAGACATTGAATTTGCATGAAATTTGGTACTCGAGGGTTTTTGGGGTCGCCGAATATAAATCTGATGTCAGATTCACAAAATTCAAAATGGCGGATCCAATATGGCTAACATATTTTTGAAAAGACATTGAATTTGCATGAAATTTGGTATTCGGGGGGTTTTGGGGTCGCCGAATATAAATCTGATGACAGATTCACAAAATTCAAAATGGCCGATCCAATATGGCTGACATATTTTTGAAAAGACATTGAATTTACATGAAATTTGGTACTTGAGGGTTTTTGGGGTCGCCGAATATAAATCTGATGTCAGATTCACAAAATTCAAAATGGCGGATCTAATATTGCTCACGTATTTTTCAAAAGAGTTTGATTTTGCATGAAATTTATTACTTAGGGAGTTTTAGGATAGCTGAATATGATTTTGTCGTCGGTTCAAAACTAGCGAAAAGATTGTTCATACAACATAATGTTATTATTATCATGGTATTTTTCGAGAGCCCGTGGTTTTGAAAAATTGATTACTTCAAGTCTACTCCCGTTCCTAATGCACATTTCCCTAATTTGTCACCAATATTTAAATTTTTACCACCTTACAAATCCAGCAAAAAGTCCATCAGAAGTATGAAATGCCCGAAATTGTCAAATAAATTTGTTTCACAAAATTTTGTCCGATCAGGAGACAATCATTTTGCAAAACATGCAATCAATATCTTTGCAAATCTTGTTACGGTGCAAAACATAAAGATCAGAAATAATCATAAATAGCTACCGATCATAAGTGGTGTTTAGTGGAAAGAACTGATAAAAACAAAAAAATAATAAAATGACAAAAAAAATAAAAAAACAAAAAAAAAGTGACATTTGATTTCATCCTCCTCCAAGCTGGTAAATGTTGGGCAACATTGTATAATAATGGCTAAGAGATGAATTTAATTTTGTAAACGTTCCTACATATTAGAAAATATTTTTTTGTTACAGTGTGGGTAAAATGCAATTTTCCACATTTTTGACATTTTTCTGACGCATTTTACTCATACTGGCAACAAAAAATACATTTCGGCACATATGGGAAAATGTTTTTCATAAGAATGTAAATGCCACCCTCGCTGCGGCTCGGGCGGCAACGCTCACATTCGCAGGAAAAACTTTTTCCCACTTGTATCGAAAACTACTATAGGTTGTCATAGAATTCTTTTACATTGTGCAAAGCTAATGCCAAATTCGTATTCATCAACTAGAAGTGCCCTCGAATAACAAGTTTCAAGCTAGCCAAACTCATTTTTGAAAAATATGTCCGCCATATTGTATCCGCAATTAGAAATTCTGAAAATCGGATGTCAGAAACGCATTCAGAAAGCCCCAGAAAATAATGAAAATAATGAAAATAATGAAAATAATGAAAACAATAAAAATAATGAAAACAATGAAAATAATGAAATGAACGAAAATAACGAAAATAATGAAAATATAAATAACTGGGAGCAAGACTTGATTGATAAGTCCTCTGGCTGTCGAGAAAATAATAATAATGAAAATAATGGAAACAATGAAAACAATGGAAATAATGAAAAAAATGAAAATAATGAAAATAATGAAAATAACGAAAATAGTAATGATGAAAATAATGAATATAATTCTGATCAAGACTTGATAAATAAGTCCTCTCGATCACCAATATTAAATAAAACAAAAAGGGATCAAGAATTAAAAAATATGTCCGCCATATTGTATCCGCAATTAGAAATTCTGAAAATCTGATGTCAGAAACGCATTCAGCAAGCCCCAAAAACTCTGGAGTAATACATTTCAATTTTCCTTTATTTGGGAAAAAATGTCCGCCATATTGAATTCACCATTTGAAATTTTGTGAATCTGACATCAAATTTGTATTTAGCGACTCCAAAAACCTCCGAGTACCAAATTTCATGCAAATTCAATGTCTTTTCAAAAATATGTCGGCCATATTGGATCCGCCATTTTGAATTTTAAAAATCTGACATCAGATTTACATTCGGCGACCCCAAAAACCCCCGAGTAACAAATTTCATGCAAATTCGTAGTCTTTTCAAAAATATGTCAGCCATATTGGATCCGCCATTTTGAATTTTTGAAAATCTGACATCACATTTGTATTCGGCGCCCTCGAATACCTTAGAAAACGAAGTTTCATATAAATCCATCAGCCTATTTGTCATATTACCAATTCAGAAATTTGTTCACTCTCCAGGAAGACGTTAATCGCCATTTTGATAATGAAAATAATATTTCTAACCATTTTCAAAAATATTCCGATAAAGTACAACTATTTTATTCGCCGATTAGTGAAAAAACTACGGGATTATATCTGTGCTTCAATCTGAAAAAATTCATAAAAAAAAACAGTTTTCATTTTTCCGTATTTTTTCATCTAAAAGCCGCCATATTTATTTTTCTTGTAAAAAAAATGAAAATGTAATGCCAGATTCTGAAAGAGCATAGTCAAAAACATAAAGAAGCATCATTTCCGTTTGATTATTCTTTTCGCATTATTAAAAGAATATGGCTCGAAAAGACGTTACAAAATCTCTGTTTCTGGGCGTTAATGGGTTAATAGGCACAACCCACGCACAATACGACGAATTACATCTTTTAATTATTTGTTGTTCTAGTAGATCATCAGTAATCTCGTGAAGTTGCTTTCGTTCCAATAATGAAAACTTTCTAGGCACATAAGCATAAGTAGAAGTATATTTAAGGTTAACCCGAACAGAATAAATATTCTCTGCATTTTCAACTTCGGATGTTTCTTCATCTTCTAGAATTTTTCGCAACTGAATTTTATCTTGTAACCTTCAAGTGACCTCTAAATTTTCTTCTACTTGTAACCAGGATTTTTCCTTATCTTTTTCTACCTCTATCGTAACAACGCTTAAACTATCATCAATTTGACTCCATTTATTTAAAGAATTGTCTCCACCTTTAAAGATTAAACCCTCGGAATTTGTGACATCCAAACCAATAACCATGTCTACCACTAAACCGTAATCTGTTACTACGTAAAATTTTACGGTTAACTCTTTATTCGATACTGCACTTAACATCACCGTAGGAACCGCGAACCCCTTGACTTTTACTGGGGTATTACCGACCCCTCTCAAAAACAAATCAGTGGCTTTCAGCTGACTCCCTTTAGGTTGGAGACAATTCTCATATAACGAATTTTTCAAAAACTCACTGGACTACCAGTGTCAATCAATGCCTTACACGAAGACTTTACATTCGCGAAACTAATCACTTTAACAATCACTACAGTTATATTTCGACACTTGACACTATGTTCACTGGATACCACGATCGTTGACACCATGTTCTACAGCCGCAACAACCTCCGATGATCTTCGAAGCTTCGGACGTTTATGCCCTTTCTCGTTGCAATTGTAACAGCGAATGTCTGGAGCTGGACAATTTTTAGCCACATGACCTCTCTTCAGACAATTTTTGCATCTAGGCCCTGTTTCACCACTACTCGATGCCTTGTGAGGAATTGGAGAATATCTCGATGAATATCTTGAAGACTTCTTCGTCTTGCGAAGCTGTAGTAAATCAGCTGTCCCATCAGCTGTACAGCGTATTCCATCAATAAACTGGGTTACCGTTTTTCCTCTAGTACCAAATGCCTGTACCCGGATTGTTTGCACCATAATTCCGTTTATTAACAAGTTAATTATGTCTAGATCTGGCAAGGTTACTCGCTGCAACAAATCCAGTTTGGCATTGACGTATGCCTCGAACCTCTCTCCTTGGTGATCCCATTTTCTAGCTTCTACTTTTTTTAACACAGCAGAAAAAGAGAATCCTCTATCAAAAAAATCTCTCAAAGCCACTTTAGTCTCCGTCCAAGAAGATATAATCGCATTAGGCTGTCTTGCTTACCAACGTTGAGCTTCATCTGAAAACATACTCGCCGCCGCTAACAACGTCACATTCAGAGATACGTGATACATCTTCGAAACGTAGTCCACTCGTGAAATCCATTTATTGACGTCTTCATCTTCCGAACCAGAAAAATTTGAAATTAAAACCGAAACCTGACAAACTTGATCACCTGGGATCAAAGATGCATTCGTTCTTTGAGTTGAATCAAAAGTTCAACTGAGATGCTCCCTCAAAACCGGATCAGTACGCCGCCCTTCATTTCGGGTTTCTCTGTGCTCTGTCGGTAAAGCAGAATGCGATGGCTGCTTTTGCGACCTCGTGAATTTTTTTAAAGTTTCTCGGAATATGCCTGCTAAATCGTCAAGTTTTTTTAAAACCATATTGTTTTGTTCCGCGATCTGTATATTACTCGTCAAAATACCATTTCGTTCAGTGTCTTCTGCCTGTCCTGAATCAAAATTATTATTTGCCGAACCTGCATTAGAATTAGCAGTTCCCACATTTACCGGGACGTTTTCATTCGGAACTGGCGTGTAATGTTACACATTTTCCGTACGCTGATTATCGAATCCTCGAAAATCTTCTAATATCGGAGAACGAGTCGATAATTGTTTCTAGTCATGAAATGAAGCTCCTGCAAAAATTTCGGCCCCGAACGCGTTTTCGTTTTGCCACAATTCGGCAGTTTATATCATAATTGTTTATTATTTGTTTATAACAATCCCTAGCAATTTTTTAAAATTTTGTTCACGTCTCAATGATTGTTTACAGTCATGCAATGATGCTCCTGTGAAAATTTCAGCCCCTAACGAGTTTTCGTTTTGCCACAATTCGGAAGTCTTTATGTTAATTCTTTATAATTTGTTTATAACAATAGCGAGCATTTTTTTAAATTTTTTTCACGCATCGATGATTGTTTCCAGTCATTAAATGATGCTTCATTGAAAATTTCAGCCCCGCAATTCGCAAATTTATCTTAATTGTTTATAAATTATTTATAACAATCGCTAGCATTGTTTAAAATTCTTTTCTAGAGTCGATAATTATTTCTAGTCATGAAATGATGCTCCTATAAATATTTCGATCCCGAACGCGCTTTCGTTTTGCCACAATTCGGAAATTTATATCTTAATGGTTTATCATTTGTTTATAACAATCGCTAGCATTTTTTAAAATTTTTTTCTCGAGTCGGTATTAGTTTCTAGTCATGGAATGAAGTTCCTGTATAAATTTCAGCCCCGAACGCGCTTTTGTATTGCTGTAATTCGCAATTTTATCTTAATTGTTTATAATTTGTTTATAACAATCGCTAGCATTCATTCAAATTTTTTTCTCGAGTCGATGATTTTTTCCAGTCATGAAGTGATGCTCCTGTAAAAATTTCATCCCCGAACCCATTTCCGTTTTGCCACAATTCGCAAATTTAACTTAATTGTTTGTCGTAAATACGCTATTGGGAGAAATAGAGTGAGCGGCGCGCAGCGGCGCGACGCTTCGCGCCATGGTGTCTTCACAGAGTATTTTATTACTCGAAAAGTTCTAAACAGTCCATTCTGAAATTTTCACAGTATTTTCTACATAGTTCAATGAACACTTTCAATTTAAAATCATAGGTCTAACTTAAAAAATATGGAATTTGTTTATAAAAACGTTAAAATTTTGTTGTTAAATAATTAAATATATTTTTGTTACCTATTTCTTTAGAAAGCTGAGGAATAATGCAAACTTTCATACCTTTTACTTTTTTTTCTATTTCTATTATTTCCGACTTGTAAGCGATAAAAAATAGGGATATTTTCTAAAATTCGGAACTTTAAAAAGTCATAACTCGAAAATTACGCGTATCATATTAAAATAAAAAAATACGTGTCTTTTATTTTTACCTTTAAAACAAGAAAAAAAATATTTCACGGAAATTTAAATTTTGATTGCAAATTTCACATGGAATGGCCCATATGTCTGTGGATAATGCAACGAGAATCGAAATGTTACAACGTTTTAAACAAGAAGAAGAATCGACGAATTGTTAAATCTTCTTTTTTATTTACGAAAAATGAAATTGATCTAATAATCACGAGACATGTAAGTATTAAGAATTTATAGTATTAATTTTTTTCGCAGTCACTATGGAGTCGCCGTATTTAATTCGATATGAGTTATGAGTTGACTTATAGTTATTGGTTTGATTATCGTTACGGACTCGTTTTGGATCATTGGTTGTGTTATGGGTTGTATTGAGTTATGGGTTAGGTAAATGGTTAGTACGACACTTGCACATGCGCAGTGGTGAAATACAACACTTACGTATGCGCACTAGCGACATACAACACTTACGCATGCGCAGTAGTGAAGTACAACACTTACGCATGCGCGGCAGTCAAGTTCAACACATACGCATGCGCAGCAGTCAAGTTCAACATATTCGCATGCGTAGTAATACCGCATGGTACAGGGGTAAAAAAAAGGCGTTTCCATTTTTAAAAAAATCACGTTTACCTTGAAATAACCTTCAAAATCGAGTTCAAGGTCATGAGTACGGTATCGGAAGGTGATCCTTACTATTCCCTTCAACTTTTCTCTTAACCAATTTTACGTAATCGGCTCAGGTTCAAACAAAACTTGCGTAGGAAGTTTTAATTGGTAAATTTGACCTTCGTTCGACCTTGCGATAATTTTGATAAACATCAGTCTTAACATAGAATTTTCCGCTCTTTTCAAATCCGGAGCAAAAAATAGGCGTTCCCATTTAAAAAAATCACGTCGACCTTGGATTCACCTTCAAAATCGAGTTCAAGGTCAAACTCCATGATACCATTGTATGAGCCCCTCCATCGCCTTCAACTTTTGTGTAGACTATTTTTCTCTCTCTTGCTTAGATTTCAATATATTCCGGTGGGGCGATTAAAATGGCGATTTATCTGAAGACATAGAAATATCTCGAGAACTACGCACAGAATCAAAAAAGGTGTGAATGAAAGTTGTTCAACACGAAGGGGGGCATCCAGTGATAATGAAATCAACCCCCTACCCGACCTCCTGGGGGTGGGGTGGGGGAAAAACAATAAATCTTAAATAGGAACCCCCATTTTTTATTGCAGATTTGGATTCTCCGGAATAAAGTACACCAATTTGACCTAGGAGCTATTGCATTGTGGTTCACAGGTAACGCTGTAGTCGACAAAAAGCGAAATTCATTTTTAACTTGCAATTCGATTTAAGCAATGAAGGGTAGACAAAAAATAGTCACGTAAACTGAAAGTTGTTATTCGAAAAGCAAGGTGACTTCCGACCGAATTACTACCAATACAATGGACTTCAAAAACAGTCTTACACCGAGAGACCGTGAATATTAAATTTTAATATGAGATTAGAAAGTTACGATATCCATTTATTTCCCTTCAGGAAAGTAGAGAAAAATGTAGGTAAACTGGTTACGTGTGCCTCAACTTATTTTATATAAAATGATATGCTACTTTATTTTCGTGTTATGTTTGCCCCCTAGTGTTATGTAACAGAACCGGCGCCGGTGATGCCGAAATGCAAGCGATGTACATGTATGAAACCACGTGAGTTCTCTCGGGGTCCAGTATATGGCGACGAAATCCCCAAACGAAGTCGCATTTCGTTTCGTTTGATAGAAGCTGGTTTGACCGTCAATGCTCAGCTTATTTATTCTCATTTCGCATAAAACTTACACAGAGAGAATGAATGAGCTGAGTGAAGGGACATCACGCGTTTTTTAATGGATTGCGTGATGTCCTCTTTAATTTATCAAATAATAAATTTAAAACATAAAATGTAATTTTGAAGGTAGAAAACTTCACATATTCATAAAACTGCAATTGTAGCAAAGCCGACAAGTTCTAAATACCGTGTGATTAGTCGGCTGATCTAGTTACTTCTTTAACGCGGAATGCCTGTGACCCGCAAGCCGGGGTCCACCCTGTATATATATATGTATATCGTATTTTTTCTTCCCTGATGCACATTTACAAAACAGTGTTGTTTTTAGTAGACTTTCTATTTTTAATAACAGGGTAGCCTTCCCCAAACGAAGGACAATAAATCATAGAAAACACCAAAAAATATGATAAAGCAAACAAATTTCACTCCCCTTATACTATTCTGTTACTGTAATTGAAAATTCTCAAACTGTAACAAAATTTTCTGAAACATGTAACCGAAGCTTTTTACGAAATTTCCGTTCATGCTTCGTAAACTTCTAAAACGGTAAAACCGTAAAAAGCTTCGGTTATATATTTCAATAAATTGCAACAGAAATTTCTAACATTGAAGATTATAACCCGAAATATAAGAATTAATTACATCTTGAGTTGCGCTCGACTAAAAACTAACTATTATAAGCATATTGTTCATAGAATTCATGTTTGAACGAATAAAAACCATTTTCCGGGATCCAATTTTCTACTACTGATTATGCCCCGAATTTGATTCACTGATTTTATCAAGCGTTGCACACGACTACCAACTAATTTTTATAAATAAATTTTACATAAAACTCATGTCTAAAAGACATAAAACCATATTTCGGGGTCCACTTTTCTCCAACGGCAAGTTTATAGCCCAAACTGCAAGTTTATAGCCCCAAATGTAATTATGCCCCCAATTTGAATAACTAAATTCATCTAGCGTTGCACGCCACGAGCAACTAATTATTATAAAAAATGTCTTTGTAAAACATATATTTTAACGCCATAAAACGATTTCAGGTCCAATTTTTTTCTTACTGCAGGATTATAGCCCCAAATTTAATAATTAACTACATCTAGCCCGCTAAACATGTAACGTAAACGTTACATGTTATCCCATTTATGGCAAAAAAGTAACGTTTCGTAACAACGTCTTATCGCCGTTTACACCACGTTCCACAACATCTAAATACGTAAAGATAATGCGTAACGTTACCAGAATGTAACTTCATAACAGTTTTAAAAACGTTTTTATGGAATCGTTTCTGCAACATTACTAAATAACCAAGGAAATTTATATTCAAAAATTATATTCAAAATAACCATGATTTATTGCATATCTTCTATCGTTTCGGCCGCTTCTATCTCAGACTTCGCCTTCAAGATTCGGAAGCGTTCCGATGCAGTATTTGTTTTCGTATATTAGCACGATTTACATACAATCTTTTTCTTTATATAATTATTCTTTTTTTCTGGGGCATAATATCATTTGTTATTATTAATTTTGTTCTTTTTATTTCTTTTACGTGTGTAACTTGAATACGTTGAAGTCCATTAAATTCAATATTTTTTTTGTAATATTACTGCAAAACTAAGTATAAAATATGACTGAGACTGCAATGAAGTGAAATTTAACTATAAATTCATATCCAAAATTGAAAATCGTGCTGAAGAGCCTCCCAATCCCTGCCTGAAAAGTCCTTCCAGAGGGCCTCATAGGAAGCGGAAGGAAGAACATGTTTTAGTTGAGCGACCCAGTTTAAAGCAGGATCGCTCGTCCCACCTGCACTGAGATCCAACAACCTAAGAAGTCCCATGCGTGCTAAATTGGAACGAGCCTGGTATAATAGCTTGATGACAAATGCCATCGTACGACGCACTATTTCTGCCGCTATATGTTAAAGACCCAGTTCAAGATGAACGAGGTAGGCCGGAGCCGACCAGGGAAGCCCAAGCCACATTTTAAAGAAATCAACTTGTACCGACTCCAGTCTGTCAAGGTGATGGAGGGCCCAGCAAGGAGCAGGATATAACAATGTGGATAGAATAGATGTTCGATATAATTTTAGGGCCGCGTCACACAAATCCCCTTTCACACAAGCCCTTATAGCCAGTACTGACCCAGTCGCTTGCCGAGTCTTGGCTATAGTGTTTTCTGTTGCCTTCAGCCCACTTGCCGACGAAGAAATGATGGTACCTAAATATATATAAGAGGGCACAACCTCCACCAGCTGATTTTCAAAATAGAAAACCCTAGAGGAGGCATCTAACCCCCCCCCCCCACCTTCTGAAAACTACTATTTTAGTTTTTGATAAGTTAACAGAAAGGCCATTTGAGGAGCAGATGCAAGAACCTCCAATTTAACTCTTAAACCAACCGGAGAGTAAGCGAAGATCACCAGATCGTCGGCATAAAGTAGCATCAACAGGTCGTAGGTCAACGTGTAATCAATCCCTTCTCTCGAAAAAAAGCAACTATATCAGAAATGTAAATAAGGAAAAGAAGAGGACGTAAAATCTCGCCTTGTAGAACACCTTCGGTAACCCTAACTGGCTGAGTTGAGCCGGAAGAACAAATTAAGGATGATCTTGTCGAGTCATAAAACGCCTTCAAAAGTCCAAGACTAAGCAACTTTAACCATAATTTGTCATGCGGAATTGATTCAAACGCCCTGCGGAAGTCTACGAAAAGGACGAAGCATTTTGAAACTTTCCTACGCAACTGGATTTGAATAGCCGCGATAAGAGTGAAAATATTGTCTTCCGCAGAACGACCTCTTCTAAATCCCGCCTGTTCTTCCGGAATTATATGTCTGGAGATAGTCCATGTCTCTATTCTCAATACTAAGATCTGGATAAAGATTTTTGTTAGCGCATTTGTAATCGCAATTACCCTGTAGTTCGAAGGGTCGGAGAGCTCTCCTTTTTTAAAGAGCATGAAGAGATTGGCATGCAGCCAACCCTCAGGAGACGATTCCATGTAAAAAATCAAATTGAAAAGATCTAAAATAAAAGTGAACCACTCACCAAAAAGCGATTTCCAAATGTCCGCGAGGATGCCGTCAGGAACCAGTGCTTTACCAGTCTTCAATCTCTTCATACTCTCCAAAAGTTCACCGGACGTGAAGGGCGTATCAAGAGCATTATCAAACGTACCCAAGAAAGTCATGTTTGTGAGCGGCCTCTGCGGGTAGAGAAGTTCGAGGTGCCGCTCCCACGCATCCAGTGGAACAGGAGGGCTACGCAAAGGAGCTCTCCTGTGCCTCCGTACCGTGGACTAAAAAGACATTTTATGCTCTGGACCATCCCTTTTCGGTGGCCGGCTCGACACAAGAAACCAACCTGTTCCGCAAGATTTGCTAACCCATGACAAAACTCGGAAACTAAAAATTTATTGCAGACATGGTCAAAATACAAGTCATAAGGGTTTAATTCATGTAAACTGCGAGTAAAATTCCGCCTTCCGTTGACCATGACACCTTTCTTTTCGGAAATTATTTGCAGGCACGAATAACGAACATGCTGACTTATCCAAAAATAAATTGAGAATTATATGAACCGGAAAGTGATCTGATCCTCCGCTATCCGAGCCAATCTAAAAATCATTTACATGATGTAGGTGATTTGCAGACACCCAGACAAAATCCACTATACTGCAACGTTTAGTGTCTAAATAAGTGAATTGCGCAGGAGTATCGCCAGGCGCGCGTTCGTTGAGTAACACAAAATTATTTTCAAACATGAATTTATACAAAATTTTATCATGCATATTACGACGCAAATCACTGGATCTTCTATCATCATTCAAGCATGTACCACTAAATAAATTATTACAATCACCTTCGAGATTTAGGTCTCCCATCCATGAGTTCAAGTCGCCCACAATGAAAATTAAACTATTTGAAAATTTATCTACAAGAGAGTCTAAAACTAGCTGAAAAGAAATAAGTTGATCTAAAAAGTTTATTTTTACGAAAAGTATACAGAGCCTTGAAGAATATTAATAGGAACAGATTTAACTAAAACAAAAATCCAGTTGGGAGAAACTTCAATCATTTCAGGGAAGCCTGCTAAAGGAAACAAGGTGAGCAAACCACCACTGAATCTTCCTGTCGACCCTTCTCTAGTAGCCTTGACAGAGAACGAAGAGATGCCCTCAGTTGAAGCTGGTGGAATGTAGGTTGGTATCCAAGTCTCGGAGAAGTTTATGATGGTTGTTTTTGAAGTTTTATTAGCTACGGAGAGACTGTAAGGCCCTAGAATGTTCCAGAAGGTAATTTTCAAAGAAGGCTCATTGTGACAAATATCGGAAGTCAGTATAGATGAGGTAGTGGTCATCTGACAATTCCATTCAGGAGATATGCAACGACAATTAGTCGGACGATGAGATGGGACGCAGCCCCTGAAGCTGGAAAAGGGGACTGCCTTTAGATGTTTTTTGTTCTCTCTGTATGCGTATATGAATAGTTACAGGCAGAAGACGAGGATGAGGTTGATGGTGTAACCTCTCGAGCGAACATCTCTTCTTTGTCGGACCAAGCATACCATTCATACTCAATTTGTATCTTCTGATATCTCCTCACCACCGATTTCTTCTCCGCTAATGCCGTCCTAATTAGAGTTCTAGCATGAAAATTTAATATGCCTATATTAATGTTTAGATACAGGTCACTAAAAACCTATTTTCAATAGGTAAATTTAATTTTTTTGTTTTAATATTACTGCAAAACAGTAGAGCAAAATTTAAAAAATCTTGAACTTGATTCAATTATTCTGAAGTGAAATTTAAATACCACTTCACATTTAAAATTGAAACGGTTTTGTAATATTACAATAAATACAGTGTATTTATTTTAAAATACTCGCTCCTTTTTAATATATTTATGTATAAAATTTGTAAATTTTCGTCCCGTGTTCAGAAAAATAAATCACACCGTATTACTTTTTAACGTAAATTGTATTATAACGATTTTCCTACATGGAAAAGGGCAGAATAGAAAATTTATTAGAATACGCAACACGGCTCAAAATATGGTTTCCACCAGGGATGCCATTTATAGCCGTGGTTTTCAATGGAAAAGAGGTTATAAAAAAATGATAACTCAAAATCTAAAAGACGACTCAAACACTACATATTTCGCCAAAAATGAAAGGAACTGTACATAAATTTGTTGGGACCACGATAACACAAAATAAGGAACGGAAAATCGAAATACAAAAGGGTGAGTTCAAAATCACGCGAAGGAAAAATTACTTTCTAAATGACCGGTTACACGGAAAAAGAAGAACATACGACGCAAAAAGGAGGCACAAAAGATATATAGGGACGACGGTACTCACGAAATTGACGTAATGAAGCTGGGTTTCGGTCCACTTGGGATAGCTGACGTCGCTTCTGGGTGGCTGCAGCAGCGGCTTCCTCGGGACCGTTGTCGGCACCTAGCACCTCGAGACTTCTTGGTGTTGGGCACTGTCTGTTATCGTACTTACTGGAATAACAAACGATAAAGGGTAGCCGTGAAACAATCTCGTTACGTTTTTTTCTTCACTCACAAAAATTTCCGACCGCCCGGGTGTAAAGCCTCACGACGAATGTGTCGGGGCTCTCTCCGAAATCCGAGAGGCTTGAGCCGCGAGCACGGTGTTGCCGCTTGTCCGTATCGCAGAACATCGGGGGAAGGGGGGAAAAGAAATAGAAGGTGAGACGGGCAAGCAGAAGGAAAAGGACAGCGATTTGAAGTTTAATAGGATGAAGGTATGTGACGGCTGTACGGAGGAAGGAAAGCAAGGAGATATTGTATCATAGCACAGAGAGGGGTGCTTACGTTCCCTCTTGTGTGTGGGAGAGAGAGAAATACTATATATTAGGCGTCTCAGGGCGGTGAGGCGGGACAGCGGAAATTTCCGCGTCCTGGAAAGAGACGGACGGGAGAACGTCCGGTCGTCATTCGAACGACTTGGGACAGCTGGCGAGTGCGTAGCCGTGGTAGGGAAAAGGACACGAGCGTCGGATCTTTGCGCGTCGCGGCTGTGGGGCTCGTGCACCGAGAACGTGCGATGGATGCATGCACTAACGCAGTAGTCGCCATGGTGGGGATGAGAAATGGAAACGGGATTTCGCGCGTCGAGGCGACGATCGTCGGAGCACCGATCCAACAGCTTGGTGATATATGAGGGCAGAAGAGGGAAGAGACTCGTGTATTGAAAGCGTGAGAGAAGAGTTCTCACACGAGCGGACACTTCTTCGAGAAATTTATACTTTCCGTTCGACCGCTACAATTGCAGTTGATGGACGGGTGGTGGGAGGGGAGAGGTGAGGATGTACATGTTTAAATAGGGGAAATAATTAAGGTAATGACGTTCTGCGATACGTGGCGATTCAAGGTGATCTACGAATCCTGCCGACTTGCCACTGCGCGGTTTCGTCGGGATTTACTGTTGTCCGCTCACGTGCAAGCAGGCATCGTCTTGCGTTGACCTCTTACTTGGTCACACTTAAGCATTAGCTTAAAAGATTATAATTTAAATCGGGTGAGGTTGAGATCAGTGACGTATTTTGTCACAGTATTAAATTCTATTTCAAAATTGGTTCAATTATGTTAATTTTAATATCCATGTAATTAATAACTTATTTCCAAATAGTGCATTTATAAAATATACATGTGTGAATTAACATTAAATTTTTTTAAACAGTGTCTATTAATCAATTTCGTTAAAAAAAATATTATACGGATATCTTAAAAATATTTACTTAAATTATAATAAATTACAAAAAAATAATAAAATAATATTAAAAAATTATTATTCTTGATACAGAAATAACAAAATTAATTAAAAATAATTGAAATTGCATAATATTTACATATCTTTTGCGATAAAAATAACTGTATGAAATGTTTACGTTTCCTTTTTGTAAGTAAATATTAAGGCTGCAAAGAATTGCTTAATTTTATGTTAAACAATATATCTTGTTTAAACTAAACCCGTATTTATCAAGAAGCATTCTACGATTGAGTATAAGAGCTCTCGTTCAAGTGGTAAAACGTATGCGAGCGTATAGCGTAGTGATTAAGACGTCAGCGCTGTAACCGGTAGACCCGGATTCGATCCTCGGTCGGGATGGATTTTTCTTAGATTCATAGATTTATTTGCGAGTAAAATTATAAAACTAAATTCCTTCATAACATATCTAACATAAATAATAATAAAATTCGTGTGAAATAAAACAATTCGTCGAATTATAATAATAATAATAATAATAATCACGTCTTTATTGGCAATTACAAAAACGAATACAGGATATAAATAATACAAAAATGCCAAAGGGCGAGCCACAGCAATAGCTGTTTTACAGACTGACCGGGAATTTCTTATGATTTTTATTTATGAACCGTTTAATGTTGGATGCATAGTTTTCAAACGTCGCAGGTACGTTACGAATGAAACTTTTTTTTTTCAGGATTATATACAATATGATGTTGATCATGTGGCAAGGTCGCAATAATTAATGTTACAATACAATTCTGAATTTTATTAAGAACTTTCGATAATATAGAATTGCACTTATTTTGAATATAATTATAAGAATGTTAATAAAATTATTAATTAACTTATAGGTCAGTCAATAAGTGAACCAATTTACAAATTATGAATTAAATTTAATACAATTTACGTTACAAATAATACATTGTGAGTTATTTTTCTGAACAAGTGTTGTTTAGAAATTTTGTACATAAATATATTAAAAGGGAGCAAGTATTTTAAAATAAATACACTGTATATATAAAATGCATATTCTCTAAATAATGCAAAACCCGTTTCAATTTTAAATGTGAAGTGGTATTGAAATTTCACTTTAGAATAATTGAAAATCAAGTTCAAGATTTTTAAAATTTTGCTGTACTGTTTGCAGTAATATTAAAGCAAAAAAATTAAATTTACCTATTGAAAATAGGTTTTCAGTGACTTGTATCTAAACATTGTGAAGCGGCAAATAGCGTGTTTGTATGCTTGAGTGTACGCATGTATGAGAGTCCGCGGAAATCGCGAGAAGCGCACGTCTGCTCCACGGGCAATTCCGAAGAAGCGACCGGTATTTAATTCTAATGCGCGAAAGCGACTTATATGTTTTAGGTGGGAGAGACAAGGAAGGAATTGGCGAACGTTGCGACGAAATGGTAGCGATCGCGCGAAGCGAGAAAGAGAGAAAGAGAGCACGCATAAGTGCGGAATGTTAAGAAAAGACAGGTAGCCATGTACATATCGAATTTTGATTGATGGGGCATCATGTCCTGATTGGTTGATCCGCGGCACGACACTCGACCCGCCGAAAAGTCTGTCTGAGTCTAGCAGCAGACGTGTCCGAGCCGTCGTGGTAAATTGTAGAAAATTGTAAGAACAAGGTCGGTCGAAGTGTGTGCACGCGTCCCAGGATCGCCAAGTTAAAGTATAGTTGGGAGAAACATCCCGATTGATACGAGGAAGACCGGAGGCTGACGCCTGATTATTGTAAGTAGGCAATTATTTATTCTGCGAGATCTGTTTCGAAAGGATTTTCCGGATTTTTGGTACTGAAAGAGATCGCGCCGTTTTTCGAAGCGCGACGTTCGCCAAGATACCTTCGCGATAGGGAAGTTATTCCGATTCCGAAACATGTTCTTTATTAAAGTGGCCGGTAAATAATGGTCCCCGCGGAATCGCAGAAATTAGATTCCGATCGTTTCACGGAGATATGAATCGTCCATCGAATTATATTTTATGTTTTTCTTCTTAATAAACCTTTTTCATTTCATATAGATATCGTATAACCTTTTTTTAAGAACCCAGCCCCTCTTCGCGGTCAATTCGAATGATTGTTCGAATTGTTCAAATATTGAGCCGGTCAGCTAAAAAGTTCGGTTCCCGGGTTTCAGCTCGGAAGTTATAACGGGTGTGGTTGCAACCCAATTCAGTTCGGTTGGATGTAGTCATCGTTGTGAAAAAATCACAGTTATAAAACGTAAAAGTGCTATTATAAAATTGGCGCCCAACTTGGGGCCGAAAAACGTATAGAGTGGATTCGGTTTGGAAAAATTTGAAAAAGTTCATATTCAAACTCCATAACTGTCATTCGTTTCAAAAGTCTGGTTTTCATATTTAAAATTTTATATATGTATGTCTAATATTCTTTCTTTCAGGCAGATTGGTTTTTCGATTCGAAGGGCGTAACATAAACAAAGTAATCGAGAGTGTTTACGTGTGCAAGAGAGAACACGCTTTTCAAAGTGAGAAAGAATGTCAGTGCACGGGTGCGCTGCATTTTGAACGTCGGGTAGATTCGGATGTAACTGAAAGTGCGCGAGACTTGGAGAGTGAGACATCGCGCGCGACACAGAAAGGGATACGCGCGGAGTAGGGAATCGCCCGAGAGAAGGGGTACTCGGGAGCGCAGACGGAACGAGACCACGAGAGTGAGGTACGGTCGAGACGCACGACAGTTAGTCTCGGGGAAATATATAGTCTGAGTACGCGAAGAAATAAGCAATTTGGATGCGTGCGTAGTAACTCGGATTTTAGATTAAAATATAAACAAATTCTGACGCGGATTCGTCGGTTGGATTATTTGGGATGCTATAGAACCACAATTTTAAACACAATTTAGTGAAATATTTTTTTTTTTAGATTACTTGACATATGATTATTTTTTTTTATTGAGAATTTGAATGTTATTATTTTTTATTTTTATTTATTTATTTTAGGAAGAAAATTTATTTAATTGTGAAAATTTTTCAAATTTAATAATTTATTAGAAAAACCAAATTTTATAATGACCGATATTACGGAAGAGGGCGATCAGGAACGCGTTGAATTAGCCGCGTGGATTTTTAACGCGACGGATAGCGAGGTGCAACATGCATTAGAGCGATTGGAAATTAGTATCGCAGGAACTGCTTATGTGCGTCGTGAAAGGTTGCATCGTGCATTTCGTCGCGCGATCGGAGAAGAAGCGTCGTGGAATCTGTCGACGGATAATAGTTGATTGATCCATCTCGACGAAGGGACAGAACGTCAACGTCCTTGCCCGATCGAAATAATAAGTTCGAGTAATATGCATGCAGGTGATGCGCAAGGTTCGTCAACGCGTATCGATGCTGCGTTAGAAAATAATGAGAGTCCGCGTGGGATAGAGCGGGGACCAACGCGTGAAAATAGAAAAGAACCGGTAATAATTATGATCGATGGGATCGAATATTTAGTAGATCCGGACGCGTTAAATGATTTACCGAAAGTTTTGAATCCGGTAAGGACCGAGCGCGGAAATAATAATGCACCGTTCGAGGATGAGGTGAGGTCGAGTGATCCGATAAGAGAGTTTCGGCCGGAACGCTCTGCATCGCCTATCGAATGGACCGCAAGAGGTACAATTCCGCGTAGAATTCGAGAGCATACGCCGCACAAAGACACGCAAGTACAAGAAAATAGATTGCGTGATATCGGCCGAATTATCGAGCGTTGGGACTTGAAATATGAAGGACCGGATGATCCTCAAGGTATTGAGAGTTTTCTTTCTCGATTACAGGAATATCGGAGATATGCCACCATCTCGGATCAAGAGATGATGCAGGCTCTCCCGCTTCTGTTTAGAGGGATAGCTCGGGTAGGTTACGAGTCCAGTTCGCAAAATTGGACGACGTGGACTGAAGTCGAAGACGAATTGCGTTTGTTATTTGGCGATACGCAGTTTCAAAATAGATTGCGTCATAAGGCAGAATCGCGTACCCAAGGACCAGACGAACGCGTAATGTATATTTGATTTGTTTGCGAGGCATTTTTAAGAAAATGCGACCGGAAATGCCCGAAAGTGAACGGATTGATCTCGCGTATCGTAATTTGAGACCGGATATGAAAGAGCACATCCGACGAGAAGAGATAAGATCTTACGATCACTTTATCGAATTGGCGAAGAGTCGAGAGAGTGCATATGCGAGTAGTCGGTATGTACCTCCCCCTTCACCCCGAGATACGATTTTGCGAGACACCGCTTATAGTGGACAGCGTCGAGATAGATCGCCAGACAATTGCGCAGCAATAGATGGCGCGGTGGTTGAACAGCTCGTCGCGTTACTGGGGAAAGAGATAACTGGAATTTTAAAGACAAGGGCGAGTCATCGTATCGGCGCGAACGGAGTACCGAACGACACGCATGGAATTGGTCGAATAATAATTGGGAGCAAAATCGATCGCAGAATCGGACACAGTCGGAAAATAGTCCGTACAGACAGGGTGTGACGCGATTTAAGGGTCGTTGTTATTTTTGCAATAAAGTCGGACATCGGAAATCTGAATGTTGGCGTTGGCAACAATCAACTAATGAAGTAACGCCGCAAAGAAATAGGTCGATTCAGGAAAATAGGATCGACAATAATAACGGCTTGAATAGTATAGATACGCCACGTAGACGACGCGATAGGAACGATCCGGAGAGTTTGGAAAACTAAATAGGGGAGCCTCAGAAGAGGCATGCGTTTACCCCGCAGATAAGAATGAGCCTTAGTCGAATGAATCGATGATTCGATGCGATTCGGTATTGGATAGGGTAGATCAGACTAGACCCTTCTTCAATACAGATATGCACGGAATTATCGTGCGAGCGTTAATCGATACTGGGTCATCACGATCATTTATCGGATCCCGATGCAAAGAAGCTTTCGAGCGATTGGGAGTGTTCTCTCACAACCAAGATTCGCGGATGATTGCCTTTGCTGATGGCCAAGTGACCCAGATGACAGGTTCGGTAATTGTACCGATCAGAGTAGGCTCGGAAAAGCAACTGGTAGAGTTAAATGAGTTGCCAGACTTATCTGTGGATTGCATTTTAGGCATCAGGAAACTATCGGGAGACACAATAGAAAGAAGGTTAATAATCGTCCGTTTATGATGGTCGAGATAGGTATGCGAAGATATAAAGCACTGATTGATACAGGATCTTCGTCGTCATTCATTGGACCGTTAGGGGACAGAATAGAAAAAGAGAACGTCGTAACAAGAGCAAATACTGGAAGTATATCAGTTAGACTAGCTAATGATAAAGTTGTGAAGGTTTGCTCACAGACTCGAATTCCGATGAAATGTAGAGATCGGGACTGGCTAGTCCGATTTAAAGTTTTACCAGTACTAGCTATCGATTGTATCCTAGGGATGGATTTTATCCGAGAACACGACGTATGGATCGATGGTAAATCGAGAACGTGGCAGATAGGTGCGAATGAAATAAAATATAAATTCGCGCAAGAAATAGGAAGAATCGTTTCCAGAAACACTGAGGAATCGTGTTGTGGACTTGCGGAAATATCAGGAAATGAAAGGATGCGGATTAAGCAGGTCCTGGATGAAACGATTCCGAAAGATATGCCACGGATCGGAAAAACAGATTTAGTGACGCACGAAATTGATGTGCAAGGCGCTGTACCAGTCAAGCAGCGATATTATATGGTATCACCGAAGGTCGGAGAGCATATAAATGCTGAGATCGATCAGATGCTGAAAGACGGAATAATTGAGCCGTCGAAGAGCGCCTGGTCCAGTCCAATCGTGATGGTAAAGAAATCGAGCGGCGAATACCGATTTTGTGTAGACTATCGGAAAGTGAACACGTTATCAAGGAAAGATGCATATCCACTACCGTATATGAATGCGATATTGACGAAATTACGTCAAGCAAAGTATATTTCCAAGATTGACCTCCGCCATGCGTATCATTAGATACCAATGGCCAAGGAAAGCAAGCAAATTACCGCATTTACGGCACCGGGTAGCGGACTTTTTCAATTCAGGCGTATACCGTTTGGATTAACAGGCGCGCCCGCAACGTTTCAGAGATTACTCGATAGCGTGATTGGTCCGGAAATGGAGCCACATACGGTCGCATATCTGGAAGACATAATTATCGTGAATGAAACTTTTGAATCGCATCTGGAATGGCTCCGAAAGATAATCGAAAAGGACTTGGGAGCCAGATTGACGATTAATCCGGAAAAGTGCGAATTTTGTTGCGATGAGATTCTTTACCTCGGATATAGAATAGGTCGTGACGGGTTATCGGCAGATTTGAATAAAGTCACACCGTTCATAAAGTATCCGACGCCGCGAACGTTGAAGCAGTTGCGACGATTTTTAGGAATGGCATCGTGGTACAGGCGATTTGTGGAAGGCTTTGCGAAACGCGTTGAACCGATGACAAGATTGCTGAAGAAGGACATCCGCTGGAAGAGGGACGAGGATCAAGTTAGAGCTTTTGAAGACATTAAAAAAGCTTTGATGTCTCCTCCTATCTTGGCATGTCCAGATTTTAGTCAACCGTTTGTCGTGCAGACTGATGCGAGTAGTTTTGGAATAGGTGCGGTATTGACGCAAAAACTCGATGGAAAAGAATGGGTTATCGTGTACGCGAGTCGAATTTTGACTGATGCTGAACGCAAGTATTCAGTGACCGAGCAGGAATGTTTAGCTGTCCTGTGCTACTGGTATACATTTCGAGCGTATCTGGAAGGTTATCATTTTACCGTGATAACTGACCACAGTAGCTTGTGGTGGTTGCAAACACTGCGAAATCCTACTGATCGGTTAGCCAGGTGGGCTCTAGATATGATGGAGTATGACTTCACGATTGAACATCGGAAGGGAGCGCTACATCATGTCCCAGATGCTCTGTCTCGAATGTACGAAGACTGTTGTTTAGCTTTTGCTGGAGAAGAATTCGATATACCGGCAGATATTACAGATTCGTGGTACAGGGAACGACTGAAAGACGTGAATGATTATCCGCGCAGATACGTTGGGTGGAAAATATCCGACGGTCGGTTATATTATTATCGAGTGAATCCGCAAATCGATGGGATTATGGAAGATCGGGACGCATGGAAGTTGATGGCTACAAGACGACAGTGAGCAGGACATGAGGGGTTGGGGATTTTGCTGATAGGGATCATAAGTGAGTTCTTCCACACGGAGGGAAAGGTCGACGTGTTAAGTGATTCGTTGTAAAGATTTACAAGATAAGGAGCTATGACTGGGAAGGATTTAGTGTAATAATTGAGAGGAATCATGTCACTACCAAGCGCTTCAGACTTTGATCTAGCAAGGCAGTTACTAACGTCACTTATGGTAATATTAGCAAAGGAAAATCTCTGTTCACTGTAGTTGCCATGAAGGGTCTCCGTATTCGAGTCAAAGAGGTCGGTATAGTGAGGTACTAGCGATGTGTGGAAAGAGTTAAGCTCGTCTAGAGTGCAGCATAGAGCTGAGCGAGAAGTTTTAGGCTTTAATAGACCTAGATTCCGAATTTCTTTCCACATTGTCTTAGAGTCGTGGATGTTATTAAGACGGTTACGATATTAAGCCTCTCTGGCCGAATTCCATGTTGATTTGTTAATTTTATTGGCATTGCTTAAGTTTACGTAGATGCGGTGTTATCCAAGGTGTTGGTTTATGGGTCGGTGTAAAGGTATAAACCGGAGCGTGTTCATTAAAGCAATCTAATAAATAACTGTTCAATGTATTTGCAAGTAGGTGAACATTGGATCCAGAAGTTGGAGCATTGAACATGCTCCAGTCACAGGTTTGTAGGTCATTAAGCAGTAATGAGCTGTTAAAGGTTCTGAAATCACGGCAAGTAATGGGCGAATGGTTAGTGCGCTGTGCCTCAATGTTATATTCAATGTCAATAAGATCGTGACCATAGATGAATTCCAGATTGTATTGCGAAGAATTCGTCACATTAACTAGGCTGTCAACAAGGCAGTGGTCAATCCAAGTGTCTGCCCTGCTTGTGTGGTTCGTGGATAGATAAGGAACTATCTGAAGGGCATTCGCAGTAGCAAGCTGTTTAAGATGCGCAGAGTCCGAGTACTCACGATTTAGATCGATATTAAGATCTCCCATGACTATGATATTTTTGTAGTTACACGAATACTTCTGTATTACTAATTCCAACTGATCAGATAATACATTCCTAGGTGGTCTTTAAACAACACAGAGCAAGATACGTTGCCCAAGGGGTAAGTCACAATTTAATTCGACAAGTAGATATTCAAGAGAGTTTTCTAGGGAACTCGAACTGTCGGACTGCTCGAGTATTTTATACCTTAACGTGTTATGCAAATACATTGCCACTCCGCCTCCTTTCTTGTGCTTGCAATCGTTGCGAATGAGCCGATAGTTCTTTGGTATAAAGTAATCATCTAAGGTTTGCGTATTAAACCAGGTTTCGGAAAGGAGGACAGCATGGTAGAAGTGCTCGGAGAAATAGGTCTCAAAACGTTTAAATTTATTGATAGCACCAAGAGATTGAACATTGAGATGACATAATTTCATACGAATATTATTGTTGGCATTGAAACTAGGCACAATATTAGTTGAGCTTGCGGAGTTTAAAGACGCATCTCTTGAGTGACTATGGGTTTGGCGTCATGTGGCAATTTTTGATAAGTCATCTTCAGTCACAATAGTAGTTGCCGCCGCTCCACGCATAGGTCGGTAATAAATTATTCCGCGATAAGTATAAACAAACTTGTTCGGATCTTGTTTTACTAAAGCGTGAGCTTTTTTCAGCAGGTTTAGCGTAGCACTAGGGAGAGATTCGTTGATGTTTACGCGTGTTTTAGGTAGCGAAGCATCCAGTTCGTTCGAATACAGAACTTTGCGAGTTCGCATACCCCGAATGAACGCAGAGCGCAAAACTGGATTTGACAGTTTTAGGCAAATGGCAGCTGCATTGGGTTTCACTGACGAGGGGGAAGAAACTTGACGAAACTCTGATGACTGCGACGACGGAATATTTGCTGAAACAGCAGCGTTAGCTGGGCGAGGGATACGATAAACTGCTGTGATGTCCTTTAATTCCATAATTACCTTAAGCAAGCCGGCAATTTTAAGAGCTATCGCATTTAGGTCCACATTACGGGTGTCCGGTAAACCTGAAATAATTAGCTCGCAATTATGTATTTCATAGGCCATATGAGCATCGTTGACCTGGAGAGCTTCAACAGCTGTTTGAAGGTTATTGACCTTTGTGTCAATTTTATTGACCCTTTCTTCGAGGTTTAATATTTTATCAAGTTTTGCGTTTTGCTCTTTATTGTATTTCTCCTGATTATCGAGGTAGAGTTGCATTGCAGGTGGGATAAGTTCTTTGGCTGACCCATCACTGCTGTCAGACGCAATCGACGAGCCGCTATTTGAGCGAGTAAATCGCATTACCGGTGGGAGAAGCAAGTCATTTGGCTTTCTTTTTTTAGATTTGTTCGCTTCGGTATTCATGCAGCAAACCAGCTTTCCCGATTTTGTACGCGAAGAAGCCGGGGGTATGCTGGCGGAGTGAAATTTCGTTTCGCAAACTGCACATTCGCAGGCAGTATCGTCCTCGATGGGTAATTTGCAAGAGGCGCAGGGATCCATTTTTCAAATACGCGGGCGTGATAAGTGTAGGTGACTTGAGGTTCTATCTATAGATGTTTACGCGAGCACACGATTCAAGCGTGTAGTAGTGACACAATGGAGGAGTACGTGAACCGTACGGGACTCCCGCGTCGCGCAGCCTTTGAGTAGTGGGGTTCCTAATACCTCCCGCTAGTAAAGCGCAATACCGACGCACACGACTATGTCCAATACTATTATGTACCATCCCGTAAAACCGTATTAGTTCGAAGACATATTTATACAAGTAAAGAACTAACCGATAACCTTAAGAACGGATTAATAATTAATAAAAATGCCTAAATAAATGTTTGAGCGCTTAGTAGGCAAGTACAAAAAATTAACACGCTTACTGCTTAATTATGTAGCTGCTACCAAAAAATAATTTAAGAAATAAATTAAGCACGGCGAAGAACGGTTGTTGAGGCACGTTGACAGCTGGAGACCGAAGTTTGCGAGACGAAAGTCCACTGACATATAATGTTGATTGGTTCGCCGTGTCGATGACGTATAATGACGTCTGTGGTCACGAGGTACGTACCCGTGTGTTGACGCTCGGCCGCTCCAACGGTTGTAAAATATATGTAGAGATGAATTTTAATATTTCTCCGGAAAATGACTCGGAAACACCAAAAGCACGGGATGATTATAGTCCGAGTCGTTCGGCTTATTGTCGCTGAAATTTTAACTCCCACAAGATGGATTTAGCAACTAGATTTTCCGAAAATATACAGAGCTAGGAAAAATGTGACTGCTCTACTCACCGGCTAACATATATATATATATATATATATATATGCATCGGTCGACACAACACATTTCGGTCAACATATATTTGTATACAAAGGATTTTGAAATTAATATAGACCGACAATATTACTTGCAACTGGGAAAACCTGTTAGGAAATAGCATTAATGAATAGAATGTCATGCGAAAAATTCAATTAACCTTCGAAAAATGTATTTAGTCAACAATTGCAATTTAATAATATAATAAAATTGAGATAAATATTTTGTTTATTTTAATAATTGACTAAATTGAATTTTATAGAGTGACAAATATTTTTCAATTATTTTCGCAGCATTAAGGAATATTATTCTAATAAATTTTTATTGAATCCACGAATATTGTAAGTTCACAAAATTTAAAAATATGTTGTCCGTTTTAATAAAGTAATTAAATATACTATTCGATTTTATCCGTTAACAAATAACTAAGGGTTATTTTTATTATTTATTTTCTGTATAGTCGGTTACGACAAAAGGGACGGACGATGAAATTTTGTTTAAATTTTTATTTAGTCAATTGTTGACTGAAATACAAAATTAATTAGTCTGTTAACACATGGACACATTTGTTTATTTTATTCTGGTTGTTTAGAGTAGTATTTTGTTATTTAAATTTATTAAGGAAAAAATCGAAATAAAATTGAGAATAAAAACGAGCACCCCAGTATTTCAGGAATGAAATAATTGGATATTCCTATTATCTTGAGTCGAATTAAATAATGCTTTATCCCGACTGAAATTAAATAAGCCTGGACACGTAGGTGCCCGTATTAATAGAATAATTAATTGGCTCGAAGGGAATTATACGGCAGCCGATTTTGAAAAGAGTTTGCATAAAAAATATGAGTCTGAGCTAAGACAAAGACGCGATGAATTGTTAAACAGATTCGGCGAATTTATTGAAAATCATCGCGGTAGTACTAGGGTTCAGGTTCAGTCTCAGGTTCACCGTAATCAAGAAAATTCATCGATGAAAAATAATAATAATGGATGAAATTTATAAAGAAATATCCACAGAAGGATCGTCCATTGAAAATGCCAGCATAAATTTAAGGCTTAAATAGAAAATGCTCTAACACAATTATTGTGATCACAATAGAGAGCAAGTAGTACCAGGTTGCTGAATGCAGACAAAAATGTAAATTTTCAAGATACCTTCAACATAAATTATCACGCAGATGTCGAAGAAATTCGGTCGGCAGGTGACCAAGTACCCAGAACGGATGAATTCAATCACTATAGATGTTCCAGCTCACCCGGACTGGCGACGTCTAGAGAGGGGGGAGATCATCCACCAACTAGGGTGAATGAAAATGGCAGTCGTCAGAATAGTCAATGGCGGCTGAATCAGTACTTCGTTTTCAGAGATTTAGGAGAAATTGTCTGGAAGTGGAATGCAACGTTTGCGGGCAATGAGCAGCAAACCATCGATGAGTTCCTTATTCCTAGGAGGGTAGGTACCGATTACTAGGCAAAAATGGCGTTCGTGGTCGCAATTCAGCCGAGAGGCCAAGTTCTGTTATGGAAGCGACCGAAAGTTGCAACGGCGCGCGCCTAGAAAGAGAAGTGCACATGCGGACGCAAGGTCCAGATGAGTCGGTCCGCGATTATATGATTTGTCTACGTTCTTTACTGAATAGATGGACACCATTGCCATCTGAAGAGACGCAGTTAGAGTGGCTGCATCAGAATCTACGGCCAGAGTTGTAAATTTCAGTGAAAAGAGATCCAGTTCGAGCATTTGAAGAGCTACTCCAGCAAACCAGAGACGTTGAAAGGATCATAAAGGCCAGTCAAACTTATCGACCACCTCCGGCTTCATAGCAGTCATACTGACCGGAGGTGGCATATAGAGGAAAAGCGAAATCGAACCTGAAAAAGAATGTCAAATTTTCAAGGGTGAACGTGGAGTCCGATTACCAGGCACAACTAAAACGTTTGGAGAAATCCATTCAGTGGATCGAAGTAAAGAAGATGTTAGAATAGATGTTCAGCCAAATGGAACGCCGTATGACTACAATGGTAGACCGGAAATTGGAAACTTTATCGTCTCCACGTTGAAGGAATGACAGTCCAGATCAAACTAGTCGCCTGTCGCCAAAGAAAAGTGTTCTCGGTCCCGCACAAAGAAAAAGTTTAGTAAGCCGAGCCAGAAAACGTCATAAAGCGGATATCAAGAACAGCCCAAGGCATCGGGATTAAATCTACAATCAATTTCGACAAATGGTCAGTCCAAAAATAAAAATAGAGGAAAACGAAATCAGGGACGCGTAGGTGAGGTCACACCTGTCCCTGAGGCGGCACCCCTGACCTCAACTCCTACATTATGAGATGTTTCACCAGTTCAGCTAGACGTTCACTTGACGTCCGAAGACGTTTATACACGATGGTGGGTGACGACATTCGACAATTATCACCACCTGAAGGCTCTGTATGACCCTGGTGCAGCACGCTCAGTAATTGGTCCCGTCGCCTATAGAGTAGCCACTACCTGTGGTTATCCGATCGAGAAATACGATAGCGTTGAAGCGAGAGTTGCCGACGGACACACGGTTTCCATTACCGGACAGATTAGAATGCTTTTCCAGGTTGGTCAGGAAACAAAATGGTTGACAATCTGGTCTGGAATCAGATTGCTTGCTAGGTGCCGATTTTATTCGTGCCTTTAATACCCTTCTCCATCCGCGTGGACTACCTTAAGGTAAAAGCAGTCTCCCGAGCGGACGCCTATCCTCTATCATTTATGGATTCAATCTTGAGAAAATTGCAGTGTGCTCAATATATTATGACGTTACACCTAGGAAGTGAATTTCTTCAAATCCCGATGGAGTGAAATCGAAACCGATTACGGCGTTTACTGTTCCAGGGAAGGGGCTCTTCCAATTCAAACGAATGCCGTTTGGTTTGAGTGGAGCACCAGCAACATTTCAATGTTTGTTGGACTCATTTATTGGTCTCGAGTTAGAGCAACGTTTTTTGGACTCATTTATTGGTCTCGAGTTAGAGCTGTATGCCTTCTGTTATCTTGACGAAGGGCGAAGCATGTACTCACGAAGATCAAGGAAGCAGGACTCAAAGTAAATCTCAAGAAAAGTGAGTTCAGGAAAGAAGAAGTTCAGTATCTTGGCGTCCAAGTTAATAAGGATAGTTTTAGACCAGATCCAGAGAATATACGGCCAATAGTGGAATACCCAGCGCCAAAGAATTTAAAGCAACTTCACCGATTTTTAGGCATGGCATCGGGGTACCGAAAGTTTCTGGTTTTTTATAGTACTTCTTCCTTCGTGCATAAAGCCAATCAAATCACAGTTTTAAAGACAAAAAACATACTCTCCGATGACATTTCACTCGATGTTCATTCTTTAAAGATATTGCCGTAATCCTTGGGAATTCGATGATACGAGATATGGCGTTTTATACGTGGGTTGGGTTTGATTATTTCGGAGGAGGCGTTCATACAATTGAAATAGAACATCACTTGGTAAGTTCGTTCAATTGATCAATTGTACTTCACGCCTCCTCCTCAATATCAATACGAAGATGTTTAAAGATAACATTACGGCAATAAAATCCATAATATTACTTTGCTATAATATTTAATGATATTGTATACACAGTTAATTTTAATTAAAGCTATAGATAATTACATTAAAAACTGAATAATTTGTGGAATTAAGAAACAAAATTTTATCTTCTTTAATTTTGTAAAATACTTAATGCGTATTGCTCTCTTTGTGGAATAATTTCTCAGTTGTAATAAACCGCAAAAGTTTCCGAAGTTATGGTCCAACCTGCCCTATTAGGACGGGCAACCGCAAAATAACCGAAAAAAAAATAACCGGTCGAAAACCGCCAAAAAATAACCGTCGTACAACCGTAATTACCACGAAAAAACCGGACTACGAGATGGTTAGAATTTATAAAATCACCGCAGAATAACCGATAAGAAACCGCTCTTCAAGAGCGTCGACCGTTCATTTCCAGCAAAATTACCGCAAAATAACCGACGAAAAACCCCTCTTCCAAAACGTCGATCGGTCGATTCTCGCCAAATTACCGCAGAATAACCGCTGAAAAACCGCTCTTCAAGAGAATATAATAGTTAATAATTATTTGCAATAACATTCATATATGAGGTTTTTCTTTACTTATTTTCTGTTTTGTTATGCATATATATAATCATCTTTTATAGATCTAACAAAACTGCTCACTCGCTGTAGTAAATGTGTATGTAGGTACCACGATGAGAGAATTCACAAACGTGCATGGTGAAAACCCGAACGGTCAGGCTTATTATACGAATTACGGCGCTACTTTGCTAGAGGATTTCGACGCCACCTAGCGCTGGCCGAGAAAACTCTATTTGAATGAAGGGTACTGTTCGTCGGGACGTATCGTGTCGAAATTACCGCTGAATAACCGCTAAAAATCTGTTAATCAAGATCGCCGACCGGTCATTTTGCGAGAAACAGTATCTACACCAGCATGACATAAGATTTCTTTTACCCCAACGGCTTAAAGTTTGAGTAGTAACGGCTTTAACAGGTTTGTTATTTGATATAAATAATTTTGTTATCGAATTGCGAGAATCCTTATCTAAATAAAATAATAAGGTTGATACTACACAGATCGTCTTATCTGAATAAAACAGTAACGTCAGAAATGATTGTACACCATCTTTTTCGATTCTTTTTATTCGCGCAGAAATTTTAATTTCTATTTTTGCCGATAATATCTTAATATTATCTAATTCAACTAAGGAAAATGTCTGCATGCGATGTCCCGTAAGTATTGCCAAAAGAATAATAAGTTTCTTAGATAAAAATTTAAAAGAAACGTTTGTCTTCTGAGTTATAAAATAATCTAGAACAATTTTTAAGTACCAGGTATACTCATACTTAGGCCTAGAAGGCCGTAAGAGTGAAATCTCTTTAAAGAAACATTTTACTCTTTTATCTTCTGACACGTCAGTTTTAACAATGAGTGATACAGCAGATCTGGTACAATTAACAGAACTATGTGATAATCCTTTCTCAAATTCTTCAGTTAGAAAAGATAAGAGGGATAATACGGTAGGATTGTACATGTCAATTGACTCCCTCTCAAAAAATTATACCACTTCTTTAGTGCTCCATTATAATTTTTTAAGTTGAGGTACTTAAAGATGCCAGTAAGATATCCATAGATGTTGATGGAACTTCTTGAAGTGTTAAGGCTTCCAGATAATTTCCCGGCCACCAGGAAAAGATTCTTCCAAAGTGGATGTGGTTTCCTATAAGACGTTATCAATAGATTCACATCAGGTTGAAACTTTAGTGGACTAAACATTAATATTGATTGAAACATCGGGTACCATGGCTGGGCAGGCCAATCCGGAACAACAACAATTCCTTCTACTTACTCTCTCTTAATCTTTTGAAGAATTTTTAAAATCATGCTAAATGGTGGAAATGCATAAAAGTTACAAACATTCCAAGATGTAAAGGCATCTACTGCCTCAGAACCAGGGTCTTTCTTCCTAGAATAATATCTTTTGCATTTATTATTTAAACGACTAGCAAATAAATCAATATTGGGTTTGCCAAAATGTTGTATTATAATTCTGAAAACATCATCTGAAGATGAAAATTCCGTTTCGGCGGGTAATTTTTTTATTTGATGTAAGAAGCAAAAACCCAGATATTTCGAAGTTCACACCATTGCCAAAAACGTTTTGTCATGTTATTTAAATTTGGAAATCGAACCACGCCTATTCTATTTATATATGATATTGCTGTGGTATTATCTATTTAACAATATATTTATATTTCTGTTATTGTTAGCAAAACACACAATACCAAAAAATGCTGCTTGTAATTCTAGATAATTTATAGGAAAATCATTTTCTGCGTCTGTCCAAAACCCATTCGCTTTTCAATTTTTACAAACAGTTCCCCAACCTGAGAGGAACGCGTCAGGGAATATCTCCATATAATACTCTGGTATTGATATAGAATTAATTCCTGATATTAATAGAATTAATTAATAAAAAAAATTGTATATATAATTATATGAAACTATATGAAATATATGATGATATGTAGCAATACATATTCATCATTGAAATTGGTTTCCAATGTAGCATATACAATTATTTACTATTATATGTAATTACATTTACTAATAAATAGGCACTTCTTTACGTATACATCCATATGAGAGTGTAATCTAAGGATGTATGTAATCCATATACAATTACACTTGAGAATATATAATATAACTCATATATAATAATATACAAACTAATCAAATATGATTAGACATTGTCATATATTGATACAGATATACTCATATGTAATTAGTTCAATTTATGAAACTGAAAAAGATATACAACCAGTAGATCAACTCATGAATTCATGTTTTCTAATTTTGAGTGAATGCACTACAGATAATCAATATAAAAGACTAATAATTTCAAATTTGGCAAACATTTTTTTAAGACTTCTGTAATTGCGGACTATATAATATAAAACCCCCGAGTAACCATTTTCATTTCGGACATGCAACGTTTTGTATTTTCGTCCGCCATTTTGGGTCCGCCATTTTGAATTATGAAAATCAAATGTCATATTCGTAATCTGCGACCCCGAAAACCACCGAGTAGTCAGTTTTATCTGGATCAAGAAATTTTTTTGTATTTCAGTCGGCCATCTTGGAACCGCCATTTTGAATTTCGAATATTGGGTAGAAGATACTGTCACAAATTACTGCATAAATCAATAATAAGTGTACAACAATATTTATAAATAGCTAATAATGTTGGAAATGCTATAGAAACACAAAATTCGGCGAAAAATACGCCATCAACATTTAGTCAAACTCATTATGCCACCAGATCCAGGTCTTTGGAATGATCGGTCTGCGCGAACCTATTGAAAAACATGAAAAACCGATTCAAAAATCGAAATTTTCTATATTTTTTTGCCTTTTCGCCGCCATATTTAGAAATGGCTGCTCCTCGCGAAAAACGGACTTCGGATTTGGAAAGAGGAGGGTTGAAAACTATAGAATCTAAATATTCAGAATTATTCATCGTTAGTTTCTATAAGAAAAGTGACGATTAAAATGTAATGAGATTTACGACATTTATGGCGTAAACGGGTTAAACACATATTTGAAAAGTGATATACACCAAACTGTACGACTGTAGTTTTTAACATAATAAAAGTTAAAAAAACGTATCCAGTAACATATTTACAAGAAGACAATGCACGAAACGCAATA
Source organism: Trichopria drosophilae (assembly GCA_030407085.1). Classification (NCBI taxonomy): domain Eukaryota; kingdom Metazoa; phylum Arthropoda; class Insecta; order Hymenoptera; family Diapriidae; genus Trichopria; species Trichopria drosophilae. The sequence goes on along the minus strand of CM059584.1, from coordinate 58,243,534 downwards.
TCAGATAGATTTTATGAATTTGAACTGCCATCCAGGCGTTTATCTGATTGAAAAAATTCTACATCATAAAGGTTCTAAAGTGTTTGTTAAATGGTTAGGCTTTGAAGATAAGTATAACACATGGATCGACAAGGAAGATATATTTAAGACTAAGATGGCGGAATAAATGATGAATGAATAGTTGGAAGCGAGTTTTACTTAATATACAGTTAGATGCAATTATTGCACAAGGGGAATAAGGATATTGCGACGTCGTTGGGGAGTAAGAAGTCCACATCTTCATCAGAATTTGCGGAGAAAAAATGCGGGAAAGAAAGGTAAGAATAAATTTATATTGGTTAATTTATTAATATTTTTGTATGAGTATTTACATAAATCCATTTACATGTACGAGTTTTTAATTAAATATCGCTTATCATCACGGGGACTTAGAGCAATTTTTTCTCACATACGGTGTATACATTGTGTAATTTTGAACGTATACATCTGCTCGCGCGTAACTGTAGACGTATTTTGAAGGCATTTCAGATAGTCGTCGAAAGTAATTGTTTTTCTGACGTGGACTTCTTTTACACGTTTCGCTGTCTTCTTCACACCTTCGCCTAACACACGCAACGCATATATTTTTGACCTGAATTCGACAACCTCGGCCATTATCTTTCCACTACATTCATCCTTCACCAACCCTAAAACTTTTTTATTGACTAGCGGCATATCGTACTCATTATTTTTAGAATAATCACTCGTATCGTACATATTAATATCGCGTTTTATACAATCATACACATCATCATACTTAAAATCATAAATTAAACTATCGGTATCGGTATATAACAATTTCACCTTTTCTTTCAATTTTCTGAAAACATAATCGTAATGGAACTCGTACAATTTAGTCTTAGAAATATCTAAAATAGCCATTCTGACATATATAGGCTTATCTATAACAACTGCTAATTTTTTTAGTTGTATCGCGGCCAAGTCTTCACCGAATATTATTATTCGATGAAAATTTGGTTTTGAAAGGAACGCTTGAACGCCATATTTTCCATCCCATTTCGATTTTAGACTTATATCCACTCTTTTACGAACATTCTCCATGGTTTTCCCAAATACTGCATTGTTCATCAATTTATACAAACTTTTTTCAAAATGATTTGTCGCGACTGTGCGGAGTTTGGTATTAAAGTGAATGTACGACTTTAATCATGGTGACTGCTTGAATTTCAGTATTTTATGAATTGTATTTAAAATAATACCGTGGGTGAGCGCTTGCATTAAATTTCGGTAATGTATGACATACCGTTCCTTGTCATTTAATGCAGCAAGTAATTTTGGTTGTTATGAACCGGGCGGAACTGCTCGCTCGCTACACAGCTGGATATTTATTTTTCCAGGATAGGTCAAGTCGACTTCCAGAATATATCCAATTTCCGAGTCATCGGATACATTTTCCAAGTCAACGTTTTCCACCCATTCGAAACCTGCGATAGGCAGTGATTGGCTCATTGCCCACTAATATAGATTGTTTACATCGAAGTACATTAGGTACTTTGACTCTTTTGAAGCGTCATAATCGGGCATGCATTTGCATATAAACCCGCGTACCGGTTTGAGCATTGAGAAAGACCTCCCCTTATACTGCTCTCGATAAACATTATCGTGTCCATATCCATGAGTAATTCCAACTCTACTCGAGTATGCTTGAGAGCACATTACCAACACGGAGAAAAATAATCAGCTGTATCAGCCGAAATATCCGCAATTCTGCCGATTTCTTTCCTTAGGGAAAGCTTCTAGAATTCCATTAGAGATAGCCGATAATTTCAGCTAAAATTACTGAAAAATAACTGTAAATTCCAACCAGTACGAGTCCACAAAACTGACGGAAAAAAGTCTGTAAATGTTACGAATATTACGCCTTTTATTTTATTTTGTGAACGGGTCATAATGTTATCCCCACCATTCAATATTTAGTTCTGCTTTCTTGTATATTTCGATAACATAGGCTAGTCGGCGAGTTCCGAGCCTCTCGTGCGTATGGCTGCGAGTAATACTCCTGTTCGGCATATCTTCTTTACATTATAAATAAATTTAATCTTTTCATACGTATTTTGTGTTCGATTCTTCAAACCCATAACAGGTTATGGGCCCAGAGTGCGTGTAAATAAAGTGATTAAAATCTGTAAACTTTCATGTCTGATGAAACTTTAGAAACAATTAGTTTTTTGTTTAAAACTCAAGAAGTTGTGAAAATGGCTGATCAAGCAAAGCTGTATCAACTACATCGATTTAATGGGCAAAACTTTCATCTTTGGTGCCGACAGATGAAAATATTTATGGCAGAAAATAAACTCAAGCCGTATATTCTCGGAACTGAAACTCGATCAGAAGAAAACGCCGATGCATGGGATGCAAAGGATGCAGAAGCTCAGGCCTTTCTTATGCGTGGTCTTGAGCTGGATCAACTTAAGTATCTACCGGACTGTACTACTGCTGCTGCAATGTGGTCGCGTTTAAAGACTGTACATTCTGAAAAAAGTGACCAATCTGTTCAAATCCTGCTAGATAAATTCATTAATTCTAAAATGGGAGAAGAAGAAAAAGTCGCTGATTACATCGCAAGTGTTGTATCCCTCGCTCAAAGATTAAGGGATATGGACATGGAACAAAAAACGCAAGTGATAATAGCGAAAATTCTTGGAAGTCTACAAATAAAATTTGATAACGTTCGAACTGCGTGGTATGCTGTACCCTCAAATATGCAAACAATTGAGAAATTAACGGATCACCTTGTTAATGAAGTAATTCTCATGAATTCTAGAATGTCGACAGACGAAAAGGAACCTTGGAAGGAATGAAACTTGGATTTTGGTGCCCAGACCTAACAATGTTAACGTTATAGGCAATCGATGGGTATTTACACGAAAATACAAAACGAATGGAGAAATTGACAAATTTAAGGCGCGACTCGTGGTTAAGGGATATTCGCAAAAATATGGAATTGATTATGAGGAAACTTTTGCGCCTGTGGTGAGATATGAATCTGTGAGGTTAATTCTATCAATTGCAGCTGCCTTAGATTTGCCAATGTTTCAATTCGACGTTAAAACTGCGTTTTTATATGGCGATTTGAACGAGCCTATTTATATGGAGCAACCGCAAGGGTTTGCATACGACAACGATTCAGTATGCCTATTAAAACGTAGCCTTTATGGTTTAAAACAGGCATCGCGACAGTGGAATTTAAAGATTGTCAACTTTCTCACTCAACGAAATTATGTTCAATCTCATGCAGATCCGTGCGTATTTACTTATGAAAACGAAGAATTTAAGGTTAAAATTTATTTAGCAATATATGTAGACGACGGATTAATATGCGGTAACAATGTTCATTTTATTATGCGCTTGTTAGAAGAATTGCAGATGAATTTTGAAATCGTTTTTGGAGAACCGCAGTGTTTTGTAGGATTGCAAATTGAGAAAGAAAATGGAAAGATAAAAATTCACCAAAGAACATACGCTGAGAAAATTTTAGAGAAATTTAATCATGTTAATTGTTCCTCGGTCTCTACTCCTATCGATACAGGTCATGCAATTTTTAGTCGCGAAAAAGATGAAAATAACAATGCGAATTTTCCGTACCGTGAAGCGATTGGATCGTTAATGTTTTTAATGATTGGAAGTAGACCTGATTTAGCATTCGTAGTAGGATTATTAAGCAGATTTATGCAAAGCCCTAGTCAGATACATTGGCTAGCAATTAAGCGAGTATTAAGGTATATTAAAGGCACTATTCTCATGGTATAACGTACAACATCAATAGTGGTCAGATTAAACTTTCTGCATATTGTGATGCTGATTTTGCGAATGATCCTAATACAAGACGAAGTGTAACTGGATGGGTCGTGTTCTGTAATTGCGGTCCGATTGCATGGAGCTCTAAAAAACAAACTCAGATCGCCACGTCGACTACTGAGGCCGAATTTATTGCTCTTTGTGCCGTCACAAAAGAAGTAATTTGGTTAAGAAATTTTCTTAAAGAATTGAACCTTGAACAAAGTCAAGCTACAAAAGTACACAGTGATAATCAAAGAGCAATATCTATCGTGGAAAATCCTCAGTGTACAAAGCGTACTAAACAAATTGATGTGCAGTTCTTTTATACGTGTGAAAAGCTAAAGGAGAAACAAATTGATGTGCGTTACATTGCGACTGCGAATCAATTAGCCGATATGCTAACCAAAGCGTTGTCTAAGGAGAAGCTACAGCATTTTGTTAAAAATTATGGCATGTATTAAGCGTTGTAAACTAAAATGCGAGAGGAAGTGTTACGAATATTACGCCTTTTATTTTATTTTGTGAACGGGTCATAATGTTATCCCCACCATTCAATATTTAGTTCTGCTTTCTTGTATATTTCGATAACATAGGCTAGTCGGCGAGTTCCGAGCCTCTCGTGCGTATGGCTGCGAGTAATACTCCTGTTCGGCATATCTTCTTTACATTATAAATAAATTTAATCCTTTCATACGTATTTTGTGTTCGATTCTTCAAACTCATAACAGTAAATTTAGCCGAAATAAATCTGCTAATGTAGCGGATTATTTTCTTTTGTTAACTCGAGTTTCTACATATCTGCAGTTTTTAATTGTCTGTGTCTATCATACTTTCTACATTTCCTGAATTTTGCTCTTAGAAACAGTGAGTGCATAAGTGGCTCCACACAGTGCATAGAAATTAATTTTTATATAGAGGCGAAACTCAACCCCTGTGGCGAAGTGACATTCTCATATGAGCATATACATGTGCATACATACATACATATATACATACGGAACGAGTGGAATTCGATTTCGATCGATTCGATTCATATTCATATATGTACAGTGAATAATGACAGGATGAGGTTATGTAATAAGGGCGAATGAACTGCGACATCTTATGCATGTATGGCATATGTATGGCATATGTGTCAATTGGAGCAGGCCTCGGGAACTGACTTATCCAATTTATCCAATTTATTTCGTGTAACCGATTTATGATTTTTCGTATGTATATCCACAATTAATAAATAATCAATATAGGATAATCGATCAATTTTCGAATTTCGCACAGACCACTACGCTCTCTGACGCTATCTTGCGCAATCTGGATTTAGGTTAACCGTTACCGACCTTTCCGACTATTACCGACTGAACACGATATCAAACACGATTCTTCGTATCCCAGGTAGCATATTTGAGTATTCACCAGGGGGGTGACACTGCTGCTATATTCCCTATGGTATGTCGGTTCTCTTCGTGACCTCCCACTTATCTCAAAACTTCGTGTATCCAGATGGCGCTTGCAGTCATGTGCTCGGCGAGCTTTGGCGTGATAATCGTAACGCCCTTTTAACTAATATACGTGCACTAGATGCTTACAATCACCGATACGTGGTCTAGGTATTGAACGCCGTGGTTCTTCATCACTTTAACTAAAATACATCCACTAGGTGTTTAGGGTCACCGATTACGGGATCGAGATATCGCGCACCGTAGTGTTTCAACTCTTCCACTAAAATACGCGCACCAGGTTTTTAGAGTCGTCGATTACGGGGTCTAGGTGTCGCGTTCCGTAGATTTTCATTTTTATAACTAAAAAACGTGCCCCCGGTGTTTGGGGTTGCCGATCATGTAGTCTAGGTATCCACTTGGTGTTAACCAACGATGACCTTGAGGTCAAAGTTGAAGGTCATTTCAAGGTCAAATCAAATTTATCTAATAAACAACGGTAACTTTGTCCTTGACCTTGGGCCAAATTTGAAAAAATTTGAAGGTCATTTCAAGGTCAAATCAAAATATGTTCAAATTTGAAGAAAAATAAGCAAAATTGATTCGACCTTGAAATGACCTTCAACTTTGACCTCAAGGTCATCGTTGGTTAACTCGAAGTCAATACCTAGACCACTTGATCGTCGACCCCAAACTCCTGGTGCATATTTTTTAGTTAAAAAGATGAAAAACTACGGAGCGCGATTCCTAGACACCGTAATCGCCGACCTTGAATACCTGGTGCACGTATTTCAGCTAGAATCATGAAACACTATGGAGCTCGATACCTAGACCTCTTGATCGGCGACCCGGAATACCTGATGCACGTATTTCAGCTAGAATAGTGAAAAACTATGCAGCGCGATACCTAGTCCCCGTAATCGGTCATTCTAAAGACCTGGAGCAAATATGTATTTTGCCAACCCGATTCAAAACTGCGAATCGTCATATCTCGAGACCGTAATCAGGAAAACATCTGTGCATTGGTTGCCAAGGACATGTATAGTAGCGCCATCTAGTGATCGCAAATCCCGGGGGTCACAACGAGAACGTTATGAACGAAACAGTTTCACCCCCCTGGTATTCACTAAAGAAAAGTTATAGAAATGTTAACTTTTGTCAACATTTGTTAACATTTCAATAACTTTTTGTTAGCGGATGCTGAAATGTGCTACCTGGGATTGTATAGATTGCAATGCGCCAATTTATATGATTATTATATGTACAGCTAATGTTACACATTATTTTCTGTAACATTTACAGAAACTATCTCTGCAATATTTACCGATTCGTAAGGCTACAATAGCGGAATCGGAACAGCTAACACTGCGGATACTTTCGACAATTCCAGCCGAAACTTTTAGCTGATATGAATCAGCTAATCCAGCGGAGTCATTTTTCTCCGTGAAGTATATCCGGGAAGAGTGTAATAATGTGCAGTATCTGAACACACACACACACACGCACGCACGCACGCACGCACGCACGTACACACTCACATAATTATGGAAAATAATAAAGTTAGTACACCCGGAGTTGAAAAATGCACAAGAAAATTTTATATGGTTGTGAAAAATTAGTTGTAGAATCATGTGTGATCAAGCAATCCAGTTTCACGATTATTCAGGGGGTATTTTTCCGATGAATAATTTGCGTACTTAATTATGTCTCACGAAGAGAGTTTAATTTGAATGAAGGAGGTTGATTTATTAACCAATTAATATAAGATATACCAACCAAATAAAATTAACAATCGACATATTATGCATATGAAGCTCATCTCATGTAGCCACGAGAAAAGACAGTTTTATTCTACATTCCTTTGAATCGGTACAATTTCATGATAAAATTTACAAGAAAATATTACTGAAGCAATATTGCTTCAAAGAAACCTAATATAATAACGTAGGCTATATATACCGATATTAAAGACAATTAATTCACAAAACTAAAATAATTCGCGGTGATTTAGTTCAAACAATCATAATTCCTAATCTAAGGTAACCGATGCAGACTAGGTTTTAACAAAATTAAAATAACTTAAGCAGACCTAGTTCCAAAAATAATTAATACCTAAACCTAAAGTAACTGGAACGGACCTAGTTCATACAAAATGTATTCTTAAACCAAAATAACTCTTGCAGACATAGGTCTTCTACTTTTTCGAAAAGTTAGAACTATTGTTGGCCCTAGATCTGCTTAAGATTTAATTATGTTTAAATTAGGTCTGCATCAGTGTACGTTTAGTTAAAAATTAAGTTTATTTGAACTAGGTCTGCTCGATAACACTGTCCGACACTGATATTGCCCTTGACAAGCAAAGAATCATTTCCGAAGTATTTTTTGCTGCTGAAACCGATGTCGCTAGCAGAATTTTCCTATCACGTCGCATTTTTTAGAAAAATGACGTTAAATATGACAAAATTAGAGTTTTTGATCATATTTTGATTCATTTTTCAGCAATCGAGAATTTATCTTTTACAAATGAAGTACCATTTTTGAAGTAGTTTTTAATGCTGAAAACGATTGCGCTGCCAGAATTTTCCTATCACGTCGCATTTTTTGGGAAAAGTGAGTTTAAATGCTCATGGTTTCGGCATCAAAAAGCTCTTAGGAAATGATACTTCGCATGTAAAAGTTAAATTCTATTTTGCTATAAAATAAATCGAAATATGACAAAAAACGCTTTTTTTGATAAATTTAACCTGACTTTTCTCGAAAATGTGACGTGATACGAAAATTCTGCTAACCCCATAGTTTTCAGCACCATTCAATACTTCAATCATGATACTTTGCTTATCAAAGTTAAATTCTCTTTAGCTGTAAAATGAATCGATATATGGCCAAAAACGCTAATTTTGATACATTTAAAGTCACTTTTCTCGAAAATACGATGTGATAGGAAAATTCGGCTTGCGCCATAGTTTTCAGCACCAAGAAGTACTTCAGAAAGGATACGTCCCTTGTCAAAGGTAAACAAAAATTAAAATTTTGTTGGTCAGTGTAATTTAGGTTTAGTTATTAATTATTTTTAAACATTGTCGTTCTTCGTTATTACCGATTCATGCTTAATTTGTTTTAGATGTAGATATAATTAATTTCAATTCACAATAAAAACTCAGTAGTCATTTTCATTTTCGACATTATGATTGTCTATCAATAATTGTAAATCAGGATCTAATTCAATGCCGGAAGCCCCTCCCCACTCCACTCTCAAAGATGCTAGGTAGAAATCCGACGAAATCAGCAGTTTGTGAATGAGATCTTCATTCGTTGCCATCCGTGAAAATTTCCTGGTGTTACTTTCTCTAAATCTTTTAAATTCTTTGTTCCTAGCTTCTGACGCTTCCTCCAAATACTGTCCAATCGGTAATAAGAATTCTTACAGCACTTGTCCTCCATGGAATAAAATTTTATGTGTATTGCAGATATCATCTGTAATGTGTATTTGAATCTCAGGATCAGCTCTCCATTCATACTAGTGATTTCTGCAATGAGATCTGGATCTGAAAAAAAACGCCTAGATGCGTTGCCAGTATTGGAATTACCTGTTCCTTGTCTAGGTTGATCTATCAGCAGACCTGCTTTTTCTTTCAAATCTTTGCAAATTTTACTATGACTAGTACGTATCGTCTCTTTCCTTTCTGCCGGTGTTAAATTCGTTTTGTATGCAACATCTAGTCGGGAGCCGATATGAACAACGCAATCCTGAAATCGAATCCTTGCGTGTAATGGAGAAAGTCCAAATTCTGTGTTGGTTGCAAATTTTTCCTTTTCCAAAACGATTTGCAACTGGTTCATTTCTCCTGGTTTTGCTTCACACATAAAACATCTAGCTGATGACGGGGTATTAGTGACAGCCTGGCAAACTTTTCTGTCAACCATAGTCAGCGTCATTTCGGTTTCAATAACGTATGTGCAATTATCTACTGTAATCTTCGTTGGTTGCATATTGCTGATCTGTTCCTTGATTTTTTCGACTTCTTCTTGGATTCGCTCTTTCGTTTCTTTAACGAACATGAACGATATAGGAATGCATCGTTTCGTGGAGCTGGGGCCAGGATTACTCCACACTATTGCCAATGATTCGCTATCGGACAAACGTAAGGGAACCATAGACATCGTAAAAACGGTTTCATCCGATGCACTTTTGTCTGCAAATTGTTGATGGTATCTCCCTTGTGCCGATGCACCATCACAACCGAACTTGATCAAGAATTTTACATACCGATTTTGTGTGCGCTGATTCCCATCCTGAAGTTTAAGTGATTTGTCGAGGAATAGCCGTTTTATTGTGTGATTAATGAGGATTTGCAAACCAAAAATGGGGGGTTAAAATCGACAAAATACCCGATTTCGCGTATATAAGTGCAGTTTTGCGACCAAAAGATGGCGGTAACAAATTGGTTTTCTAGCCATAAAAACCAAACCATATATGTAGAAAATGCTCATAGTTGTCTGCAGAATAAGAAACCATAGTATAAGTTAAAAAACTAATTTGTTACCGCCATTTTTTGTTCGAAGCCCTTATATACGAATATATATGTTTTATGTGTGGAGCAAAACCAGGAGAAATGAACCAGTTGCAAATCGTTTTGGAAAAGGAAAAATTTGCAACCAACACAGAATTTGGACTTTCTCCATTACACGCAAGGATTCGATTTCAGGATTGCGTTGTTCATATCGGCTCCCGACTAGATGTTGCATACAAAACGAATTTAACACCGGCAGAAAGGAAAGAGACGATACGTACTAGTCATAGTAAAATTTGCAAAGATTTGAAAGAAAAAACAGGTCTGCTGATAGATCAACCTAGACAAGGAACAGGTAATTCCAATACTGGCAACGCATCTAGGCGTTTTTTTTTCAGATCCAGATCTCATTGCAGAAATCACTAGTATGAATGGAGAGCTGATCCTGAGATTCAAATACACATTACAGATGATATCTGCAATACACATAAAATTTTATTCCATGGAGGACAAGTGCTGTAAGAATTCTTATTACCGATTGGACAGTATTTGGAGGAAGCGTCAGAAGCTAGGAACAAAGAATTTAAAAGATTTAGAGAAAGTAACACCAGGAAATTTTCACGGATGGCAACGAATGAAGATCTCATTCACAAACTGCTGATTTCGTCGGATTTCTACCTAGCATCTTTGAGAGTGGAGTGGGGAGGGGCTTCCGGCATTGAATTAGATCCTGATTTACAATTATTGATAGACAATCATAATGTCGAAAATGAAAATGACTACTGAGTTTTTATTGTGAATTGAAATTAATTATATCTACATCTAAAACAAATTAAGCATGAATCGGTAATAACGAAGAACGACAATGTTTAAAAATAATTAATAACTAAACCTAAATTACACTGACCAACAAAATTTTAATTTTTGTTTACCTTTGACAAGGGACGTATCCTTTCTGAAGTACTTCTTGGTGCTGAAAACTATGGCGCAAGCCGAATTTTCCTATCACATCGTATTTTCGAGAAAAGTGACTTTAAATGTATCAAAATTAGCGTTTTTGGCCATATATCGATTCATTTTACAGCTAAAGAGAATTTAACTTTGATAAGCAAAGTATCATGATTGAAGTATTGAATGGTGCTGAAAACTATGGGGTTAGCAGAATTTTCGTATCACGTCACATTTTCGAGAAAAGTCAGGTTAAATTTATCAAAAAAAGCGTTTTTTGTCATATTTCGATTTATTTTATAGCAAAATAGAATTTAACTTTTACATGCGAAGTATCATTTCCTAAGAGCTTTTTGATGCCGAAACCATGAGCATTTAAACTCACTTTTCCCAAAAAATGCGACGTGATAGGAAAATTCTGGCAGCGCAATCGTTTTCAGCATTAAAAACTACTTCAAAAATGGTACTTCATTTGTAAAAGATAAATTCTCGATTGCTGAAAAATGAATCAAAATATGATCAAAAACTCTAATTTTGTCATATTTAACGTTATTTTTCTAAAAAATGCGACGTGATAGGAAAATTCTGCTAGCGACATCGGTTTCAGCAGCAAAAAATACTTCGGAAATGATTCTTTGCTTGTCAAGGGCAATATCAGTGTCGGACAGTGTTATCGAGCAGACCTAGTTCAAATAAACTTAATTTTTAACTAAACGTACACTGATGCAGACCTAATTTAAACATAATTAAATCTTAAGCAGATCTAGGGCCAACAATAGTTCTAACTTTTCGAAAAAGTAGAAGACCTATGTCTGCAAGAGTTATTTTGGTTTAGGAATACATTTTGTATGAACTAGGTCCGTTCCAGTTACTTTAGGTTTAGGTATTAATTATTTTTGGAACTAGGTCTGCTTAAGTTATTTTAATTTTGTTAAAACCTAGTCTGCATCGGTTACCTTAGATTAGGATAGTTATCAAATACTCAGAGTGGAGGTTTTTATACGATTTTCTCAATATGCCAAAGTCTATCTGCCATAATAGATACGTCATTTTATGTCCGCCATCATGAAGTTTAAAGTTTTCAATAGCGTGGTTTGAATGTACAACCAATTTATCCACTGTTAGCACTGATTAGACCCTTTACAAAAAATGCTATCAAATGAAAATACTGGTTTAAGAAATAAACATGGATTTTTTGTGCATTGTTTGTCTTTCATCATCCTCCACATTGAATTCTCTGATAATTGAAAGGTTTTTTTGATTCCGGAATCTTAAAGATCGAACCCCAAAATCCCCTGTTAGGAAGTCGTATTAAAATATGTTGACATTTCGAGTATGAATTCTTACGCTGAATTAAAGGTAAACTTTTTGGATGCTTGGGTGTTAATAGGTTAAGGTTTAACAAAAATATGACCAAAAGGACATACTTGTGCTTTATACATTGGCTTAATTTAAGGCTGTTTTAAATGCGCCAATTTTAAGCCTCTTTTCCTGTGTGGACAAGATTTTCTGTGTGTTAATTATAGCATTAACATATTTTCTGTTATTTTTAATTGACCTACATATTTTCTATTAATTACGTACAATCCAGGTTGCTCATAACCTCTTTAATTAAATTAAAACTCAGTTCGGATACAAAAATACCCAACTGATTATTCACAGCAATTCAACCCCCTTAATACATGCGATATGCGATTGGATATTCAGATATGAGGTCACATTAAATTATTTAGAGTCCTAAATTATTTTCTGTTACTTTTTATTAATTTGATTGTATTAGATTTTTTATTTCCACTCCAGGTAGCTCAGTACTCCCTTAATTTAAATTAAACTCTGTTCGGGAGGCATAATTGAGTACTCAAGTAATTATTCATTGGAATAATACATTTTATGTTACATTTATTTTATATGTTTAAACCATATTCATTACATACAATCCAGATTACACAATATCCCATTAATACAAGTAATACCCAATTTATGGGTCTCAATCAAATTCACAATTAAGCTTTCTGTAACTCAAACAAATTTTCTGTGTATTTTTTATGTGCAGAAAAATGTTATTTGTTCTTAAATATTTTATTTCCGGTTTTTGTTTGAGTTAAAGAAGTGTTTAACATTGCACTTTTGTCAATATTTATTTAATATTATGTTTTTTAAACAAATAAACGACCAAAAATCGTCATTTTTATAGAAACAATTCAGTCGCTAGCACGTGTTCAATTGGATCGAGACGAAATTGAGTACTTGAGGGTTTTTTATGTCGCTAATTACGAATTTGAACTCTGATTTTGGAAATTCAAAATGGCCGACCAACATGCAGAGACATACTGAATCGAGATGAAACTGGATTCGCGGGGTTTTATGGGGTCTCTTATTACCAATCTGAACTCAGATATAGAAATTTTAGTTTTCAGATTTTGAATTTCCAAAATCTGAGTTCAGATTCGTAATCCCCGACCTCAAAAACCCCCGAGTACTCAGTTTCACCTGGATCAAGGAACATTTTGCATTTCGGTCGGCCATATTGTATCCGCCATTTTGAATTTCCAAAATCTGAGTTCAGATTCGTAATCAGCCACCTCAAATATCCCCGAGTACTCAGTTTCATCTGGATCAAGGAAATTTTGCATTTCGGTCGGCCATATTGGATCCGCCATTTTGAGTTTTAAAAATCTGAGTGCAGATTCGTCATCAGCGACCTCAAATATCCCCGAGTACTCAGTTTCATTTGGATCAAGGAACTTTTTGCATTTCGATCGGCCATATTGGATCCGCCATTTTGAGTTTTCAAAATCTGAGTGCAGATTCGTCATCAGCGACCTCAAATATCCCCGAGTACTCAGTTTCATTTGGATCAAGGAACTTTTTGCATTTCGATCGGCCATATTGGATCCGCCATTTTGAGTTTTCAAAATCTGAGTGCAGATTCGTCATCAGCGACCTCAAATGCCCCCGAGTACCCAGTTTCATGAAAAATGGTTAATCAGAAAAATGTCTGCCGCAAAGGGATAAATTGATAATATGTTGCCCATATTACTTGGACCCTAAATTTGAATGAAACTAATCGACGATCGAAATTTGATATTTGTGTTCCAAATGACTATCCAGTCGATTATTCAATTTGATATAATTTTTTTAGGCACTTTTATTTCGATATAAATATCATATTACCCATTTGTTTGTTTAGTAAATGACAATATTTGTTTTTACTTATAATAAAATGACAATTCAATCCATAGACCTGCTTCTGCATACGTTGGACTTCATTTCTAAAAAAAAATCTTTCAAATGGATAAAAAATTGTATGCTCTAGACGATTAAAAACATCAAAATCTCTAATCGACATAGTGTGCCGATTCGCATGTGACAATCACGCTGCGGCGGAGTAATACAAAACCAGACTCCCAAGCGCGCAACTTTCAATTACAAAGCGCGCGAAATTCAAAAATCATAATTCCGCTTTTATGCAATCCGTTACAAATAGATATCGCAACTTAAAGAAATTCAGTAAATACAGCGTCACGACCGCCATTTTGAAAATTTTTACAAAATATTCTACCAAATTATTTTTCATGCCTGTACCCATCAAATATTTCATTTTCGATGAATTTGGAGACAGTTTTGACGTTGTTGACGTGGAATGACACTTTTGTGATAACTTGAATAACAAAGTTTCCTCTTATTTATTGGATCAATTGAGATGAATGATACGTCAAATCTTGCCCAATCTAGACTAACATTTTCTAAATTAACGTAAAAAATTTTTAAATTAACATACAAGAATGCATATTCAGCTAAAAAAGCTGTAGCATGCACGTTTACTTACTATATTCATAGAATTATATTAGGTAAATATGTTTACTTTTTTAAAGATCCTTCACAGTCTTAAGATCGACTGTTTCCCTATTATTATATTAGTTTAATCAAATTGGGTTCACTTAATTTCTCCGATAGTTTATAAGCAGTTTGGTTCCTTACAATTTTTATGCATATTCATAAACTCGAAAAACGTAATTTTCAAAAAATGTAAAAGAAAATACCGAGGTGTCACGATATTTTGGTCAAATTAAAAGTCATCACCCATTAAACTAAGTACAAGTTTATCCGTTAATTTTTGTGAAGATTTTCAAGACGTTCGGTACATTATAATTTTTGAGACACCTGGTTTTGACATACCTGTGATATCTTTGCGGTACTTATGCGGTACGTATTCCCTATCTTCATATTCCGTCAGCTTTGTGAATCTGGCACACGAATTTTCATAATTGAAAATATAAAACCCTATTTCGATATAGTTTTTATTCTAGTTGAATCTAGTAAACGAATTTTGTTTCTAGTTGCATGAACAAAAAGGATACGAAGTGCAAAAGCCCAGCAAACTAATTTAAAAAATTGTTTGTTTCAATTTATAGTAAAGAGGAAACAATTCTTTTATTCAAAAACATAATTTTTGTTTAGTTTTTAATTTTCTTTTAGTTTCTTAATTTTTTAAAATTATTTAAGTTCTATGTAAATGTATCTTATTACCTCTTTACTGATCTCAATTTTCAAATAATTTCGATGCAATATGCGGATACTGGTACAGAACCGGAAAACGCGTACCATGGCGGCCATTTCCTGCTCCAGCGGCGGAGTCGACGGACGGGAAGCCTGCCTTCTATGCTTAATTTTTGACAAATCGAATCGTCTAACCGCTCAGTTTATTCATTTTTTCAAGCGCTACAACTTTCGTTTAAAGTGAAAAGTGATATCGTTTGATCGAGAAAAACGACGAAAATAAATTTGATCCCCCTCCGTCGGCTTTTTCTCGATAAATAATCATTTTAGGTTAGGTGTCATATCAAGAAAAATTGTAGAGATTGAAAATAGCTACAAAATGAGCCCTTTGTGAAGCATCTACGATGAAAATTACCTTCCTCCGCCCTTCCCCCTAAAAATGTAGAAATTATACGGAAATAAGTTCTCCTCCAATCCACCAACAACCTCTAAAAGGTTTTGTCCTGCTGTTTTAATTTGAAAGCAAACACTGTTTTTTTCTAAAATGACTGGACTACATCGTTGTCATATGAAATGAAAGAAACTTTTGCAATTTGTAGTTTCTTAAAAAAATTGCAATATACGGTTAAACTGTAGGATATTGCTCGTGATTGACATTAGAGATAAAATGAATGTAATTTTGTAGTTGTTTGTAGTTGCTAAAAAAAGTACTGCAAACGATTAAACTGTAGCATATTGCTTCTGATTTACCTTAGAGATGAAATTAATGTTTGTAGTAGTTTGTAGTAAAAAACGATTTCTTCTCTCCTACAAACGGAAATTTCTTCACTACAATCAACTACACAAGATTTTCTGTCGAAACAAAAAATGTTTATAAATTGTGTGCTTTTGTGCACCCCTCGTAAATTTGTTTTATGTAACTAGAAACGAAATTCATTTCATTACATTTAACTACAATTGAATTACAGTTGTACATTTTCAATTTCGAACAGTCGGGTGCCAGGTTCAGAAAGCCTATTCCATCGCAAAATATTGTAGCCGTATTGTTGCCGCACATTTGCCTTACATTTGCTAAGCTTCTAACATGCTGGTCGCGCGTTGGTAAGGAGCCGAATTATTAACCAAAAAGTATCGAATTTATCGCTAAATAACCGATGAAAAACCACCCTTCCAAAGAGGCGACCAGTCGTTTCTCGCAAAAATTATCTTAAATAACCGATTAATAACCGCTTTTTTAGAGCGTCACGGTTGTTTCTCCCAAAATTACAGCATAATAAACGATGAATAACTCATTCTTACAGAGCGTTGATCAGTTGTTTCTCGTAAAATTACCGCAGAATAACCAATAAGAAAAACCGTAGTACCATAGGGTGGATCGGTCGTTTCTATCAAAATTACCGTGGAATAACCGATAAAAACCGTTGTACCAAAGCGTCGACTAGCGCCGTTTTTCTCAAAATTACGGAAGATTAACCGATGAAATACCATTGTTTCAGAGGGACGACCGGTCGTTTCTTACTAAATTACCGCAGAATCACCGATAAAACCTGTCGTACAAGAGGGTCGTCCGGTAAATTCTGTCGTAACAATATCGCAGAATAATCGACAAAAAAACCGCTGTTCAAGAGTGGCGGTCGGTCGTTTCGGTCCAAAATTACCGCAGAATAGCTGACGAAAAACCGCTGTTCAAGAGGATATAATAGGTTATAATTATTTGTAATAACACGTATATGATGCATTTCACGTGAAGTGTCCACCTAAAAAAAAAAGTCCTTCAATCCAGCCGAATTTTTTTTCTGAGTTATCCTATACCTTAGTAAGTACTCCAGCAAATATTTTTTATTTTTATAAAAAATTGGAGGAGTGGGAGGGGGTCAAAGTTTTGAACTTTTTGATGACACTGTCTACTTTGTTTATTTACTATGTCTAATCAAGTATGTAAAAAAATTTTTCATAACATGATTTTTGCAGGATTTTTCCTGAACTTTCGATTGGCGTAGTCCATTTTGACCTGTTTTTTAATTTTGACCATGTTTTTTGGAAATTAAACATACATTTCGATTTTTTTCACCTTTGGGTCCGTTTTTTTTTTTTTTTTTTAATTTTTATCGGAAAGCTGAGACTTTTTCCTACAAAATACTTGAATTTCAAAATACCGTTTTTTTTTGTTCTCGAGAAATCGAATAAAGAAGATGCGCGTCACGTTAACGAGGCGCCTCAACGCGCCCTGCCGCGCCGCGGCCGCACAGTACTGCTATACGGAGTGTTTGATATTTCTGCCAATAGGTGGAAAACATATTTTCTCATAAGTGATATGCAATATTGTAAATATATATGCAGATGAAGCATATCGAGTAGTACATTGAAAATTTTATCGTAATACGATTTTCGACGAACACGAGCATTTTATATGATATATATTTTATATCTATTTATTGCAAATATTGAACTGCAAAGATAGATTAGAAGGGTGTTAGAGTGAACGTAGAGATCATTTAAATGCCTTCGGGCCATCCATTGCACCTCACTGCAAATAACTGTAGTATCATTTATATAATTTGTAAAATAAGTGTTTCTTTATTATTTTTTCTTCTTGGCGTTTTTTTCATAGGTTTACGTTTTCGTTCTCATATATTTTTTATTTCAATATGAATGCGGATAAAAAAAATCCCGTGTGGAGATCCACGTGTATTAATCCATTAAAAAAGACGGGCCACAAAATGAAAAGGAGTTTAATTAATGTATCTGAGAGTTTACGAGAGAAATATCCTGAACTTCCAGAAGGCTCAAAAATTTGCAAAAGTTGCCAGTTCGATCTTAAGAAACAATCAAAAAAATGTGAAGTTCAATCTTCACATGACGGACAATTTGAAAATGAAAACAGTCTTTTTGAGTCGACGAGTGAGAAAATTATTCTTTCTGATGAAAATTCAGATACGGAGGGTGATTCAGATTTTGATGTTCCGACAAAAAGTAATCAGACAAAATTAGAAAACTGCGATAATGCTTATTGTAAAGCAGGGATTACAACACTGAATCAAATAAAAGAAAAGTTTCGGGAATCAAACTCTCGGTCTGAGAGACTAATGTTGCTTACACTTGCACCGAAGGATTGGGGTCGCAAAAAATTAATGAAAGAATTTGATTCAACTGAACGGGAGGCAAGAAATGCTATTGAATTAGTGAAGCAGCACGGAATTTTGGCACATCCAAATAAGAAGAAAGGAAGAAATTTACCGGATGAGACAATTGCTATAGTAAACAAATTTTATGAGCGTGATGATATAAGTCGGTTGATGCCAGGGAAGAATGACTTCGTATCTATAAAGCAAAATAATGGAAAGCGTGAACATGTCCATAAAAGATTGCTACTTGCTAATTTGAATGAATTATACGAAGTCTTTAAAAGCGAAAATGCAAGCATTAGAATAGGGTTATCTAAATTTTCACAGTTTAGGCCATTAAATTGTATTTTTGCAGGAAGCAGTGGGTCTCATACAGTTTGTGTTTGCGTTTATCACGAGAATATGAAGTTGATGCTTAATGGAATTGATATCAAATATTTAACTCAAGATTCGAAATTGCCTTTGAAAGATTATCGCGACTGCTTAAACGCCATTGTGTGCTCCAACTCTTCCAGTTCTTGCTTCCTAGGTGACTGCAGAATCTGTCCAGGAACTGCATCAATCCATGAAATGTTAATTGAGTTATTTGACCAGCACGATATCGAAGAAATAAAATTCAATTCATGGATACAAAGAGATAGGAGCTCTCTGCAAACGATTATTATGAAACCTGATGAATTTGTTGATGACTTTTGTAAACGATTAGAATAGTTAAAAACACACGACTTTATCGCTGAACAACAATCACGTTTCGTAAAGGATCTGAAACAAAATCTGTTGCCTGGGGAATTTGTGATTTCTTGTGACTTCGCCGAAAATTATGCATTTGTTGTCCAAAATTCCACGCAGTCTTTTCACTGGAACAACAACCAGGCTACCATATTTACGGTAGTTATTTATTACAAGATGGACAATGAAGTGAAGCATAAAAGTTTGGCGATTATGTCAGATAATTTAACCCATGATACTGCTGCTGTTTATTCCTATCAAAAAATAATAATTAGTTATTTGAAATCAAATTATACACCAAATAAAGTATTTTATCTTACTGATGGAGCAGGCCAACAATTTAAAAATAAAAGTATGTTTGCTAATCTCTTAGCTCATGAAAAAGATTTTGGAATCAAAGCAGAGTGCCATTTTCATGCTACGGCTCATGGGAAAGGGGGTTGCGATGGCGTAGAAGCAAATTTAAAAAGGGGAGCAGCTCGAGCAAGTTTGCAATGTTCTTCCGCGAATTACATTTTGACTCCTGAAGCTCTGTTTCAATGGGCTAAAAAAAATTGCAAAGAAACAGAAGTTTTTCTCAGTAAAAAGGTAGATCAGGAAATAGATTTTAAAACAATAGAAAATAGATTTAAAGAAGCAGTTACAATCACGGGCACAAAAAAATATCATGCTTTTATACCTACAGAAGACGGAAAACTGCATCTAAAGAAATATTCTTTGGATACAACGTATGACGTGTTTCCAGAATTAAAAGGCCCGAACAGAAACTTTGTACAGAAAACCGGTACTAAAAGAAAAAGTTCCGACACGAATAAAAAAATAATAAAAGGGAAAAAATGTGAAAACAAAATAAAAAGATAAAAAACACGCTGAAAAGAAAAAAAATTATATAACAAACAATTTTTATTTTAAATTACGAAGCAAATTACAAAAAAAAAAATATAAAAAATGAAAATGCGAAAAAAAATATATAAAATGAAAATTCAAAAAAATATATATAAAAAATGAAAATACAAAAAAAAATATAAAAAAAGAAAATACAAAAAAAATATAAAAAAAGGAAATAAAAAAAAAATATAATGCAGGCTTAGATTATTTTAATGGCAGTCTCAACCCTGTTAAATGCAGAGAGTAGTTTAACAAAAAATTTGATATCCATGCAACCGACACTCAGAAATGACTTTAGATGCAGTTTTCCGTCTTCTCCTCCATCTCCTGATCTACCTTTTTACTACGAAAAAATTATGTGTCTGCAATTTTTGTAGCCTATCGGGACATTGCTAAATATGGTAGATTGGTTGTTGATCCAGTGAAGAGACTGCGTGGAATTTTGGACAACTAATGCATAATTTTCGGCGAAGTCACAAGATATCACGAATTCCCGAGGCAACAGATTTTGTTTGAGATCCTTTACGAAACGTGATTGTTGTTCTGCGATAAAGTCGTGTGTTTTTAACTGTTCTAATCGTTTACAAAAATTATCAGCAAATTCATCAGGTTTCATAATAATCGTTTGCAGCGAGTTCCTATCTGTTCATATCCATGAATTGAATTTTATTTCTTCTATATCGTGCTGGTCAAATAACTCAATTAACATTTCACGGATTGATATAGTACCTGGACGGATTCTGCAGTCATGTAGGAAGCAAGTACTGGAAGAGTTGGAGCACACAATGGCGTTTAAGCAGTCGCGATAACCTTTTAAGGCAATTTCGAATCTTGAGTTAAATATTTAATATCAATTCCATTAAGCATCAACTTCATATTCTCGTGATAAACGCAAACACAAACTGCATGAGACCCACTGCTTCCTGCAAAAATACAATTGAATGGCCTAAACTGTGAAAATTTAGTTAACCCTTTTAAAATGCTTGCATTTTCTCTTTTAAAGACTTTGTATAATTCATTCAAAATAGTAAGTAGCAATCTTTTTTGGACATGTTCACGCTTTCCATTATTTTGCATTATAGATACGAAGTCATTCTTCCCTGGCATCAACCGACTTATATCACCACGCTCATAAAATTTGTTTACTATAGCAATTGTCTCATCCGGTAAAATTCTTCCTTTTTTCTTATTTGGATGTGCCAAAATTCCGTGCCTCTTCATCAATTCAGTAGCATTGTTGGCCTCCCGTTCAGTTGAATCA
Source organism: Trichopria drosophilae (assembly GCA_030407085.1). Classification (NCBI taxonomy): domain Eukaryota; kingdom Metazoa; phylum Arthropoda; class Insecta; order Hymenoptera; family Diapriidae; genus Trichopria; species Trichopria drosophilae. The sequence continues at coordinate 58,222,296 of CM059584.1, read as the reverse complement.
AATTCTCTCATTAATTTTTTGCGACCCCAACCCTTCGGTGTAAGGGTAAGCAACATTATTCTTTCAGACTCAGAGTTTGATGCCCGAAACTTTTCTTTTATGTGATTCATTATTGTAATCCCTGCTTTACAATAAGCATTATTGCAGCTTTCTAATTTTGTCTGATTATTTTTTGTAGGAACATCAAAATCTGAATTTTCATCAGAAAGAATAATTTTCTCACTCGTAGACTCAAAAAGAATGTTTTCACCTACAAATTGTCCGTCGTGTGGAGATTGAACTTCACATTTTTCAGATTGTTGCTTAAGATCGAACTGGCATTTTTTGCAAATTTTTGTGTCTTCTGGAAGTTCAGGGTATTTCTTTCGTAAACTCTCAGATACATTACTTAAACTCCTTTTCTGTTTGTGGCCCGTCTTTTTTAATGAATTAATACACGTGGACATATTGAAAGAAAAAATAAATGAGAACGACAACGTAAACCTATGATAAAAACGATAAGAAGAAAAAATAATTAAGAAACACTTATTTTACAAATTATATAAATGATACTACAGTTATTTGCAGTGAGGTGCAATGGATGGCCCGAAGGCATTTAAATGATCTCTACGTTCACTCTATCACCCTTCTAATCTATCTTTGCAGTTCAATATTTGCAATAAATATATATAAAATATATATCACATAAAATGATAGCGTGTTTTTCTATTATAAAACGCTCGTATTCGTTGAAAATCGTATTGGTCCTGGCTAAAATGGAACTACTGACATAGGTCTCATATATACAATACACTAGGATAAAAAACATCGTATATATATTATAGAAAATATGTCAGTCACTTATTGGCAGAAATATCGAATCCTCTGTATAGCAGTACCGTGCGGACGCGGCGGGGCGGGGCGCGTTGAGGCGCCTCGTTAACGTGACGCGCATCTTTATTCGATTTCTCGAGAACAAAAAAAACACGGTATTTTGAAATTCAAGTATTTTGTAGGAAAAAGTCTCAGCTTTCCGATAAAAATTAAAAAAAAAAAAAAAACGGACCCAAATGTGAAAAAAATTGAAATGTATGTTTAATTTCCAAAAAACATGGTCAAAATTAAAAAACAGGTCAAAATGGTCTACGCCAATCGAAAGTTCAGGAAAAATCCTGCAAAAATCATGTTATGAAAAATTTTTTTACATACTTGATTAGACATAGTAAATAAACAAAGTAGACAGTGTCATCAAAAAGTTCAAAACTTTGACCCCCTCCCACTCCTCCAATTTTTTATATAAATAAAAAATATTTGCTGGAGTACTTACTAAGGTATAGGATAACTCAGAAAAAAAAATTCGGCTGGATTGAAGAACTTTTTTTTTTTTAGGTGGACACTTCACGTGAAATGCATCATATATGAGGTTTTTATTTACTTATTTTATGTTTTGTTATACATATCTATAATCATCTTTTATAGCTTTAAAAAAGATGCTCAGTATGTGTACGTAGGTACCATGTACAAATGTACAAATGTGCATGGTGAAAAGCCGAACGGTCAGGCTTATTATACGAATTACGGCGCTACTTTGCTAGAGGATTTCGACTCCCTCTAGAAAACTCTATTTGAATGATGGGTGCTGTTCGTCGAGACGTGTCGTGTCGAAATTACCGCAGAATAACCGCAAACTGTTAATCAAGAACGCCGACCGGTCGTTTCTAGCAAAATGACCGTAGAATAACCGAAAAAAACTATTGTGCCACATCGTCGACCGGTCATTTCACCCAAAATTGCAGTATAGAATAACCGATGAAGAACCGTTATTCCAGAGCGTTGACCAGTCTTTTCTCAAAATATTACCGATAATAAAACCACTGTAACAAAGCGTCGACTGGTCGTTTCTAGCAAAATGACCGTATAATAACCGATAACTCCTAGAAATGATCGGTCTTTTTTGTACAAAACTAACGAAAAATAAATAACAAGATAACCGATCTCTCTTGGTATTAACTAGCCATTATTTGGAAATTTTTTATGACATAACTGGAAAATAATTAATAACAAGTATTAGAGCGCAGGTTATAGACGATTTTTGAATGATTGCAGTATGCCTCGTTTACTTTTCTTCCAAAGTGCTGATTTGTAATTTTGCTTAAAATTTTCATCTAATACCAGATGATAAACCTGTGTAAATGAAGTCACGAAAATCACAATTTGTGGGCTGCCGGAGAACTGCAGAGAGTTTTTCTACAGAACTCTCGTTCCGCCCGTCGTAAATCCAGACATTATTTCGCAAGATGCATCCGTCTGACCCAAATTAATGTGCAAATGAAGAGCTCGCAATGTGAGAACCGTTCATATGCAACGAAATACTGCCCTATAATTTTTCTCCAGCTGTTTATAAACCTTCGAGGAACACAAAGCAACCAGCACAGTTCAGTGTTGAATTGGTGAACTACAGTTAATTGTGCCCAGCCATTTCACTCGTCCCATGTGCCATCCAACAACTTATGTGAAGGTTATGGCACCCAGTGACACTAAAATTGTTAACTCATTTAATGACGTTATCTCGATCATATAGATCGTATCTCGAATATTCGATTCCCACACATGTAGGAAAGGCTGGGGTAATTTGACCGTAAAATAGCTAAGCCATTTTAAAAATAATTGTAAATAGTATTATACAAATTATACAACATAAAAAAAAAAAAAAAATACAATTGTAAAGGCATTCGATCTAGCGACAAAATGCCTTATGTAAAATTTTATAAACATTTGTAAGACGCAAGAAAATAACGATGTAGTCGCTGAGTTAAAACCGCCAAACATGGTCAAGTCCCACGTGTGGGACACTTTGGCGGGTGATAATCTCGGTGATAACTAATGATGCTTTAAGGTAAACGTACCAGTACCTGAACATGTCCCAGTACCCGAACAAAAGTTGGTTTTTAAATGTTTGTCGGAGAAATTTTAATTGTACCAGAAATCTACAAAATAGAATAAAAATCCTGTCGTCTTTAAGTTCTGGAATAAATCGAATTCCATGCTTCCTAATCTTTCATTCGGTCTGTTCGGGTACTGGGACAACCCATTCCTTAAGCGTTCGGATACTGGGACATTTACCCTATGTAACTAAAGTGCGTAAAATCGCAGCCAGAGTAGCCAGATTTCATCGATAAATCGTCAAGTTTTCATTTGAAAAGCACATCCTCATCCAGTTTATTTAATGGCGTTCCTGTTTGCGGAAATATTTTTTTTTATGATTGGGATTGCTATTATTTTCTTGCGGTCATATAAACAAACTTTATTCAGTGAAAATTATGGAATATTCCGATGTCAACTATATTTTGAGGTTTTTACACAAATGTTGTAATTTTATTTACAAATATTACTGATATAGGTTTTTAATCTCTCATTCGGTGGTTTCTAATAAAAACTTGATGTCTTGCTATAAACAAGATATCGGTACAATTTTATAAAAGCAATAAGAAATTTAGAGGGTTAGCATTCTTAGGAAGTGATAACCGAGCCCCCCTGTAAAAAAGTTGTTTGGTTTTCATCGGGAAGAGTGAAATGTCGCTCTTAGAAATTAAGAGAGCAATTCTACGATCTCTAATTACAAATATAGTTAGTACTTAAAATCCACGTCCATACAGAGCCAGTATACGGTATATAACGTAGTTAGGCGATTGAACAAAAAAGAATGAATTTCTTGTCTTACGTGCGAATCATGGAGTTTTGCCGATGGTCATTTATACGCTATGACACTAGAATAAATTGTTGATAGTGAGTAAAATAAAATTTTGATACGAAATCAACCACATGTAATACAGAGACACGGTAAAAAATCGTAATTAAATTGCCCACATATAGCGTGGTAATTTTCATCTCGTTTTAATTTCCCTATGCTTAATGCAGTAAGTTTACAACATTACGGTTAGGGAGATTACAACGAGATGTAAAACTACCACATTGTACATGGACAACATAATTACGATTTTTTACAGTGTATGTAACATGACAGGTACTCTAACCTGCCAAAAATTCGGTAAACATTTTTAGCTTAAGCTAATTTAGAACATAGGAAAAAAGTTTTGGGAGTTTTCCTCTGGGCTGCCCACTTGCTTAAAGGCATCCCAGCACAGCAAAATACGAGGATTCTACATATTAAACATTATATATTTTAAACTAGGCATGTTTTCCTGAATTAATCTACCCTGCAGATAGTGTTCGCAAAATCATAGGATAAATCTTATGATTATCGGTATTTCATGATTTATCATATGATCTTACGAACATTTTCACCAGACTGCTAGACACAAGTGCTACTGAATAAATAACATCATCAAGATTTATTGCTTTTGAATAGGAAAAATTAAAATTGGACATCTGGCGGTTCTATTTTCAGGTTAGATAGTGTGACTGTCTTTTTCATAGACATAAATGATTATTATTAATTAAGTGGAATTAAATGCGTTCGGCTAAATCGCCACGAGTTCAAGTACCGCGACGGCAGTTATAAAACGTCGTAGGACTTTTCGTCGTTCGCCGGACGGCATCGATCAGCCCTTGGCCGACCGATTTCAAAATTACTGTCGATCGAAACAAATGAAAGATTAACCGTCTTTTCCCGGATTGTATCACGGCACTGACTCGACTATCAAAAATTAAAAATGCAATTAAAACGATTAAAAGGAAAATTAGTCTGAATAAAAGAACAGATGACACATTTTTTTTCTCAGTGAACGAATAAGGACACAATGCATTCACAAAGGAAATGGAAAAATTGAAGCCTATTTAATAAATTACTATTTATTCACAATTTCGATAAAATATGAACAGCAAAATCAATTACGGCCCGATATTCGCGAAACTGAAGGATAACAGCCGGTACTTACAAAATCCCAGCACTATCTATACACTCTTGCTCGCTCGCACGTTTTTCTTCCTTCGAGGGATCGCAGGCAGCAGCCGAGGGACGCTCGCAATCAAATATTATCGGACGCCAATAGGTCCTTAGATTGATCTTGATCATGCAACAGTGCCTCTTCTGTATATTCAAAGTATATTTAAACATAAACTTAAAACTAATTTGAATATTAATTGACGACCGAGCACGAGGTTCAACGTGATGGAATGAATGAAATGTTAAATTAATTATTAAATTAGCATTCACGTTACACCCCCGCCCAGACGCCGGTCATCCGGGATTCGGATATAGTAAATGGAAAACGTTCTAACAACATGCAACATAGGAAAAACACTCCACAAAATACTAACAAATACTTCAGAAAACACGGTCATATTACTTGGAGTAGGAAAACGGGACCATTAGATCCCCTAATCGCATTCAATATCTCGCGTGCTAATTCATTGATAGCTAAATTATACTCCTAGTAGCATACCTATGTCTAATCGGTTGCACCGGCAACTTCCCTCGGTCAACCTTTCGCGGTCGACATCATTAGTGTCAGATCGAGCCTTATCCGCATCTAGAATCGGTGTGTCGGCTATTTCCGCGTCCGCTGATGTTTATTTACGAATACTTTTCGGCCTACCGCGTGGTCGATGCACGACTTTATCGGCCCTATGTACATCAGCCTGAACAGTCAGCTGTGTGCGTTCTAACTCTTCTGGTTCAGACTCAGACGGTAGCTGTTGTCCGATGTCGTCTTCTTCTGCTGGAACATCTTGATCGGTTGAGGAACTACTGAAGGACACGTCAAATTCTTCATGAAACTTTTTCAGTTGACTTACATGAGTTTTTCTGATCCATTTGCCACATTTATCTCGTAACTCATAAACGTTAGACCACATTCGGGCAGCAACAAAATATGGTCCGACAAACTTTGGAGCTAGTTTGGCTGCGAAACCGTGAACGGTCGAAGACAATACATGATTTCGTTTTAAAACTTTTTCTCCGACTTTAAATTGTACATCCCGTGTCTTGGCATCATAATAGCTCGCCTGACGTTTTTGAGCTGTCTCAATTTTATGTGTGACACCCTGATGAATATCTCGCAGGTTGCGCATCATTGTAGTCCAATCCCGAACTAAGTGTTTTTCTTGGCATTTATCTGCCTGATTATCTTCTTGACGTCTACGATGATTTGATAGAATTAATTGTCGTCCGAAATTTAATATTGCTGGACTTTCTACATTTCATTCATGGACGGCAGTATTATAGGTGAACGCAAATTCTGCAATATGTTCGTCCCATAATCTATGATTTTCATCGACAAAAGCCACAATCATGCTGTTTAGCGAACGGTTATTCCGTTCAACGGGATTTGCTTGAGGATGGTTAGATGGGTTTGTTGAGGGTTTAATTCCCCTCTCCTTCAAGTACTTTTGAATCTTCGGATTACTGAAGGCCTTACCATTATCCGTGTAGAAAACTTCTGGAGTTCCGAAGTATATGACAGTTTTCCCTTCGAATGATTTAATAACATAAATCGTATTCACGCTTCGGACGGGTATACATTCCACCCAACGAGTGAAAAGGTCTTGATAGACTATTAAGTATTCTTTTCCTCGAAGACTTTTAGGGAACGGACCCATGGCGTCACTTTTTTCCACAGACCTGGCACTATCCTACGGCCCATTTTACCAGCTGGAGCTACTGGTGATATTTTACTCTTCTGACATACCACACAGTTTCGGACATACTTGACAATGTCACGACGCATCGTCGGCCAATAATAATATCGGGCGACACGATCATATGTCTTCCAGGCCCCCATATATCCAGCTGTCGGAAGGTCATGGTTTTTGTGCTGAATTCTCCTAAAATCTTCATTGGGCACCACTAATTTCCATGCTTCCTCATCATCTATGATAACATCCAAGATCGGATCAGGACGATAGACATATAATCTTCCGCCAATTACTTTCCAATAAGGATATTTATGTGGGTCTTCTTCAACCTGTTTCCGTTTTTCCAAATACCAATTGTCTTCCGCCAGAAGTTCCTCTTGAATGGAATTGATTTGGATTTCGTCATGCGTCACGTGACGCATCGAGCCTTTTCGATGTTCGACCGTATAGTCAAATCCCTGAAGCTCTAATGCCCACCGAGCTAATCTTCCATTCGGGTTTCGTAAATTACAGAGCCACCGAAGACAACTATGGTCGGTAATTACTTTAAAATGGTAGGGAACGCGATGGTTAAGTGGTTAGCATGCTCGCCTCGTAAACTGAACGTTCCTTAGGTCGTAAGTTCGAATCCCCGTCCGACAACTTTTTCTGATTATTTCCATTGCGGATAATTCAGGAAACCTTGCTCGGCGAAGGTACGAATTTGGGACTGCTACCGACATCAGTCGATAGTTATCGACACCGTGAATGGTTTTTCCGTGGTCGACGCTTCGTCAATATTGTCTTGAATGAAAATAAGACAATGTTTTCCATGCGCCTGCTACGGCACAGGCCGCCGACTAACTGTGTCGATTATGTGTAGTATTTGTGATTGTTTACTTGTTTGTAATCGACGGTGTCGATTATGTGTAGTATTTGTGATTGTTTACTTGTTTGTATCGTCCTGTGTGGGATGATGACTAAGCCTTGCCCGATTAGCCATAGATGACATAAAGTTGGCAAGTAAATCTGACCAATGTATGTATGTATGTATGTACTTTAAAATGGTAGCCTTCCACGTATTCTCGGAATTTCCGAACGGCCCACAGAACGGCTAAGCATTCCCGCTCTGTCACAGAATAATTCCGTTCGGTTGGAGATAACGTTCGACTGGCACTCGGCAGCACACGATCTACACCGTCAAACTCTTGAATTAGGACGGCTCCTAGTCCCGTATCGGTGGCGTCAGTTTCAATTGTGTACTCTTTTGTAAAATCTGGCCGATGCAGAATTGGCGCAGTACTTATCAACTAGTTGATCTGGTCGAAAGCAAGTGGCTGATTCTGACCCTACGTATAGGGTTGATCCTTACGAGTCAGTTGCGTTAGAGGTTCGGAGGGTCGTGGCAAAGTCAACCAAAAACTTTCGCTACCACAATGCCATGTCTAAAAATCGGCGAAGTTGCTTTAAATTCCACACAAAATCGCCATGTTCATGTTCATTGTTCATGAACAAATTTAAGGAGACGAAAAATCAATTCTCAGTATTATTTATTTAAAAAATAGCGGATTGATACATGTTTACCGAACCGAGGTCAACTCACATTCTAAGTAATAACAACATTCCTTGCTTGAAACTAGTCACAAACTAATAGTGTTTTGCGATTTAGGTGGGAGAAGTAATTTTAAAGTAGACCAGTAACAACTAGATAAAGAGAGATTAAATAAATTCCAAGGGTAAAAGTGTAAAAGGGTAAATGATGCTGAAACTCGCAAAAGTAGTGGTTCTCATTTTAAACCACAAATAGGCATTGATACTTACATTACATGAATACAGGGGACAAAAATGACAAAAGTCATTTGTATAAAAGCCCCTACATAAAATAAGCAATGTATGTATAATTGGTAAATTACAATTCTTAAAGAGTATCTAGTACCTTTCGACATGTATCTCAAGAACCAAATTATGTTCGGGGCTGACATTTTTTTTGAGAACATCCCAAGAGAAATTAAAATCAATTCCACGTTGTAGAAAAAATTAACAAAAATTCTAGCTACTACTATAACGTCCTTAATGAGCAAATAGCATACTTCCACATGTATCACAAGAACCACAATATTTTCAGTGCTCAAATTTTTTTGGAGAACATCACAAGAGCAATTAAAATCAATTTATTTAATTATTTATTTATTTTATTTATTTATTTATATACGGGCATTTCTGCCCTTTAAACATACAAACAAGTATACAATTTTACCTTTTTACGCCAAAAAAGAAAAATTACAATAAAACGACATATTTCCTATACTAGTAACATGGCGTTGACTGAAGCTTGATTAGTTTTCACATTTATTCATAAAATCTAAATAAATTATCCGCTGACAATATTTTGAATCTCACATACGAACTAACTTCTCGAATATTATTATTTAATGCATTCCATGCTCGCTTAAGTCGTGGAACCGGAGAAAAGAATAAGTAGTTACTTTTGAGAGTAGATTCCGAGATGGTACGAGGATTACGAATAGAGTATGAATTGGTTCTGTGTGGAAATAATGTAGATAAATTCGTATCCGATAAAGATGTTAAAATACTATACACAATCAATACATGATACGAATGTAGTGATTTTATAGTAGGGAACTTAAACTCAGTGGCAATGGCATTATAGCTGTGGTCGAGATGCGACATAGGATGTCCTGACTTAAAAGTAAGGAACCTGAGGGATTTTCGAAGTACCCCCTCTACCATATTAATGTCTAATTGGGTATATAGAGACCAGATCGGAGACGCATAAGTTAAATGCGGTAATCCTAGCGAGCGTATCAGATATGAAATAGTATGAGGGTCTTTAAAGTCCGAAGTTGTCCTCCGTATAAACCCCAACATCCTAAGCGCTTTTGTACGGCAATAAGCTAAATGATCGGTGAAAGAAAAGTCTTCACGGACTACTACGCCAAGATCAATGTGTTTGGTGACTCTGGTTAATTGCTTATCATTCAGCTTATATTCGAATTCAAATTTTTGCGATCCTCGACGAAAGCTTAAGCATTTACACTTCTCTACGTTTAATTTAAGGGAATTCCGCTCAGTCCATTCTCTAATCGAGTTCAGATCTTTTTGCAACTTTGACGCATCCATCGGGGATAAAATTTGAGAGAAAAGTTTAATATCATCTGCAAAAATCAAGAACTTTGAAAACCGTATAAACTTATTTATGTCGTTAATATAAAAGGTGAAAAGAATCGGTCCTAAGTGGGATCCTTGTGGAACTCCAGAAGGTACCGTAATGGATGGCGAAATACCGTTCTTAATTTTTACACATTGTGATCTATTTCATAAGTAAGATTGAATCCAACGCATAAATGAGCCTGGAAAACCAATATGGTTTAATTTACTCAACAAGATGTTATGGTTTATACCGTCAAAGGTTTTTGCAAATTCTAAGTATATAGTATCTACTTGTGAATTTACAGCTAGAACATTTGAAACAAAGTCTGAAAACAATAGTAAATTTGTGACCGTCGACTTTCCTCTGCGGAAACCACGTTGATTTTCAATAATATGACTCGATAGTACCTCATATAAACGATTGGCTACTATAGAGTCGAAAAGTTTCGGAATACAACTAATTACTGCAACCGGCCGATAGTTTTCGACATTATTTTTATATCCATTCTTGAAAATAGGGGTAATAAAAATTTCTTTCCATTTTGATGGAAAAACACCATCGTTCAACGAAGCATTAAGAGATAGCACAATGGATTGAGCAGGGAGGTCAAACAATTTTTTATTAAGATAGAAGAGATGCCATCAGATCCTTGTGTATACGACGATTTTGTGTTAGCTACTGCATTCGTAATCTCACTATCAGAAATGATAAATTTATCTATTGAATGGCGACTAACAGTATGCTCTACTAACGGGTTAGAACTCGTAACAGCGGAGTACACTAAGGAGAAATAATTATTAAATAGAGAAGCTATTTCATTTTTATCAGAAGATGAGTTATTTTTATATTTCATATTAGATGGCATTGCATTACTATCACGGGAAGAATTTATAAAAGACCAAAAAGCTTTAATGTTCGTTTTCGACTTTGTCTCAATGTCAGCGATATACTTTTTATAGAGTGCTTTCGATTCTTTTATACACCTCGCACGAATCTGTTTGAACTCTATAAAATCCGCGGGTATTTTAAATCGTTTCCAACTACGGTGAACTCTTTTCTTTGCGAAAACAAGATCTTTAAGTTCACTATTCAACCAAGGTGGGAAATGACATGAAGTTAGACGCATTAACGGAACATGTTTCACGACGCTACTACAAACAGTTTTATAAAAATTTGACAACGACTTTTCGATGTCGGGTTCGTCCATAACATCCATCCAATTGGCACTAGCAAGTTCCCTGTCGATCTCAGAAAAGTTCGCTTTATTATAATTCAAAGATGTAAAATTAAATATAGAAGATTCAGACTTTTCACAAGTAAGATAAAAAAACGCGTGAATATGGTGAGCATCTGTCGGAATTAGGAAATCCGGACTGTAATGATATGAAGTGTCAGAAGGAGATGAAAACACGAAATCTAGAGAATAACCCTTGCTGGGATGAACAGGGAAATACTGAGACAATTCTAAATATGAAAAGATATCATTACAAACGATCGGAGCCTGTTTAATCTGAGGCGGGGCATACCCGACGGCTCTAAATCCCGACGACCCCCAAACTATATTCGGCAAATTAAAATCGCCGGAAATTACCCACGGAACATCGGTAAATCGTAGCGCAATATTTTCGATCAAATCGGAAAATAAATTATAATCTTCAACTGACGCAGACGGAGAAAAATAAGACACGGACACTAACTTTCTCGACGAATACGAACTAATTAAAACAACTAAATGTTCCGAATATAAAAACTTTGACGATGACACAACCGAACATGAAATATTCGATTTCGTAGCAATCAAATCTCCACCTCCGCGTTGATGAGAAGACGAAGATCTGTCCGTCCGGAAAATTGTAAACCCGGGCAGACCTATTTCAGATTCCATGATGTCATCATATAACCAGGTTTCCGTAAGGATGATAACATCCGGTCGGGGTTGAATTATCCCAATGCTGCTGCGAATATCTGCCAATTTCGTCCGAATACCTCGAGCATTTTGGTAGTAAAGAATTAGATTGCCATAACTCTTTATGCCCCCAGATGTTATTAATGAGGTATCATTATTCCGATTATTTTGAGAACATGTAGTGCGGACACGTCTGTCATTCTGATGAAATGCACTAGAAATCCGGAAATTTGAATAAATATCAAAATTTCTGTTTAACTATGTTCTCAAAATCTTCCACGGAGTCGATGGAATGGATGGTATCGTTTGCATCTCGAAGATGAATTGAGGATCCTCGGCGAAAGATTTTCAACCCGTTTTGTTTTGCAAACACACGTGCTCTGGTGAATAATTTGAAGTGTTCCTTTGGTGAGAAATCGTTGATAAAAATTTCGGAGTTTAAAGCTCTCTCCGGAAAAATCACATTTGAGCTGAATGATTTGAACCTCCGGCGCGCCTGTAGAAGAGTGTTCCTCTTTCCGCGTGAAGCAAGACGCACGAAAATGTTTCGAGGCCGCGACAAATTTGGCAAGGCCGTGCCTGTCGATGCCGTGACAGCTGGTGACGGATTATTAGTATTTAATCGAGGAGGGGGCATGCGGTTTACCCTTTCCACCTCCGAAGAGAGGAGGGGAACACAAAGAGCTGCAGCGACAACGCATACCGAATCAACAGCAACCTCGTTAACTGTTTCAGGTACTCCACTGATAATTAAGTCGCACTGATTGTCAAGATACTCGATAGATGTCAATCGCTTTTCTATTTCTCGATTACGCTGCCGGAGACTTTGATTTTCTGCCGACAATGCCGCTACTTGCAACTGCAATTCTCCCAATTTTTCAGTCTTCGTTTCAATCACACTCAGTCTACGGTTTTGTTCATCAACGATAGAACGGATATCTGCCGAAAAGTGATCAAATTTAATAGACATAGAATCCGATTGTCTTCGGAGATCGGTAATGCCGTCGTTCATTGCATCGATTACTGACAATTTCCCCAGTATTAGGTTTAGCTGACTCGGTTCGCCAGAACTCCGATTTTCTTCGTCCACTCTTTGGCGTTTCGATGTTATTGAGGATTTTGGAGACGGAAGATGTTTTGATTTTTGCCCGGTAGGTTTTTCGGTCGAGTTACAACAACAAAAAGTACCAGCTTCGTTTCGAAATTCAACCAGTATGCAGATAGAATGAGCTGCTCCCTGACAGTTAATGCAGAATTCTGAAGGAGTTGGATCATCTCGTCCACAATAAATGCATACTTCCTTATTTACGTCAAGTGATGATTGTGATATCGACATTTTGTTCGTAAATATTAGCGACGTCAATCGTAATAATTGTCCACAAGCGCGGGTGCAGAAATTCAAATCGAAATTCGAATCGTGACAGTTAAGTACTTGACACGTTGAATAAAATTTGTCAGTGTTATAAAATATAATTTCAAGACACAAAAGAGAGACAAAATTAAAATAAAAAATAATCACATCACAAAAGATAATAACATTCAATGTACACTAAATGACAAACTATTTAGAATGTCATATCTAAGAATGTCAATGTTCGTTAATCTTTCCTCGTCAACGAGACCGCCTAGATCACACGGTAAATTCGAGCACACTTTGTCTTAAAAATGTCGCGATGTAGTTTCAAACTTAGATAGATTTGATAGACATCAAAAGAACCATAAATGCAGTTAACGAAGAGACAATGTACGGACTCGGAGCAGAAACAAATACCCCCGCTCACGACGAGTGTCTGATACGAACTGTGATTCAATTATCAATTATCAAGTTTCTATTATCATTATCATTGTATTATCAATTGTAGATTATCAGATGTAGAAAAAATTAACAAAAATTCTGGCTATTAGTATAACCTCCTTAATGAGCCAATAGCACATTTCAACATGTATCACAAGAACCAGAGTATGTTCGCGGTGCTGAACTATTCAGGAGGCAATTTTAAGAGCAATTAAAATTAATTCCGTGTTGCAGAAAAAATAACTAAAATTCTAGCTATTATTATAACGTCCTTAATGAGCAAATAGCACATTGCGACACATATCTGAAGAACCAGAGAATGTCCGGGGCTGACATTTTTGATAGAACATCTCAAGAGTAATTAAAATCAATTCCATTTTGTAGAAAAAATTAACAAAAATTCTGGCCATTGTTTTAATGCTTTTGATGAGCAATTTGAAAATTTCAACACCAGAATTGTTGTTATTTTTTTCTACAACGTGGAATTGATTTTAATTGCTCTTGAGATATTCTCCGAACAATTTCAGCCTCGAACATACTCTGGTCCGTCTATAGATACATGTCAAAATATGCTAATTGCTCACTAAGGTCGTTTTACAAATCGCCAGAATTTTTGTTAATTTTTTCTACGTGGAATTGATTTTAATTGTTTTTGAGAAGCACTCATTAAAATTTCAGCCGCGAACATATTATTACAAAGATTATTTCAAAACAATGATCCCAAATAAGATTGTAACAACAATGAATCCAGTTTATTGCCAACCATAAAATTATAAAATGAACATGTTAATAGATTTTTATCATTTTTAAATATTTAACACATTTTCTATAAACTTCGGCATTTGTGCGTACAGGTAGTCTAACAAGGCGTTTTCAGAAGATTTTTACTGTCACGCAACAATGGTTTTGACGGTTTTTCGCAGATATATTCTAAGCTTACAATGTATGGGTCTGATGAAACAAGAATTAAATGAATCACGTCGGTCATTGTGTGGATCCTGGAGTCTTTCCTCGTGTAATATTGACGACTAGATTTTACGAATCTGTTTCGTGCTTCGAGGGGTTCCTCGAAAAAAAATCCGAGAGGCAGTGGCAACAATTTAATTATTTTCGCTCCATGTATACGTACCAATGCATTGAAGCAGGCATGCAGTACCAATTGTACTTAGACACATATAGTTTTGCTGTCGCTGAAGCGTAATCGTCGAATTTTGTTGCGTCGATATTATAGGTACAGGACATTGTTTGAAAAAATGATATATAATCTATATATTAATGTTTCATTGACTCCAGTGATTTTAGCAGTCGTTTGATAATTCATGAAAAATGATCGTGCCGTGTTTCCGTCATTCGTTGTACCTGTACCCTGTTTCGGAACATCAACTAACAATCCCAACTGCCTTCTAAATTCCTGTTGAATCATTTTTTTTTCGATTTTCACATATTTCTCTGTTGTTCTTAGTTACAGTCCACGATTTAAATTACAAACAATAGGCAATGTGTAATATACATTCCATGAATCTTATCCGTGCATGGAGCGTGGATAGTCCAAACTGCAAAGTACCTAGCTTCAGTTCCTTATGCCTCAATAACTCAAACTTGTTCATCTCACTCGGCTTGCACCCACATATACAGCATACCGATGAGGATGATGTTCCAGTAATGTGTTGTGCAACTTTACTATCTACCATGGTACACTGTAACTTGTGATTCACGGACACTTCGCAGGTGCCAATTACTGGTTTTGTCGAAATAAGATTATGAATTTCGTCACAGATGGTGTGTACACAGACAAAATTTTTTGAGGCGTTTCTTTAGGATGCTCTATCATTTTTGGTCTGCAGTATTTTTCAGAACCTGGTTTTGGATTTTTCCAAACTACTGAATTTGAAATTAAGTCTGTAATTTGAAGTGGAACTACTGCAACAGAAAATATACTCTCGTCCGAAAAGTTTGTATTCGAAAATTTTTGTTTATATGATGAAAAGCCGGAAGCTCTGTCACAGCCCCACTTACAAATAAGTTGTAGATCGACTGTGTTACTTGGATAAATAGTCTCTGAACAATGAGATCTAACAGTGCTTGTAGTTTTATAGTAGCACTTGACTCAGTAATCGCAATCGCATCTGGTTCACTTTTTTCTACTATCGGCAATTTGTTTATTATTTGGTAGGACATTAACGTTATGGTTTTTTAATAACTTGCGCATACTTTTGTATTGAGACACGGACAATTTTGAGTTAATCACTTCTGAAAGAGAATTATCACTTGATATCGAGGAATGATTTTGACCACTTGTGATGTTTGGCACATTGTCTTCAGCTTCTATAGTACAATTAATTAGAACTTCGTTACCTAGATTCTCTTGTAGATTTTTTGTAATTCTTGTAATCTTCTTTTTTTAGTGTTGTTCGAACACTCTGGGAACGGGTTCAATTTCATTTTCTTTCCGTAGTTACTTAAATTGACAGATATGCAGGGAATTGTAAACTCTGCTTTTGACCATTTTTCATTTAATTTCAGAAACCTTTCTCGATTGTACAACGGATTTCTATACAGTTTCATACACTGGGAAATGAATATTCGATTGAATTTTTGTTGTAATGCTTGTACGTGTTCATCGCTTAACGCACAACAGCCTTTTAAGTATTCTATTACAACATTTGGTAATCTATAATCACTTTCGATGAGCTTTAAAGCTAACAATTTATTGGTCATAACCTGGTCCATTTTGAACAATTATAAATTTGCTCGTATATAAATAAACAAAGAAGTATAACACTGCGAGAACGAATGTTGATTACATTTTTCAGTATAACCGTACAACACACACTTGTTAAAATCGATAAAAGTTCCGAAATTGAAGCCAGCAATTACAATCTGCCGTTATGTTGAGGTTACCTGTTTGAAACGTAATTTTGTCTGAGGTGACAAATGCATGCCATGTAGATTATAAACAAATAAAATTGATAGTGAAACAGATTGTAAATTTAAAAATTGTGCTTTGGAAAATGCTTGAAACCGATCAATTATATCAAAATATAGAAATGTATCTACATATAATAAATATCTAAATGGGGTTTATGTCCGTTTCTTACTGAATATAGTTATCAACTTAAATAGGTTCAATAGCAATATGGTAATATTTACTCAAAATTCGTTCTGAATGTGGAATTCTATAAATTTGAACAAGAAAATTTATACAGACCGCAATGTAATCAATAAAAAAGAAAAACAAGTAAATGAAGATAATTTTTGGAGTAAGTGAGCAAATTACATTTTAATAAGGTAATTTATTCAATCAGATCTTTGATCTAGGGGTCTAATCAATAGCCTGCCAGAGTGCGAATTTGTATTTTAAATTCGAAAAGACATTCCAGATGGTTTTGTAACTAGTGTTTTCTTCCATACATATATAAATTTTCTATTCGTGTTATTATGGGATAGGCTATAGAATTAAGTTTAAATGGTACTTAAATGATATTTATATAATATTTATATAATGACATTTATACAAATGAGTTTTGTCATTTTTGTACCCTGTATTCTTGAATTGTACGTATTAATGCCTATTTGTGGTTTAAAATGAGAACCACTACTTTTGTAGTCCCGTATTGACTCGGCTGGTTGGCCTATACCCCACTTGTCTCATGACCTGTAATATTGGATCGATCATTTTGAATTTTCTAAATCGGATATCAGACTCGTCATCAGCGACCTCAAAAACCTAGAATTATTGTTGTCGCATAAAAAAAATGAATGTGAAGTTTTGAATATCACGATTTTGTTTATAAAATTGTTTATAACTATTATTTCTCCCGCCTAAATCGCAAAACACTATTAGTTTGTGACTAGTTTAACGCAAGGAATGTTTTTATTACTTAGATTGTGAGTTTAGCTCTGATTCGGTAAACATGTATCAATCCGCATACATTAATACGCTATTTTTTAAATAAATAATACTGGGAATCGATTTTTCGTCTGCTTAAATTTGTTCCCAATTTGTTTAGCTTTAATTTAAAAAAAACAAATCATGCCGATCGAGTATGTAGTTTTCCTTGAAAGGTGATCTGTATAGCAACATTTCATTTTTCCACACTGTGCGGAGGTCGACAGCGGTCCGAATTCATACCTTCGCCGAGTAATGTTTACTTCGTCGATTTTCCAAACAAATGGAAAACAAACAGAAGAACATTTCTCGACGGGGTTTCGAACTCGAGACCTGGAGAACGTTCAGATTACGAGGCGAGCGTGCTAACCACTTAACCACCCCGTTCTCCAAAATTACCTATATACAAGCAAACAAACAAAAATTCCATCGATAAAAGAAAAAATTATTTAAAAATGTTTGTCCTTATATCGGATTTATTTTAGTCTTAATTGTCGACTGATTAATTTTCCCGATGGTTAATTGACATTTTCGCACGACATTCTATTAATTAATGCTATTTCCTAACAGGTTTTCCTCGTTCCCAAGTAATATTGTCGGTCTACAATAATTTCAAAATCTTTTGTATATAAATAAAAATAAAATATAGTTGACCGTTACAATTATTATTTTTCAGACTAATTATTCCTCATCAAATAAAATTGCAAATAAAGTCAAACGGCAAATTAAAAAAAAAAAAAAAAAAAATATATATATATATATATTAAATAATATGGGTTCTATAACATTTAAAATTTCAGTATGTATACAAAAGACATAACATCATTCATATAGTCGCATTAACTAGTGTCTGTTAATTTGAAATATAAATTATCGGTCGTTAACCCTTAGTCGACTGACCTATAAATCAATAAACAATTTTATTAACATTCTACTAATTGTATTGAAAATAAATGCAATTCTATATTTTCTAAAGTTCTAAATAAAATTCAGAATTGTATTTTAACATTAATTATTGCGACCTTGCCTCATGATCAACATCATATATATAATCCTGAAAAAATAGACATATAATAAGCGAGAATAGCGTATTAATTGTTAATTAATAATATAATATTTTGTTATGCTGTTATAAATATTATGCTTTAGGATAAAGACTAAGAGGAACGCGATGGTTAAGTGGTTAGCATGCTCGCCTCGTAAACTGAACGTTCCTTAGGTCGTGAGTTCGAGCCCCGGCAGGGAAAACAGCTATTCGAAATGTATTCAAGCAGCAGCTCGCAATGTTAATTATTTTATTTACTTTTTCACACTTTTCTCACTTTTGATTTTAACAATTAATAAATTATAATAAAAACTTCATTTTAGTTCGGGTGCTATTTTATAACCATGGCGTGACTGGAATGCATCGCAGAATCTTTTTGAATATCCGAACTGTCAAATTCGATTTTTATTTTAATATTGTTCATAATTATGTTCGGGCGCCATTTTGTAACTGTCTTTTTCATAGACATAAATGAAGATTATTAATTAAGTGGAATTAAATACGTTCGGCTAAATCGCCACGAGTTCAAGTACCGCGACGGCAGTTACAAAACGTCATACGACTTTTCTTTGTTCGCCAGACGGCATTGATCAGCCCGTTGTCGATCGATTTTAAAATTACTGTCGATCGAAACAAACGAAAGAAGAACCGCCTTTTCCGTCATCGTATCACGGCACTGATTCGACTATCAAAAATCAAAAAACCGTATAGTAAATTTCAAGCAAATTCATTTGTATTTTAAAAATTATGTCCACCATAATGTATCCGCCATATTGTATCCGCCATTTTGGATTGCAAAATCTGATTTGAGATTCACAATCATCGAGCCTAAAAATTCAAGAAAACAATAAGTTTTAAGAAAATCCATTTAAATTTTATAAATTATGTCCACCATATTTTTTCCGCCATTTTGAATTTAGAAATTCTGATGTCAGGTTCTTATTCCGCGACTCTCAAATACTCTGAATAATAGGTTTCAATAAATGAAACCAATATACTAAAGCGATATATATTATTGGAAGAATATTTTCACTTTTTTCCATTTATGAGCTTACTGTGCGGTCGTTCAAAAAAGTTTTTGTAATTGCGGGCGTAAAGTTCGTGCGTAAAGTACTTTTGATGCCTATCTTTCGCTCGTAAAGTAAACTTTTAGGCACTCCCGACGACGAAATTCGTAAAATGACCGGTCGTGCGTAAAGTTATACTTTACGCACTCAAACAGGCATCAAAACTTTACGCACTCACTTTACGCGCGCAAATACAAAAAATAGGATACCTAACACGTGTGCAAAGTATAACTGTTACGCACGGGTCGTGAACTTATCACATCACTCGGCAATAAAAGTATACTTTACACCCTTGTTAGGTAATGTACTATTTTTTAAATAAACGATCATTATGATTTCATCATTTCATCATTTCTAAAAGAAAATATCTTTTGCTCATGAAAAAATATTGATTTTTGGAAAATTTACATCAAATTTTCGAGAAAACGATTATTTCCCATATAAAGTACATGGGAAACTTCATGGGCCCGGCGGCACCATTAAATATCGAGGAATCGCAAAACAAAAAAATACGTGTCTTGTTACTTTTAAACATATCGGCTTTGTGGTTCAGGCGGTTAACGCACTGGACTAAGAAGTCGTAGGTCGTGAGTTCGATCCCCGGCTGGTGAACAATTTTTCGATTTCGTTTCCAAGCAGCAGCTCGCTGTTTGTAAGACGAGCCACGTTGTTTGTGTTTACGTTTCGAATGTATTGTTTATCTGGCGAAAATCGACTCATGACCGCTGCTGTAATAATAAACTTTATTTATGCGATGTAGGTTTCTGCAGTCCTACATTTCATACACAAATGTGAAGTATGGCGCCATCTTCGTAAGTCGATCTGCATCTCTCGCAAAATCATATAGTAAATAATAAGGCAACAATTGAGTAAAAAGGGCGATTCCGCCCGTTAATTAATTAAAAAAAAAAATAATTAACATAGAACAATTCTGGAGAGGTGTCCCAATTAAAATTCGCTACTTCGATTTTTTGCCGTAGTCGAGCCTTGAATTTTTTGGCCAGAATAGGGTCGATGATGGAGACCATTGCTCCACTATCGTGCATCGCCAACATTGTATTTCCCCCTATTTTTACCTCTATAAAATACCTGCTGTCTATTGTCGCTATCTCGGCTTCTAATTCTATCTCCGAGGGCATCATCACTTCTTTCTCTCTTATCGCTAACTCTTCTTTCTCTTTGCGCACTATTTTCTCTTTATCTAACCCTGTTGATTGGCCGTAGAGGGCATGGTGTTGGATAGCCCTCCGGCCTTCCCGTTTCCCCATTTCTCATGTAGAGCAGTTCAGGGTATACATGACGCAAAGGGGTTACCCGAAGTTCCGCAAGTGGGCGAGAGGGTCCAAATGGTTTTGTCGGGCAGGCATATGCTGAGTGTCCTGGCCGTTGACACGAAAAGCAAACGCGATGAGGGCACTCAGCCGATCTGTGCCCTACTTGGTGACAAGTAAAGCAGAGACGACTAGGGCACATCGCGGCCCGATGTCCTATAGCCTGACAATAATAACAGTCACAGATCTCCGGTGATCCCAATCCAGGTGGCATCCGGTTATTTCTCGGCGGGCTTTCTGACCATCTAGGAGCTTCCCCTCTCCTATCTCGACACCAACTTGGATGTTCCTTCGAGTTTCCCTCCCAATTGTTTCCGTTTCGAGGCTGCCAGGATCCTGATAGCCTAGGTGGTTTATAGATAGGTGCACTCATTGGTGGAAGAACCCTAGGAATTTCTGCGGAGGTCGTTCTTTTCTCCACATTCCACGTTCCTCTTAACGATCTCTCGGGTACTTCGTTGGCCATATTTACATGTATTGTGGGAGACTGGTCGCTACCTGTTTCCTTCTTCTTGGGTTTTCTTAACTTGTTCTTCTTTGGAGAAGTATCTGGTCCTGATCCGGGAGTGCTCTCGGATAGGTGGACACTCGCTACTTTCTCCTCTCTCAATGGTTATTCCTCTTTTACTGCAGATATACGTAAGGAGCAAGTTTCTTCCATGTACGCACTACCTGGAAGTCGCGTTTTCTCTTTGGGTGGCGGTTGCCTATATCGTTTATCCATATCGCACAAACTTTCATATCTCCTGCCCCATCTTTCTAATGTTGAGAAATCATCAATCTCATTTTCAGCCAAATAGGCTCTACATTCTGGAGTTCAGTTTCGGAATACTATGCGTAGTTGTTTATCGAGTGAGAGCAGTCTTTTAAAGTAGCTAATAATATGCGTGATGCAGGATATGAAAGATACAATTGTTTCCGTCTTACCCTGTGTTCGGCTCTTCAGCTACTCTTCTAGATCCTCTTCGTTTACCTCTCCAATAATTCTCTATCGCTAAACCCAGACTGTTCCCTACAATCTCCTAAACGAGCTAAGAAATACGAGATAAGAAATTTTTCATATATATTTTTATACAGGATGTCCCAAAAGTTTGGAAACGGTCTTGTAACTTTTGAAAGAAAAAAAATTGCTAAAATACCTGAAACGATTTTTCAAAAAAGCTATATTTTTTTAGGGGTTCCAACCCCCCCCCCCCCCATCCCAAGGGGGGCCGTGAGGCACGAGGGGGGATGACTATCTTAAATAGCAACATTGGTCGAGTGGGGACTCATTTAAAAGGTCTCTTCGAGACCAATACAAAACACTGGTCATAGATGACGTTATAATCATTTATCGCCGAATTATTCATCGTTTGAAATTTCTAACCCCAGAAACCAATATTCGGATCCAACATGCCACACAATATTTGTAGCGATTTAAAATACCTAAGTATCCTTCTCTTTTACACGGGCTTGGGACCGTCATAGGCAGAGTTTTGCTACTTTTTTTACATTCTTTCTTTTTTGTTTTTTTTTTTAATTTTCTTTCATGTTTTGTGTTTTATTTTCTTTCGTGTTTTATTTTCTTTCGTGTTTTGTGTTTTATTTTCTATAGTATTGATCGCCGTTTAAAAAGTGTATTTGAAAGAAGAGACCTTTCAAATGAGCCCCCACTCGACCCATGTTGCCATTTCAGATATTCATCCCCCCTCGTGCCCCACGGCCCCCCTTAGGATGGAGGGGAGGGGGGGGGGGTGGAACCCCTCAAACCTCTATATTTCGCGCTCTCTCTCTCTCCCTCGTTCTCTCCCTATCTCTTTCTCTCTGTCTAAATTAATTTCTAACTTCTCGTTTCTAACTCTCCTTTCTTTCAGTTTCTCCTTCCGTCGTGGATGCCTTACTTGGCCTGACTCCTTGTTACCTCGCACTAAACCCTTGTCGCAAAAAACTACTTTCCGCTATACGGATTGTTTTTACTTTCGAGGTCCTTATCGAGACCGTACACGACCGCACTGAAAATTTGGCGAAACTGAAGTAAGCAGGTAACCTCGCTAGATTTTTCCCACTTCACTCAGTATCCGCCCATAATTTCAAATTTTCAATTTGCTATTTTTCCTTAATGCGTATTTTCCCTATTATCATATACGTTTGTGCTCTCTTTATTTCGCTAATAGTCCTATCCCGTAATTAATTCTCATGCTTTGTTTGTCTTCGTGATATCTTTGTCTCATGTATTGTACGCTTATATCTCTCCCTCTCCCTCCCTCTCTCCCTCTCTCCCTCTCTCCCTCTCTCCCTCTCTCTCCCTCTCTCCCTCTCTCCCTCTCATGCTTTGAGAAAAGAAATTAATTCTCATGCTTTGTTTGTCTTCGTGATATCTTTGTCTCATGTATTGTACGCTTATATCTCTCCCTCTCTCCCTCTCTCCCTCTCTCTCCCTCTCTCTCCCTCTCTCTCTCTCTCTCTCCCTCTCTCCCTCTACAGCGGAAGAAATATTTAAAGATTGATCGGATTGTCTTGAAATTTATTATTTAGGGAAATGGGCGGATCCAATGTGGTGGATTACGAATTTTGACGAGAGTTTTATAAATTTGAAATGATGAATCCAATATAACGAACGAAATATTTTAAAGATCTTTAAATTTTAATATACGTTTATATATGTAAGAATTTTTGGGATCGTTAACTACTAATTTTACAATAAGTACTTACATAAAGTAACTATTGAAATTAGGATATTATGTGATATTGTGAGATATTATCCCTCCAAGATTTTTAAAAATTACAGAAATGTTATAAACTTTGTTATGAAGGGTTTGTATAGACAATGGGACATAAAAGGTTTACAGTTGTATTATTAAAGATTTTTAAAGAGTGACAAAATTAATCAGTTAACTTCTTTTGTTTCTATACTGAATATCAGTATATCGAAAGCGTTGCGTACCATTTTTGTTCTTGTTGTGTTATTTATTGGTGCACTCCACCATCAAAAATTTTATTGTAATTCATTTCTGGGTAAATAAACTTATACTAATACTACTAATTTGGTTTCTATGCGTTTTCAGGGTAATATATTACTTCTAGTGTGTCAAAATCAGTTAAAATATTTTGAGAGTTTAACAATTGATGGAACATCAGCTTCGTTATCAACGACCTCGAAAACGCCCATATATAAATTTTTATGCAATTTTAACATCAGGTTCGTTCTTAACGGTCCCCGAAACGTCCAGATATCAATTTTTATGAAAATTCAATAATGCTTTAAAACATAGCTGGCCACATTGGATCCGCCATTTTGAATTTTGAGATTTTTATATCAGATTCGTTATCAGCAACCCCTGAAACCGTACTACTATACTACCGTAATACTAACTTATACTAATACCTAGCCATAGAAAAAGTCTATGCATTTAGTAACCATTTTTATGGTAAGAAGCTAGTGCTATTTCTAGAGTTATTTCCTATTATCTCGACAATACCGAAGACAATAAATCTAGTTTCAACAATGTGCCTAAAAAAATGTAGTTTTACGATACCTATAAATTTAAAAGTTCTAGAGATGTGCCCAAAATATTCTGTAAATAAATGGAAATTTTGCCGAAATCGGAATTCCGCCAGGTGCACTTTGGTATTTTCAATAATCTGAATAATCTGATAGCCATTCTTGTAATTGATTTCATTTAAACGAATTGTATGTGAAATCTGCGCGACCTATGTTAAAATTCCTTAAATGAAAGAAAAAATAATTAATAAATAAAAAATTCTTTTTTAAAACCACGTTTTTATAAATGGACTAAAAAGGATAAAATAATTTTTCCCATCCACACAGGTCACTAATGCCATGCCGAAATAAATACGCAATAATTTTTCATTTTATTAGGAAATAAAATATTTGTAAGACTTAAAATGGAAAACGTGGGGCGCAATAGAGGTAACAGAAATGGCTCCTCGACGAACAATAACAAATGAGAAACTTATGCTTAAATGAACAATATGACGCGCTAGTTTAGACATGCTAGTCATTTCTGTTACCTATATTGCGCCCCACGTTTCCCATTTTAAGTCTTACAAATATTTTATTTCCTAATAAAATGAAAAATTATTGCGTATTTATTTCGGCATGGTATTAGTGACCTGTGTGGATGGGAAAAATTATTTTATCCTTTTTAGTCCATTTATAAAAACGTGGTTTTTAAAAAGAATTTTTTATTTATTAATTATTTTTCCTTTCATTTAAGGAATTTTAACATAGGTCGCGCAGATTTCACATACAATTCGTTTAAATGAAATCAATTACAAGAATGGCTATCAGATTATTCAGATTATTGAAAATACCAAAGTACACCTGGCGGAATTCCGATTTCGGCAAAATTTCCATTTATTTACAGAATATTTGGGCACATCTCTAGAACTTTTAAATTTATAGGTATCGTAAAACTACATTTTTTTAGGCACATTGTTGAAACTAGATTTATTGTCTTCGGTATTGTCGAGATAATAGGAAATAACTCTAGAAATAGCACTTGGTTTTTAAAAAGAATTTTTTATTTATTAATTATTTTCTGCTTTTTAGTTTTAATAGGTCAAATTTTATTTTCTTCTCCTTCTCTAGCCGG
This sequence comes from Trichopria drosophilae, assembly GCA_030407085.1. NCBI lineage: Eukaryota > Metazoa > Arthropoda > Insecta > Hymenoptera > Diapriidae > Trichopria > Trichopria drosophilae. The sequence goes on along the minus strand of CM059584.1, from coordinate 58,196,941 downwards.
CGCTTGCTCTGTGTTAACGTCTCTTGTGCCATCTTAACTGAAAACTATTCTTTTTAACAATAGTTTTTGTAACATTTTATTTTAATAGTAATGCGACTGTTCACAATTTTGCACTTTTTAAGGTTTTTACACTAATATTTTCTTTTACTCACCTGTATACAATTACTAATATGGGGGAAGGGAAGAGAAGGGGTCGGTAGCGGATGGTACGCGGAGCTGAAAAGAAAGCGAACAGAAATTATTGTGAAAAATGGAGAAAGAAGAAATGAAAAGTGGGGTATAAAGATAACGGAGTTGGAGGCGAGAATGGTTCAAATAGGAAATGAATGAGAAGAGGTGAAGTAGAGATGTAACAGGGAGAAATGAGGTGGGGAAAGGGAAATTCGTGTGATAGAGCACCGCGGTTAATGTGACGCACTGACGGTGTCTAATATCGTGAGGGTAAATGAAATCGTGCATGATTTGAAATGATATAAATTGATGTGGCGGAGATTACTCACCGATGATAGGCTCCTCTGGTGGCTTACACCGTCCAGAATTGTTGAGAATCCTGATGAGGTTTTCTCATGCCAGAATCCGTGAGATGTTGCAGCACTTATATATGGCACTAACTAATTACTGCTCCACTTGCCGTCGTGGATGAGTATATATAGGCATGGGAATTAATGACCTCAGTGGAGGACTTTTCCCGATTGCGAAAGGAAAACAAAGGACAAGCGCGACGGAGGAAGGGGGGAAAACGCCGGGCCCCCCGCTAAATGTTAAAGGACAAAACAAAGAAAGAAAAACGAGTATAAAGGAATGTATAGATTCAATCAAGAACGGAAAATAAGCGCATCTCTTTTTTTTTTGAAACTAATTTTTTTTCATATAAAATTTAAATTTGCTGAAAATGTTCTTAAAACTGATTGAAACTTGTAATAAACCGTAAGGGAATGCATTGTCATCCAATTTCGGGCTATCCTAAAAGTTTCAAGTCTCTAGCTCATCGGTAAGTTAGTTTAAAATCGATTACGAGATTTGCACCGGACAAACAGACAGACAGACAGACAAGAATACGAGTTGATAAACACAAGGTAATGAGAAAATTGAAAATTAAAGTGTGGGCGCTTTCACGTTTACAAATATCGGCCTCACAAAGTTTGTTGTTTTGGTTTCAATTAAGCGAATCATGAGTAATATCTGCCTTAAATTAAAATTCTCTAAAACTAGATGCCTTCGACCCGGGTGCCTACAATTTTGGCTAAATTCGTATTGCAGTTCCCTGACGAAAGGCTGATGCTTCCGGGAATATTCCCATTTTAACACTGCCAGGAAAGAAGGCGGCAGAGGGTAGTTCTAGCATCGTTAGGTTCGAGTAGTTTCTATACATATATTGTAACAATATCTTGTTCCTTAAATAGGGTGAATATGCCAATGAATGGACGGTTAAGCATTTTTCACACTTTGATCGATTGTAACTTTTGAATTCTTTTATGAAAATGCAATTATGATACCACCATTAGAATCGTTAGACTCTGCTCTTTATGACCGTGTAGTTCAACCTTTGATTTTATTTAATTATTAACCTCGTCTTCATACGTTTGTAAAAAAAGCCGCTAAACCCCAATGAATAAACGGGTTAAATCAAATGGGACGTTTTCAGTACCAGTTTTGGATGGCTTTAAAACTTTGCTTTGATTTTACAAAATAATAAACACTGGAAGATCAATAGTATAAATATTGTTTTGAATGTTCAAAGAACATAAAAATATGTATTTTGTTGCATGTTGTGCATCATACATTCATAAGAAATATAAATATGTAGAAAATCGTCCATTCATTGGTAGTCGTCCATTCATTGGCATATTCACCCTATATTAAAATTGAAAATGAGCATTTTCAAAACTTCGACCCCGACCGCAGGTCAGCCGAAGTACTGATAAATGAGCGTCTTGTTCACACTGATGCTTAAAAAAGCGCGTTTTAGTCGAGTTTTTGACAGGTCGGGTTGCAGGAAATAAATTTTTTTACATGTGGGATACTTCGGTTTCCGATTTTTACGGCATTATCGTTGATTTTACGAAGAAATGAATATAACCTTTTTTGTAGAGAATTCGATGTTCTATATTTTTTGTTTTGGAAACATTTTTTTGTACGATTTGTATTTTTTGTTAAAAAATGGAAAAACCGTGTTTTTTGAGCGTTTTTTTGTTAAACCTCCCCATAATCTAGTATGCATTGTCTTCAAAAACTAATCAGATCTAAGTTTGGCCAAGAGAAACCCAAATCCGTTTGTACTTTTTAAATTCGTCCTGCCAGTCGCGAGATATCGCGTATACAAAATTTTGCCCACGGACGGACGGACGTACAACCTAACGGACACCAATTTTTTTATTGTTGCTTTGGGTTCCTAAGGATCTGAAACGTCGACATTTGATGAAAAACTATAGAGTAATTTTTTAGCGGGAACTGACCAAATTCAATACTTCGCCAGACCTGTGGTCTGGGTCGAAGTAATTCTGTAAATGACAGCAAAATGCCGCAATCGAAAATTAGGCCTTATGCTACTTTCTCGTTTGTGATAATCGTACTAAAAAGGTTTATTCTTGTTTTTTATTTGAGTTAAATGAATCATGCGTATATTCCGCGTGGCCTAATTTAAAATACTCTAAAACTCTAAACAAAAAACTACGGAAAATTGGCCTTTCTACTGCCACGTTTGTAATGATCTGATAAATAAAGTTCCTTCTTGTTTTTCTTGTTTCATACCAACTAATCGTACGAGAAATCAGCGTAGTCTAATTAAAATTCCTAAAAAATAAGTTAAATTTAGGGGTCTTTTAGGCTACGTTGTCTTTCATTATTTTGTGACGATTTAGTTACTCGGATTTTTTTTTATTAGTTCAATCCGACATATTAACTACTATCACTTTCTTTTCGTTTGAAACTTTATATTCTATGTAAAATCATCGGGATTTTCATTTCGCCGGATTACATTGTTCACTACAAAAATGTTACAGACATAGAATATCTAATCTTTGTTAATTTTGGGTCGCTAAATCCGAATCCGATAGTAACAATTTTTTATTAGCTCTTCTTTCTATGTAATAGGTGGGGGGGGGGGGGGTAAAGTTGCAAAAAACTTTATTTTTGTCACACCTGCACAAAACTGCCACCTTTCCGTGTAGGATAAGCAAACGGAAAGTTGCCAGTTATGACCGAGGGCGCAACTGCACATGCGCATGGGCGCTTTTCAATTTTTAGCGCCTGCCACTCGTTACCGCCGGCCAGTAAGGTGGCATTTTTGTCGACAGGTGTGACAAAAAGTATCGTGTGTACCACGGGCGGAAATGCATTATACGCTCGGGCGATGCTGAATCGATGAATGAAAAGATTTGAAAAATAAATACGTTTTGTTCCTACATGTTAGTGATTTTGATAGCTATCGTTCGATAAATCTTAATTTTAACATCGGAATCGTAATCTGCAACCTTAAAAACGTATTATGAACCATATATATTACATTAAAATGCATCTTTGTACTTGTAATGTTTCAGACAGTCAACCGCCCGCCAGAATTTTGGTCGGCAGCGCGGCGAAAATGAGCAGGAGTAACGGGTAGTTCAGGTGAGATAACATTTTGCACATAAAAACAAATCCCCATTTAAGAAAATAATTATTTACTAGGTCGTATAACAATTTTCTTTTAATGAAATAGAAGTTATAAGCTTCATTTTAAGTTGTTATTGAAGTCCTTATCGGGTTTCTATTGAAGTCCTTAACCCCTTATTACATGGAATAAGAGCTAATAAAAAATGTTTACTATCGGATTCAACGAGCCAAAATTAACAAAGATTAGGTATTTTCATCTCTGTAACATTAAATTGTCGCAAATTTGTCACTCAGTGTTATCGATTCGTGTTTTCAATTGACATTCCGTTGAGCGTTCGAACTGAAGAAACATGGGAACACCGATTTTGCTTCGTTTCTGCGGGAAATACATTAGGGCAATAAGCCCCTAAATAAACACATCTTTAAAATTTAATTACGATTGATCCTTAATTTTCAGAACATTTATTATCGCACCATGCAATTCAGAAAAAATATTGTACCTCGTGATATACGTCGAATGCGGTTAATCGATAACACCTTGTATAAATATATAGTTCGTCTACGCATTCCATATGCACATCCCCTCTTGGGTACCTAAATTTGTATATATGAATACAAACATAATATGGATGTGTGCATAGTTCGTCAGATAATTGAATATTGTGCGCAAACTTTGTCTATACTCTATACTCTATATGTGCCATATTTTCCATGCTGTATACATATTTATATCATTAATACATATGAATATATACGAATATGATAAAGCATTTTGTGTATTTCATATAAATATTGTCATGCGTACAAGAGTATGTATGTACATGCATATCAGCACAAATGTATGGTAATCATGGCATTGGCACGAGGTAATATCCATAGGACTCTCTATTTTAATTGTCCATTCGGTCGATAACGTAGAAATCTCGGAAAACTTGAATGAGATTTTTGGCTTGACTTCGGAACCCCCTTAAGAACGTTTAGAACAAATCCGGAAAACGAAGTTAAATCCCTCTTCGGTACAAGTGAATGACAGTGTATCGGTTGCGTAGCGTAACACGGAGGATGCGAAGTTTAAAAATATTAGTATAAATATCTTGTTGTTCACCGACAATACAACCGTTCGAATCTCATGGCGGTAATCCAGAAGCCTCTGCTCCTTTCGGCCAAATTTAATGCTGAATAATTTGTTATTATCATTATGTTAGCATGCATTATAATAAATTAAAAGAAAGAAAGACAATTAATGTAAAAAATATATATAGACATGGAAAAAAATATATATATATACATGCAAAAAAAAATTATATATAGACATGCAAACAAAAATATATATAGACATGCAAAAAATATACAAACAAATAAAAATTAAAAAGATACATGCGTGGCGTTCAATCCCCTCCGCATGTGAACTCTTCAGTGAGGCTTTGGCGGAAGGAGTCAGCCTCAGACGTCCTAACTACAAACTGATACTGAATTCTGATACCCACATGCATGATATTTATGGAGAACCCAGGTAAGAAAAGATTCCAAAGTGATTGAAGAAATGAATAATTAGGAAAGGAAAACTATATCTATGGTGACTCATCCAAGATTATTATGTGAAGAAAATTAGTTAATACAAAAGCCGTACCCTTAGTGAATAGAAAATTTAGTCTGGTATATTAATTGATAATTATACATATTTATAATATGTATTCGTACGCGATAATAATAATAATACTAATAATGATAATAACAATTCAAAATGTTCAGCAAGACAACTACAGAACTAGCTACTGATGATGTAAATACCGTTACCATTATGGATGCGAATTAGTGAGGGGATAATGTTAGTTTCAGATGGGTCATGCAGGAAATAAATTACAAACTGTCGATTCGAAATGATTCTTAATGCATTTTTGCATGTCTATATATATTTTGTACATTAATTATCTTTTTTTCTTTTGATTTATTATAATGCATGCTAACAAATCATATTCACATACCACTCTATTCCTAGTAACTGTCAAATCGAAATTTTATCAACTTTATAGTTATTGAATATAATTTTATCTTTCTAACCTTTTTTTCGTTGTTAATTTCATTACTAGTTGAGATTACAAATATTTCGATAAGGCCTAAACGTTTGTGAATCCGAGCGATTACGACGGAAGGTGTTTGAAATGTTTATGAAATTTCCAAACTATGGCATTATAAGATCTAATGCAATTGGTAGGTCTAAGTCGTTAATTATTTTATTTTAATATTTAAATACACCTACGTTAAATCTATATTATTGAAAATTGTAGTTTGCACATTTTCTCAAAGGAAAAATGTTCCTAGAATTTTCTAAATAATCTGCCTTTAACCGGACAACATTTAATGCGGGATCACCTTGTATATGTCGATGGCTTACCCGCCTGAGTATCTTGAATCAAAACATTTTCTGAAAATAAGTTGCAGACATAAGTTTTAGCTTTAATTCTCATAAATGGGAACCACTATGTTTCATTTATATGATAGATTTGGACATAACGGAAAATTCAACATTCGTATAACACCTTGACAATCATCTAGTTCATCGAGTTCTACGTCAAGTTCGTTTCAAACTAAAAGTTCCAAATGTCCGTTACAACAAAATATCTCGGCAGGATTGCATTGTTTAGAAAAATGTTACTTACATAAGTTTCAGTACTTCTGGTGGACCGGTGATCACCTTGAAAGTAATGTTGGAATCAAGATTAGGGGTTATTTGTAAGATAAAATATTTTTCTTAATAGGACAAATCATTTTTGAACCCAGGATCAATATGGGCGGCAAATTTTTCATTCCGAGATATCATTGTATATTTGAAAATAAATACTTTTACTCAACAATATCTGCGGTCTCTGACTGGGAGCGCTTTGCCAGTTCCAACACGGGACTACGTTTCTCTTCTTCTTGTTGTCAGCGATTGTTTTGTTCACAACCCTCAATAAATCTTGCAAACAGTTGGGTGAATTATGAGCAATTCAGTTTCTGTATAGAAAATACCCAAGCAAATATCGTAAATCTGAATTACAAATAAAAGTATTCAATATATCACTAAAGTCTGTAGTATTCTTCTGTCCAACAAAGCCTTGGAAGCTTCACTATTTTTCACATTTTAATTACTTTACTTAGGAATTGAATTACTTAGGAATCGCCGATTATCAGGACGTACTTATATAGAACTCTTTCCTTATCGTCGTCATCATAAAAGTAGGAAAGTGTATAATATTGAAAGAATAAATCGCAATAATCCGCTACATCGATAAAGACTGTATACTAAGGTAAACAGACTGCAGAAAACTAATGATATTGCTGCTAGTTTTAGGAATGGTTCATTTAAATCCTGTGTTAATACTTGATAAATAGATAGAAAATTGGAGATTCCTCCACAGGTTATTACGATATGTGCAATACATGCGTACCATATTACTCTAGTACAGTGATTGTACAAAGCAGATTGCGTGCTAAGATTTCAGTTCTGTAGATGGGCCCTTGACATGATTCATTGAAACCCACATTTCTTTTGAGATGTTTGATTCGGCGATGAAGCTATAGCAATGGTGTTCTCAACACACATAATTGTCATTATTGGTCTAAAGTGAATTCCCATTGGTGTTGTGAACCAAATCAACAATGTTTGATTGTTCATGTACGGATTGGTATATGTCATGATGAAATGCCTGGACCACATTTTCTTTACCAGACGATTGACGAACCAATTTACTTGGAATTACAGAAGTATTATAGTGTTTATTTAATTTCATAGTATTAAAAATTGTCTGATTCCTAAAAGATTTATTCTATTAAAACGTATTGTTTAATTTAATTTGTTTTTACAATTAATTTTAACAATTAAGTTTTTAATTAAAATAAATAACGTAACCAATAAAAAAATTGTTTTCATTAGAAATGTCGAATAAATAAACAATAATAACAAAAAATGCCTACACCGTAAAAGAACTAAAAATTAATTCGCTGCGCGACATACTAAACGCTTAAATCATTCGACTAAGAGAGGACTAGATGTTTTGGGTTTTCAAGGCATCTGATAAATTTCAAGCATACGCGCCGGACCATATTTTCTCCACTATCATCACTCCCCTCTCTGGGCTCGGAATCGAAAATGTTCAAAAGCCTCCATGAGTGTTCTGAGGCGGTTGCTACTAGCACCTCGGTCCAATTATATCCAAGTAGGGACAAATCATGACAACAAAAATTCGTGTTCTTCACCGAACGTTAATTTAATGTTATATCCTGTGTACTCCAAAGGAAGTGCGAAGCACTTACAATCCTTCCAAGTGGGGATAAAATATGACAATTGCAATGATTGCTGGTATATTGAGTTTTTCGAACAGAACATGTATCTCGGCCTGTTACGTTTTCGTTGCCGAAATACTTCTTTTAACACCTAAATTGGATTATGCTTAACCAAGGTGAGTCCCTTCACTATCGACATATTCTTGACCCGCTTAATTATGCATTTGCAAGTCGCCTCGCAAATTCGTGGTTCGGGTTGAAATGAAAATCACTATTCACGTTTTCGCCGCGTATCTCGCTCGACGTTAATTGTCACAGCGATCAACACGAGTTGCCACCACCCCGCTAGGTTTTCGGCTTACTTTTTTCGAGATTCAACCGCAATATAAATATAGTAGTGCATATCAAATATGTTCATCACTCTGATGGTTGGGTAATTAATATGACCCAAATCTGAAATGGCAGCTAGCGTGCAATATGTACATACAGAGAATAATATTAAGTAATAACTAGTGAATATACGGAAAGATAAGATCGATACAGATGGAATTGTATATAACTAACAAAGAAAAGTACCACTAAAAACAATATATTCTAAATTACTAAACTATTTACTATGCCGTTGTTGCGTATTCCCTTATGACAATTCTGATGCAGAATTATAGTGATACTAATATTACTGCAATATACTCTTAAATTCTACGAAACTAAGTTAAAAATATTTTTATAATACTAAGCTACGAATTAATACGTAATATGATATTCATATTAAGAAATTCATCCCCCCGCATGTCCACACCTCCTCTTAGGTGAGTAAAGGAGGGAGTGGGTTGGACCCGCTCAGAAAAAAAAGCTTTTTTGAAAAATCGTTTCACGTATTTCATCAGTTTTGGAAAGTTTGTATTAACATTATGACAACTTATTTAACCTTATTGTAAGGTTTGATACTGGTAAGGATGTCTCATTATCAAGGGTATCAACTATCTTAACCCAACCATTAAAGAACCCTAATTAACCTAGGAATTGCCTTAACTAGGTTTTGAAGTACATCCATAAAAATGTGGTCGAAATTAATTTTATGAGGACAGTTCGTCTCAAGTTAAGAAAACAGACTAACTATCCTCACAATAGCTATTTCTCCGATAGAAGTTTGGAACTGGCCAGAAACCACGCAAACGTCCCCAAAGTAGACACTTCCCTTAAACAGTCCTCAATTTAATACTATCATGAAATAAGTTTAATTTATTTCTAAGTCATTTAAAAATAAATATATTTTTAACTTCCACCATGTTGGTGAATTTTATAATATCACTCATTTGTTTAAAAACGCTCATTTCATATGAGCAATTTTAACATTTTGAAAAAAGGATTGTTTTATCCATTTTAAAAAACTAATTTTCATATAATTTTCATTTTATACTAATTTTCAACCATTTTAAACTAGTTTTCATACATATTCTTAAACGATTTAATCTTTTAGAGATTTTTGTGTTTTTTAAATAAAAGATAATTATTTTTACACAAATCTAAAAATAGAAAACATAAAGATACAGCGCTGCTCATTTTTTGGCTCGTGCAATCATCGCCTTTCGTTTTACTTGGAATGCTCTCCCTCTCTCTCTCTCTCTCTCTCTCTCTCTCTCTCTCTGTCTCTCTCTCTGTCGGTCAGGTGAGAGTGCATGTTTTAAAAATTAGTTACTCTTTTTTATTTACAACATTACACATGTCTACAAAGAAGAGGGTCTTGGATGTTGTTGGGAAGCTGTGGGTCATTTCCGACGTAATTGTGTGCGTAGAATCCAAACTCGAAGTCAGAATTGGTCCATCACGTCAGGTTTTTGAGATATTTGAGGTCATGTACTCGAAAAACGCGATATTTTGCTATGTTTGAGGTTACGTACAGGACGCAACAATTTTTTTTGGCCTTCTGTACTATTTGGATCTTTTAGTACTACCTTTACCCTTCAAAATGAGGTTTTATTCGATAACCTAAGATTTTTTCTTACAATGTTACAGCCATTTTGAAACTACAAGATATATTCCATTAACGTTATCAAAAAAAAACAGTCACAATACTGAAACGTGATTTTAGTTATTAGTATCCATATTTTATATGGTTGTTTATATTTATATAGGTTTCATGACATTGAATTTGACCTTGAGCTTGTTCTCCAAAAGCATTTCAAGGTAAATTTGTTTACATGTATATCGTAATTTCAAATTCGCTATGTTAAGTGTCATGGTGGCGCCGTCTGGTGGCCACAGTTCGAAACTTTGAGTACCCCTCGAGACACGGTTTAAACTGAGATAAAAAAGATTTGAAAGGAAGATGAATTCCTTAATTAATTTAAGCGAATTAATAGAATACGTCGGAAGTGGATCTCGCAAATACGTGGAAGGAGAGAACGTAATGCGAGCTAATCATCTCATGTTCGTAGGGATAACCTCAGAAACGACAGAAGAAATACAAATTATGGCACTGTGTTTAAAAAGCAGTGATCTAAATCGAACACCGCATGACGTTACGCTTATATACAAAATAAATAATGTCAGTAAAATTGATTACAAATGTTCGTGCAAAGCAGGGCAATCTGGACGATGCAAGCATTGTGTCGCATTGCTTATTCATTTGACAAGGTAATATTTACATCGTGTTCATATTGTAAACATTGTGATCATTGAATTCCAATATTGCATTTAAAGTTACAAAGTATTTCACATATATTTTTTATTTAATTTCAGATGTGAAAGAAAAATTTCACGTTTGACATTTAGCAGTTTGAATAAGGCTTCGGGGGGTACTCAAAGTTTCGAACTGCGCCACCAGGACACTTAACATAGCGAATTGGCGTATCTTGGTGAAGAAAAGTCGTAATGGACTTCTGCGCATCCCATATTACAGAAAAATAGTAGTATCACATGATCCAATGAAAGGAGAAAGTCCTAAAAATATCGTGTCTTCTGTACATGACCTCAAAAATAGCAAAAAACGCGTTTTTCGTGACCTCAAATATCTCAAAATCCTGACGTGATGGGCCACTTCTGACTTCGGATTCTGAGTCTACGCACAAAATTACGTCGGAAATGACCGACGGCTTCCCAACAACAAAACCATGTTGACCTGTCTTATTATCGTAGTCATTTCGATAATCTTTTAAATACTAAATAATTAATTAACTAAATCTAATTCCAACCATAAAAGAAAGAAAAAGTATTTCATAACATAATTAGTTAGTACGCGAAATTCAGTGCGTGAAGTGGATGGAATGCTTGAAGTTTACTTCACGCACGACACTCACTTCACGCATGAAATTCCTACTTCATGCACGGAAAATCCGTGCATAAATATACATATATATATATTTCCATCCAGAAAGTACCAGACGCATTTTTTTATTTAATAATCGTTACGTATAGTAGAGAGCATTAAAAATGCGTGTACATGAGCCGCCGTTGTGTATGTGTGCAACTGGGGTAGTCATTTATATGGTAAGTAGTAAGATAACGACTGGTCAATATCTCATTCGAATCTAAGAAACAACTGCGTATCTGTTAATCATAAATGCGTATCTGTTAATCATAAATTTTGAGAACAATTTAAACACGAAAATATTAAATTGAAAAAAATATAATACGAAAATGAAATTTTTATTTTTATTTCGATGGACATGTAGTGTTAATATCAGCTGAATAAAATTATTCCAGCTATTTATTTAGATGAAAAACCAATAAGTTTTTTTAATATTGTAACTATGTTTACTATCACTACTAATACTACATTTACTATTATTAATACGATTATTATTATTACTAACACTACTTTTACTACTGTTAATATCATTGCTATCAATACTATCGTTTATCTGAAACAAAAGTAAAAATATATAAAAATAGTTTGTTACACAGTTTTTTTTAATTTACCTTTTTTATTTTCCATTCTTATTAAAACCTTTTTATTCTATTTAAACCTTTCTAACAAATATTCGTTTTCAATGTATAGAAACGCGTTCTATATGGCTCGCCCTGAAGTGTACCGATATGCCGTTATTTCTTAGATTTAAATGTGATATTCTATCCTTTTTTCTATATATATCAGGATGTTGATTCATTTAGTTCTAGCCTATCAACAACATTTGTATCGTTTACTTTTATAAATTCATCAAAGTCTACAACCATATCTGCCATTAAAAAATGCAGCCGTAAAAGAGTATTCACATCTTTATAAGCGTCTTATAAACGAGATATAGATATAACCATTTATGATCATGTTTCTTTGGATGGTTAATAATTCTCAAGCACCGTACAATTTATTTTTGTACAGTAAATGTTTGCAAGTTTAATTTTAGATAGTAGTATTAGAAGTACCTCCATCTGGTGACCAATCGTTATTTAATTAATTCAAGCACAGTCGAAATGAACTGTGAGTTAATAAGCAAATTGCTACGCAATAAAGTTAGTTACCAAACATGTGAATAACGTAGACAAAGGGGATGAAATGGGAAAGTGTAAAGGAGGTGATCATAGTGGGTCACCGGTCCCTCGCAAACATGTACACCCCTCGACGGGTCACAGATGCGGCTTACTGTATACTCAGTCCGACTGAAACTTATGCAACCACTTTCCCCTTACAATTTTAGCAGCTCGTTTTCTTTTCTTTTGCGTGTTGCTTGTGTAATCCACCCTCATTTATTCTAGAAGTAATTTAATGTCAGTCATCCAGCTTGTTCGCCAGTTACCCATTCTTATTAAAATCTGTTGAATATTCTGAAAATAGTGTTACAATCTCAGTGCTACATACAACCCGTGACCAGCAAACATTAAATACGTAAATAAACTTTCTAACATTAAATCGCTTATAATTTGTTTTTATTACTATATATTGTGTCTACTGCACATGTATAATTGATACTGGCATCATCCATAATTAGTAACTGGTTTCGTTTATAAAACTATTTCCGCAAAATGAAGCTGACAAATATAATTAATAACGGTTTATCAATTTTCCTTTTTGGACCGAAATACGTAGACCCCAACATTTTTGGGCGACGTCTTTGCTTTTATGATTTTTTTTCTATTCATATTGTGTAGAGTTTGAATTTTCTTGCCATAATTAGTCAAATTTTAATATTTCTAGTTGTAGAGAAAACCCAATAAGAACCTAGAAAAGTGGCTGTAAAAACTGTAGCAATAAAATATATTACCAACCATGTCGGTCAGATTTTTCCACAATTTTCCGTCACTGTTTTCGTAATTGTGATCCGGAATAGGTGAACCTCTGTTCAGAGGTTTAGAGGAGGGGGGTGCCCAGAGTTATCTCGTAATTGTCTCTATTGACCTCTGAATCCAACCCTATTTTCCCGACAGCCGACCTGCGAATGGACTAAATCAATAAAGCGGGAGAGAATACCTTATACTTTACTATTTACCAAAAAAAAAACTAGCTCAAAATAATTTGTAAAAGAGGGTGATAAAAGGATAGAAAATAATGGGTATATGGAAAGAAAGATAAAGGGGAGCGCACGAATGGACTGTGCACTGCATCCTGATTTATTTTTCTGCTCCAGCCTCACGCTTATACGAGATAATCTTTCTATATTTTCAAAATAGTCCAAACGGAACTTCACGGTATAAGCACAAAAATTGCGCATGAAATGATAACAGTACTTTAAATAATCTAAACCGACGTTGCTTTTCAAAGCCTCGACTTTCCTAGTTATTGTATTTAGAAACGTCTTTCTCGAGACCCTTCTCTAGGAATTGATTTTACTGAAGAAAATTTTATTTTATTAAAGATTATATTTTATAAAATATTTTACTTAATACGATATTTCAGATAATATATCCGTTAAAACGAGTCAAACATTTAATCATTTCCTATGAACGTCTGAAACTGTTTACCAAACTAGTTAATTGTGACTTTATCACGTAAGATCGGCGTAGCAAGATTCGAAAATTGTAGTAGCAGCATGGTTTTTCTTATAGTTAGGTAGAACGTATATAATATTAAAAGAAGTGCTGAAAGTCCATCCTTCCAAAGTAAAGATTGTACAAGAATTAAACGACAACGACTCTGATAACCGCGTATAATTTGCGAATTTGATAATGAACACAGTCGATGGTGACGCTAACTTCTTCAAGCGCATAGAACTTTCATATTAATTCTTTATAAATTGAAGCATCAATAGACTTCAGATCTTAGGGATATAGAAATACTTGCCTATGACCACGTTCAACAAGTGAGACTCTCGAAATTGCTGTTTTCCAGAACCACATTTTTAGCGAAATAGAGTTATGCAATTTTACGGTTACGAGTTTATGGTGTAATGAGATCGGGGGTTATACGATAGTAGGACTAACGTTAGGATTTAAGTAAACAAGGATTAAATTCCTTAAGTGTAGGAGATAAACGGGTTGCGAATTTGGTTTCAGCTGGAAAAATATGTAGAAATATTGGATGCCAGACGTTTGGAAGCGGCCGCTTTGACAGGTCGGTTTGGACCTGACGTTTTGGTGCCAGACTTTTCGGCTCCGCGATTTTGGCGCCAGACTATTTGACCCTGCTTTTCGCCGGAAGAATAATTTTATATAAAAATTGATATAGTAAATTGGGGGAAGCGGAAAAATGGCAAAGTCACGAAACTGACCTAACATAACTAGTCAGAAATCTGCATACCCCTAATAATGCCTACAACTAAGCTAATCTAACCCGTCAGAACTGTGCCTTCCCGTAATAATGCCGAAAAAATATGGCTGCACATGAAAATTCCGACGCAGAGCATCTAGAGAAGGGACGTCAAGAAGATTCACTAGCGGACTGATAATGGTATTACCTACCGTTGGGTCTGCAATGGTGGTTGAAGTCGCCCTCAATTGGCTTTTCTCATTTGTTAAGACTTGCCCGGTTACTATTATTCAAGGTTATGTATATTTTTCGATCAGTTTAAATCTACCTGATTCGCTTTACTCTTTTCAATTAGATGTGCACTTTTCGACATATTTCAAGATTGTATATTTGTCCTGGGTGGCAACTTTAATTAAAGGATTGGCTAGTTAAATCTCGAAAGTGAGAGTCCGCATTTATTTGTTGACACCACACTAGATAATGCGACGAGGTCCTGTGATACTTGCTGCAATATGTGTGGCAAAAATTTGTTTAATATTATGCATCAAAACGATTTTGTTCTTTAAATGGCCATTCGCCTGGTACACGTGCCCAGTTCACGTTCCTTGCTTCCAGAGGTCGCAGTATAATGGGTTTGAATGGGCTCACCTCTACCTATTTGCATTTTGTTAAAGACTTTTCTATTGGTAGAGATAATGGAGGCTCATCTCACTTACCGGCTATAGGGGGCGAAATGAGTGGGGCTGTGAGAGTGTCCTTTAGGGTGAAATTTTAAGTTCGTTGCTCTTTCATTTTCATATATCGTATATTGTCAGTTTTTGCCTGGACAAAGGTCTGAGGGTTATGGATTACATTTTGACCTTCGACCTTATGGTGTTACTCTATGTCGAGAACTTGGCGATTGAAGGTCATCATTAAAGGTTCATGCATCTTACTGCTCTGTAAATAGCTTAATAGTTAAAATGTTTAAAACAAAATAGTTAATCCTAGGACAGATGGTCCGATAGCAGTATCTTCTAGTATCAGCGGATGAAGACAGCTCTCTCTTAACCTTACTTGGTAACAATGGTCACGTTCTCGGGACGAGAATTTCTGCAGGAAACTTTCCATACTACATATTCGGGAAGTACGCTTTTATTGGTATGTTTATAGACGGCCCTTGCCTATTCGAAATCTGTTACGAATGGAAATTAGTTATTTCTATATTATATAGTAAAAATGTTGTATTTATGTGAGCAAACCTTGCAAATCAGTGTATATTCATTTATGGGTAATAACTATCAAACCGATCAATTAATCAAAAGAAGAATCATATTTGTTTCACTTAGCACTGCGAGCAACAATATTTCGCAAATGCCGTAGGTGATACGCCTTTATCCACGAAGCTGGCGGCGCGCGATCAGACGATTTCTTCCGAAGTTTAACGGAAATGGCCGAAAATACGCATTTTTATCACCACGTGGCAACTCAAAATTTCGAACTTTTCCACGTTCGAAATCGAATTTTCAAAATAAAAAATTACCAATATCAATGTTCTTTTCCTTCCAGTTTACTGTGTTTATTCATGACACAAAATTATGTAGATCCTGGCGGGATCGCTACATGTTTCACTTAGCACAGCGAGCAGCAACATTTCGCAAATGCCGTGGGTGATAAAGTTGCGGAGTTCATGATCTGCATATATTTAAACAGCAATGCACAGTTTAAATTATTTTCTTTAACCTTCCAAAATTCCAAAATGGTGGCCGATAATTAGAATTAGAGAATATATGCGCCGCAGTATATGAGTAAGCGAATTACCGAAATCACACTTCGGAACACTCGGTGAGAAAATAAAACTAAAATTTTGATACGGCGATATCCTAGTTGGATATACAATTTTGCGGTTTCGCGGTTTTGCGTGAAGCGGTTTTGACGATAGCTCAAGCGGAACTGAAGTGACTGGAAATCTTTCCGAAAGAATTCGTAGCAATGCGAATTGTAACGCCACGAGTGCTGATAAGACGCACTTAACAATTTTCCCAATTTACCGTGAAATTAAAATAATCACATTTACGTAAGGGTGTTTCGATAACGTAGGCTGACGTAAGCCGTGTTACTTTCGCTCGAACATTGATGTCGCCAAGATTCACACAAATAGCTTATTCAGCGTATACATGCCCAGAGTCGGCGTGATGGTCGTGAGGGCTAAGGCGTCAGTCTTAGTTCGCCCGAACTGAACGGCGCGAAGGTCCCGAGTTCGAATCCCCGTCTGTGCAATTTTCTCTGCTTATGTCCAGTGTGGAATAACCGGGGAACTTTGCTGGGCGAAGGTACGAATTTGGGACCGCTGCCGACCCCCGTCGACAGTTATCGGTACCGTCAGCGTCTTATCCGGGGTCGGTACGTCGTGGGTCTTATCTCGAATAAAGAGGGGATAAGCCCCGCGTCGTACTCGCTAAGGCACAGACCGCCGAATCTGCTGGTGGTACCGATATTGGGGTAGGGGGGACTGGCTCTGGGTGGGTGTTGTGTGTGCCTATAGTTCTGTCTTGTACTGTCTGTCTCTGTCCTGTACCTCTCCACCCGAGAGCCGACCCGCAAACAGACATATTCGTCATTAACGCGGGGAAAAATTTCCTGTCCTTTGTCCTTTTGTCCTTGTCCAGCGTATACATGTCCAAACATAATTTACTTCTCTTCATATTTTAGGGTTTGCATTTTGCGAAATTATTACCAGAGCTCCCAAATATATTTGTTGTGATAAAGTTGAGAATGGCCATTGAATAAGGAGGTTTTCTACATTATTGATCACTGCTTAAAAATATAATAATTTTCGTGCATTGGTTTATCATAATTATTATGAATATGTAACGTAACTATATTTTGTTGTTCTCAAAAATTAAGCATAATAAATTCATTTTACTAATATCTCTTTCATTAACTGTAAATAAAAATGTCAGGAAAAGTTAATTCCGATAGATGTGTCAATCCTCTTGGCGAAATGGGTCGTATAGGAAAGGACTTGAGAAATATATCAAAAAACATGCAGAGTTTCCAAATTTACCTTACAATGCAAAAATATACCAAGCTTGTAGAAAACAATATAATAATAGAAATAAATCTCTGGACTCCAACAGATCCTTTGAAAGTGTAGCAGGCTGTTGTGAACCGGATACAGAAGATGAATTAAGACCTCCACAAAACAAAAAATTACGTCCGTCTAGAGAAGAAATTCTTGAGGAAATTATGAATGGACTGAAAGAAAAGTTTTCGAGCCTACCTGAACATTGAATATTCGTGAGGTAGCAGAAGAATTCGGCGCTTCTTACAGAAGTGTTAGACAAGCAAAAGAATTGCGAAGAACAGTAGGAGTTTTAGCAATACCCGGACTTAAAGCAGGGAAAAACCTATGCGAAAGTACTGTTAAAAAAGTGTCTGATTTCTATGAAAGTGATGTGAACAGTAGAATCATGTCTAATAAAAAAGACACAATTACATTACGTACTTTCGGTCTGAAAACGAAAACGCAGAAGCGTTTGCTATTATGCGATATTAAATACCTGCACGTACAGTTTAAAGAGCAAAATCCAGATATTGCAATTGGTTTAAGTAAATTTGCCGAGCTTTGACCAAAAGGGTACATTGTAGCTGGTTCCAGTGGCACTCACAGTGTATGCGTTTGCGTAATTCACCAAAATTTTAAAGCTTTGATCGATGCTGCCAATCATCCGCAAATAACGAAAAATTGTGAGGTTCCGATCAATAACCAAAGTGATTACATTCAGATAGTTTTGTGTAAAGATCCTTTGCCGGGTTGCTACTTAGGAGACTGTCATGATTGCCCAAATACGAACAAATTTTCGAATTACATTTTTCAATTGTTAGACGAAATAGGAACGTCGGAAGTTACTTTTTCCACTTGACAGTACACTGATCGATGCATCCTTAAAAAAGGATGTCTTCCACTTGACGACTTTGTAAATGTTTTCACCGAATCCTTAAAAACTCTACTTCCCCATCATTTGATATCTATAGCACAGTCTAAATATATATTGGAACTTCGTAATACATTTCATGAAAGTGATGTGTTGGTTCACACTGACTTTTCGGAAAATGTTTCCTACGTCGCACAAAACGCAGCGCAAGGCTTCCACTACAACAATGCTCAATGCATCGTACACCCAGTGCTCGTATATTGTAAGAATAATGAGGAAGTAACCCACAAGAGTTTCATAGCCTTATCTGAATGCATCACACACGATACTGCAGCAGTGTATATGATGCAAGAGTTACTTATACTTGAAATAAAGAAACTGTGTCCAAACTTGCAAAAGATAATTTATTTTAGTGATGGTGCTAAACAGCACAATAAAAAGAAAATTCAAGCTATTAATCTTGTTCATCATACAAATGGTTTCGGAATAAAAGCCGTGTGGCACTATTCTGCTACAGCCCACGGTAAAGGAGTTTGCGATGGTGTAGGAGCTATTTTTAAAAGAGAAGCCACACGAGCTAGTCTTCAACTTAACCACGATAATGCGCTATTGACTCCTGCAGCTCTTTTAGAATGGGCTAAAGATAAATTCAAAAATATACAGTTTTTTTATTATACAAAGTCACAGCATGAGAGAACTAAAAGATTTCTTACAAGAAGATTTGGTGCAGCTCCTTCCGTTAACAAAATCAGCAAAGCACATGCACTTTATGTACTTCCAGAGAAGAAGTTAAAAGTCATGCAATACTCCGCAGCCTCGAAACCAATAATGGTTATAAAATATAATAAAGCAATATAATGAAAAATGAAAATACAGAAAAAGGTAGAAAAAAACATAAAAAAAATTAAATAAATAAAAAAAAATGGAGACTATCAACCGCTACGTGCTCGTTCGTGTCTCTGGGTTTGGCTGAGAGCGGTTGCATGAGAAATGCCTTGCAATAAAAATAACAAAGTTTGATGCTTCATTTATATCAAATAACTTTTTGCAGTTTCTGATGGCCATATGTATTGTTGTATCCGCCAGTTAGAATTTTAAAATTTATAATTACGATGGATATTCAGAGTGACTATAATTCAGAAACTTCAAAAATCACCCAGTACCCAGTTTCAATCGAGTACATAGAGTTTTAAAATTCAGTCGGCGATATTTGGTGCGCCATTTTAAACGTAGAAACAAATATTAAAATTGGCTGCCATTTTGAATTTTCAAAATCACCACACAGCAAATAAAAGCAGACGTGTTAAGCTGCATTTTAAGCCCAATCCCGATTTTTTTGTTGCTACTGAATTCTGGTGGTGCCGTGATCCAGAATTTTATTTCCTGATTTTCTTCATTTTTAGTGATGCCCACTGTCCGCAATTTTGAATTTCCAAATCACCATGCAGCAAATAAAAGCAGACATGTTAAATTACATTTTAAGCCCAATCCCCATTTTTTGGGTGCTATAGAATTCTGGTCGTACAAGTGATCCCGTTGACATGAAATGCCCCATATTTATATGCGCTTAAGCATTCGTATTGAATTACTTATAAAATTACATGTTATGACGCATCCCGTAAGGTACATACATAAAAAAGTTCCCCGTAGCCCTATGGCGCCTCCTTGTCTCGTTCGGACGCCGGGCTACCCGTAACGTGGTCGATGTTCGGAAGTCTATTTATATCTTATACACACTTCACATCACTAACACTGCCTATTATGCTGTTGTGCACTATGCTGCCTATGTCTTCGGAAAAATGCATTTCTGCGTTTTGTTACTCCATGGAGATTTCACTATTGACACTTCCATGGAACAACCAAACATGACGATTGTTGTGAATACTTCTATGTATTTGAAACAAGGCCTTGATTTCTCCAATGTTCCGCGTATGTGTCTCTTTTACGTGTGGGTTAGCCAGTTGTCGAATTATTAACAATTTCTATGTTAATATATATTTTTCCTCTTTTCGTTCGGGCGCGTATAGCGCAATTCTTTCCCTGTTCGTTCGATTTTCTTTTCGTGCGTGCTGCGTTTCTTATTAACACTTGTTCGCTAAAGTACCCTTAAAGTTAAAATATTTCTATGTAGACAAAAAAATTTTTGTTTATATCGTTATCGTTTCAATATATATTTTTCTACGTCTTATTTTAATTTTCTATAAAGAACTATCCATACACTTTTATTTTTTTTATTATCATTATCGTCCGTATATATATCTTTTTTCTACATCTTATTGTAATTTTCTATAAACAAATATCCATCAACGGGTCATGGTTCTTTTTTACTTTATCAATGTGTACTATTTTGTTTTTTCGTGCATTGATGCGTAATTTTATATTTCATAAGCCACATATTTCGATAATTTTAGGGCCCAGTGTATTCGTCGTCTACCTTACCCTTCTGGGGTTCTTTTAATAATAATACCATTTCACCTTCGCGAAAATAGCAAATATTCAATTTTCGATCATAATATTTTTTCGACCGATGTTTCATTTGTGAGAGATTCATCGCGCCTAACGTCCGTGCTTCCGTGATTCTCTCGGTCAATTCTGCCAAATAATCGTCGTATGTAATGAGCTTCTCGCGGGTGGCGTGTGCACTTGCCAATCGTGCCTTTGTCCCATATACAAGCTATGTACTCGGGCAAGAGTGGAGTGTAGTGCAGCCTATCGAGATGTGGATGGTGCGTTTGGTGTGCATTTTCCGGTTTTACGCGATAAAATTGCGTTTTATCTGTCGGACTATGCTCATGTACGCAAATATTTGTATTGAAATGTCGTGCGAATATCATTAAAATGTTATCGTCGCCGAATTCCGATGTAGATTCCAATATGGAAAATGCACGTACATATTCAGCACAGGATAAGAGAAAATCGGTGTTCTTCAGTGTTTCTCTTAGTTCTTGAGGGCTCATGTTCAACTGTTGCAATTTGATTAAGGAGGTAAAAAGGCAATTTCCGTCTTTTGCTACATCAGTATACCCCTTTAGAGTTTTGCAGGGTTCGATACATGAGTTTGAGAGTGAATAATTTAAATGCCGAGACAATTCATTGTTCTCAGACGCACGCATGGTCCTCTCGTCGACCTGCATTTCGCTTTCTCCGATTTCGTTAGGCTCAACGGGGGTTCCATCGACTCTTCAAGGATTTTCATTTCGTCCCGATCTCCGGGCCGTTCGTCGGTGCTCGGGTGAGCGTGTCGTACTCCGTCGATGGTAGCTTCTCTAGCTCTCTGCGCTTGCGAGTAAGATCTATTTTTAGATCGGCCCTTCGCCTTGGGCGTCGAATGGGGAAGTAAACGTATAGTTTCTTCGGGCGGGTCGAGGGAAAAATCCGACGACCATGAATCTTCTAGGTCCTCGTTGTCCGGCGTATGACTTTTTCGATTTTTCATTTTCGTGTTTTTCTTCCAGTTTTCTCTGACGCTTAGTTCTTCCATTTCGGAATACGTGGTTTCTGTATCCGGTTGTGACGTAAGTTCATTCTCAGTAGGGAATTCTTCTATTTCCCTCCAACGGTTTCAAACATCAGCTAACTGTTTTTATAGTTTAATTTCGTTCCTGCTTTGGATAGCACTTATGGGGGTTTTTCTTTTATCTGAGTTTGCTTTACTGTAGGGTCCATTTTCAAATAATTCGGCACTTGTAGTTTTTCTACTTCCGTTATTTATTATTTTCTTTGTTTTTTCTTCACCGGTGTAGGAGGTTTTTTCATTGAAGTAGATCCGTCTTACTGTGTCGACCGAGTTTTCTCTTTATAATTTCCTAATTTCATGTAGACTGGCAATTCGAGTTTTTCGACCTGGGTTATGTATTTCTTTCGAGTTGTCTTTTCAACTCCCAGCATTTCTACATTGGAACTCTGGCTCTCTTTGTCGCAGTCAGTCACATTGTCTTCAACATCTCCATACGTATCGGTTTCTTCATCGAAATCCTTACCACGTTTTTTTCGGAGCAGGATTTCCTGACCCGTCAGCATCTGAGACTCGCAGTCTCTTAGCGTTTCTTGATTGTTTTTGTTTCCTTTATCAGTTTTACCGCCTTTAATTGGCATACACGATTTTTCAGTTTTTCGTGCGTTTCTTAATTTTTTAATCGTTCTTTTCCTACTTCTCGTAGGGAAGTCATCTTTCACTATTTGTAACTCGATAATTCCTTCATTAAATTGTACTTCCGCACAACCTAGCGTACCGATTATTCCTTTTCCGATTCCGCTTAAATCGAATTTTATATCCTGATCGGGATACAGATCTCGACGTAATTTACTCAGTTTTATATGAATTATTTCTGTTCCGGAATCGACCAAGAATATTCCGTTTCCGTAATGCAGATCGGGGCTAAAAATGTCTATTCGTGGATATTCTGAAAAACCAACATGTCCGAAATGGACTCTGGCCGTTCCGCTTTTACGGCGCGCATTTTCCGAGGTGTGTTTTTGTCTCGGGCGTCGCTCGACGTTGCTGGTTGCTGTCGAGCGCCCCTGGAGTTTGAATGATGGTGATTTCGACTATAGGATGAATTATTTTCTCGTTTATCGGTGTCTTCATTATTCCCGTATTTATTTCTCTGTCATCTATCATTAGTCCGATGAGACGAATCATAATTTCCCGAGAACGAACGATTCCCAGAAAAACTTGGGAGGTTTTCCCTATTCCGGAATTTCGATTCGTCCCGGCGATCGTTATTAAAAGAAGTTTGGTTATTTTCTACAAACCTATTTTTTGACCTATCCTGAAATTTTCCTTCCGAAATCTTTTTTTTCACGCCGTTTCTAAAAAAATGTTTCACTGACGTGACACATTCGCTGGCAAAACTCGCATTTTTGTTGATTGAATCTTTGCACGTGACAATTATACCTGGTGTATTCTATGCGATCGCACCAAGTGCAGTATCTCTCTATGTCCAGGGTATCGAAATTCCTATATTTTAGAGTTTGACATTGTTTCCAAGAGTGCCTCATTCTTTTACAATAACTACACTGTATGTCGTTATAATTTCGCCATTCAGGATCGATTTCATGACGTCCTTGACGGTCCAAATAGTCACGCTGATATTGCGGACCTTTCGAAACTAAATGAGCAGACGCTTGATAATATCTTTCTCCGCGACCTCCCAGCATAGGATCGGATCCTGCGTCTTTCGCGCTATATTTTTCAGTTAGTTTTCTAGCGCGTTCTACGGCAGCCTCGAGCGTATCTGGATTCAGCTGCGTGAGACGTACTTCCATAGGGCCTTTCGCGCAGTAAATGAAATGGTCCCAACCGTCACGATTTGCCAAAGTTAATAATCTCTGACCGGCAACCGCGTCAAAATCTCTCGACAAGTTTATGGCTTTCTCGAGAGCGATATAATCGCGTAATTGACGGTAGCTAAAATCTTCTAAACTTTCGCGGGGTCCGGGGTAAGTATTTTTTAATCCCGCTAGCAACTTCAGCGGATCACTAGAAATGCCGTAGGCAGATTTTTGATCAGCCAGAAAGGCTTCTACCGTCGCGTATGTCCACATTTTTTCGCAGAATATTTTCGCTTTCCCGGTAAGCTTTTTCCTCATCGTATGTAGATAGATCCGGGTTTCGTCGGCCGATAATAATCTGAATCCGTCGCGACACGCACTTTCGAATTCTGAGAATTTTTCGCGGGTGCCGTCAAATTCCGGTACACTGCTCACTGCTTCCGCAATTGGTGGTGCTCGTGCTACCACATATATCGGACCTGCGGGGGCCACTTGGTGGCTACCGCGTGTCGTTATTCCGCTTTTATAGTCCCCCATTTTTTGTATTTTTTTCGAAATTCGCTATTATTAATTTCTGATTCGCGTTTGTTTTGTATTCAAAATTTTCCCTCTTTTTTCTAAAAACTGTTCGCACGATGTAACAAATTGCAATTTTGATAATATTCAAAGTTAGATAAAATAATATCTCGGAGTTAATTACAAAAATATTTCAAAGTTAACTGTGACAGTATTTCAAAGTTCATTGTGACAGTATTTCAACATCAATTGAATAAGCATTTCAAAATGCATTACAATAGTGTTTCAAAATGAATTGTAATAGTTTTTTAAAAAATCAACAATATTTCAAAGTTCATAAAATTCACAACAATCGTTAAATAGTTTACAAATTTGCTCTCTTTTTTGTTCGTGAAATTTAAATATGACTCTGAGCAAAAGATTGATAAATTATTCCAAAGTTTTTTTTTTTGAAACAATTTGTACAGAAATGCACGTAGGTGCACTCATGAAGTAGGCAATCAGCGTCCTCGAGGTATTCTCTGCTCTATCTGATGCGTTGAGCTTCCTCAAGTTACTGGACAGTCCCCCGGGTTAGTGAAGCGCCCTCATGAATCTTGAATTGGATAAGGCCTCCTCCGCGTTCTGGAGCAATGAATACTGGATAGCTGCGTTTCGAAAAAGCTAGTGTTCATTCACAACTTTCTGTACGGAAAGTTATTTTATGCGAACTGGACTCCGTTTTTCCCGTTCTGATTATCTTCGTACTTGAAAAGTTATTTTTGAAGTTCACCAGTCACTTGCAGATGATACGATTTTTATGCTTTCGTAATTAAATTCTCACAAGGATCAGAAGTTATAAGATTGATTCTCGGTAGCTGAGAATCGTTTTTGGGATCTTCCACATAAAGGGGTTCGACACCCGAAGTGACAAAAATAGCGGTGAATTTAGGAGTAATAACTTTATTATTATTAAGAGGAATGCCAACCGTAGGTCGTACACTATCAGAACGAACGGGTGTGTAGGAACTTAGCCTGTGTTGATTCGCGGAGAGTCGCGGATTAACGTGTCGTGAAGTCTCTAAAGTTCTCGAATCCCTAACTGAATTCGTCGAGCTATGTGCTAAGTTACGTGCGCGCGATTCTGACGGAGATCGTCACGGCGTCATTCGCGTGGCGTCTCTGCACCGAGATCTTCACGACGTCATTCGCGGGGCGACTGTGATTTCGGGCAATGCGATTGCCCTTTTTATATGGTAGATGTCGATGAGATCATCGTCCTTCGTGATGGACACCTGCACTTGTTGTTTGCCACGTGCCATTTTCCACGAATCGCTCACTCCTTTGACTCATTGGTGATCTCGGCGATTCGGGGCACATGTACTATTGTGTGCGCGTGTGAGTTGCAATGTTATGGATTGTCTTACTTCGAGCTTCGGCGTAGCACATTCCTTTATGGACCGATTGGGCTTGCAGCTAGAGGAACCCGTGGTTCCCGTGTAAGTTGTAGCACGTGTGCAATCTATGTACGACGCCGAATCGGGCCCTTCGGCGTGTGTGTGTGTGTGTGTGTGTGTGTGTGTGTGTGTGTGTGTGGGTGTGTGTGTGTGTGTGTCTTGTCGATCTTATAAAGACAAGTATTGTCTATGTTACGAGTGCTATTATGTGCGTAGCCAGCATTCGTAACAGGGGCATTCCATACAGAGGGTAAACTTCGAGTCTCAGATTTTGTTCCTAATTTGTCATTTTGATGTCTCTCGGGTGTACTTGAAGTTCATTTGCATATTTTAAAAAATTTCAATTATTTTTTAACATATTGTTAATTGAATTTTTGGGTCATTTTGTTCATTAATTTTTATCTTGAAATCTATTGATGTTAGAAAAACATATTTCCTACAAAAGTTGTGCAGAAAACATTGAAATTTAATAATACGTGTTAAAAATAGAAATAATGTAAGTTTTTAATCAATTTATATAAAAATTAAATTTTTAATAATTTTTTTTTACCCCTGAGTACATAATTCTTTTTTCAAAATATTTTTCAATTGAAACTCTAAATGTTCTTTAATAACTCTGAAATTTTTAGTGACGCGTTTTTTGACATTTTCGAGAAATTAATTTTTGAAATTTTTGTTGCGGGGCCCGCAGGGTACTAAATATAGCTTTCCAAAGCATTTGCGACTTGTACAAAATCATTCCACATTCTCTTCTTCACATTAATTTCAATTTCTTATTAATATTATGACCCATTTCCTCACCACCCAGCAAGTTTTAAAAAATAGTTAAAAAAATGGTAGTATCTCATTAAGCCAAATCCTGAAGTTTGCTATTAATTTCTCACTGCACTACTTTGTTCGATAGTAGTATCCTTTCATCACTTATCATTCTGCTCCAGACAATTGTAACACATGTACATTTGAAAATTATGTTTTAATTTCAAGAAATACTGAACACTACACTGAAGCTGTTTACCTATTAAAAAAAAATTAATTTCTTTTGAATATTTATTATTTCTCGGATGGAGCCGCATCGCAATATAAAAATAAAAAGAATTTTCGTAATTAAGTGCATCATTTTCATGATTTTGGTATAAAAGCCGAATAGCACTTTTTTGCTGCATCTCATGGAAAAAATGTTTGCGATGGAATTGTTGGTACAGTAATAAGGTACGTTAGATGTGAAAGTTTACGTAGATCAGATGCTGTACCTATTTCAACTCCAAAAGCATTTTTCGACTTGGTTGAACACAAATTTGACCCAATAACGTTTGACTTTTGTTCAAATGAGGAGCATAACGAAGTAAAAGCGTTTTTAGTACAACGATTCTTAACTTGCAAAACAATATCTGGTACACGTAGTTTTCATTCTTTCATTCCACTTACGAATAATACAAATCGGTTTCAAGTTTCGACGACAGTGTTTCTTCTGTATTAAATATTTAATAAAAACTATTCGAATAAAAATATTAAATGTCACTGTTACGATCGGTAGATCGTAGTCTCCTTAAATATCAATGTAATTCTCAAAATGCACCGTGAGAATATGCACGGCTTGCGAATTCACATAGAAGTCAAGAGTGCAAGCTCAGCATAGTCCCACGGTTGGAAATAAATGCGATGACGAACTTCGCTGCGCTCTCGAATCGAGGCGGCATCGAAGGAGTCAGTCGCGGAAGGACATCCAAACGAACTTCGCGGCTCCTAATTATTTGTAACCTTCCCCACCCACCGCTCGCGCTGTTACGAACCGCGTGTTCGTAACAGTCACTAATTCAACATACTTGTTGCGTCCCCATAACTAGATAAATAATTACTAAAAAACAGTTCTGAAAAGTATAACCACATTCATAGTAATTGAGCATTGCTTAATAATTCTATTCGATAGATAAACTGCTTTGCATGAATCATACTGGGCCGAAGGCAATCACTGGGCAATAGCAATTTCATCGTTTTCAAAAAACTTCGGTATTATTCACAAAAAAGAAGAATCAAAATCGGTATGCCAAAAATTCTGTAAAATAAGTAATTCACGTGATATTACGTCAGCCGAACATCGCACTTAGATTTGTCCTTCAAAGAAAAAACCTTCGCTATATCTAAGAAAATAAGTACCTAATACAGTATACCGAATGAGAATATTATATGTAAATTTTCGAAAACACGATGTCGTAATCTTCGTTACAGCATTTCAAAATCTTAAATAAATATTGTATAATTTAATAAACATTCAATTGCTAGAATATTTTCAATAGACTTTTCAAACGCGACAATATCCATCATGGCTCATTTTTATACGTTTCTTTGCGACAATATGTTTAATTCCAATTGCTCGTGATATAATCACAGCAAAGGGTTGCTTGGGGTCGGTTAGGAGGGGGGCCCTCCCGTTACAGGATGAACACTCACTGATATGAGAGGGGAGTATATAGGACTCTGAGTTGCTGTATCTAATTGTGTGTTTGGTTGTATTTCCGGAGGTCTTGGCCCAATGGCAGATTTTCGTGAAGATATAAATAAGCCCATTGAGGGAATTTCAAATCAGTTCATCGGGAAGATCCCAAGCGATCAGATCTCGAGCGTGTGACAGTGTTTGGGCCAAGACTGCGGGAGGTGTGGACGGCTGATTGTGAACCCCGGGACGCCGCTCGGACTTGTCTGTGAGTGAGTAGTAATTTATATAAAATGATTTCGGGAGCAATTAGTCTGTTAATTATTGTTAATGATTGTTAATTATTGTTAATGATTGTTAATTAATATTTCCACTTATTTCATATGTCGTTTTATATATTTACATATATTTGCATGCGATGTGTGGGACAGGACCCCCTTCACGTAGCCCCACTGACGAGTCCGTGAGCGAGCCCGGGACGAAACATCAGCAAACTCATAATAACTAATGCTTGTTATATTGTGCGTGGCATTTCTTGCCCGAGTTAATGGTTCATTCAACGTTTGTCATTGAAATAGGAGGACGACAGCTTTCTCAACGTTTATACCCCTTTCCTCCGAGGCCAGGGGTGCTCTCTATTTATTAATTGCACTTGCGCCATATACAGTCCATCGTAAAGTCCCTATTTCCGAAAAATTATATATATATATATATATATTCATAATCATTTTGCTGTTTTTAAATAGGTCGGCACAACAGTTCGAATTCTTCAATTTGCCTTTCTAATTAATAGAATACTTTTACGGAGGAATGTGCCCTATTTATAATTAATTTTGCCGTCCTTATAATATAATTATTTACACTTTCCGACACCATAGTTCATAGCTTCTTAACTCGAGAATTCTAGTTATGACATCGATAACAGGGAATTAAAATGTTGAAATAACAGAATCTTATCGACAAAATAGTGTATCACGCGGTGTGGAGCTAGAACTGTAGTTCTGGTCCGGGCATGATGTTTTCGGTACGAGGCGCAGCCGAGTACAAAATCTGAGACTCATAGTTTGCCTTCTGTATGGAATGCCCCATATGTAATGTACGTTTATATGGTTATCTCCGCTTTTAATTTTTTTGGACTTGGCAGGTTTTGCACCCCAACGTCTCATGTATATACATAATTCGCCAAAGATATCTCGAAAGTGTCGAAAAGTTATCTATAAGATATCTTTTAGATATATCGAAAAAGTTATTTTCGTATCAAGGGCGTAAAATAAATATGCGCCCGTAGGTGATCACCGCGCCCGAGAGGCTGGCGAAGATTTAATTGTTTTAATGTCGACCCCGGGGGGTCGAAATGTCGAAATTTGATTAAAAACTATAGGGTAATTTTTTGCCGATTACTTTAGAAAGAAAATGCATACAACCTTTTTTATAAAGAATTTAATTCTCTACCTTTTTTGTTTGAAATATGTTAAATAAATTTTGTATTTTTTCAAAATAAATGCAAAAACTATGAAAAAACATAATTGGGGCAAATGTTTTTTAGTAATAGACAGATGGATCTGTGCCAAAATCTAATTATTTCTACGTTATGCCAAGACACGCATTTTAAACAAAAATTGATGGCGATATGATTATCCGTACGTGAGTATACTTTAGAGCATACACAAAATTTTGACAAATACGGACATACGTACGTACGTACAAGATCACACACACACAAATTTTTTTATTGTTGATTTAGGCTCCTTAGGGTCTGAAACGTCGACATTTGATGAAAAACTATAGTATAAGTTTTTTTGCCGGAGTTGAGCAAATACAATACTTCGTCCAGACCGAAGGTCTGGGTCGAAGTAAAAAAGAATCATATTTTATTATCTGACCATTTCGGGTTTCGTTTATTGCTTAATTATTACCAGAGCTGTCAAACGCATTTATTCGAGTTTGGTTTGACGTGAATAATAAACTTTTATTGTTTAGAAAATGTATAAAATTTACTTCTATGGATATTCGAGGTTTCGCCGCTAGTTTAATTACTACTGTACGGTATAGAACTGCAATTCGTCCGTCCTTCTAACCCCTCGAATGTTATCGCGATGGACAATTTTTCTTCCTTTGCAAGGCCCAGGCGATGGGAATCGAGAATTGGATCGACTTCGGTATCTGCCGTACCGGTGTTTTACCCTCTTTTCACTTGCCTAGCTAAGAGTACGAATGATAATACAACCGTATATGACTGTATGCATCACGTCCGAAATATTATCACGTTCTTTTCTACACTGAAAATAATTTGGGAACGCAACGCTTCGAACGCTCCTCGGGGCTAGACGCCTCGAGTAGCTTCGAACCGAACTCCTGAAGTAATGCCAACCCTCGGATGTGATTGGCGATCGAAGGCTTGCGTCTCGACCTTCATAGCGTGGAACTATGAAAGTCGAGACGCTGAGTTCTGCATCCTTGTCACATCAACTACCTCTTATTTCAAGGCGCAGGCTTTCGCATCCATGGCGTGTCTGTTACCGGGGTATAAAACGCGATAATAATACTCAAAAAGTTTTCAGTGTCACGTGAATACAAGTTTTAAATAAAAATGAACTAAAAGATAAAGAAATATGACATATGTGATAGACATGCGTGGATCCACGGGGCTGTAACTTCCTATGTTCTCTGCATCAAAAAGCGTCCCGCTTAATAAAATGCCCGAGTCCCCCCACCTGTGCCACAAAGTTAGTTCCGCCCGCTGCATGGGGCGGCTCCACGAGTCCGTAGGTGCAATAAAATGGATGGAGCAGGAATGCCGCGAAGATTTGAATGATTTGAACTATTCGAACCGGACATATTAAAAAATAATTTGTCTTTCACACTGTTTATTCATCCAATATAAATTTCAGCCAATCTGACATTATTTTGTACAGCAAACACGGCATTTGAGTGGCAGTTTTTTACATAACGCACGCCAAACCTGTCTGCTTCCAAATCTCGCATACAATCTGTCGTGTCATTGGTGAAATTCACATGAAAAGAAGGATTCAGCTCTGAAATCGTGCATTGCTGCAAAAACTCCCATCGAAAGCAGCATTCAGAGCTGGAATCTTATGTTGTTGGTGAAATTCACAGCGAAAGAAGCATTTGGACTTGAAATAATGCATCGATAGTGATATTCGGATCGAAAGAAGTATTCATTTCTGAAATCCTGGACAGATGGGAAAATTGTTATTGAAAGAAACATTCAGTTCTGAAATCATGCATCAATGGCAAATCACCCATCAAAAGAAGGAAGGATTTAGATGTAAAATCTTGTATCAATAGTGATATTCACGTGTGGAAGGATTTGTTTCTGACATCTCCTTTCGATCGTGGAATTTTAATTAATAGTTTTCCATTTTTATTTTGTGGTAAAATGTGTTAATTATTTGAATTAATTAATTATAAATTTTAAATATCCAAAATATATTTTAGATCATATTTGTTAAAAATTTATTAAACACTTATTTCATTGCAATGAAATAAAGTAAAAAATCGCATTTTACGAACATGTTGCATAATTAACTATTGTAGAATATCATATTTTATAAATCTCAAATTGTGAATTTTTCTCCGGAAATAATGAATGAAAAAATAAAGAGCATTATCCCCACTGAAATAATTAAGTTTTGGTAGCAAAACTCTCAATATGAATTCAATTATTCTTGTGTGATTTTCAATTTTTTATTAGATTTTATTTCATAATGTAACTAAATTGGCCACAATTTGGATATGAAGATTTTCATAAAAATCATTCGTGTAGGAAATTACTGTTTTGCAAGGGTAAAGATACAATTTATTCTTCAGCTTTTATGTTACATTAATTATACATTATTTTTATTATGCACTTGTTACTTGTATATACACTTACACAATAGATTAATATCACTGGGATAGAAAATTACTATTTTGTAAGGATAAATGTGTGGTAGTTAAAATGAGTCAATAGAAATGTATTGTAAATATAAAAGTACGCGGTATAACCGGTCCGCCAATGAGAGCGTCCTAGGTATAAGGGAACGCCGTAGTTCGAAATCTAGGGCGACTGTCGCACCGTAGAAATGCCGCAGTATGCGATACGAGTGGGGAATTAGGTGGCATATCCCGAGACCGGAAATGAAGAAGAAGCCCGTCCCACTTCTCTCTAGTAATTCGAAGAGGCAACAGGACAGGTCGGAGTCTCGCATCGTGCCCGACATTTTTTGGAAAGTTGGCCTCGTGATTTTGGATCTGCATTCCTCATGAAATGGAAAATGGACATCGATGATCTTTCTTCGTGATTGTGCTCCAGGAAGCTATCGCGAGCGACCAGAAGGAAGTCCATTCGGCATTTGGAGAGGATCAAGCGTAAGCAGCTCAACCTACGCCCGGTCCACTGGCTAAGTTGGACAACGTACTATTAAACTATACTTCGGCAATCTAGCCGAAGTGCAAGGTATTTATTGATGTTTTTTATCATTTCGTTTGAGTGTGAAGAAATCTCGTCTGGCGAATTGTTTCTGCATTAGGAAAGATCATCGTTTTACGGAGATCATCGCCAGTCAAGCACATGGCCAATTCGAGGTTAGGTCAACCTCATGGCGGTTTTTTTTTTTTTTTTTTTGCGTGTTTGCCGGCCTCGGTCTGCATAGTGACGCTACGACACCAGGCGTTATGGACCACGCCGGAAACCGCCTCTCGGCATTGCGTCGGAGGGCCACGCACGCGAAATGCTCTCGTAGATATAGATGGTGTTCAGAGTCGGTGAAACAATGAAGGGAAAGTTATTCGTATTCGATATGGGAAATATTCGGAAACGAAGTATTCGATAATGGAGGTTGAACAATAATGCTATGGACTGTAATTACATATTTACAAAGTGTTTTTTATCAGAACGTTTCAATACCTGGGTAGCGAGAATCATTATAATTTAATAGGTATGATCAGGTGTAATATGCCCGTCGATGTTAAAATTAATGATCGCTAAAGAATTGCAATTCGTCCCGCTACCCAATTAAGTAGAAAAACATTTAGCAGCTTTTTTTTATGTGCCTGCTCGTTTTACGGTTCGCTGCATTAATTTCCTGGCAACGGGGCCGCATTCGGAGCTGCATATAGCAGTGAACAATATTAGACAGCGTTTCTGTCTCGTGCGTCTCGCAAGGAAATGAAAAAATATTCCGCTCAACAGCCTCGTCCTATATGTTTTCAAAAACATTATGACAGTCTGAGAACTGATCAAATAGAGCATCTAATGGTTTTATCATGTTGAAAATGTGTACATTTGGATGTGTGAACTGCCGATTTTGTATTAATCTATTGTACAGAGTTGCTTGGAGCAAATCGCAGTACGCTACATTATTCGAGATCGCACTCTTGCAACTTCGGCACTTGACATGCTTCAGGAATTTGTTAATGATGTCTGCTATAAAACAATATGACACGCAATCGCTTATTTCTGGTCGGCTGTAATCGTGGTCTGTGAAATGCGGGTATTCCCAGTCTTCGGTCGTAACCTCCTTCTCAAATTTTCTTTTAATTGTTTCTATATACTGCTTGATTGGCGGTCTTTTTCGTAAATTTGTTTCAAATCCGACATAGTAAGAGTAAAGTCGTTCCTTCTTTATCCAGTATTGAACAATTACCTCTTTCTGACGGCTTTAATATGATCCCAATTGTTGAAAGGATTTTGTAGAGTTGCAAGAAAGATACCATTGCGGGAAAATCAATATATGTTTCATTCAAAAATGACATTTCCATTTCACAAGTAATTGAGCTGTTCAATGTTATATAATTATTATGATTACTGATGTGCAATATTAAAATTATAAAAATTCTATTAACGTTTTTCATTAAAATTTAAATTACATTTTACATTTTATAGAACTTAATAATATATCCTATCATATATATTATGTAAGGAAATATAAATTAATGCATTTCACACGAATTCTAATGAAATATTTTACGATTATTGTAATTATTTAAAGGAGCGAATAATTTTTTAAAGATACGAGAAAAATATTCGAGACTGTGAAATGGAATGAAAATGTATTGTAGACGTTATATTTAACTCTATTTTTTTTTACTATTCAAGTTTCTTTGGAAGGTAAAAAATAATCGTTCTACTTTAATGTTCTGTTCCAGATTATTGAAATCTATACATACCTGCGCTGCAAGACTAACTCTCATTTTGTCGGATGATTTGACAAATGTGACAAATGATTTTCTATAATTTTTGGACATACTTTTCTCTCCCACTGTAATTTTTTGTCCTCTTCCGCTAGTGCACGAAAATGTTCCCACTGTATTGTCTCTTTCTTTGGATCCATCTGGAAGTAAATTTACATATTACCTTAAATTGTAGCTTCTTTTATTCCATCAACAACTGAATATTCCACAAGTACAAAACATACCTGCAATGTTTGACCTTCATATAATCGATTTCTAATAGTTTTCAGAAGGTGCGGTGTATCCGAAAATATAAACACTTTTTGGTTTGAAACTGTTAGGTGAGTAAAATAATTCCGAAATTCTTGCTGATCTTTCTTCGTGGGTTGGCTGCTCGTTGACTGATTTTAAAAATTTTTCTGTCCGCTGACCCAACTTCCTTCCAAAATTTTCGATTTGTTGCTGCACCATCTGTTATGACGGCGTGTACATGTGCACCAGCAGTTTCGAGATGGGCTAATGCTTTAAGCACAATTTTGGCGAGATCTGTCCCAGAAATGGTTCCACAAGATGCAAAAACAGCGATTGGTTGCACATACGAAGCAGCGAATGGCTTGAACATGACAACCAATCCATGATCTGCTGTATCGGTTATAGTTGCTAGTCTATTTGTTACATGTTCTTCGCCGAAATCTGTAAGACCCTGATAAGTTAATTTTTTGCTGTTGACACACACACATTTTCTTGTGCTGATTTAATCCAGCAAGAGAGCTCCACGTCTGTTTATTAGTGGCTGATTCTTTATGAACTCCAAGAAAAGCTGCATGTAATTAGTGTCAATCCCGCATTTCGTATCAACGATTGAAAGACATCTGCAATAAAATGAATGTCTACAATATACATGTTTTCTGTTGTATTGGTATTTTACGCTATTACATAATAGCAAACACAAAGAATGTTCAATGTATAAGTGTACTTGGGGGTCTTCCATAAACCACGTGAACAATTTCATCCGAATTTGCCCCCCCCCCCCCCCCCCCTCTGTAAATGTTGTAGATCTCGAAATTATCTACAAAATGGCTTTTTTAATGGTTTTAACAAATTAATTTATCAATGAGATAATAACTTAAAACTGTGAAAAATGAAAAAAAAAAACAATTTTACTTGTGGTAAAAGATGTATATTTCAGATTACCGATTAGATCATTGTTAAAAAAGGCTTGAAAGAAAAATATCCGTATCTCCGTTTATAGTGGCTAAGAAGCATGTACCGGTTTGAAAACAAATTTTATTTGGAAACAAATTATACTATATTTAATATTATGTAAAAAATTAATCATTCAAAGTAAATAAATAAATTTTCCGGATAATTAATAGTCTTGGAAAGGGGTGGCAGAAACAATGACAGAGGGAAATGACCGAATGACATTTCTGTGTGGAATTTGATTTCAAGTGTTTTAAAATAAATACAAAATTGAACACAACAAAAATAGAAAAATAAATGGGATGTTAAATGTTGATAAAACTAGATAAGAAATAAGTTAATTTATTTGACTTTTCACGGTATTATGTTATTATTTCATTGATAAATTAATTTATCGAAAACATTGAAAATGTCATTTTACAGATAATTTCAAGAGCTACACAACTTTTTCTTGAATAGTTTTCCCTAGAACGTCAAATTTTGTATTTACAATCGAAAAACTGGAAAAAGATGTTTAATATTGGTTTTGTTTATGGAGCGTTTAAAACTACATAAAATTTGGTTACTCCGTATTTTTTAATTCATACACCAAAATACATACTTTAATGAAGTCAAATTAGCGGACGTAGTAAAAATATGATTTTCATATCCGCTTTTCAGTTCTTACCTTCTGATCGTGCGAACATTTGGCAGAGGCAGTATCTGGTATTTCCTTAAAAATCGATATCCTCGAGGAGATTGCATGTGCATAAGCATGCACAGCAACATCCAATCATCCGAGTATCGTCTGCCATTTGCATTATTACATTTCGCAGCTTTAACAATTTATTTTATTACAAGAGATTCATTCTCCGAAAATCTGCTTTGTGATAATAAACCATCAAGTTTCTGATCAGACAGGCGGACGATTTCCAACTCTTTCTTTCTCGACTCTACCCTGCAGGTGGGTATAGATTTACGGGCCCTTTGTTTGCTTTTAACAGCGGCTCGAGTTTTTTTCCGTAATAGTTGGACCTGATGTTGTTGTTCAGTGGGCAGAAGTGCTCGGATTCTCTTACTTTATCCTGCTTTTTTAAACGAGCAGCTCGCTGATACATGTTTTTTTTTTTTCAAACGTGCACGGTGCATGCATGCATTCTTTTTTGATAATAATGGACAGCTCTTGTATCTCCAAATTCCCATAATATCTTTATGAGCCACTCTTTTGTCAATGAAACAGCTTGCAGAGTCCAGTGTACAGCCCTTACATGTTCCAATGTTGTTGATATTGATGACTAAATGTCTAATATCATTAATAGTGCGCAAATCTTTTGATTTAAAAT
The DNA here is from genome assembly GCA_030407085.1 of Trichopria drosophilae. Lineage (NCBI taxonomy): Eukaryota > Metazoa > Arthropoda > Insecta > Hymenoptera > Diapriidae > Trichopria > Trichopria drosophilae. The sequence continues at coordinate 58,160,186 of CM059584.1, read as the reverse complement.
TAGTTAGTGCAGAGTATTCAAGAGGTAAACCTACAAGGTTTATTTCAGCCGTAAAACATCCAACATCACCTTCATGAAGGATAATGTCCTTCGTACTAGTCAAGATTACTTTTCCAGACGCACTTTTGAAATTTGGCAAAAAGAAGCAATACTGACTCCATCCATGTTACATCGTATCAAGTTCCACGAATCTGGCAATCGCAAGTTGGTACCAGACAGAATGTCTACAGACAGAGGAGGTAGATGGATCTGGTTTTGCAATTCTTCAGAACCCCGTCCGCTCTGCGAAATATAATACCAATAAACACTGTTAATATATAATATAATATTTATAAAACGTATGTATAAACATCTATATAAATAAAGATATGTAACAAGTTGCGCGGACGGGGATTCGAACTCGTGACCGAATAAGGAACGTTCTGATTCCGAGGCGAGCAGGCTAACCTCTCAACCACGTCCCTTTTATGAGTGCAGTATACAATATAAATAAATAATGTCATCTTTTACCATAACAGGAGAGTCAACTTTTCGAGCATTGCTGTCTTCAATAGGAATTTCACGTCCTTTCACACATCCAATCATTTCTGCATCATTGACAATTTCAGAGTTCAACTGCTCAATTTGTAGATTCAAGGCATTGCCATCAGATGTTGTACCAGCCGACTTTGTTGTGCTCTACTAATATAGAATAACTATAAATCGTGTAAACGTTTAACTTTACTAAAAAAATTTGTTTCATATGTATTCTAGGCCTATTATTTTCTAAACACGTTTTGTACATTATTAAGTATACACGGTGACCCATTTTAACGTCCACACTAGATTATCTTGAAAGGAATGAATTTTCTGTATTAAATAATGATGTATTTAATATATTAATTAATATTTTTAAATAATGTAATGTTTTACCGGTGCAAATGAATCAAGCTTTTGATCATTGGTTTGTTCTATAATATGAAGATCCAAGTCACTGACATCGGTACCAATCGTCTTTGTTGTGCTCTGTATATATATAAGAACTTTAATTCATGTAATCTTTTAATAGCTTCTCAAAAATTTTTTGTACGTTTTCAAGACTTCTTATTTTCTTAAACACGTTTTATAATGACGATGTGTATTTTCTTTACTTTGTACTTTCATATTAAAAACGAATCTTGTTACGTACATGAAAACGAAATGTATAATACCTCTAAATCTTGCACCTCGTTGCCATTTACACCTCCGATTGTTGTAGCCGTAGTGTAGAGCTCACTCTCATCAGTTTTGGTCCAAGTAAAAATACATGGCTCGCTGCCTGGTACAAGTTTTGGTTTTTTGTAGTCAGCAGACTGAAATATGTATATTTATATTTAAACGTTAAGAAATTTAATTAATTTATTGAAATGAGCATTTTTACTATACCGAAAAAAAACAATTCTGATACTGATTTTGATACTTACTATTCCAATAACATTCCCACTAGAATCAGTCAGCACCTTTCGCCACATTAAGTCTTCTATCTTAAAATAGTTTGCCACTTCTGACGCAAAACACTGTCAGATGGTACATAAAACGAGGGCGTTTTTCCCCTTCTTTTCTGGATTTTCGTGATCCCGATGTACATCCTTTTACAATGCATTTCGGCATGTTGTCCGATAAATAAACTTCACAAATTTAGTATTGCAGACGTTGCAGACTTTCAAAATTTCTGTTCAACTCACACAATCTATGTCGTTTGTATTCACAAAACTGACAAAACGGACACAATCCACCAAATGAACTCCACACTATAAACTCGAACGAAAAACGAGACAAAAAAACACGGCCAAAAATGATACGAACTGGTACTTTGCTTTGACGGGTTTGACAGTTTGACAGCTTTGTTATAATAAATATACATTTATATTGCATGATGTTTGGGTTCATGTATAGTGCATGAGAGAGGGTGTAGTGAAAACACACACATGTATGTCTCCCATATCTTGACGTTTGTTTTCAGTGCTATAGTGAACAGTTGCGTATAAGAGCTGTGTGTACTCGCTCGTCGCTCGTGGCATATCCAAAACTGTACTATTTAGTTCTAATAAAGCCTTTATTAAAAGGTCCTCTTTAACTCTACTCAAAGTTTTACCTTACTATTACCTTACTTGTACTTTTACTTTAATATGGTAGCAGAGCGTGGTTAGTTGGAGCGTCGTTAATATGGTAGTTTTGCTAGTTGGTATGCTTGGATAATTAACAAAAGAGTTAAAAGTGTCGTTCTCGCGAGTTTTACTAATAAGTGGAGAACCTCTCGGGACATGTATAGAAAAGTGTCGTTCATGTGAATCTCGCTAAGTGGATGAAAATGATCTTAAAGCAATTAATCTGATTTATAGTGCTATCAAACAGGCAACTGGAATTTGTTTGCGAAGAAAATACAGCTTATAAAATAATAAAGAAATTGGACGAGTTATATTTGAAAGAGTCCACTGCATTGCAAATAGTGTGTCGAAATAAGTTGGAGAAAATGAAATTAGAGAAATATGGTGATTCAGCAGAATTCTTTAGTGAATTTGAAAACTCAGTAAATGAATTAAAAGGCGCTGGAGCAAAAATCAGCGAAAAGGAAAAATTGAATTATATGAGTCATTTCCATGTCAACAATATCAAATTTGTGGTCGATGTTGCGGAATTCAACGAAAATGAAAAATTTGATAGGTATAGGCGTGAAAAATAATGTGGTAAAATATTTTTCCAAAATTTTCAAAATGGCGGCCGTGAGGTTATATTCACTGAATTTTTTTAAATTACGATATCTATTTTTCTAATTATCGCATTTCAATGGGACTACGCGTATTTTGTTCACAAAAATGAGTATTTTTATCTAAAAATAAAACAATTTTTTTTTCTTCTTAATTTGACCAAAAACCGGTCCAAAAAAATTGTCAACTTAAATTTTTGCACAAAACGCATATTTTTTTTCAAATTCGACATCTCATTTTGTAGAAAAACCTTTCAGCTTTCCTTAAAACAAAAAAAATTGACGAAGGCTTTTTTCGTTTTCTAGATATGATTTTTTACAGAGCGCATTTCCGGCTTTCGCCGCGCTTCAGGTGCAGTTCGGAGTGCTATCGAGGGATCGTTTTTTCTCGTAAGTAAAATGTGATTCCGTTTGTATAAAACAATTCATTATCCTCCAATTCATATGCCCTCCAGTAAGTTGGATTTTTATATATATTTATTTGAATGGTTCTGCAAGTCATTTTTAAATCTGTTAAGTTTTTGCACTAAAATAACCTTCCAATTACTATGGCTCCTCTCATTCGTTGCTGCAATCCTTTCAAGGAAAAGGGTCATGCGTCAATACTTCAGAATAAAGAATTTCGTAATATTACTCACGAGGTATGTAATATAATAGGCTTAATATAAAATCTGATATATGGTTAGGTGTTTGCTTGTAATCGGACACTCAGCGATATTGTGCCTCGATTCCTTGCTGCGGGTGCGTGGTCACCGAATTGCAGGAAAGGAACACTTTTGATGCGTCGAGGAAACGTAAAAAAAGGACACAGTTAATTTACAACTGTTTAATGTATTTACGGGTTGCACGAATACAAAATCGCGGCCGGCACGTCTTCGAATGGCGTGGTCGTGAAAGGTTTCCCTTCACAAATACTCGCGACTTGCGAAATTTATACGGAAAGTTATAGCGCGATGCACTAAATTACTGGCTCAAGCGTGAGTCAGTTCGACAGAGTAAATATTGCGTTTTGGCGAAAAGCGATAGCGATTTATTTTAAATCCGCGAGTGCTCGCTTCTGAGCGCGTGGAGCACGTCGCGATAGACAAGCGAATAGTGTCCTTCCGGAAAACGTGTTCGCGAAAACGGCCTTCTTTTCCGGAAGTTCATTGTTTCGGCGGAATTAGGCGCGACTTGATTGCAGATACCTGCCCGCGAAAATTGAAAAATGTCGATGTAACGGATCGCGCGAGTTGGTACAATGGTTTGGGCGAGTTAGTGCAGACGCTGCGGCCGCATATCGCAACATAACCGCCCGCCTTGCGAGAGTCATATCGCAAAATTCGCTAATGAACACAGAAAGTAACGCGAAGTTTCTTAAATCTAGTCTTAACATGGTGCTTAAGTACGCGAATTACGCTTCATCAATGTCCACCGGAAGTAACGTAAGTTTCACGATAGGGCGCTTAAATGTTCTTTTTGCAGTGCGCACGGTAACTACCCGTACGCAGCCGTCATGCCCCGGATGACATTCGATTACGCGAGCAAGCTCCCACCTTGCGGGTGGAAGTTGATCGTTTCGCACGAGCACAATTTGACCGGTTTTGATTTGAGATGTACGGCGCAGCCATTTAGAACGATGCTGGCAGGACGTGACATAATCTCGTGCCCAATCCTTCCAGAATCGTTCCAGCAGCTGTTGAAACACCTGCCAGCGAGTTAATCGATTTACCGAATAATCGATCGTAGGAGGGGCTGGTGCAGCCAGTAACGGTCCGCCGATAAGGAAGTGCGCTGGAGTTAGTACGTCGAGGCTTTCGACGTCATCGGAAAGCGGAGCTAGAGGACGTGAATTCATACACGCCTCGATACGACAAAGTAGCGTGTTCAGCTCCTCATACGTGGGCGTATGAGAGTCCAGAATGCGTGTGAGGTGATGCTTCATTGAACGCACTCCAGCCTCCCACAAGCCCCCAAAATGAGGCGCAGAAGGTGGGATGAAGTGCCACTCGACGCCTTCCTCAATTAAGCGATCCTGGAAGACTTTACTACTTAGCGCGGCGCGGTACGCAGTTCGCAACTCCTTATCGGCTCCCTTGAAATTTGTACCATTATCGCTGAACATTCTCTTTGGTAGCCCGCGACGCGAATAAAACCTTTCGAAGGCTGCGAGAAATGCGGCTGACGTATAAGCGCACACAACCTCCAGGTGCACAGCACGCGAGGCCATGCATACGAAAACGGACACATAAACTAGGAATGCACGATATCCGCGACAGCCCGCCAGTCGCATCTGGAGGGGTCCAGCGTAATCTACGCCACATTCCGCAAAGGCACTGGAAGGGCGAAGGACGCGCGACGGAGGCAGTGAACCCATCATCTGAGACGGAGTTTTGGCCGTGTATCGAGCGCATCGGACGCAAGCGTCCACCACCGACTTGACCGTCTTGCGTGCTTGCAGGATCCATACAAGATCCCGTACGGTACTCAACGTAATCGCCTTAGACCCATGCAGGCATCGCATGTGCGCGTGTCGGACCAGCATGCGAGCTACGAGTATGACAGGATGCTTAGCCGAGAAAGAGAGACGTGTCAAAGACAGGCGACCACCGACGCGGAGGAGTCCGGTCGTGTCCAAAAAGGGGTTGAGCCTTCTTAGTGGGCTCGTTCGGGAAAATTTTTGTCCGACAGCTAAATAACGCGAGCCATCAGGGGATGGCTGATTTCCGGACAAAATTTTAACTTCTTCAGGAAACGCTTCTGCTTGAATAATGAAGAAGATTCGAGCTTTAACATTGTTCAAGTGATGTAAATACGAGATCTTGGCATCCGAAGGTGCTTTGCACCATCTTGGGGACCACACTAATAAGCGGTGCACGATACGGCATAGATGTGGCCAGGAGGAAAACTTACTAAAAATTTCGCTTGTTACCGTCATGATCCCTTTTTCCGCCGTGGCGTGAAGCGTCTGCGCTTTGGCCTCAAGAGGCGCATCGGGCGCGAGTGCGGGGATCAGCGTTGGCCAATTGATTTCATTCTGTGACAGCCACGAAGGACCATGCCACCACAGCTGAGCTGTAACCATCTCGTCCGCTGACATACCTCGTGTCGCGAGGTCGGCAGGATTATCTGCGCCGCTCACGTGCCGCCAAGAGACATCCGGGGTGAGGGACTGAATCTCAGAGACTCGATTTGCTACGAAGGTCTTCCACTGCGATGGACAACCTTGAAGCCAATGGAGGACTGTGGTGGAGTCTGTCCAGCAATAAACCTGACTAAACACGAGCGTCGGAGAGGATCTAACCTGAGCTATAAGGCGCGCTAGCAGCACAGCACCGCAAAGCTCTAAGCGTGGGATCGATACCGTTTTGACCGGAGCGACTCTCGTCTTGGCCAAAAACAGAGACACCTGTGATTGTCCTTGGGAATCAGTACAGCGCGTATAGATCACGGCGGCGTAAGCTTTAGAGGACGCATCAGAGAACCCGTGGAGTTCATTTCTTGTGCAGAAAGTCATCCCTACCCAACGTGGTATACTGACTTTGGAGAGCGCCGGTAACCTTTCGTAAAGGTTGAGCCATGTTTTAGTCAGTTCAGGCTTGAGTGGCGAATCCCAATCCGAAGCGTGTTGCCACAGACTTTGCATGAAAATTTTTGCCACGATCACTACTGGGGCAATCCAACCCAAGGGGTCGAAAATTCGTGCAATGTGGGAGAGGACCACTCGTTTGGTCCACACCGATTGAGGAGCCAAGTTCAAATAGAATGAATACGCGTCCGATACAGGATGCCACGTTATGCCTAGAACCTTTACGCTCTCGTCGTTCTGGAGCGTCTTGTCGCAAGAAAGTCCGTGGTCCGTCTCGTCAATATCGGAGAGCAGTTCGACAGCATTGCTCACCCATTGTCGTAATCGGAAATTTGCGGTACCGAGTAGCGAGATTAATTCGTCGCGAATCGATCGGGCACCTTCTGCGGTGTCGGCGCCGAACAGAACGTCGTCGACGAAGAAATTGTTCAGGAGTACTTCCTTCGCGCGCGGAAATCCAGCTCCTCCGTCTTCAGCCAACTGGCGGAGGACGCGCAGAGCCAAGTACGGAGCGCTCGCCGTCCCGTACGTGACGGTGAGCAATTGATACTCGGAGACCTTCTCCGAGGGTGAGCGTCGCCAAAGGATGCGTTGCAGATCCACATCCCGTTCGTCGACGAGGATCTGACGGTACATTTTTGCAATGTCTGCAGCATACACGAATTTGTGTGCGCGCCATTGCATATGAATTGTGGGTAAGTCTCTTTGCAATTTCGGTCCAGTAAGCTGTAAGTCATTGAATGATTGTCCATTGTCGGACGCGGAGGACGCGTTAAATACAACGCGCGTTTGCGTAGTCACACTTGTGGTTTTGGTTACCGCGTGATGTGGTAGGTAAATTACTGGTGAGGTTAGCGAATGAGCGGGTGCGGGACGCATATGACCAAGAGTTTCATACTCTGTCATAAACTGTGCATATGCCTCGCGTTCTGCTGGACGAGATGCTAACCTTCGTTCCATGCTGTATAAGCATTGGAGAGCGCGATTACGAGTTTCGCCTATTGCGACGCGATCGGTTTCTTTTAACGGTATTCGTACCTTATACTGTCCGGATGGGGTTCGAGAATGCGTAGCAACAAAGTGCTGTTCACAGCACTTGTCTTCTTCGTTTAATGTCGCGGAAGATGGGACCTCCTCTATTTCCCAGAAGCGGGATAAGGACGCGTTTAAATCGGAAACGAGTGTCGCATGATGCGTGAGCACATGCGTGACTTGCACGGACGGATCAGGAAGACTCTGACAGCCCGTAGCGCTGCGACCCAACAAAATCCACCCAAAGACGGTGTTCACTGCAACCGGTTCATCGCATTTGCCGCGTCTAATACCGTCGCGAAGCGCGTATGGATATATATCTGCACCAATGAGTGCATGAATCTTGGTTTCTGCGGAGGGATTACCATCGGCAAAATCCAGATTTTTTAGATGCGGCCAGTGCGTTAGCGGAAACTTAAACCTAGGGGTGTAGTTCGTCAGACTGTCAATTACGAGCGCTTCCGAAGACAGTCGGACCGAGTCGTTATGCACAGGCATCACAGAAATCGGAATGACCTTTGTAACTTTATCCATACTCATTTGTCCTATTCCCGTGACATGTATATTCGCATCGTACGAGCTAGTATGTAGGAGATCTGCGACTTCCTGCGTTATATAGGTACGTGTCGATCCGGGATCGATTAAGGCGCGAAGCTTTATTGTGCGTTGTGACGCCGCTGTCACAACTACCCACGCGGTGGCCAGTAGTATCTGTGCATTCGTACTAGGATTACTAAAATGCGTTTGCGCTAAGTCCGCGTCCACACTTGACGTACTGGCCAACGATTGCGGTTCTGTCATTACATTTGTTTTAGCGAGTTTCGATGTATCGTGTAAAAGCGAGTGATGCCGTTTGTTACAGTGTCTGCATGACTTCTCGCTTTTGCACTGTTTTACGATATGCATAGACGATAAACAGTTGACACATAAATTATATTGTTTCACGTGATCCCATCGTTGGGAAACCGATAATTCGTTAAATTTGGCGCATTTAAATATCGGATGCGTTGCGTTGCATAAGATGCACTTCACGTTAACAGACGTCTTGACGTTCGCGTGGAGAACTTGAGCACGAGAGACGGGGGCGGTTTTTACGCGCGACTGTGCCGTCGAATTCTTCGAAAATCCCGTTGAAGCTTCGAGGGACCGAATTTTTGAATTTAAAAATTTTGTCAATTGAGCCAACGTTCCGGACTCTTCCCCTTCTAACGTGAACTCCCACGCCTCTCGCGTTGTGCTATCAAGTCGCTGTTCGATGATAAAGGTGGAGATGTCATCAGAAACAGGGCGATTCAATTTTGTAAGAGCGTCTAGGCATTCTTGCACCGTATCCAAGAGTCGCCGTATTTCTGATGGGGAACTTTCTTTCGCTAGGGGTTTTATCGAAAATAACCGTTGCAAATGTAAATGCGATAGCCGACGTTTATTATCGTACCGATCGGTAAGTAGCCGCCACGCGATATCGAAATTTTCCGCGTTGATCGAAAGATTTTTTAAGACTGTTGCGGCCTCACCGTCGAGGCACGATTTTAAATAAAACAACTTTTGAAAACCGTCAAATGAAGCGTCTTTAATTATAAGCGCGGTAAAATGGTCGCGAAACTCGACCCAGTCGGTGTACATACCGGAGAAGTGCGGTAACTTAATCGCTGGTACTTTCGTACGAAGTCGATGATCTGCGTTGACGTGTGTAGACGGTTGAATCGGCGTAGATGCTGCTGTTTCCAAAGTGCTGGCAACACATTCCAAACCAGCAAGAGTATCGAGATATACTTCCTCTTTTCTCCCCATGAAATCGCCTTCGAAATAGTCGTCCGCTGCGCAGACTGGATTGGATTTCAGGGTCATTAGGATTTCGTCTCGTTCTGTGATCTGCTTCCATTTAGTCTCGATCAACTTTATGCGCGTTTTAGCCTGATGCGCCGTAAGGTCCGGTTTTGACAGCAATTCGGAGGCTCTTTTAATCGATGCGAATGCATGCGTTTGAAGTTCGACAAGCTGTACCATTTGGTGGTACTCATCAGTATCCTGATTTCGGCTTTTATTAGGCATCTTGTCTGTGAGCTTTTGGCGTGATATTATTTGAGCGCTATGCTCCAATTCGAATTTCGTTATGCGCTGTTCAAAATTCCAAAAATCGCATGTGTTTTCGCCGCGAGCTTCTGCGTGAATGCAGCTGTCGCGTGTGCTGGAGACGGCCCGAGAGGGGCGTGTGCGTGCGCTTTCTTCTCAACACTCAAATGCCGTGAAACTTCAAGTGCGATTCGTAAGTGCTCGTGCGAAGCCGAGAGCGGCCGAGAGCGTGCGATGCCGTTATAGCGGCGAGAAGTAAGTGCGAGTGAGAAACTCCGAATCGAACCTTCGAGCGGGCCGAAAGAGTCCGAAACGTCCCGAGAAGTGTTTACGGCAAAAGTTGCTGTGGAATAACAACTCGCCGTGACGTCATCACCCGACTCGAGAAATCGTGGTAATTCTTAATGAGGTCGAAAATAACCGAAAATGCGCGTTAATATGGAGATGCTAGATCTCATTTGCGCGCTCTAAATGGATGCGTTTTTTAATCCTTTTCAGCTTTTGCCACTTAATTTCACTAGCACAGGCACTGTCACTTGCGATGCACTAGTGAATCACTGTAATCCTTAATGTCCCGTAATCCACAAGTTCGAGAAATGTCTGACGAGAGGTACTCCGAAAAAAGTGCACTTGCCACTGCAATCCTGGCAGGATCGCCAAATGTTTGCTTGTAATCGGACACTCAGCGATATTGTGCCTCGATTCCTTGCTGCGGGTGCGTGGTCACCGAATTGCAGGAAAGGAACACTTTTGATGCGTCGAGGAAACGTAAAAAAAGGACACAGTTAATTTACAACTGTTTAATGTATTTACGGGTTGCACGAATACAAAATCGCGGCCGGCACGTCTTCGAATGGCGTGGTCGTGAAAGGTTTCCCTTCACAAATACTCGCGACTTGCGAAATTTATACGGAAAGTTATAGCGCGATGCACTAAATTACTGGCTCAAGCGTGAGTCAGTTCGACAGAGTAAATATTGCGTTTTGGCGAAAAGCGATAGCGATTTATTTTAAATCCGCGAGTGCTCGCTTCTGAGCGCGTGGAGCACGTCGCGATAGACAAGCGAATAGTGTCCTTCCGGAAAACGTGTTCGCGAAAACGGCCTTCTTTTCCGGAAGTTCATTGTTTCGGCGGAATTAGGCGCGACTTGATTGCAGATACCTGCCCGCGAAAATTGAAAAATGTCGATGTAACGGATCGCGCGAGTTGGTACAATGGTTTGGGCGAGTTAGTGCAGACGCTGCGGCCGCATATCGCAACAGTTAGGCAAAGTAATTTGTAATTCGTGTCGATTAACGACATCATCTAAACTTTTAAGCGTTCCGATCGAAAAAAATTTAAAAATAAAAATGCAAAAAAAAAATAAAAAACATAAAGTACAAACAAAATGGGGCCATATTTTCGGAACCTCCGCGTGGTTGGCCCTGGGTAACGTGAAGACCGAAAACTAATTTATAGCCATCCTAACAACCATATGCACAATATGTTTAAAAAAATAATATTTAAAACAATATAATACCAACATAAATACAACCAATACAATAAACAATATAAGACCAATCCCAAAATCATTTAAAAACTGAACGGTATATAAATAATCAATGTCTAATGTATAATGGGAGGAGTAGTGATAGCGCTCCGAACGCACCTGGAAGCTCGGCTCAGCGCACCGGCGAAACCCGGAGTTGCGCTCTTTAAAAAATCATATCTCGAAAACGAAAAAAGCCTCCGTCAATTTTTTGTTTAATGGGAGCTGAAAGGTTTTTCTACAAAATGAGATGTCGAATTTGAAAAAAAATATGCGTTTTGTGCAAAAATTTAAGGTGAAAAATTTGTGGACCGTTTTTTGGTCAAAATTAAGAAGAAAAAAAATTGTTTTATTTTTAGATAAAAATACTCATTTTTGTGAACAAAATGGGCGTATTCCCATTTAAATGCGATAATTAGAAACATAGATATCGTAATTTAAAGAAATTCAGTGAATATGACCTCACAGCCGCCATTTTGACAATTTTGGAAAAATATTTTACCACGGTATTTTCCACGCCTACACCTATCAAATATTTCATTTTCGTTGAATTCCGCGACATCGACCACAACTTTGATATTGTTGACATGGAATGACTCATATGCTAAATACGTTGCCGAGCCAGTATAGTTACATTACAGATTTAATAGACACCTTAAAAAAGGATGAGCAAACAGCATCATACGTGAAAAATAAAATTCAAATCGCTGAAATTAGAAATAAAGACGAGTACAGTGATACAAGATCAAATGTATTTGCTTCAAAAAGGGATCAAAAGGGAGGTTGCTTCAAGTGTGGAAAATTCGGGCATTTCGCTCGAGATTGTAAAGATGGCAGCCAAACAGGACACAACGACGCGTCATGGCGAGGTTCAACACGTGGTCGAAGCCGAGGAAGAACCGGAAGAGGCACTTACGGAAGAGGACGTGGTAACTTCCGTGGCCAACCAGGAGCGAGCACAAGCCATCACAGCGGATCAGGCGCAAGCGCATGGATAGCGACGACAGAGAGTGATTATTGTAGTCAAAACAGGTCAGATAATGAGATCTTGTGGTTATTAGATAGCGGGTGCACTGATCACATATTCAATGATGAAAATTATTTTGAGAAATGTATTTCGCTTAAAGAACCAGTCAATATTTATTTGGGGGATAATAGATATATAAAAGCGACAAAAATCGGGAACGTTATAACCTACTTCGAGGCATTCGGTAAATGGAATGAAGTTAACATGAAAAATGTATTTTACGCAAAAGATATGAATGCAAATTTGATTAGTTATGGAAAATTGACTGATAAAAATACTATCATTTCTAAAAAAAATGTAACAAAAGTAATCGATGAGGATAATAAATTAATAGCGGTAGCATTCAAAGAAAATCAAATCTACAAATTAAGAAGTAAATTAAAGCATGAATAGACTTTTGTAAACAGTGCCGTACGAAACAATAACATGAGTGATAAGGAAAGGTGGCATAGAATGTTAGGCCACGTAAACTTTAGCTATTTAAATACTATTTTTAAACATCAGTTGCTAGAAGGAATACCAAACGATCTTGAATCGGAATATATGAAATGTAAGATTTGCATTGAAAACAAAATGCATAACCTACCTTTCAATAATATTCGAACTAAAGCAACAGATATTTTAGAAATTATACATACGGATGTATGTGGTAGTTTTTCGACAACGGGTTTAAACGGAGAAAAATACTTTGTTTCTTTCATCGATGATTATAGTAAAATTGCCAAAGTTTACTGTATAAAATCCAAGCATGAAGTATTTGATTGCTTAGTCCGATTTATTAATGAGTCTGAAAATTTAATGGAAAAGAAAGTAAAAACAGTAAGATGCGATAATGGTAAAGAGTTTTTGAATAATCGATTCTACAAATTTGCAAAAGAGAGGGGCATAAGAATTGGTTGATTGATGATATGTCAAAATCGAGAAAATGGAGATGCGACTTTCCTTTCAGGGTACAGCAGTGTACAGTACATCCAAAGTTTCATCGAATCGAATGGAAATAATACTAACTGGAATAGTTTATGTGTTATTTTCAGTATTATTTCACTAAGTTTGTCTAATCTTTCTATTAAATCAGTTTACATCTTTTGCATATTAGAACGCAGCTTTGTTACATTTCTTGTCCATAAAACACTTGAATAACGTTGGATTGAAAGCTGAACTGCAAGTAATAAGTAATCTTCCAAAAAATCTTTGTATAGCTGAGAAAGATAATAAAGATTATTGTTAGTGTATAAAAAAAATTTAAACTGACATAATAGGAAATATAGAAAAAGCCTTAATGAAGTAATAATGCAGTAAGTAAGACGTATAAAAAATCTGGTAATCAGAGAAATTTGCATTCGTTTTCGAACAACTTTTAGGAATGTACATGTTGCTTCGAAGCTAAGAAATATAATAAAGCTGCCTGGATGAGATACAATGGATTTAAACGGAATTCATAGGAAATGTAGGAAATCACTTATCGACACAATAATAGAAGTAACATGTGCCCGACATTTTGTTTTGGCTGTGCAAAAATAGTGAGTGACATTTGCATTCGTCTCTGTAAATCTTTTCGGAAAGTACCCTATCTGAATCCATATTTTTGTCTTCATATTGTTTTCATACGTAATGTCTAGTTCTTGTATGTTTGTATTCAAGTCACCAAATTTGTAAACAAATGTGAATGATTTAATGAATACGGTCCCATCGAAAAGGTTTTACAGATACGAAAAGAAATGTCGAATACTAATTGGGCACATGTTACTTTTATTATTGTGTCGATAAGAGTCTTCCTACATTTCCTATTAATTCAGTTTAAATTCTTATTTATACATTATCAATGCATTTTTATTAACTTTATGAATAAGAGATTCAAAATGAACATTAAAATTTTGTATGAGCTGCAAATAATATAAATTAATGAATATTTAAACAGTGATTGTAAAAGAAGACAATGATTGAATGAAAAAGGTTTGATTAAAGCATTTCAATATGAACTGTGTTTTATATCCTAATGCAATTTAGTACTGCATGTAACAAGTGCTGGTCTTTTATTTTTCGATTCAATCGTTAAAGAAATTTTCGACCCAACAGTGTATACTATGTGAAATACACATGACAATTTTTTACCAAAATGTGCCCTTCTGGTGACTTTAAAATAGGAAGTTTTTCGATTATCTCATCGGTGCGTAATATTTTCATGAATTTTTTAATGTCAGGTAACATTTGAATCCACATTTCAATTGCCCCTTGATTTATTTCACTTCAATTTTATATTCCTTCGATGTCCAAGGAACCTGATGCTGTATAAATTAACGAAAATATAATTACATTTTTTTAAACAAATACAAATTTCATATAGAAGATACATATATGTACTAGACAAATTCACCTGATGAACGTGGTCGAGCCGAATTTATGTCTATTAGACCTAGGTCCAGTCCACGACTTCGATTTGAGACGTAATGCATATAAAGATATCCTCTGGCATTTGTGCGTTTTTATACTTGGAGTATAGTATATGTCTTCAATTGTTTTGTCTTTTGGAAATCACCCTATTATATCCCGACGCAGTTCTAAGAATCTATCTCTTTGTATTCTGTGACAGAGGTGGCGAAAATAGATGTAATAGACATTAAAAGAAACGTATAAAAATGTCACTTTATGGATAATGTCACTTTTCTAAGATAGTAAAAGAATATGTAGAAAATAATATATATTAACTATACCACAACAAATTAATTATAAAAAATCATAAAGTGATAGATTGTATATTCTATTAAAAATTGTCAGGTGGTTTTTACCTCATCCACATATTTATTTATGTCTCCAAAAATATCTTTAATGAATACATAATATGTACATTGAACGATGAGTTATTGAAATAAGAGAAATTTTACCTCACGCGATAATTGTCACCGAATTCAAAATGTGACCTACAAGTATTTACTATACTGCCGCGTGTATTACACATGTACCGGAATGTGAATTTCCCATTCCGGGCGGTTTGTGGACATAACATTACTTGTCATGGAAATTATACCAGAAATGTTTTTCCGTATATAGTACTCCCGCGTAGAAATTTTCGGTACGGCATCAGTATGGCTTGAGTATTGGATAGAATACGGCTAAGTATTGGGAAGAGTATGGCTATGATATGGGTGTTGTATGTCCCTTATTTGGGATAAGTCTGGCGTATGAGCGTTTCCCATACTATTTGCTAGACTACTTCCAAACGGGTGCCAGACTCTTTTAAGACTTTATTTTGATGTAAAAAAAATAAATTTAAAAATTTTTTAAATTTATAAATATTTTGTATTAAAGTCTCGCATTGTCTATTTAAATTTAACCTATTTTCTTACAATTATTACGAAATAAAATTTCAGAACTTGTATATTAAGATTGTAGATAGTCAATTTTTTATATAGACATATTTCACGTATCTCTGGTCATATGTTCTAATGCAATTAAATATTTAAAAAATTTTTTATTTTACATATTTGCAAATTTCGTTTGGGGGTCTGTATTGATTTGCTCGAGGTTGTCCCCACTATCGATACACCCCCATATTGTGTCAGATTTCGCGTATCTACCACCTTTCTCGAGATATTTTAGAATTTTGAACATTCAAAATTTTGCAAATTTTTAATAACCGCTTGCACTCAGTTAACTATGCGTACCCGCGACATAACCCCGTCGGTAAACTCCAATTTAATTTAATTACTTGAATTCAAATCCTTTATTCTACTTTTCTTTCGTCGAATTATCTTAAACAGTCTTTCTAAACAGTGTTTCTAAATATGTTTTTATACATATGCATGTTCCAAAAAACTACGAAATTTTATTCAGTAATGTAGCTTTATTCGTCTCCTTGAATTCGTCTCCTTCACTTTAGAATATTCCGAAATCAACAAATATTTATATGAAATTAAATTAAATTTACTTGGTACGATTATAGTTAATTGAGTTATGACCTTTTTGTATCACAGAACTTTGCAGAAATAAGTCCAATGTTATGTATAAAAAATGTAATATTATATTTGCGCAAGCTTTTAAAATTAAAATAAAATTAATGTAAATTATGTAGTAAAAGAATAATCATCCAATAAAATTAAAAATATAAAAAGCAATCTGTTACTAAAAATTTGCAAAATTTGGAATATTTAAAATTCTAAAATATCTCGAGAAAGGTAGTAGATACGCGAAATCTGACACAATTTGGGGGTGTATCGATAGTGGGGACAACCTCGAGCAAATCAATACAGACCCCCAAACGAAATTTGCAAATATGTAAAATAAAAAATTTTTTAAATATTTAATTGCGTTAGAACATATGACCAGAGATACGTGAAATATGTCTATACAAAAAATTGACTATCTACAATCTTAATATACAAGTTCTGAAATTTTATTTCGCAACATAGGGCGTAGCGTAGTGGTCAGCGTGCATGCTTTGCGATGTTCGGGTCGCTCGTTCAAATCCCCCGAAGCGAAAGGTTTTTTTAAAATATTTGCGAGCGTTAATAATTGTAAGAAAATAGGTTAAATTTAAATAGACAATGCGAGACTTTAATATAAAATATTTATAAATTTAAAAAATGTTTAAATTTATTTTTTTTAACATCAAAATAAAGTCTTGAAAGAGTCTGGCACCCGTTTGGAAGTAGTCTAGCAAATAGTATGGGAAACGCTCATACGCCAGACTTATCCCATGTACCTTGACCCAAACAAGGGGCATACAATACCCATATCATAGCCATACTCTTCGCAATACTTAGCCGTACTCTTTCCAATACTCAAGCCATACTGATGCCGTACCGAAAATTTCTACGCGGGCTTCGATGTATGAAATTTAAAGAAAATAGTTATCGAAGTGATAATTCTATATTCTTTGATACTTGTGAAAGTTATCAATACATTGATGTATGAAATTTGAAAGAAATGTTTGTCGAAGTGAAAATTCTTTTATCGTTTATAAGAATGACTATTACTGCTGTTTTCATAAAATATTATCATGTCATACATCATGTGATACAATATACACTTTTAGACCTGAAACTTTTTGATCAAATACTTATAATACTGGTAAAACTGTGCTCGAAAGGTTTTGGATTTGACATTTTCCATCGATCATAAATGTATTAACGAAAGAAGGTTTTAAATATAAAATCTATTATCGGTGGTAAAACTTTGGTTGAAAGAAGGTTTTAGACTCAATGTAATAACTATGTAATAAATGTTTGCCAATATAATATAATTAATTACATTAGAAAAACAATGAATATTAACAAAATTTTATAAGCAAATCTTTCATACTATATTTCATTTCACAACCAACAGCAATTGCCCTGTGGTCGGTGCAACGCACAGTCACTCTTTCAGGTGAAAGGTTCCTGATAGGGATCCATACTTGGAAGGGTGACTATGAAAAATAAATAAAAACGAGCGTTGCGCCCGCTACGGCAAAGATAGCAGGCCAATTGCTGAGTGGGAGACACGGCTGCTTTACCATCAGAGGGTAACCCCTGATGATAAAGTAGTTTATAATAAAGAATTTTGTCGACCGTAGTATTTAATTTATTATAAAATATTCGTGAATAAACGGTCACTGTAGCCAAACGTATATGACAATAAGACGTCAACACGTAAACAATGTAAACATAAACAAAAATAAATAAATACAATATTTCGGCCATTGATCCTGGCCCTCATCAGAAAAATTTTTTGAAAAATTGAAATAAATAAAAATTAAAAAATTACAGACGGAGGTAAATCCCCTGGTCTTGAAGTGGGGAAAAAAATTCTAACGCACCCGCCCAACCAACCAAAATGCTGTTTTGTGCGCTTTATAGGTGGAACTGTAGAAATTCATCGTTCTTTATGAATATCTTAGAAACTATTATTATGATGAGAAGAAACGGCCCTCTATTTAAGTAAATGTAACGATTATTTAAATGTTAATGTATGTTCAGTAAAGGGTTATATATTTCTGGTAAAGTAGATTTTTCGAATCTAATGTTTACCGTATTTTTTTTGCTGTTAATGAAAAAATTTTCTATTTCTTTTCTTTTAATTTCATTATTTTCTATTGCTAAAATTTTAACATTATTGTAATCAAAATTGTGATTTGTTTCAATCCTATGTACCGTTAAACCAGTATATGATTTTTCTTCTCCATAAATATTTTTTTGGTGTTCTTTTAATCTAGTTTCCAATTTTCTACCAGTTTGTCCAATATACACGCGATTACAGCATGCACAAGGTATTTCATATACCACTTTACTGTGTTTTAGTAAAGGAAGTTGATCTTTAAAAGGTTTAATTCCACCAATATTTTTATGTATTGGTTTTGATACTAATCTAATGTTTTCTTTTTTTAGTCTCTTTTGTAACCTTTCTGTAATGCCTTGTACATATGGAATAGAAGTAGTTTTTTTATAATTTACTTCCTTACGTCCGTTACTATTTTTAAGCGAATTGTAATATTTATCAACTCTGGAACTAATACTTTCATTAATAATATCAGCAGGGAAACCGTTATCAAATAAAATGTGTTTAACTAAGGCCAGATTTTTCTTTCTAAAACGTATTTCAGAAAGCTGGATTGCTCTGTCAATTAAACCCCATGCTACACTAATTTTATAGTTTAAAGGGTGGTTAGATAAAAAATTAAGGTATCGACCAGACCAAGTATTCTTATGGTACCAGTCAGTATCTAACAGACCATTACCTTTTCTAATGACAAGTAAATCTAAAAAATTGATTTTGTTGTCATTTTCCATCTCGGAAGTAAAGGTAATTTAAAAAAAAAAAAAAAAAATTTTGTTCATTAAAAAAAAAAAAGAAAAGAAAAAAAATTTTTTTAAAAAAATTTTTTCATTAAAAGCAAAAAAAAAAAAAAAAATACGGTAAACATTAGATTCGAAAAATCTACTTTACCAGAAATATATAACCCTTTACTGAACATACATTAACATTTAAATAATCGTTACATTTACTTAAATAGAGGGCCGTTTCTTCTCATCATAATAATAGTTTCTAAGATATTCATAAAGAACGATGAATTTCTACAGTTCCACCTATAAAGCGCACAAAACAGCATTTTGGTTGGTTGGGCGGGTGCGTTAGAATTTTTTTCCCCACTTCAAGACCAGGGGATTTACCTCCGTCTGTAATTTTTTAATTTTTATTTATTTCAATTTTTCAAAAAATTTTTCTGATGAGGGCCAGGATCAATGGCCGAAATAGTGTATTTATTTATTTTTGTTTATGTTTACATTGTTTACGTGTTGACGTCTTATTGTCATATACGTTTGGCTACAGTGACCGTTTATTCACGAATATTTTATAATAAATTAAATACTACGGTCGACAAAATTCTTTATTATAAATTTTACATACGTGTTATTCTAAGGCAGTACGATGTATTTTTCGTTTTTAAATTATATTAAATATAATTTTGGAATGAAACCGTACAGCCTCTTAAAGGAATGGATCTTTTTAGTGGATACGATACCCAAACTTATAAATCAAAGAATTTTTTTATTACGTTGTAGAAGTAGCAGGATCCTACCTAGTCATTTATCCAATTTTAATTTTAAATACAGTAGAACGTTCTGGTCTTATAAAATGTCCAACAAGTTTACGATTATATGTAATGAATTACAACAAACACTTTTAAATATGGAAATTACTGATATTAATTTTAGAATTAGACAATTAACTGAACAAAGAATAAAACTTTTTCATGAAATTGTTTATTTTCTGCCTTTTTCAATTTACAATAAATTTTTTTTTAACACAAAGTTTGACTTACGATAGACTAAATGAGTTACATGCTAAAAGACTAAGTCTTAAGTTTCAGAAAGTTAAGAACAAACATAACACCATATACAGTACATACAATAATTTTAAACCCCGTTTTAATCATAAATGGGTGAAAAATTATTCTAATGTACACATTCCAACTGAGGTTTTGGATGTTTTAGCTGTAGGAGATAAATACTCCTTCCCCATTAATAATATGAAACATTTCCCATTACAAAATTTTATTGCTGGCATTGAAGATGGCTTAACTAAGGTGGACAATGTAGTAAATGAAGAAGATGAAGTTATACTAGACAGAAAAAATAGTATTAGACAAGATTGTGTCAGTATTTTAAAAGGATTTAATATAAACAAATACAAAAAACACACCTTTACGTTTCCAAAATCTGTTATGGATAATTTTCACAATTTTATTGAAAATAATAATAATCTTATTTTTACAAATGCCGATAAGGGCAATATCACCGTTACCATGGAAAAAAGTGTATATTTAAGTAAAATGCTCACATTATTAAATGATACTTCTACATATACTATATCAAAATATGAGTACACCCATACTATATCTGAACAAGTTAACTCATTGATCAGTAAATGGGAAAGAGCAGAATATATTAACAAATCTATGGGAAAACATTTGAAGACTCATAATGGTGTCATTCCTCGAGCTTATGGCCTTCCAAAGGTCCATAAAGAAGGGTTACCTCTTAGACTTATTGTCTCAACCATTAATTCACCTACATATAATTTAGCAAAATTTTTTTCAAACATCTTAGTAAATATTGTTGGTAAAAATCAAACACATGTTAAGGACAGCTGGGATTGCAGGAAAAAATTGAAATCTTATAACATACCTTATAATTTTAAAATAATGTCATTAGACGTAGTCTCTTTATTCACGAACGTTTCCGTTGATATTTTAAATATTGTTATTGACAAACATTGGCCGGAAATTTCACCTCTTACAAATATACCACAAACAGAATTTAAATATGGTCTTCGTTTAGTTTTAAATAATACAATATTCTCTTTCCAAAATAAATTTTATAAATAGATCCATGGTGTACCCATGGGGTCACCACTTTCTCCAGTGGTGGCCAATCTTGAAATGGAATTTCTGGAAAACATCTTAATTAAAAAATTAAATTTCAAACCTGCCTTTTATTTACGTTACGTGGATGATATACTACTTTGTTACCCTAATAATGAACAAGAACATGTTTTAAACATATTTAATAGTTTAAAAAAAATTAAAGGATATACTAATAGAATTACCTTTACTTCCGAGATGGAAAACGACAACAAAATCAATTTTTTAGATTTACTTGTCATTAGAAAAGGTAATGGTCTGTTAGATACTGACTGGTACCATAAGAATACTTGGTCTGGTCGATACCTTAATTTTTTATCTAACCACCCTTTAAACTATAAAATTAGTGTAGCATGGGGTTTAATTGACAGAGCAATCCAGCTTTCTGAAATACGTTTTAGAAAGAAAAATCTGGCCTTAGTTAAACACATTTTATTTGATAACGGTTTCCCTGCTGATATTATTAATGAAAGTATTAGTTCCAGAGTTGATAAATATTACAATTCGCTTAAAAATAGTAACGGACGTAAGGAAGTAAATTATAAAAAAACTACTTCTATTCCATATGTACAAGGCATTACAGAAAGGTTACAAAAGAGACTAAAAAAAGAAAACATTAGATTAGTATCAAAACCAATACATAAAAATATTGGTGGAATTAAACCTTTTAAAGATCAACTTCCTTTACTAAAACACAGTAAAGTGGTATATGAAATACCTTGTGCATGCTGTAATCGCGTGTATATTGGACAAACTGGTAGAAAATTGGAAACTAGATTAAAAGAACACCAAAAAAATATTTATGGAGAAGAAAAATCATATACTGGTTTAACGGTACATAGGATTGAAACAAATCACAATTTTGATTACAATAATGTTAAAATTTTAGCAATAGAAAATAATGAAATTAAAAGAAAAGAAATAGAAAATTTTTGCATTAACAGCAAAAAAAATACGGTAAACATTAGATTCGAAAAATCTACTTTACCAGAAATATATAACCCTTTACTGAACATACATTAACATTTAAATAATCGTTACATTTACTTAAATAGAGGGCCGTTTCTTCTCATCATAATAATAGTTTCTAAGATATTCATAAAGAACGATGAATTTCTACAGTTCCACCTATAAAGCGCACAAAACAGCATTTTGGTTGGTTGGGCGGGTGCGTTAGAATTTTTTTCCCCACTTCAAGACCAGGGGATTTACCTCCGTCTGTAATTTTTTAATTTTTATTTATTTCAATTTTTCAAAAAATTTTTCTGATGAGGGCCAGGATCAATGGCCGAAATATTGTATTTATTTATTTTTGTTTATGTTTACATTGTTTACGTGTTGACGTCTTATTGTCATATACGTTTGGCTACAGTGACCGTTTATTCACGAATATTTTATAATAAATTAAAGTAGTTTGTCGACTGTATCTGTCTGGGTTTTCCGTAGTTTTCCCAGACCCCGTGCAAATGCGATACAGAGGGGTCTCAAGACGTTCTACGGGGCGCAGTAATGGGGGGACTGGCTCTGGGTGGGTGTTGCTATGTGCTGTTATGTATTGTCTTGTAAATGTTTTCGATTGTATGTCCGACCTATCCACCCGAGAGCCGACCCGCGAACAGGCAAAAATGTCATTAAAGCGGGGGATAATTCCTATCCTTTATCCTTATCCTTATATTTCATTTCACATTACGAAAATTAGTTGGAAAAACAAATGCGTTTTTAAAATATAGAGTTTAATCGAAATATAAAGACACGAATAGTGGACTGTTGCTTAAAGTTCAACACCAAACAACAGATGTTGAGTTACGAAGACACAAACTACTGAAGAATTTAGCTTATTCTGCAAAAAATACCAAATCTGGTCAATTATTGGTGAGAATCGTGGGAAAACTGCAAAATTATGGATACACTATGTACGCATGGTAGGCATTGTTAAAAGTTTCGTTCGTTAAGAAAAAATGGGATATCTGAGATTACAGTTGGTAGTAATTGAGAAAAGGCTCCCGTTTTTCCATGTTGCGGGTCACGTATATTGTGTTAAAGTGGCCCACATTTATGCCAAAGTTTTGTGTAAAAGCATCCAGGAAATGGATGAAATCTCTTCACTTTCGGAATGTCAACATACAGAAGAAGTCAAACATTTTAAGGATTTTAACGAACGTGGAATTTCGACTGTCAGACGAATAAATTTTGGTCAGGAAATTTCACAGACATGACGAGCAAGACGTAATGAGATTGATCAAAATCACTGGGGGTATCGTCGAATGCCCGGTTCTATTCCATCATGAGTCAGCAATTTATTTCCCGAATTCCAGTAACATACGACGTTAGTGAAAGTATCGAGAAATTTTGGGGTTTTAAAGTTCGTTACATCTGATCAGCACGTCGATAGTTATTCGAGTATCCCTTCTGCCGACATATCGACCTTTTCTTACAAGCATTTTTGGGGTGCGAAGCAACCTCCCGTTTCTATAATTATAATATATAATTCTTCCGAACGATAAAATATTAAATCATATTCTCATATAACCCAAATTAGCACATTTCCCTTGTTGACTCTATGAACGATTGCTCATAAATCGTTATTTATATGAGAGACTGGTTCATTTTACAAAAAAGTGGTACGGAACTTTTTTGGTAAAAATCGAACCAGCACTATCTTTAGTTCGACAGATAGTCCTCTCCTATGTACAGATTTTTTGGAAATCGATGTTTTCCGTTTTTCCCTTACCGTTGGGGGAAGGGAGGTTTTGGGAAAAGCTCGGGGTTGTGAGTGGTAAACTTTTTTGCATTTTTATGGGTCCAATAATAAACATGTCTACCAATTTTCAACAGGTTCCGATGAAAAATGGATGTGTAGTGTGATTTTCGCCTGCATATACCATCACGATTATTTGCAAATCTGCTGTAAAGATCAAAGTTTTATTTCGAAAGAAAAAACGTTTACATTTATACGAACTCATTTTGTCGAATCGATAGATCCTTACTTATTATACAAATTTCATATCATATTTTCAGTTTGCAATCCTTGCTTTATGTTATTTCAAATATATGTTAGTGGTCTAGCGGGTTTTTGTCTAGAATTACTGTATATTTTTATTCAGATTTTATCAAACAGATTCAGTTCAGGTCGCTAGAGGATAGGATAATGGCTAGTTCCATGAACCATATCTCTTTCAGGACAAATTCGCGGTCTATTTTATTTAATGAATACTTCGTGCGGCAATTTACATTTAGTTAAAATAATTAAATATTTATTTGCTAATAGGCAAAAATATCTTTACTTGGTGTAGCCAAGTGTCTCATTGGTAGAGGCAACAATTTATGCTATGCCAACGAAGTACATTTTGTTCTACAAATTATATAGTAAATTTTTAACAGTACTATAAAGCGCAAAGAATAGCAAGTACGTAATCTTCTAAACTAATTAAGTGAATGAATGTTATAAAATAAATTTATTTATTTAATTAATTAACGGGCGGAATCGCCCTTTTTTACTCATTGTTGCCTTATTATTTACTATGATTTTGCGAGAGCTGCAGATCGACTTAGATAGATGGCGCCATACTTCACATTTGTGTATGAAATGTAGGACTGCAGAAACCTACACCAAGTACAGCAGCGGTCATGAGTCAATTTCCGCCAGATAAACAATACTTTCGAAACGTAAACACAAACAACGTGGCTCGTCTTACCAACAGCGAGCTGCTGCTTGGAAACGAAATCGAAAAATTGTCACCAGACGGGGATCGAACTCACAACCTACGACTTCGTAGTCCAGTGCGTTAACCGCCTGAGCCACGAAGCCGATGAGAGAGCCGATAAAGAATTAGAATCATCATTTAATATTTACTAAACTGACTATCAGGCTGAATAACTGCAATTTCGTTAGCTCAACTTCAATATTTTGGAGCTAACAATATTTAGTTACCTCAATAAAATCTGGAGTTAACTATTTGCATCTACTTGCCCCAATTAATTTTTTTGCCGTATTATTATATGAACATTTAAGTTTTCGTATTCTGTTTAATTATTACAAGAGCTATCAAATGTATTTATTATTTACTTAAGTCTGGTAAAAAGCGACAACAATTTTATTCGTAAAAAAACGTTTTTTATTTACTTCTACCTACATTTCCATTTCCGCATTTTGCTTAATTACTAACAGAGCTGTGAAAACTATTTATTCCAGTTTGGTAAGAAACGAATAAACTTTTATTTTACGGATATTTGAGGTTTCGCCGTCAGCTTGATTATTACCATAACTCTCAAATATATTTACTCGAGTCTGGTAAAGACAGTGTAAAGCCGTTAGCTTAATCATTTCAGAGATGTAAAGTGTATTTTATTAAGATGGTTAAGAGGCGACAAAAAATATATTCTTAAAAATAGATTCCTATTCACTTTTCTGGACATTTGGGGTTTCGCATTTTGCTTAATTATTCTCAGTGTTCATAAACGTATTTATTTATAGTTCGAGAGCTGAGAGCCGACTGATAAGGTGCGCCGCACTGTTGCGCATTGGAGGTCCAATTCTCCTCTTCTTCTCCTCGACTCTCTTTCTCTCGCCCATCGAGTATATGGAACATAGAAGGGTGACCGTGTGGACAATCCCCATACCTTCCGCGCCTGAAAATCGCAAAATGTAAACTGGCCGTTCCCGCAATCCGCCTTGCATGCTACGGAAAATGGGGGAAAAAGCAATGTCGTACTGATAACATTGAAACTGTATTTGACATGCGCAAACGTAAAACGGGAATTCGCAAAAATATAAAATAATTCCTTTACTGAAAATACACACGTACACACTTAACAAAGAAGGTTTTGAGTCATTAAGGGGTTACACCACTGTAATGGCCACAAAAATAACTCTTTTTTGAGAATTTTTTTTTAATGGAAGGAAATGAAATTAAGTATTCATATTTACAGAAAATCATTATCATATATTGAAATACGTCTACAATTTTTTTCATTAGAAAATATCACAAAATGGCGGAATGCCGACCATATTGCCGATGCACTGTTTAAAAAAAGGGGTCCGCGGCAAGCGGTGTAGCCGGTGGAAATTTGCACCTAGAACAAATAAAAAAAATCCTTATGATCTTCAATGGTATATCTAGTAAAATACTTACAGAATTTTAGAAATATTGATATTTGATTAATTGGCGACCATTTCAATAAAAGTATTCATTTTTGACCTAAAAAAAGTGACGTATTTTGGCAATATAAAATCGGCAAAGCAACGTATCAAAAATTCCGTACGTATTTTACTTCGAAATGTTGTTTTGAATGTACTGTATAAAATTTCGAGTGAAAATATTAAAAATTGTTTGAGTTATACTGTTTGCCGCGATAAAAAAACGTGTTTCGAGAAAAACGCGTTTAAAGTTTGGAGCTGTATTATAAATACCGTTCCGGAGTCGCCCGCCTCGCTCCGTACATTGCTCGAAATATCAATGAAAAAAATTAGTTTTACGTATAAAACTTTTTTCTTCGTATTCTAGAGGGTTCAAAGAATTTTTTAAGCAAAAAAAAATTTTTTTATTTTTTCAAAATTTTACAGTGGTGTAACCCCTTAACTACGATGGAAATGACGGTCCATGAGGTCCTAATCTCAACATGCACACATACGCACGCGCACACACACAAACACACATACACATATACACAGATGACGGCAAGGAGAACCACTAGAGAGGGATGAGTGAACGACAATATTCCGAGTTATTTAATTGTTATTTTCATATACCCTGCTTTTATAACTCTTTCGCTTGTTGTTCGACTCCCATTTTAAAAAAATATCACTACACCCATATTGCGCAATTAAAAATGAGAATTTTAACGTCACTAAGAGTTTTTTAGCTTTATTACTAGTAAGAAATGAAAATACAGATATGTTGAAAAATCGTTGTTAAAAAATGTTAGTTATGGAACACCATGATTCGACAAACAACCTGTAGTTAAACCTTTCTAACGTTCCGATGGCCGTTACACGACAAGTTCTCGATGTTTCCTTGTATTATACTGCTTTTAGTTTATTTTCGACAAACTAATTTTGGAATAATTGTCACATATTTTTTATCCAGAATAAAGCACGAGTGCCCCCGAAAATTTGAAGCCAGTACGTCGAAATGAGATGAGTAGACGAGAGTTTACTTAAAAATTACTGAACATCTATGTAAAACGTTAATTAAGTTTTTTTTTTTTTTTATTTTTTAAACCAAAATTAGAACTCGTCACATAAAAGAATGCTACTTTTTCGCAAGTTTTTTTAGCGAATTTTCACTGTATCTTCCTCAATCGTCGAGAGCGTTAATCCCCTCCATCGAAGGTCGTCCAAACCAATCGGATTGACCGACGTGGACAGCATATAAATTAACGCGATTTCGGAAGGGGTAGTTAATCCGATCTTCACCTTCGAGCAAGGACACAAAGTCGAGACCAAGCGACAGCAGAAGCCACTACATTAAAAATACGGAAACGCAGGCATTTCAAGAGGACTTAGTCGGAAAACTTCCTGCAGTATCGAAATTCTGGTCGTCTGGAAACACCGTCGGAACTACATATTCATAATCAGTCCTTTTCAGGGCTTCTGGAACTATAATCATATTAATTTTTTACAGCATCTGAATTAGGTCCAGATCAAATTACGGTGTTCGGGGTGAATAACTCCGTATCTTCAGGCTGAGCGGATATCCATCCACGGTCCGCATCAGAGAGTCAGACGGAAGCAGAGGTTTCTGAAGAGAACGGCATTGTCGCCTGACAGGCAGATATCCGTCGCTACATCAATGTACTGCGCTCTCGCTCCTTCGTTCAAAATCATTTCGGGCACTTAGTAAGGAAAGGAGGTCTTTGCCGCTCGCAGCATTACCGCCCGTGAGGCTGGTATCTATATACGAGCCTACACCAACTCGGAAATCGCCACCCGAGAGGTAGGCATCCGTCTCTACATGTTCCTGCGTTCCTGTTCCGTCTGTTAGACAGGACTCTTGCAGCATCATCGCAACGAAGCCACTTGTTGGTTTGGCGGTGTAATTTTTTTTCGTGTGTTCAAAGTGCAGGAAATATTTTTATGTCGGTTCTCAAAATTTTATCTTACTCGCGCTCGCAGCGCCTCGACGCGGAACGTATCCGAATTAACCTGCGTAACCGGTCCGACAATATGAAATCGGTCCGCGAACCGATCGCAGCATCCACGTCAGCATATTTTTCGGCGCCGCCTAGCACGACTACGTGCCGCGTTAATTGTGTCGGGGGATCAGGGAGCGCGCGATTAAAACAGCGGACGTGCTCGTGCCGCATGACAACATAGCATACGGAAGAACAGCGCCTGCGCGTTTAAAATCGGTCGTGGTGGTTAGAAAAACAGAGTGGAAACTGCCACCGATAGAAACCGATAAACAACGAATTGTTTCCTATCCGACGCAAGTTTTACGAGAAAATCCGCTTTTCGAATCGCTACATAAACGTTATTTAAACGCTTCCGAAGCAGATAAAAAAAGAGCCGGTGCATTGCGTTTTGATCTGCATATTCCACGCTCGGAAAACGTAAATATTTCAACTAAATAAGCCGACACCTCAGTATATCCAAAAACTTCAAACGCTACTTACTTGCGAAACGCGCCAAATGCTGAAGATTAACATTTTTTGTTATGTATTAAGTTATATTTTTATAAATAAAATTTTTTTTTGATAAAAATTAAACAAGGAGTCACTTTTCCTTCTTACTGACAATGAGAGATAAGCGTCCGTTGATGAAAGAGCATCGTAACTTCAGAGCGGTTTTCTACTGTTTATTTTGCATTGTTTGAAGTTCATTATTTACATCGAGGGATTTAATAATATTCGCCTTTTTCGAATACTTCTTCTCTATTTCTAAATTCCGTTTCACTATTGGAAAAAGCTGCTCTTTAAATTAAGCGAAACAAATAATTGCATTACGCAATTTTTTTGCCTATATCGCGTATCTACAATCTTAAATGGCAACATGGCGCTGCGATCAATTTTTAGCGGTCATAACCGACTTTGAAAACTTTTAATCTAGTAACTTTTGAACAAATGAAGATTTCGAACATTGCCAAAATACGTAAAACAATTTAAAAAAAAATCTATTTTTTTCTACGGTGTTCCACCCCCCCCCCCCCCCCCCGCCCCGCCGCGTGGGGCACGAAGGGGGATGAACATCTTAAATGGCAACAGGGGTCTAGTGGAGGATCATTTGAAAGGTTTTTCATGACGAATACAAAAGACGTGGAATATCCCATGTATATATACATTCCATTAATTTAAAATGGCTGAAATAAAATGTCGGATAATTGTTCTGAAATGTACTCGGAATTGAATGCAATTCGTTAGCTGCAGACTTGCAATAGACGATACCGATTTTGAAATTTGGAGTGGCGTCCTTTTGTCGTTGTAAAAAATTCCATCTATTTGTTCATTATAAGGCCATTCGTCATACACGATAATAAATTGTTCTTTTTTTATTTTTGAATTTTAACACGGCATGATCTGCGGATTTCGTTAACATTGTCATAAAAACTGTTGGTATAACGAAGTAGCTTTAAGAATATTAATTATAAAACGACGAACTGGGAAAATAAATAGTTTTTTAATTATTGTTTCAAATTTGGCAATCATTGTCGTTCTCAAGGTCGAATTCAAAGTCGCAACGTGGGGTTTCACTTTAACTTTAATAACTTTGATCAGAGAAACAACTCCTTTGAGGCTTTTCCGTGAAAATCCATAGAAAATGTTTTTTTGACCTTCAAATGACCTCTAAATGACATGATGTGTTAACATATTCAGACGTAAAATTGTCCGCTGTTTTCATTTCTGAGGTCGAACGTAGGGTTTTCCATTTGAAAAAAACATACTTCAACCATCAATTATGCTCAAAATTGACCTCAAGGTCAAATTCAAGGTCAACATATGGCCCCCTTCGAACCCTACAACTTTTATCTGAGCAATTTTTTCCCCTCCATTCCCTGAAGAGTTATTCAGCTGTCCTGTTTCAAATGGGACCAGTATATATACAGTGAGGGAAAAAGTTCCGGAACGGTTAGATATCTCAGCGGGAGTGCATTTTCGGGGAAAATGTTTCAGACAAAAGTTTGAGGATTTTTCCCTGGCTATTTAAATGTACCAGTAAATTTGACCTTGTTCATGACCTTGAAGGTTATTTCAAGCTCAAGTTCAATTTTTCAAATAGGAACCACTATTTTTTACCGCGAATTTGGAAAGTGGAGAAAATGCTAGGTTCAGGACATAACCTTGAATATATCTTGAATTCAGAATCAAAGTCATTTCAAGGTGAATATCTCACAAATTCCGGTATGACAAAAATAACTCGAAGATGAAATGGGAACCATTATTTGTTGTGCGGAAAGCCTTACGCTAGAACTTACAATGGCCATACACGTTAATTTAATGTCAAGGTCATTTCAAGGTGAATGTTCGAAAATTTAAAGTATAACAATAGTAACATGGCGAGGTTTTAACTGAAATTACAAACATCCTACAATATGTATGTATTCAGTGTTTTCTAACAATACCGTCGGCATTAGCATTACCCGAGATGTACCACGTGGAGGTTGCATGATCGGGTTTACATCTCATAGGGGTGCTTTGTTCAGGTGGTTCCCTTTACCGTCACTGGTGTGTATGTGTGTATGTGTGTATGTGTGCGTGCGTGCGTTGCCGGTGCAAGGCATTACTGCGAGGGGGGCAGTCTATGCCTCAGAAGGCCCTCCGCCGATGTTTTGGCTCCTCAAGTGTGGCCGATGTTGGTGCCTTCTTCTTCCCTCCTAATGGAATACAGCCTGTCGATGATGGACGTAACGATGGTAACCACCGCGTCCCACCCCTTCTGTGAGGTGAGCAGACATTCCCCAATACCCTCAGGTGTTAATGGCCCACATCCCGAATTCCGGAACTTGTCTAGCTCCGCTGCGAATCTCGGGCAGTGGAAGAGAGCATGGGACACGTCCTCCTCGACATCAGAGCATACCGGGCACTCCGCGCTTTGGTAGATGCAGAAACGATATAAGTAGCTGCGAAAGCAGCCATGCCCGGTGAGCACCTGGGTCACATGAAAGGTGACGTGTCGTCTGCCCGTCCACATAGCTGTATCTGGGATGACGCAGTGGGTCCATCGCCCCGATTCTGCTGAATCCCATCTTCGTTGCCACTCTTCGATGATCCTCCTGGACCATCTACTGTGGTTCCGCTCCTGGTCGGCGATGTTCTGCCTTGAGGCCCTGTCTTCTTGGTGTTTTGCGGCTCTCTCGGTTGCTAAAAGGTCTATGGGAGGAAGTCCCGCGACCACCAATAGATCGGTATCTGATATATTCCGGTAGGCGCAAGCCAGTCTGAGGGTGGCTGTCCTGTACGCCCGCCGGCAAGAGGCTCCGTAGCGCTTATGGGTGTTCATGGCATCAGCACAGATCGGTGCGATGTAGAGGATAACGGAGCTTACTACCGATGAGAGGTGGGACTGTCGCGGTTGCTTCGCCCCCCCCCACCCTTCCTCCCCCTCCCCATATTGGGAATGATGCTGGAAAGCGTACGGACCACAGGCGCCTTTGCGCTTGCATTGATCAGGTGTTGTTTGAATGACAGCCACGCATCGCAATTGACCCCAAGATATTTAATAGCGTCCACCGTCATGATCTGCGTATCTTTCACCGTGAAAGTGGCGTAGGACCTTTCCTTCGCTCGAGATATGAGAACCTCCTCTGTCTACTCTGCCATCATATTTAAATCATGTTTGCCCAACCACATAGCTACTACCTCGATAGCTTCATCTCTGCTAAATTGCACCTCGTCGATGGTCTTTGCGACCACGATTAGTGCAAGGTCCTCTACGAAAGCTATCATGTACAAATTCTGCTTCAATTTTTCGATTTCGTTGGACACTTTCCGGTTTGCTGAAAAAGGAAAAGGAATACTAAGTTTGTGCCATCGGCAAGCAAATCGATCGTTCAGATTGAAACATCAGTGGCTCACAAGATACATCCCACCTACGAAGGTCGCCGTTGGAGACATTCTCGAGGGCCCTTATCACTTTCCCGACTGGCGAAAGGCTCGATAGAGGTTTACCCCCAATACCTTGGTGAAGGACGTAACTGGGAGGTCAAATCATCTCTGGATCCAGGTATCGTAAAGTGTCACGTGATGATCCAAAAGTGAATCGTGGAAAGTTTCTAAAAAAAAACAAGGTACCCAATGCTCATGAGCACAGTTATCGGCAACGGATTTTGATTTTGCTTAATCGGAGTTGGAAGTGTTTGTGTCATTTATGCGCACGCAAATCGATGCAAATGTACTAATGTTATTTCGCGGCGCGACTTTGGCGGTTAAAGTATATTTTTAATGTGATAGTTTATGACGAGTGAGTACACAAATCGGAGCAGGGTGGTGGCGTGTTATATTTAATTGAATGTTCATTTGGCGGTGTGAATGAGACGGAGCATTTGTATCCTCTATTGTCGATCCGAACTTTTTATAGAGTTGTACCAGTGGTACTGTAAATCGGTTTAATCAAAAGGATATTTTAGTGTGTATACAAAATTGAATAAAACAATAAAAAAAACATATTACAAAATGGCGCCTGAAACAGGGACTCGACAATAAGAGGAAATAAGTGATCTGAATTGTTCATAGCGAAAAACAAAAAGAAAACATTCTTTTTTGTTCGAGTTATCATAATTTATCATTAATTGTTTCGAATCGGAATATTTTAGCTTCGTTGTTTATTAGTTAAATATTTAGTATGGTAATATCGATAATCCAAAAGAATTAAAAGTATATATTTAAATGTGTTGATGTTGACAAAGAAAAGTATTTTGTTTTGAATGCGGAAAGTCAGCAAAGTTAAATTGATTCTTAGAAGTCGAAAAACAAACTGGTAATATTTTCATGGTCAAAACAAGTTGAACATTTTAAAATTTCATTTGAGGAATTATTATTGGAAAGCTGTTATATTGATTTTGAATTTTGAGTGTCAAAATAATATGCCATTTACGTAAATTATTTGGAGAGGTAAAGATTTTATGGGACAATTAGTTGTTTTTGGATTGTTATAGTGGTTGACATTATTTAGAATTTCGGTAATTTGAAGAATTTGAAACTGAAAAATATTTTGAACTTGGAAGTCGTAATTTTGAACATAGTTGAAATAATTTTGAATGTTAATATCTTACGGTTCTTAGTTCGAATAATTCGGAAATGGTCAGCTATAAATTTGAAAATTATAACAATTGGTAAAAACAATGATTGAAAAATGGAATTTCAGTAAATAATTTAGTGGTGAATGTTCTATTTGGTTGTTTTGCACTTGAAAATGTAAAATTCTTGGTTTAAGTATTGTTTTGAAATTGATTGTAATTTTGGTTTCGATTTTGAGAATTTAAGGTATTTTGGAGGTTTAACATTTTGGAAATTGGAGATATTTATGAATTATTTTGATAAGATGGACCGTGTAAATTTGGTATGGCGATCTTGACTAATGTTTTCTAATCAGTAGTAATTGCATATTGTGAAATTGATATTTTGAGTTGGTGATTTTGAAGCTATCATTTCGATATATTATGTTGGGTATTGGTATTGTAATTTATTTGGGTTCTTTGAAGTTTGAGAGTTCTGTTTTAATTTTTGTCGGTTCAAGGCGTCTGGTCCTGAATTATTTCAAATTGGATATTATAATGAGAGGGATAAATTTGCTTCGGAATTGAGCAAATTGAATTTGTCCTTATAAATATTGTAGAGGATTGGAAAATTTCAATTTGACAATTTGAATTTAAATTGAGATCGTTAAAAGAAACCTATAAATTTTTGGGAGTCTGTTTCCAGGAATTTTGAATGTTTTGAAAATCGATGTTTTGAATTGATGATTATTTATATTAGGTGTTTAGTTTTGACGGTTTGGGAACTCTTTTGTTTTGAAGAAGGCGAGCTCGATGTACTCATGCAGGAAAATGCGAGGTTACGAATAGAGAATGAAAAAGCAAAAATGGCCCTAAATGGGAATTTAAATCGCGGTGTACCCGATAGAGTAAATGTGAGTTGTAAAAGTTTAGGTCAGAATGAGAGGCCAGGCGTTATTCCAGATCGCTCGAGTAACGGTGTTATAGATAATCATTTAATGGCTAATATACTGTCGCAGTTGCAGTACAACCAGTTGAATATTACGTTACCTGTTTTTAATAATCGTAAAGATAACCCCATTAAATTCTTAGAAGAACTCGATAGGTATTTTAGTAGAAAGAATGTTATGGAAAATTTAAAGTTACCCACAGTAGAGGACGAGTTAGAAGGGACTGCTAGGGTGTAGTTTCATGCTCGGTTGTTCCCGATAAGTAGTTATGCTGAATTCAAAGAATTATTTCTCAAAGAATACTATTCTGTAGAAGCGCGTGCAAAAGCCAAAAGAGATTGGTCTAATCGTAGGTTCACGCATGATGATAAATCCATGCAGCAATATTTCGCTGAACAGTTGAGAACAGCACGCTATTTTCGCCAAAAATGGATCACTATGAGATCAACTACACCATAGGAGAGCAATTTCCCTCTCCTGCTAGGTATATATTAGCTACGGTGGAATATGGGCAAACGGAAAATTGTTGAGCTCATTAGCGCGAATAGACGAGTCGTATAAGGACGGTGACTTTTATAGAAATAATTTAAGATCGAGTAATTCTCGGGGTGTGAATGGATTCACGAGAGGTCGGGGGATGATCAGCCTCAACATAATAGGTTGGAGTTCCAAAAATATAGACGATTACGTCCACATACTAGGCTGGATCGGAATGTCGAGAATTTGAGGGAATGGGAAAATGATAGGTCGGATCGAAGGAATTGTTTTACAGATAGGCAACCACGTGATCCGGACAGTGCTTCGCAAACCGGCGGAAATAGGCAGAATGTGCTACGGGATAATCACAGTAGAGAAAATCATAATCGGGAAAATCACGAACAAGAAAGTCAAAATCGAGGGAATCACTCGGGAAATTATGTTAGGTCGTTACATAGTAATCAGTACTCCGAATTTGTTGACGATCTCTGTTGGGACTTATTAGAGGGAGAAAAGCAGGAAGGGAAAAGGGATGTCGATTCGCAAAGGATTGTTAGCCCGCGTATTGAGTGCAGGGGCGAAAAAAGTTGATTTTGATCGACACGGGTAGTGATGTCACGTGTATATCTCAAGGTTTCTATGATGAAGTAAAGCGCGATTCGGAGGTTGTTGAATTGCCAGTCAGTAAGTTTTCCCTTTTTACTGCTATCGGCCGCAAGTCTGCGAGAGTACAGAAACAAATTCGGTTGTCATTAGTTATTCATTGTGTGAAGGTGGTTGATCCGTTTTTGATTATACCCGGGTTATCTAATAATATACTAGTCGGTGTTAACTGGTTGAAACGTCATAAAGCGATTATTGAGTTAGAAAATGAGCGAGTTAGTTTATTTGGGATGTGGCTACCGTCAGAAATAGTTACGTTTAGAGTCGGTACTCCTATAAAAAATGATTTATAGTTCGAGACTCGAGAAGTCAATCGGGTATTTTGGTATCAGTCGGTATGTAACAGTAAAGAGGTAGATAGTGATACGAAGCAGGGAAGTCTGAGTATTAATTCTATTCAATCTGAAATACGCCATATTAGGTATGATGAGGGCAAGGTATCGAAAAGGGAGATTATATATTTTGTCGATCATATGGATTCGATAAGTGAGGAGCAAAAGGAAAGTGTTCGTAATCTGATTATGCAGAATAGGGACGTATTTTCATCCAATCCAGGTTGCATAAAGAATTACAAACATATAATTGAAGTCATCAAAGATAAGCCCTTTGTCAGAAAATCATATCAGGTACCGATACATCAACGTACCGAAGTGGATAAACAAATTTCCATTATGTTGGAGCAAGGCATAATCGAAAGATCAAAAAGCCCCTACTGTAATTCCTTACGAGTCGCAAAGAAAAAGAATGGGGAAATAACATTATGCTTAGACGCCCGACATATTAACACTATCGTAATTGCCGATAGCGAGTCGCCCCCGAGGGTTGAGGAACTGCTTCAAAAGTTCGAAGGTGTGCGATATTTATCAACTACTGACCTCGTCAAGGGTTATTGGCAGGTCCCACTAGAGGAAGGTTCTAAGCAATACACTGCCATTTTACACAACGGGGTCTTGTACCAGTTTACTCGAATACCTTTCGGACTCAAGACGGCAGGTAGTGGGTTTATTCGTGCTTTGGGGATTGCGTTAGATAACGAATTATCCGATTGTGTGTCATGTTATGTGGATGACATTTTGGTCGCGTCTAAAACGTTTAAAGAACATGTCAATCATCTTCAACGAGTATTTAGCAAGTTGCGAGGGGTGGGTTTTACGCTTAGTCTAGAAAAGTTTGAATTTTTTACGAAATCAGTTAATTTTCTGGGCCATAAATTATCGGAGAGGGGGACGCAGACCCCGAAAAGTTGAGTGTTATCAGAGATTTTCCATTGCCTCCCGATCGAAATCAGTTGCAACAATCCTTTATGGGTGTCTGCGGATATTATCGTCGCTTCAGTATCCGACGTTCAGTATCGAACCTTTTCGCAATTTGCTCAGTACCAAAAGTGAATGGAAGTGGACGGAGAACTATACCATCGCATTTGACAGATTGAAAAAAATTTCCTGAACACGGTCACGTTGGCCCATTATCTGCCATTCGCCACGTTTCCTCTCCAAACTGATGCCAGTAATGCCGGAATAAATGGCGTTTTATATCAAATAGATCATGATAATGAGCCCAGAATTATATCCCTTACGAGCAGGTTATTAAGCAGTGCAGAGGTCAATTATAATACAACCGACAAGGAACTGTTGGCGATTATATATTCGTTGCTTAAATTTAGGATGTATGTGATCGGATCCAAATTTCAGATTATAACTGACCACGAGGCTTTGAAATTTCTTTCAGATACACCATATCGTAATGCACGTCTCAATAGATGGATGCTATTTCTACAAGAGTATGATTACGAAATTTCTCACTGTAAGGGGGAAGACAATTTAGTTGCCGACTTTTTTAGCCGTAATTTCGTAAATCGGTCCGTTGAAACGAATGAGGACGAGTATTTGATACGTCGTATCATGGGGTCTATGTTAGGGGGATATTTACAGGAGGAACAAAGTAATTTACGGATTATAAATAAATTATCCAAGAAACATGAACTTGTTGACGACCTCAAAGAATTGTCGAAGTTGCAGACCGAGGATCGTGAAGTGGCTGAATTGAAAAATGGAGAGCAAAATAATCTGAAGTTTGGTGAACATGATGGTATTTTGTACTGTAGTGACAGGAATAGCGATAAACTTAAGATAGTTGTACCAAAAGCCTTAATTTGAACGATTCTTGTAACCAGCCACGAGCAGTTACGCCACGCGGGGAATTTAAAGATGGGTGCCTATCTAAAGCAACATTTCTTTTGAAAGGGAATGCGGCAGGACATTCGAAGATTCACACGTAGTTGCGACAAGTAATATTGTTGAATCCAAATGTCCTAATGATATAATCTCCGTTGATTTTTACGGCCCGCTTCATATGTCTATCGGTGGAGTAAAGTATATTTTTGTCGCTCAAGATCTTTTTTCAAAACTAATTACACTTTTCCCGATTAAAAGAGCAACTACGAATATCTGTTTGAAGAAGTTGAGGGAGGTGTATTTTAAGAATGTGGGTGTTCCAAAGGG
The DNA here is from genome assembly GCA_030407085.1 of Trichopria drosophilae. Classification (NCBI taxonomy): domain Eukaryota; kingdom Metazoa; phylum Arthropoda; class Insecta; order Hymenoptera; family Diapriidae; genus Trichopria; species Trichopria drosophilae. Next base: position 58,122,594 of record CM059584.1, on the reverse strand, counting down.
GGTCTTGAGCGATCATGGAACCCAATTTACCTCTCCAGCTTAGAAGCAGGGTCTAGAAGAATTCGGTATAGGAGTATTATTTTCGTCAATTAGGCACCCACAGTCGAACCCAGTCGAGCGGTCCATGCGAGAGCTGGGTCGATTATTTCGGACGTTTTGTGCGCAAAATCATAGTCTAAGTTTATTTCGCGCATTCAAGATTGCTTAAATTTGATAATTCACCGTAGCACAAATACTGTACCGTATTCATTGCACTTTGGCATTCCTCTTAGGGATCGTTTAGTCGAGGTATTCCCGTGGTTAAAAGACCGACCGATCTCTCGTGAACTCCAACTTGAAATTGCGGGAAATAATTTGAGAAAAGCGTTTGCAGCAAGATGTCGGTCCCAAAAGGTAACTAGTAAGATTCAACTGGACTGTGGCGATTTGGTGTTGATGAGGGTCCCCCGTCTTTCGGATGCTGCACAGAAGCTTGTGTATAAGTTTTTTGAAGGGCCTTATCGTATTGTTCGACAAAAAAGAAAAAATGCATTTGAAATTAGCCATAGTAATGATTCATCTATTATCGTGAGGGCTTTTAATCGTATGAGCCTGCGCAAATATTATACGTCCAATAGTAATAGTGATACTCCATAGCTGTATAAGACAATCGGTGAACCGTCCTCCTCCCCACGGATTTAAATGGTCGACGTCTGGTCTACTGATGAGTACCAAAATTATTGATGAAGTATATTGATGTGGAACGATATGTATCTGTGTTGTACTTATTAATTTGTAGCTGACGAGATTTGTCAAGCGTGGAGGATGCGAGTATGAAGGTTATAAGCGCTATTAATATTAAAGGGTTATCGATGCTCTCTACGGGTGTATTTCGCAGCGGTAGGGGGATATTGTAGGGGTCTAGCGTTTTAGTTCGTGATGATGTGTGGAGTGGCGTTAGTGGCGCTGTACGACAAATATAGTAGTGTGCGAAAATCATATCAAAACAAAGTCTATAAATTTGACCGGCTTCGCGAAGGTGCTTTCTTTCTGCTCGAAAATTGCGTAAAACAAGCAACAACGGTCAAGGTACCTCGCAGAAATCTCTTCAAACGGCGTGGTCGCCTTTGTGGCAAAGAAGAAAGAGGAATAAATCCCAATTGGGTGTTTTTTCCGAGTTCGGTTCCGACGCCGAGTTCTGCTTCAATTTTTCGATTTCGTTGGACACTTGGCGGTTTGCTGAAAAAGGAAAAGGAATACTAAGTTTGGACCATCGGCAAGCAAATCGATCGTTCAGATTGAAACATCAGTGGCTCACAAGATACCTCCCTCCTACGAAGGTCGCCGTTGGAGACATTTTCGAGGGCCCTTATCACTTTCCCGACTGGCGAAAGGCTCGATAGAGGTTTACCCCCAATACCTTGGTGAAGGACGTAACTAGGAGGTCAAATCATCTCTGGATCCAGGTATCGTAAAGTGTCACGTGATGATCCAAAAGTGAATCGTGGAAAGTTTCTAAAAAAAAAACAAGGTACCCAATGCTCATGAGCACAGTTATCGCCAACGGATTTTGATTTTGTTTAAGCGGAGTTGGAAGTGTATGTGTCATTTATGCGCACGCAAAACGATGCAAAAGTACTAATGTTATTTCGCGACGCGACTTTGGCGGTTAAAGTATATTTTTAATGTGACAGTTTATGACGAGTGAGTACACGAATCGGAGCAGGGTGGTGGCGTGTTATATTTAATTGAATGTTCATTTGGCGGTGTGAATGAGACGGAGCATTTGTATCCTCTATTGTCGATCCGAACTTTTTATAGAGTTGTACCAGTGGTACAGTAAATCGGTTTAATCAAAAGGATATTTTTGTGTGTATAAAAAATTGAATAAAAGAATAAAAAAAACACATTACAGACTCTTATTTGATGCTGTCCCTTATAGATATTTGTGATGCAAAGACTATTTTTCTAGCAGAACAAAGCCCTAATATTTTCACGAATTGCGATATTTCGTATGGAGTTTCCTTCTGTTATATTTCTATGATAGCAGTCCTCAGAAAACATCTGTTTAGTTGTTCCAAAATCCTAATGATGCTATTGTATTACATTCTTTTCATGATAGATGCATCAAGTGTGATTATATTTTTTAAGTTGATCGAAGCTATAATATTTTCTCGAATTATAATATATCAAAATTACGTTGGAATTTCGACAGCTATGATATTCCTTAGCTTTTAGTATTTTTCACAATTTTTTAATAATTGGCTTAGTTGGCGACGGTGAGTCCTTCCTTCGATAAAAAGCCAACTGTATGCTTAAAATCCCGAAATGCAGCTTTCGATTTCTGTTTAAGCGTACTTGAAGCGTTACGGAATACGTTGTGGTTGAATTCCTCATTAATTAATTTATAAGCACACACTTCATGTGGGTAGCTCTACAAAAGGTGGAGTAATTTGATAGTATTCCGGACCCCACAATTTTTGGGTTATTTCAAAAAGTACTACAACTATATCTAGTTAAAAATGTCGATTATGAAATATACATAATTATTAAAAATGAATTACCTTAGGGATGAGAAATGTAGTGATTCGGAGTTTAGCATCTAACGTAAAGCAGAAAACTGACTAAAACCTAATGCCAGATTGGAAAAACACTCGATCTTTTAAGCATTTTTGTTATTACATTTTATGAGCGTGTATTTAGACATTTTGAGCCTACAATAAGTTTCTGTATTTACCTGGATCTGTATGCGCAGTTTCATTTACGCAATCTACGGCTTCCTCTTGAAATTTTATCATATTGTAAATTATATGTAATCACTAAACCTTTAAAACATTAATTTAAAATTAATCGACAAATTAGGACAATGTTTGTAATTGATTCATTTTTATTTATATTGATAAGAATCTGTGTTTTAGAAATAGATTTGAAGTAAATTAATTCGATTTTTGTAATTTTCGAACCTGACGAAGAGCATTTGTAGTTTTGGGATAAAATAACTGGGTTAGAAAAGCTGACGGAGTTACACATTATGTACTTAAGGAGTTATACTGCAGAAGTTTAGAGAGGTGCATTTTCAGAAGTAAAGAATTCGTATCTGCTTTTCTTCAATAATATTCATTCAATTTTTATGTGGTTTTCAGTATGTTCGGGAGAATTAAGGTACCTGCAAATAGATGCTATAATCTCTTCAATGTTTTATGTGTAGATGGTAGTAAAGGAAATAGATTTGAGATGTTACTCAAAAACTATGAATAAAAGATTGCTTTACTTCCCTCGACAGAAGGAATTAGTTTGGAATACAACAATCGTGGTGAAGAAAGTTTTAGTCCTCCAAATTCTCAATCATACTAAAATGTATTAAATAATGACGATATAGTCGATGCTGATATATTTAGCAACTATTATTTTGTTTCTAGTTTAAGAATAGTTTTAATTTGTGGTCACAATGAATTCGTTTAATTGTATTTTTTTTACCATTATTCATTTTATATTAGTATGTGTATTTGAACCACAGATTGTTCCAGATAAGTATTTAATGATGTTCGTCGCTGTTGTGTAACTCATTTTTTGTGGTCAACGAATCGTAATTGTCACATTATCCTATTATCTCGCGAAGTTAGTGATTCGTTTGGTCAGTCCAAGAATCTTACAGGGGCATTAAGTGACTGTGGGACATTAAGTAATAAAACTGTGTTTCTGTACGGTTGGTGCGTATGATAGCGGTTTCCATTGGGTATTATTGATAGTGGTCTTCGTGTAATTCAATAAAGTCGTTAGATATTTGGCGATGATATTTCCCTGCGAGTGATGTTAGTGAAAAATAAAGTGCTAAAAGCTTTTGTCGGAAATGTGAGAAAATACATTCCAAACAATCTGAAAGTCATAAACACAGTAGAAAATTTTAATATGAATTGGGTATAACCGAATTTACACAGGTCCCATTCCTGTTTTTGATGCTATATTCGAAAATAGTGAACAGACATTTCATCATGTGAATTTTGTTTATATTTTTCCGACGTATAAAAATTTAAATTACATATTTTATGGTGTTTTTATTCCTTGGTGATAGACAAGATCTTTCAATGATTAACGGGCAAAAACAGTCGCCATATAATTAAGCCTAAAAATCTGACAAAATAATAAAAATAATCAAAGATTACACCATAATACACTTTAATTTATATAATTCTCTGAACAACAAATTGGAGTTGTATTACTTTAAGCAAATATCACTTAATACCATACTGTTATTGTATGTCATTAAAGCAAACCCTGTGATAATCACCAAATACTTGCTTATCTCTAAAAGAACAAATACATACGGATTGCTGATATTATCCGTGTTTTTTCTCATCTAGTGAACCATTAGAGAACAGGTACATCAGTATTTTTGAACCCCAAAACAATATCTTCAAATTTTCTACATTAAATTATTCATCTTCCTAATATTGTTAATATTTTAATCCAATTATAGATCAATTATCCCTTCTCCACCTCTACTTTCACCCACCCTACCTTGATTAAAATTGTAATTTCTACGTTATAGAAGGGATAGGTTGTTTTATTCGCATGAGGGTATTATTACATATATAGGTATTTCCGTGTCGAAAATATCAAAGTTATGGTCCATGTCGCGGAGTTCAATGAATATGAAATACTTGATAGGTATAGATGTGAAAAATATATTCGTAAATTATTTTTTTAATATTTTACTGAATTTCTAAAAAATGCGATATCTATTTTTCTAATTCTCGCATTCAAATGAGACTACGGAAAATTTTTCATAAAATTAACTACCTATATTGAAAAATTGTTAGTTTCTCAAGAAATTGATCCAAAACATTTTTCAACTTAAATTTTGGTATTGAGATTTCACCTTTCATTTCCGACTAAAAAATTAGAGGAGACGTTTGTCTTTCTTGCGTTATGGTTTTTGCAAGAACTCAACCCACTGCGCTCACCCTATACTAAGGTGCACTTTTACGAAACTACTATGATCTAAATAATTTGTATATTATGCCATATTAACGTTTATTAATTATGTTCGCTGGTTACGAATATGATGATAACAATTAGCAATCAGACAAATTGAAGCCATCATTGTGGGTTCGATATCACATGAAATTCAGATTAGATAGGTTATGTAAGTATAAACAAGGAGGGCTTACAAACGGTGGGCCTAAAACATAGGCTACCTAAAGCTTCTACTCGAGATATCCTAACCTAATTAACCCATACATTTTTATGATGAAGAACTTGAGACTTTAAAGAGAGGGGGGCCTCCTCCACCAGACAACTCTTTACTACACTAATAAAAAGACAATATAACTAACCCGCATTTCAGGCATATATTGACCCCATGTTACAATTGGATCTTTGGGTTCCCGGACTTTATTCCCCCAGGGAAAATTGCTTATGAAAAAAATTACTTATGGAAAAAACGTATGGAGAAAAAGTTGCAGAACTGCAATATGTGTCTATTTCTAGGGCAGGGGCCAACTTCGTTCAGTGTGCCTTCGTTACTGCGACGTGGGGGGGGGGGGGCAATTGAACAGGAATTCTTATTGTTATGAAACAAAAAATGTGAATAATCTTGGTGGGCAGGGCAGCAGCAGAACTGAATTTACGGGCTATGGGTTAGAAGGGGATACGCGCGGTTTATTTCGAGGAAATAAAATCCGGTCACCGGATATTTGTAATTGCCGCAATGCTGTTGACGCTCATCTTTGTTTTTCGAGGTACTCATTGAAATTACGAAAAACGGTATATTGAATCTTTTTGGCGCAAAATTTAAAGCCCCGCATTTTTTCTTTGAAACATATTTTAGTAAAACTCGTATTTTTCAAAATAAATACAAAAAACTGGGAAAAGATTTTGTTTTCACTTTTTTTTAAATCGACGGCTCCAATATGTCTGACGGCCGATTGTTATCATCATATTCATAACCAGTAGACATTACTAGAATAATATGGCATAGTATATAAATTATTTGAATGATGTAGTTATGTAAAAGTGCACCGTAACATAGGTGAGCGCAGTGTTACGTTCTCACAAAAATGATAACCTAATAAACCCAAGAGTCCCCCCCCCCCATTTTTAGCTGGAAATGAAAGGTGAAATCATTTTCTTCAACACACCATATTCGGTTTCGAAAAGAAGTCACGAGCTAAATACCAAAATTATTTCATTTTTCAATAGAAGTACTTAACTTTATGAAAAAGCTGTCCACAGTCTCATTTCAATGCGACAGTTAGCAAAATATATATCGAAATTTAAAAAATTCAGTAACTTTGACGACACCGCCGTCATTTTAAAAATATTCCAACAATATTTTACCACAATATTTTTCATATCTATACCTATCAAATATTTAATTTTCGTTAAATTGCGCGATATGGACCAGAACTTGGGTATTTTCGACATGGAATGATCCGTATATTGTAAATTTTATGAAATTGTGAATTTTTAAAATTAAATCGCCTCATAAAAAATTAAGACGAGTAAGAATTATTGAAAGTTATGGTTATATGAATAAGTACCCTACATTTCAATATTAGGTTACATTATTTAGCACCTTCAGTCAATTTGAACGACAATGAGACTGTTCGTCCGTCATGTTAACTATATTTTATAACCCTCAAGAGTACATGGAACCTGACGTTCAAACGTAGAGCACTTTAAAATAAATTGGTGTAAACGCAACGGAGAATAGTAGATTGTGCAACTAGGGGGCAAAATAGGTGTTTGCCGATGAATGCGAGTTTGATGCCCGAACGAAGCGAGGACGGCATTTCGCAAGAGGCTACAAATACCTATTTTCCCTTGTTGCACATACTATTTTCTCACACTCTGCGCAAAATGCTATTTTGCTCCCTATATTGCGGGAGCAAAATAAATATATCCGGGAGTAAATAGTATATTACTCAACGAGGGAGGTAAAATAAAGAATGCCTCAGACTACATGTTTTGTAGGAATTCAATATTAACCCATTAACGCCCAAATGTCGTCAATTTTCAGTGAATTTTCTTTCGTTTTTTTTTCATACTACAAGTATGAAAAAAAAATATCGATACACCATATCCGACGTAAAATTTCATGCTCTTTCAGAATATGGCCACAGAATTTGTCTGAAGTTAATGCTTAAAAAGTTATAAACAGTTTTTTTGCAAAAAAACGAGTTATTTTTTACTGAGAAAAATTTTAGATCTAAAATTTTTATAAGAAACCGGTAGTATATGCATCCGATTCCACATAGAAAAGTGTTTTCGAGGCCTAAACTTTAAAATGTATGTAATACAATTTTGAAAATAAAGGTGAAAATATCCAAAATGACGGCCCAGAAACGAAAAAATCGTCAAAAAGTTCAGTAATTTTTTATTTGAAAATGATAGACTATTGGAAAAAATGATGCTGAACAAAAAGTTCTTAGTATTGACCGAAGAATACGTGGAAATTTTTTTCCGAATTTTCTGATCATTTTTTACAATTTTCAAAATCTCAAAATTTTTAAAAATTGAAAAATTCGTCAAAAAATTCTGAAAAAATTTCAGTCGATTTGTTGATTAATTGCAAGAATCTTTTGTTCAACGACATTTTTTCCTAATGTCTGTCAATTTTAAATTAATTCCCAAATATCGTCAGTTTTCAATGAAATTTCATCCATTGTTTTTTCGCACTGCGAGTACCAAAAAAATTTCGATACACCATATCCGACGAAAAATTTCATGAATGTGGCCACAGAATTTGTCTAAAATTAATGCTTAAAAAGTTATAAACAATACATTTATATATATATATATATTTATTACGAAAAGAAAAGAAATTTCAGAAATTCCGTTAGCCGTTGATGAATATCACCGTTTACCGATCCTAACCGCGTGGAGGTGGAATTATTAGGATCTTTTTTTTTGTTTTTTTTTTGCATTTTTTTATTTTTTTTTTTTTTTATTTTTTTTTTTTTGTATGTTTTTTCGATTTTTTGTCTTGTTTTTTCCCCCGTTTTTAGGTTTTTTGTTTTTTCATATTTTCGAAAAGATTTGAATCAATTATGTATGGATGTAAAACATGGTAGGCATTGGTGAGTCTTACAGGCACTACATTTTTTTATGGTCCTCTTACCACAACTTTGATTGTTGATACAGTTTCTTCTCTCTGAAACAGTTTCATACTTATGCTCTTCCAAATGTATGCTTGATTTCGCTAAGTAGCTTTCAACAATAGCCAGTGCAGTATCTTTCGTTCCTATTTTTTTGTCCTGAGTTACTAAATTTTTTAAAACAGTAGCATTCGTTATTGAAGATTGAATGAGTCTAACTAAAATAACCCACGTCCATTTCTTGGATCTAATGGGGCTTTTCAAATTACTGCAATGAGAATCGTGCAGATCCACTCCACCCATATATTGATTGTAGAGTTTGAATGCTCTAGGAAACTGTAATGTTGTTTTATTTTTCTGTTCCTTACAATATCGTGTCACCGTTCCGAGAGGCCTTACACCAGCAATAGTGGAAAGAATCGAAACGGGCTTCGATTCCATAACAGTAATGAAATTCAAACCACTGTTTTTATCAAATTTTGAAACAAACGTTCCTCTCTTGGATTTTTTAGGTATTTCATTCTTTGCTTTTAGTCGATTTGGTCTGACAGTTCCTGTAGCGCGTAATCCTGTATTTTTTAAGTGTACTAATAAATCTGGGGAAGTAAAGAAATTATCAAATGTAAGATGGTATTGGTTCAGTTTTCTTGGCGTAACTGTTAGAAGCAAGTTTTGAACCATTTGAAGAACTATTCGACTACCTAAAGCGCACTTACTAAGTTTTGGGCTTGCCTTTGAAGCATATATATTTGTTCCTTTTCCACAATATATATCGCAGTCTAAAAGAAATCTATTCACCGTACATAAAGCCCACATTTTGATTCCGAAACGATCCGGTTTATTTTGTATATACTGCTTCAAGACCGTTCGACCATAGAACTTCACCATCATTTCATCGATGGATAAAGCTGTTGAAAAATAGCCAAATCTCCTTACATTTTTTCTAAAAATCTCTAATGGCTGTCGGACACGCCATGCTCTATCATTTGGGTTAGCATCATTACCCTTAGACATTTTAATTTTTTGTTTGACAGTGACATATTTGTTTCTCGACATAGCAGCAGCTATGGGTTCACAACGCAAGATCGGATGTGTGGACCAATAATCCCTTTCAGACTTTCTGGCAGTGAGCATAGATGTGATGATAATCCCAATAAAAATATTTAGCTCTTCAATTGTAAGATCATATCCATTTTCATGAGTTGCTTCAACAATAAGTTCCTTCAACTCTAAAGAAAAAAATAATTCGACTAGTTTTACAAGAGAAAAATGGCGAATTTCACATTGAACTTTTGTAGGAAGTAATAAAACGTTATCAGGATTATCAATGATTTCAAATTCACCATCCACCCATTCATACTCATGGTCCGGTTCCAATTTTACCTGATCCTCACCATATGCGTCCAAAACTTTACTGTAGGATACACCAGGAACCTTATGAGATAAATCTGAATATTCTTGCAATTCATTTTCTTCTTCAACATCTGAAAAAAATACATTATCTGCAGCATCCTCTTCTCCAGATTCATGATCTGAGTCTGAATCGCCGGAATCTTCAGCAGTAGGAAGAATAATTATTCGACAATTTTCATCTTCCTCAATACATAGATCTGATCTTATTTTAGATAATTTCCTTTTTTTTGCTACATTCGACATATTTATATACAGAACGATCAAAAATTGAGATGAGCAGATAAAAGTTATTTCCTTTCAACTCCTATCAAAAGAACTGTTGAGAGAGGAAAAAAAATCAAATCAACATATATGTCCTATTTCTACCCGTGGAACGACTATAGAATTCAAAATTATCAAGAATATAAAAAAAATCGGGCCTTCTCGTCGACCCTCTTACAAGCAAGTTTCGGCTGCGTAACTAACTCGCCCGAAATAGTCGTCCAGCTTTTCCGACGGCTCGGTGAGATTACGCGCTTATAATATCGGTCGCGTTAATTCACCGTGAATTTACCTCATGAGGTTACCTCGGGAGAGTAGCACACCCGGGCCGGGTTGATAGTGTCTCGAAGAACAGTGATAGCCGGAGCTTTACGTTCGACCCTGTATAGCGCAAAAAAATCTCTTTCCGTGTAACATTCATATTTATATGCCCATATTCTGACAGTACATAAAATTTTACGTCGGATGTGGTGTATCGAAATTTTTTTGGTACTCGCAGTGCGAAAAAACAATGGATGAAATTTCATTGAAAACTGACGATATTTGGGAATTAATTTAAAATTGACAGACATTAGGAAAAAATGTTGTTGAACAAAAGATTCTTGCAATTAATCAACAAATCGACTGAAATTTTTTCAGAATTTTTTGACGATTTTTTCAATTTTTCAAAATTTTGAGATTTTGAAAATTGTAAAAAATGATCAGAAAATTCGGAAAAAAATTTCCACGTATTCTTCGCTCAATTCTAAAAACTTTTTGTTCAGCATCATTTTTTCCAATAGTCTATCATTTTCAAATAAAAAATTAGTGAACTTTTTGACGATTTTTTCGTCTCTGTGCCGTCATTTTGGATATTTTCACCTTTATTTTCAAAATTGTATTACATACATTTTAAAGTTTAGGCCTCGAAAACAATTTTCTATGTGGAATCGGATGTGTATACTACCGGTTTCTTATAAAAATTTTAGATCTAAAATTTTTTTCAGTAAAAAATAACGCGTTTTTTTGCAAAAAATTGTTTATAACTTTTTAAGCATTAACTTCAGACAAATTCTGTGGCCATATTCTGAAAGAGCATGAAATTTTACGTCGGATATGGTGTATCGATATTTTTTTTTCATACTTGTAGTATGAAAAAAAAACAAAAGAAAATTCACTGAAAATTGACGACATTTGGGCGTTAATGGGTTAAGAGATAGCTTTGGGCTGAGTTAGCTATTATTAACAATAATAATAATAATAAATTAAAAAACAAAATTGTATGCATGATGTTTCTTTCAATCCTCACCGCAGCTGAACTGTTTAGTAAGGCTCTGCGGAAGGAATTAGCCATAGACACGCGAACTACGAAGTAATACTAGAATACCGCAGCAGCCAATCCGACAAAAATAATATAAAAATAAGGTAAGAGAGACAAATTTCCGATGAATAAAAATAATTATAATATATGACATTAACATTAAAAAAAAACATCAAAAAATTAAAACACAAAAAATTGAAACGTAACTCAATCAGTCAGTCCCAAGCTTATGCTGAAATGAGGAGGGTGTTTTGAAATCCGTCGTGCGAGACAAACGGGTATTTTTGCATTATAATAGAAGTTATTTTGGGCTTTATTATTTCTTTAATGAGAAGTTTTTATGCAGCGTCGGAAAAAAATGAAAACTAATATTTTTCGATATTTAAAGTTTTAACACGGGCTGTTCTCTTTCGAGATGGAAAGCCAATTCATTGGCTCATCCCATGAACCACACTAAGGTTATAATTAATCAATTATATAATATACTTTTCTTACCAATGTTCTGAAGGCGATGTATACCTTGAAAGCTCGGCTTCTAATTGTTAATAAAACATGTAAAAAATGAGGTACGCATACGGACAATGACAGTTTGTACTGTCCTGAAGCTGTTCCCCATATATACCTTAAGAAAATATCACAATAATAAATTCCATAAGTAATTGGACTCTTTTTACCTTCTTTTGAAGAGTATTTTTATCGGATTGACTGAAAACTTATAATCTCGTAAATGAGACATGTTAGCGGCGGTACAAAAAGTCGCTGTAGCAATATTTTTATCCAAAAAAACATGGCGCGAATTTCTTACTAACTTGCTGAAATTGTTAAACTAAAGTATGTATTTATTGAAAAGATAACGTCATGAATTTAACGTAGTTTGATCATGTAAGCTCCATAACTTTCGTATATTGCCCCAAATTTGGCTACGGTATAGACCGCAAAATGAAACCTCACACTCACGCTTGTGTGTATTTAATATAATCTTTTCAATCCATCTTATGTACATGATAGATCGACATTGAAAAATAAATATGCACTACTCCCAAGTTGTGACTTTCATTCATGTAATGGCAAATAATTTACGTCTACATGACAGTTTAATAGTTCACGTTACATTAAGTACACTTCAATTATTTTCTATCGAATGTTATGTAACAATTTTAAAAGCATATTCATTTATTTATTTCATTTTATTTTAAAAACATATATATGAGCAAGCCCTTTAAAAAAGTTTATGATCCCTTTTTGAATGCTGTTAATTTCTCGGAATGCACATTTAAATTTTGTAAAAACCACACTAAACATTTTATAATGCGGTTATATAGTGAAAATATAGCATTGGAAATATTATTTGTGTATTTTTAAAAGTTCAATTATGAAACAATTCTTGCATTCATCGTATTATCGATTTGTTTTTATACTTGCAAGGTGGCGTAAAATTTAGTTTGGTAATACGAAAATACTAAACAATTTTAATAATGGATATATATTAATTGCCAAATTTAATTCGTTATTGTTTTATATTTCCATATTATCAAGAAACTAAATTTTAAGATATCATTCAACTTTTTACTAATCATAATTACTAACAATATGGAAGACTCTAGGACTGCTTATTTTCTGAAAATATTAATTTCAAATAATAGTTTTATAAACCCGTGTTCAAAATGTTTATTTATACATAATCGAATACAGCGGTATCTTCGACGTTTTAGTGATATATTAAACCTTCGTGTGCTAAAATTGGATTCAGCTTATTACTGACTTTGATCATTATCTCCTTTCTGTTTAATCCTTTCCATTCTTTCTATCTCTTCTTTCGTTCATTCCATACACCTATCAGTGATTTCTTTTTATCCTTTCCACCGTGAATGGGCGAGTACACACGAAGTCGTGAGCTCTTTTATTAGTGGCACAAAGGTTTCTTGTATGTGACTACCTCGACTCCAAGATCCGTCTATGTAAAGTTGCAAGAAACAGCGCAGCAATTCAGTGTGAGTACCTACCAAACGACAAACCTGTGTTGAATGGCCAGACGAGGGCTCGTTAACTACGACCTTGGCGCCGCCGAGATGTCCACTTTGATATGGCTTAAAATTTTACCCACACCAATATCCGCAAAAGCAGTGGGATATATTCATTCTTTCTGCTGCTTTCTTTGCGCTTCAATAAGCTCAGATTCCGTTATTGACAACCTAAAATGACGTAAGTTAATGGTCAAAAAATTTGAAATAAAATTGATATTTATTTGCGATAAGAACATGAGAAGTTCCATGATGCTAATAAAAAATTGAAATTGTTTTTCTTAGGGCACCTTAAAAACCATTATACCTTACTATTCTCGGGTTCCATATAATCTAAAAAAGTGATGCCATCCTTTGTTTGACAGGAATTTACTGGAAGGTGAAAAATCTATGAAGTGCACTTCAAATTATAACAATTAATTGTTAAAAGTAGTATCTAAACCACAAAGTTGTTTAGTGCTAACAGAAACATTTGCTCTTGTATGACTCCGTGAACGGTTCAACCATTGACGTGCATACATAAATCAGGACACGTTTTTTCTCTTCTAGGCGACAAATTGATTGTATGCCTGGTTCAATACTAAAGAAAATTGATTTTAAAAAAGTTATAACCACAGTGCATGGACCATGGCAGTGTCTTCTAAAAAAAAATTATTTTCAAATCGCGTGACCACAATAAAATGCTATTTTTAAAGCATCATAGAAAGGTTCCTACGAGCGGCACTTTCCTAAACCCATGAACATTTTCAGATAAAAGTTTTCCAACATATATAATGAAAAATTTTTAAAGTTCTTGGCTTAAAGTATAAAAAATCGTTGACTGTTTTAAAATTCCGATAGAAGGAAGTAGCGCAGTTTTGTCTCATTCCACATATATCCGTAAATCAGCTGGAATTTTTATGTGAGTCTCGTAGAAAACGATAACTATATCTATAATGAAACTTTTGACAAAATGCGGCTACAGCCTGCCGCCAACCATACAAATTTACAGTGAAATTTTTAATGTTATAAATGTTGCGATGAAGCGGATGTACTGGGGCGAAGCGTCGAATCACACTGAAAAACAAAACAATTTCTTTTTTTTTAACGAAATATACATACTTGATATTGATTTACTTATATCAAGTAATCATGTTTTTGATTCAAAGAAATTTTCGTTGGATTAATAGATCATTTCCTTGGCATACTATATCCCACATTAATATTATTAACTACTACATATTATCATGAATCAAGATCGTATTTTCTTGAACCAAACAAATAATTTACTAAAATGTAGTAAATATTATTCCTTGAAAGAATTAAATCATTCTAAACAAATATTTTACTCCACCAAAGTAATAATATTCATTTAGATTTTAGATCTTATACGTTAAGATGTAGAAAATGATAAGATTTGATATTAATAAATATATTCCTAGCAACAATTTACACATATTAGAAAAAATTTACTTGATTTAAGTTAAAAGTTTAATGACAAAGCATTTATTTAAAAGAATATTACGATTTACTTTGACCAATACAAAATTTGCGGTATACATATTATAAGCGCAATAGTCTATAAGTGATTCATTTTATAGGATCGATTTTATTATTTATATGTTAGAAAAACTTGCGTGAAGTGTGAATGAATACAGGCGTGTTGGAATTTATGTATTTATATTATGTGTGTGAGTGTTAAATAAATATGTACTGTATATGTAGAAAAAACTACCAAACATGTAGTAATATCGTAATACGATAGAAGCATGTTGTTACTTTTTAGTTCTCATTTTTCCCAAATAAATATTTACCTTTTTTAAGTAATTGTTTACTTGAAGCAATGAAATACTTTTTGGAGTTAAATATATATTTACTTAATATCAAGTTAGAAGAAAAAATCATTTTGCATTGCTTAATCTAAGAATTGATTTTTGAAACGATGAATTATTTTGTGGAATTAAGAATTAATTAAATACTCATTTTAGTCAAGGAATTATTTCCTTCTTTCAAGTAAACGGTTAATATATTCTTTATGATAAATATTTCGTTGCGACTATTCAAAGAAATCATTTACCTTAACCAATTAAAATTTTATTGAACTCATTAAATTTTTGTCTCAGTGCTTACTGAGGTGAAGTGGCGCATCCATCATTTTCACACGTATTCAGACCAATAATCACAAATCTGAATATTTTAATGCAATATTTAGTTCTAAATATACTTTTTCTTTAATTAGACAGATATATAGATAACGGCCATTGACGGTTCCATTAATTTTTTCTTTATTGCCCTACGCTTCGACGCTAGTGTGTGTCCTCTTCAGGGGCTTGAACCTGCTCACGTGAATATGAAGACATATTGAAATATCATTTTAAAGTAAATATCATAACACAATTAATTGTTAAAATTGAATAATAAACATGAAGGGCACACGGGAAAAACGAGGTTTGTTTATTTTTCTTCGATTTTCGGACAAGCGCTGCAATTGTTTTTTTTTTAAATTGTATTTCACATAAGACTTATCTTTGGACCAAAAAAAGTAGATGCGTGTGTCGGATAGCCGTTTAAAAACACGTATCAAAGTGAAAAAAAGAGGATTGACCAACTAAAAATGGGAATGTCCATAAAAGGGAGAAAGGCCACGAAAAGAGGAGAATTTCATTATTAATAATAAATATTTATCTTAATTTTGTTCGCCTTTAAATTACTATTAATGTTTTTCATATTTTTTGTTTGTATTTTGAATATAAATAGGTGAAATACAGGTCGACGGTAATTTTACTGTATTTGATATAACATTGTATGAATCATCAGTTGATCCTAACGTCTAATTTGAAGAAATTAAGCACCATCAGTAAAATACGGAGGTACATAAATGATTAAATTATTTGACTAAGATGTTTCTTTGTTATTGATATAATTAGCTGAATATCTATATTTTAATTTTTAATTGTAATGCTTTCCGGGCCAATACCAGTAAATTTTGATAAATATACTGATCTTCAATGTCTGAAAGAATTTTACGGAGAGGTGGCTCAAAAATGTTATACTTCGCTTCCTAAGATGACTTCTAACCCTAAGTCTAAAAAACGAAAGCGCCAAAATAAGATAATGGTTTCATCTCCGAGAAAAATTTAAAAAGTTTCTAAAAAATAAAAAATTGTGCAAACTAAGGAATTAAAAGAGAATAAATCGATTGTCGGTCGAAGAACATCCTAATAATAAAAAAATAAAATAATACGTAAAATGTTAAAACACACAACGTTAAATGTATTAATTTCTTTGATTGAATGGACATGCCTCGTTTTTTGATGGACAGTCCCCTTTATCATGGATATTCCTCATTTTGTAATGGACGATTTCGAGTTTTCTTTTCTTCTGTTTAAAAATTTCTGATTATCTTGAGTGGAAAAATTGTGTGTTAACGAGAAATCGTATAAAATATATTTAAACATAACATGAGCAAGGAATTTTTTCTGAAAGTTCGGACAATTTTTACTAGTAGATTTAACAATAAAATTCATGTTTTCTCGAAATTATCTGAAATGGACAAACCTAGTTTCCGATGTATATCCGTCACATGTCATTGAATAAAATTCGTATTTAAATACACAATAAATTCAGAAATGAATATTTGTGTTATTAATTATTACTATTATTGTTTTATTATTCATAATATTAATATTTTTGTAGTCATACAAAATATACAGTGTAGATCTATAGAATGTAAGCTCCCGGTTTGTATTAATCTGTAAATATCATGTCGACGCCTCTTACGAAAAGTAGCACGTTTCGTTTGTCTTGCGAAGAGTACCATATTACTGAATTTCGCGAAAAGAAATACGTTTCACGTTATTTGGCTAATATTAACGCATTTCATATCTATTAACGAAAAATAATACATTTGAATCTTCAGAAAAACATACAGACGAAAAGTAACGCATTCCGCTTTATATCGTAAAAACAATTATGTTTGAATGTCATTCCACGAAGACTAGCATGTTTCCCTTTGATTCCTGAAAAGTAATAGGTTCCATTGGTTTACAATCGTTTCTTGACAAAAAGTAACTCGTTTCGTGTAAAATTGCGAAAGTGAATATGACTAAATGTTTCATTACGAAGAGTAGCACGTTTTATTTTATTTTCACGAAAATTAACGTGTCCCATGGTTTACATTCGTTTAACGTCGAAAAGTAACTCGTTTCATATTATATCACGAAAATGAATATGTTTGGCGAGTTGTAGCGATCATAACACAATATATATGTATATTAGAGTAGCCCTTAGAACACCTTAAAAATATTTTTTGTTAGTATCGAAAAATAGATTTTTATGCAATATTCTATAAGCGACCAATTCTAGATTTCCTGAAATTCTCAATAGGTAACAATCACAAGACGATATCTGAGCGAGCGAATTTTGTTGTCAAAAATAAATATATGAATTGATGCAGAAAAAAAGTAAAGAATAAGGTTGTTTACATGACGATAGCATGCGATTATTTTCTCAGGAGTTACGAAAAAGAAACCCGGGAAAAAATGATTTATATCTGGATCATATATGCACCATATATAATCATATATCATCATATATGATCATACATCATCATATATGATTCATATATCATCATATATGATTCGTATATAATCCAGATATATTTATGTATGCTCGTATAGGGATTTTCACCTGATATAAATATAAATAATCAGATTTAGATATATGGGATATATATGCTCATACATGCTCATATATGATTATATATTACTATATCAGGTCAAAATCAATATATGAGCATACATAATCATATCTGGATTATATATGAATCTTATATGATGATATATGAATCATATATGTTGATGTATGATCATATGTGGTGCATATATGATCCAGATATAAATCATTTTTTCCCGGGAAAGTAACATTGAATTTCCTTTACCGGTTTTTTATGACATTAAACTTATCTGTTCAAAACGATCTAACTTATCTTTTATCCACAATGTTCGAGTAGATTTAATTCATTTCATACACCATAGATTTTTTTCAGATGTTAGAGAATGGAAAAATCCGTGATTCAGATTCTTAAGAAGACGTTTAGTTGAGTTTTTCCCTATTCTAAAATTTCACATGAAAATTTCGGTGAGAAAAATCAGTATCGTTAGTTTATCTAAAGTTATTAATAATTTTGTTTATTAAAAAAATTTTCCATAAAAATCACTCCGAAAAATCCTCCTTTATTTCATGATTTCGATATTTTGCTTACATTCTCTCTAAAACTTTATACAGAGTGAAACTTTAGACACTCCTTTAAGGAGTGAACTCTCACTTCAAGAAATGTAGAGAGGAAACTTAATAATGTAACAGCAGTAACTGCTTCATCGTGACCGGTAAAAAGCGACTGATAACATTGAAACGAGTGCATTTAACAAAGTTTCTGATCATTGTTTTTAATAAACTTTAGATTTTTTTAATAAGAATAAATCGAGACCTCTTATGAAAACTAACACGTTTGTGTATTATTTTGAATATAAACATGCTAGTTTTCGTATGGAGCTTCGAAATACAGACGCAGAAAGTCAATAAGCGCAAGCGCCCGCACGATCAAAATATAAATCCGGCGATATAGCCCACCTATATGAAATTCATATAGGATATATTTCGGCCAAAAGTACCCTATACGGGATATATGCCAGATACATCCGCTGCAAATATGTGGAGACATTGTAAAAAATATATTTTGGGATATAAACCCATTTAATTATCTCAGATACATTAATAATGTATCTTCGGATTTTCCCTATATTTAACATTCATTATCAGATATATATCGGAAAATTTCGGAATATATCTTAGCATCAGAGTGTATATGAGGCATTCTACGCCAATTTCACCAGGTCGTGAATCCCTTTAAATTTTGCTGCAAATTGTTATATGGTTTTCCAGAGAAAAAAGTACTCTCACATTCACCGTATTTTTTATTTTTAATTATTTTATAATTTAATTATTTAAGCTTGAAATTGTAAACAAACGCCGTTCCTAAAAAATCTTAAAATATTCATGAAATTGCCAAAAAATACAACAAATTTTTAAAGAAATTTTCCAGCCTGGTAGAATTTATGGTTAGGTCATTTTTAACCCAAATTAAGTGAAAATTTCGTTAAAAAAATTGAGAAAATTCTAAAAAATTTGAAAAATTGTGATATATTAAACAATTACTTCATTTATAAAAGTTACAAGATTTTAAATTTCTGTACATTTTTTTTATGGCTTTTAAAAATTTTTACTCATATTTTAACCTAATTTGGGCCTGTAATGATGTACCCTTCATTTCTATCACGTTGGAACATTTTTCAAAACATTTGATGTATTTTTGGGAAATTTTTTCATACTTTTCGAGGTGCGCCTTTTTATTTTACAATTTGAAGCTTCAATAATTCATTAAAAAAATTTTAAAAAATTGAAAGTGATTTTTTTCGATGGAGAAACCATATAAAAAATTTCCATAAAAATCTGAGGAGGTGCGGGTCACGGGTTTGTCGAGATCTTCAGATTTTTATGGACATTTTTTATATGGCTCTCCATCAAAAAAAAAGTATTATCAGATTTTCTTTTATTTTTAATGAATACATTACTTATCATACAATGTGGTAGACTTGAAGGGTAGTTCATTAAATCGTTAAAAATATATAACACTGAAAAAATCCCCAAAAATTTGGGAGTACTTTTTTACAATGGAGAAATACAAAAAATTTGCAGCAAAATTAGAAGGGGTGAGGTTCACGGCCTGGTCAAATTTGCGCAGAATGCCCCATATATAATTACATATACAAATTTCGACAAAACGCTATATAAAAATATATCACGCATACTTTGTATTTATATTTCAGGATATATCTTTGGATACATATTTTCCCCTGTGGGCAAGTTTGAACTAGCAATGTAGTGATTTTCTAAAAATTTTATATGATAAAACAAGGAATCCTAATTGCCAAGAAAAAATACGGAATTTGAAGGAGAAGTGTATTCTACATGTTTTTAACTGAAGAGGAGGAACATCATTAAGTTTATGCGTAAACGAAATATCAAAATAATTAAATAAATTATCAATTTTAGATTGCTCCTATAAAACTCTAAAAACTTTCGAGGTTTTTCCGCCTGATATTTATAAGATATTATTAATATTATGAAATTTCCATTCGCCATTTACATACACCATGTTGAATTTCCAAATCTTTAATTTTGCATCATATTCAGCAAGTTAAAGGCACAAGAATCATCATTTTCTGGAATAGCTTGAGTGATTTCTCGTCTGTTAGCAGTTAGATATTTTATTAATACTTGCAAATATTCCAAGACAATTTCGTGAATTTTAAGCCGACCATCTTAAATTTTTAAGTTTAAAAGTGATACTAACGGCGAATTCGTAAAACAAAATCTATAATTATTTTGTATAATTAAACTTTAACCAGTGGGTCATAGAGTTAATAAGAAACTCCTAGCCCCTCATAGAAATTGCCTTTGATTTCCATTAATTTCCCATACAAGGCCTCATATTCACCTTGATTCCGTCAGATTATCTCAAAAAGGCCACGTCAAATATGTAATGATTTCACGCGAGATCAAAGGCCAATTCTACCTCTTCGTATTGTCATAAAAGTGGGTCGTATATGACAAAATTATCAAATTTCGACGATGTAAGACGAATTAATCTGTGTATTCATTGTGCCGAATTACTTCGGCCTAATAGATCGTACCGTCGAACGAAGTACTGACCACATCGACCGAAAAAATTACCCTACATAGTTATTCATCGAATGACCGACAGTAGTATCCCGGGTCAGCTACTCATTCACGTTAAGCGTCCTAGTTGGGGACTCTAACTTAGGAGGTGACCGCGTGAAATTACTTCGTTTGCTACGGCTAGACAGCAGGCCGACTGCTGACCAGAAGACTTTTCTTTTATTATTAGGATATATTGCCTAATAATAAAAACAAGTGGTCGACTATATTGGTCTGGGGTTTACGCAGTTTTCCCAGGCCATCGTGCAAATGCGATACGCACTTTGGTAGGACTGGCACTGAACGGGTTAGCCCTGTCTTGTCTAAAATCTAATCTTGTCTTGTGTGGCGTTGTCACGGCTCTTAACGATCCGCCATAGAGCCGACCCGCGAATAAACTATAAATGTCATTAAAGCGGGGGATAATTTCTTTTCTTTATCGTATCCTTTCCTATTCATCAAACCTAACATAAATAAATCAAATAAAAGAAATAAAAATATGTCGATGTTTCATATCCTAAAAATCTCAAAAATGCAATAAAAAAACTAGTGTTGGCGTAGTGCCGTGCTCGCTTCCCTCGCTCAGAAACTTCGAACCTGTGGAGAGTCACCTATTCCTTAATACTCGCTCGTTTGCTAACAGCTATCAGTTATATTATAAAATTATACCTATATTTGGGGGTCCAATCATATTTAGGTCCAAGTGACTTCGATAGATATATTACAACAATATATTATTTCTTATATGTTTAAAAATTGAAAATGATTTACAACTATGACCTATGGCCTGGGTCGAAAATGAGCATTTTTAAAACTTCGACCCCGACGACAGGCCAGTCGAAGTCTTAATAAATAATACTTGTAAAACATTTAGTTCATGCACTTGTATTGTTATAGACTATATGATGTATATTACACGTTTACTATGTTTTACGAATTACTGTTTGTATTATTATGATCTTATATATACAATATATATATATATATATATAATATATATATATATATATATATATATATATATATATATATATATATATATATACATATAATTCATCAATGATATCTTGAAAATGTCAAAAAGATCTTTAACGGATAGCATTTAGATCTTTATAAAACATCTTTTAGATATATCGAAATAGTTATTTTCATATCAACTGCGCAAAATAACTTTTGCCCCCGTAGGTGATCACCGCGTCCGAGGGGCTGGCAAAGATTCAGTTGTTTCAGTGTCGATGTAGATATACCCCTCGGAGGGTCGAAACATTGAAATTTGATGAAAAACTATAGGATAATTGTTTTGCCAAGGTAACCAAATTCAATACTTCATCAGACAATAGTCATAGGCATTTTTAAACAGTTTTTATGTCATTATCGACATTATGACTTTAGGAAGAAAATGGCTACAACCTTATTTGGTGCAGAATTTAATGCTTTATCTTTTTCTTTTCAAACATTTTTCAATCAAATTTGTATGTTTACAAAATAAATGCAAAAAACTACTAAGGAACGTAATTGGGGCTAATATTTTTTAGTAATGGCCGGATGGATCTAAGCCAAAATCTAATCAGATCTAAGTTATGCCAAAAAAACATTAGCCCCAAATACGTTTCTTCGCAGTTTTTTGCATTTATTTTGTAAAAATACAAATTTTATTCAAAAATGTTTCAAACAAAAAAGATAGAGCATTAAATTCTCTAAAAGATGTCTTATAGATATCTAAAAGATATCAGTCAGAGATCTTTTCGACACTTTCAAGATATCTTTGACGAATTATATGTATATATATTGTATATATAAGATCATAATAATTCAGACAGTAATTAGTAAAATATAGTAAACATGTAATATGCATCGAATAGTCTATTACAATACAAGTGCATGACGTAAGTGTCTTATTTATTAATACTTCGCCTGGCCTGTCGTCTGGGTCGAAGGTTTGAAAATGCTCATTTGCAATTTTACGTCGACTCAAGCCATAGGTCATAGTTGTAAATCGTTTTCAATTTTCATACATATAAGAAATACTATATTGTTGTAACATATCTATCGAAGCCACTTGGACCTAAATATGATTGGACCCCAAATATCGATATAATTTTATAATATAATTGAAAGCTTTAGTAAACCAACGAGTATTAAGGAATAGCCGACTCTCCACTGCGTCGAAGTTTCTGAGCGAGCCAAGCGAGCGAGGTACCACGCCAATACTAGTTTTGAAATTCAATTTAACGAGACTGCAAATGCATAAAAAAATTGAAGACCTTAGGGCAGCAAACGGTTAACTCATTATGGAATTCCACAAGGCGTTGACCGTTTGGAGCTCTGAGCTCTTCAATTATTTTTTATGGAAAATTTTCTAAAAAAAATACCATTTTATCCTCCAGCTCTTGCATTACAAAGAAAATTGAAAAATAGCTCTTAAAACGTAATTTCGTGTTTGTTCTCCAATTTTTTCATAGAATTTGATTTTTGGTTTTCAGAAAATTGAGAAAATTTCCAATCAAAAACATATTTTCAAATAGTTGGCTCATAAGCTGTACAGCTAACGAGTGGATTAGTTTTTCAAAAAGTTTACGAATTTCACAAAATCAAGAGAAATAAATTACGAATTTTATTTTTTCTCTATTTTTGATAGCTGTTCGGCTTACGAGCCAATAATTTTGAAGCACGTTTTCCGATAAAAATATTAAATTTGAAGAAAAGGTTGGCGAATATGCTGAAAATTACGTATTAAGTATTATTTCTTATTTTTATCATGACGTAAGGGTTGGGGGATAAAAACATATTTTTGTATGAAAAATTTGTAAAATTTTCCATTTAAAACCGTATATATATATATATAGAAAAGTTTTTAGAACAGCAATTACTATGCAATAATTACCCACAACACGAATATCATCCTTTTGGATGATCTTCTAAATAGTGTTAGAAGGAAACAAGTTTATATTCGAAAATTCTTAAACAGAAAATTAGTCAGTTAATCAAATTTTTCATTGAAAATATGCATTTTATGTTTTTAGGATAGGTGAACACTGATTTAACATTCTCGCTAAAATTCTTAAAGTTGAAATGTCAAAATTTCACTTTTGTGAAGAGAAATTTCATTGTATTGCAGTAAAACTTTAGATTTTCGAAAAAAAAATGAACAAACGATTTTTATTCTGTTCCCATTTAGTCATCTTTGTAAATAAACACGATTATAACAAAGGCTTTCAATCCCCGGGTAAAAATTGCCCCGCTATTTTCATAAATATACACTGGCCCTAAGTGGAAAATACTGCCCAGAGAAATCTACGCAGGTTCTAGAAATTTTAGTATACAGTTTCCATGTTTTACTCATGTCGCAATGAGAAACCAAACTGCGCGTTTTTTTCTCATCTAGCCCAGATAGACCAGATGTGAGAAAATTTAAATATATGTATGTATATTCTTAATAGAAATCTTTACTAGAAATTGTTGGTTATAATAATGTACATTTATTAAATATTTTACAATTTATAGTAGTATACTCACTATTATAAATCATAGCAAATCGCGTTTCAAAGTGCATCAGAATGTGCGATCGCATGTTAACGGCCTCTCGCTTACTCAGAAAGCGAAAATATCGAGCAAGAAAAAAATTAGAAACAAATATAAACATTGAAAGTGATACAAGTGACGAAATTATTATTGTTCAAAACAAATGTTCGCGTTCAAGTTGCAATGAAGATGTTGGTAATGTTCATGTAAATGAAGTTGAGAGTGACTTTAGATCTGATGAGAATATTTATCATGACGCAGTTGAAGAAGTGGACTCGGATGATGATCATGGTGTATTCATAGAGAAGGATTCGGAGCTCGAAAATTGTGAAGCTGAACAAGAAAGTGATGATAACTATTACGAACCCCAAACTGAAGAACATGAAATGGAAGAAGTACGACAATTACGTCAGTGGATAATTAATATAAATTATTATAATATAAAATATAATTAATATAAATAAAAAATAAATTGCCAAATACCACAAAACCACGCAGACCAATTACTTAACATTTTACGGATTAGATTATGGCCAAGTTTACCCAAATCTACAAAATCATTTATTGGGACATCAACTGCACGATATGATATCCAACCGATGCTGGATTCAGATGGCTCAGGAGGTGAATTTGTATATCTGGGAATAAAAAATGAATTCATGAAATGCATTAGCCCAGAAATTAATCTGTCGAATGTAATATATTTACAGTTTAATATTGATGGACTTCCACTTTTTAATTCTACCGCCAAACAGTTATGGCCAATTTTGTGTCGAATACATACTTTACCGATGATATATGACCCATTTCCTGTGGCTATATATTGTGGAAATTCGAAACCTAAATTAATTTCAGACTACTTACATAAATTTATACAAGAAATTAACGAACTGAAGGATGTGTTATGAGAAATAAATATTTCTTAATTAAATTGAAATGTTTTATATGTGACACACCAGCAAGAGCGTTTATTAAAAATACTGTTAGTCACACAGGCTTTCATTGTTGTGAAAGATGTACTATTGTTGCCAAAAAAGTAAATAATGTGACAGTTTTTCTTAGTGCTGACAATTTGAAAAGAACTGGCAGGTCTTTTCGCAATTTTGATCACCCACTTCATCATGTAAATACTAGCCCTTTATTATTCATTACTCCCAAAATCAATATGATTGACTGCTTCATCCTAGATTTCATGCACTTGTGCTGTCTTGGTGTAATGAAAAGACTTCTCAATTATTGGACCACACACAGAAATTCAAAACTTAGTTGTACTTATAACATAGAATTGAATCGACGACTGGAAAGTATACGCCAATATATTCCCTGCGATTTTCAGCAAAAACCAAGAGACATAAATAATATAGGAAAATGGAAAGCAACAGAGTTTATGTTCTTCTTATTATATATCGGTCCTGTAGTTTTAAAAGGCCTTTTAAATAAAGAACAGTATGAGAATTTCTTGTATTTTCATGTGGCTTGTCGAATACTTTGTACTGAAAGTACTGCCACTACATGCAGTGACATTGCAAACGTTTATTTAAAACGTTTCCATGAAATGTCACAAAAAATCTGTGGTGAAGAGTTTTCCGTACTCAATGTGCACAATTTGATTCATATGGCTGATGACGTAGAAAATATGGATACTACATTAATAAATATCAGTGCCTTTGCATTTGAGAATTGTTTAGGAAAAATGAAGAAATTAATCCGCACACCACACAGACCGTTGGCTCAGCTTTGCCGTAGACTACACGAAAAAACATTTGGAAACAATACTAACTGTAAAACAGTACCAAATTCTGTGGAGTATTGCCAGAAAGGAGAAAATATTTCAAATGTTACTTACAAAAGTACATTATTAACAATGAAATCTCCAAATAATGTGTTATTAATAAACGACGGCACTATTTTAAAAATAACAAAATTCGGTTTGATGCATAATAAATTATATGTAGCAGGAAATGAACTGAAAATCAAAAAAAAAGAATTTATGACTATCCACCAGATTTAACGAACATGTGGGAAATCGAATAAAAAATATCTGAAACTACAGTAACTCGACCAATAAATTTTATTAAAAGCAAAATTGTTTATTTGCAATTAAAATTCGGTCAGGAATGCCTAAATGATAGGGGTTTTGTAATGAGCTACTTACATCAATCTTAAATATAGACAATAAACTTTTATAACCTCACATTTCTGTAATAAACCATAGATTTTCCTCCCAAAATAAAAAAACTTGTTGCAAAGAAGCGTTATATTTTATTTAACATTTAAATACATAAAACACGATTTTAGTTTTCTGCAAACAATATACATATAAGGTACTCGTATTAAAAAATAGAAAAATAACATGCTATCGCTATGCCGAAACGGCCTAAACATATGTTGTACGTCATTTTGTCACCAGCGAAGTTTAAAATTCCCCGCATTTAGTAATAGTAACAAAATCCCTGATTTGGCAACACTGTTTACAAGTGTAAACCCATGTCCCCATGTGCAATGATTAAGGGGTCGTTTCCACGAGGGACTTTTTTACGTTTATGCTTACGTTACAACCAATCAGAATGCTGTATAAGAAATCTCGCCCGTAAACAAGTGTTCTGATTGGTTCTAACGTAAGCGTAAACGTAAGAAAGTTCCCTGTTGAAACGAGCCCTAAAATTTCAAATTATATACAGTGGTCCCCCCCTTATTTTAAGATATCGAGTCAAGGAATATGGCGGCTCCCTCCCTTATTTTAAGGTTTTGCCTCTCTCTCACCTTCAGCAGTGTAAGAGAAAGGGAACGACAAAAAATTAAAATAGAGGAGGATCTTAAAATAAGGGAGGTTAAAATAAGGCGGGACCACTGTATCCAGATATTATTTCCGTGAATTGGGGCCTTTATTTTAACTTTTTTTTTCTTTCATCATTCTCTCTCTCTCTCTCTCTCTCTCTCACTCACACTGCTGGTGGTGAGAGAGAGGAAAAAATGTTAAAATAAAAGGGGAAGCGGCCATATTCCTTGACTGGACAAGTTAAAATGAGGGGAGGCCTACTGCACGTATGTATGTAAGTACAGTCGCGTATCACAATTGTGATTGGTCAATGCCATCAGAGTCTGCTCTGCGATTGGCTGCGAGCTTTGCACTGAGATTTTCGATACGGCGTAGCTTCTATGTGTTTGATTCTACATACATTCTTGTTGTCAGACGTAAATTGTTTGATTATTTAGTTAACACGACGAGGGAATGCAAAACCAAGCCGAAAACGTAAGTACTATATATTCTAAACTTTATTTCACCTCTTGTACTTTTACATTTTTGTTTCATGCAGATGAATAGCATTTCGGACGATGAAACTGACGAATATTTTTTCCAAATAGCTGAATTCGTCAAAAACGGTAGGCCAGGCACTCGATATATCGGTGTGGTACCGACGAAGTGGGTATCTTTTAATAAAAAACAAAATTGCCTGGAGACTAAATTCAAACCAGCTCCTTACAGCATTGAAGATTTTGATGAAATTCAAAATTTGATCGAAAATGACCTTGATGCACCCAAAGAATGGCCTTCGTATAAAGTGACGATTGTGGCACAAGCAAGTAAATAGTGTTTTAATTATTCAAAATTGTAAATTTTAACTTTCTTACGTTTATATGAACGTTTATACAGATTTTGTGACATAAAATGTTTTATCATCAGGTTAGCGTACTTTTGCGTGAAAGGTAGTTTTCTACATTTTTTATGTAATCATTAACTAAGAGATACTTCTTGAAAATATATAAATTTAAAAGTTTTTAACATGAAATTAGTTCATTAAGATGTATTCTGATTTTAAAATTTTTAATAATTTATCAATGTGAACATTTTTTTTTACATTATACTATTTTCGAAAAAAATAATATATCGTCCTATCAACATTTATTATTATAGAAACTTACAACGAATCCCTTAGAAAATTGAAATCTGTGGAAGATAAAAGATTTGCGTTCACAACGGATTCAGATTCGGGAATGTTATATTTATTTATAAATGTTTATGAATTAAATTATTTTTTGTTTATAGCTAAGGTTCCGAAATGTCTGCCACAGAAGCGGCGTAACAAATGCTCAGAATTAGACAAACCGACGCATAAAAAGCTGAAATCAGGTACGGATTACATGAACATGGTGTATTGTGATACTACAGATACTAACGGGGAATCAATTTTTGTTTAATTTTTAGCATCAGCTGCTAGTGTGAGAATGGCCTCATCTCTCAGTTACTTAGATCAGGAGAATGTAGAAATTCAGTCAGGTATATTTAACAGAAAAGGTGTAAGAAATTAAAGATATATATATAGAAACATATATTTTATACATGTTTACCGATACACATATTAAAGAATTTTGTAAAACATTTGAAAAATTATAAATGAAATTACCAATTCGACATATTTCAGATGTAGAAAATGAAGACCCATTAATTACTTCAGGTGACCTGTGTTCTTGTATATCTCTTTTCTAAATATAATATTTTACTTTTTATTCTAAGCAGTTGTGTGTTGTGAATATTACAGATTTGCAGTCTGCAGAGATCATAGCAGATATAATAGCACCAACGTTAAATAATAATTTTGGTGGAAAAATAATTGGTACCGAAGGAGAAAATTTAGATTTATCTTTACTAAAAGTAGCTAATGGTGAGAATGTCAGAATTCATTCTATTGATTCGTCATATTATATTTACATATAATCCATTAAGTTTAACATTCATTATAATAACTGTCATAGAGAACGTTGGTAAAGTGAGGAAACAAGATAAGCAAATGTCATATGCCAATTATGTTACCCTCACGAAGCAGATTCAAAGTATGTCGGTCACATTGGACCAAGTGCTTGAAAACCAAAACCTAATTATGAATATGTTAGAGGCAGCAGGAATTGTACATGGTAGTATTGAGGTAAATCGAGGTTTTCAAGAGAAATATAATTTACAATTACCATTTCAAACCTTGGAGGTGTTCCAAAATTTGAATGGGCAATTACAAGACCCGAGATGCCTCAACGATTTTGTAAGTATATTTTATCACATTCAATTTAAATGTATATTTACTTTTGATCCCATGTGACTAATAACATTTATTATATTGCAGATTTCATATTTACTTTTTTTAATTGATAGACGTAATTCATACGTTAAATCCATAAACAATGTACTAAACAAATTTATGTGTCGAGAAGTAGCTTTAAAGTATACAGCTTAAAAAGTTTCTGGAAATAAGCTTCTTTTAAAGGATACAGTATTTTGTACATCTTTAATAGGTAATTTATTTAAAAATATTAAGTAAATTTAAACTACGTATCACTTTCATAGTAAATAAGTATGTTACAATTAATTGATTTAATTGTTTCAGATTTGATTTTAAATAAGCATACAAATGAAAACATTGGCAAACTGACTGAAAAGCAAGTTCTTTCAAGTATAGGCATGTGCTTGACAAATGCGAAGGATTGGGATGGATTTCGAATGAAAAGACTTAAACCTATATCTTAAACCTATATCTTATTATTTCTCCTATATCTTCATGTATTATTAAGTTTATTTAGATATGTATAAATATTATTTTGTAAGTTTAAAAACATACGAAATTGGAATTTTCAAAATGTCACTAACATCGTTGTAATTATAGATGGCGAAGTTCAGAAATATAAGTTTATTTTAATAAATATATAATGTTAGTTCTCTTTTATAAACTTGACCTATTATAAAAAGTAAATATTTCCTTCTATCATTTTAGTCTTGAATCATTTCATATGTGTAAGCATCACCGCATCTGAAATCAGCTGTTTCAACAGTTTTATGAAAGTTCCTTATTTATCATCTTATATAAGTTCTCAAGCGAGTGGTTTTATGGACAGCTGATTATTTAAGGACAGCCGTTGTTAATAAACGCATTTCTTATATACAGTATGCACTGTAAAAAAGGATCGTGTAATTTTACCATGTTCAACGTTGGTCATAATTGTGCATATGCTGAACATAGGGATTTTCACGCATCGAGCGTTGTAAAATTACATCTATTGTGAAGTCACATAACCTTGTATAATTTCAATTGTAAATTTACAATATCTGGGTAATTTTACGACGCTTGACACATGAAAATCCCTACGTTCAGCGTAGGCACAAATATGACCAACGTTGAACGTGGTAAAATTATATAATCTTTTTTTACAGTGTATACATAATACGGACAATGTGGACTACGGACACCGTATGGAGTCCTAACCTACAACTCTTGCTGTCAAAAGTTTACTTCGTAGCAGTATAGAACAGTCCAAAGCAGACTTAGTTTCAGATAAGTTTTTAATTCAAATAAATAATACACATTACTCAACTATATATATTACATAAAAATAGACACCTTGTGTGTGTTTTAGTTCCTTTTTATTCCAGATCAATCCGTTTTTGAATGAAGAAAAGAGTAAAAAGAATAAAGGAGACAGAAAAATTGTACGAGCTGTCTGTTAGGAAGATTTATGTAAAATTATTGTAGAGAAAGTGACCGAAGAGAATATGGAGTCAATTTGAATATTTAAATTATTTAATATTTAATAAGTTAAATTCAATGTCAATGTTCATGAATTCACTTAATGCGGTCATGTGATGAACAATATAAAACCGATTAGTGTCATAAATTGTAAAAATTACATTTTTTTTTGGTGATATTACATATTTACTGTATAAAACCTCTGAAAATCGCGGAAAAATGACAAGAAATATGTAATTTGACCACGAAAATCATTGTAAAGAATTACATTCGTGAAATGTAATTTCACTTCACAGTTTTGGCAGCACTGCACATCGGAAACTTGCAGCGTACTAAGGAGGTCATGGTGAATTGGTACAACATTATACCGAATTCACTAAATTATTGCGAGCTTTGCTCAACACATTATGCTCGCCAATGCTCTCGTACTAACCTTCACGAGTTTTTTGGTTAGGAGCACATTGTAAACATTCGCGGTATACATCCGATACATCCCATGCGGATGTACCAGCTGATCAGCTGTGAGACCTGGCCGGCATATTGTCTGCTCGACATTCGAGTTCAAGAATCGAAATCAATCGAATCCATATCTCGCGATTTATAGCATATTCGGGCAGTTGCACCGTTTCTGCACCGCCCCATAAGAGCCCATGTTAAAAGTTGCACTGCGCGGTGCAAAGTGTCACGTGACGGTGCAGACTTTTATATGGGCTCTTATGGAAACGGTGCATATCCAGTGCAACCGTCCGAATATGCCATTACTGAACAAATTTCGATCGGACCAGGCTTAAATTAAAGATGAAAAAAACAAAAAAAATATCCAGTGTTACAAAAACATCGAAATGGTATTATATTAAGCGCATACGCATATTATAAGCGGCATATATATATATAGCGCGCGGCGAACGCTACTCCTTTACCGCTCACATAGCGAAAATGGAATGCGCGAGAAATATAATTTGCGTATGCGCTTAATATAATACCATTTCGATGTTTTTGTAACACTGGATATTTTTTTTGTTTTTTTCATCTTTAATATACAGGGTGATCCAAAAGTCCCGGAACAGCAAAATATCTCAGCGGGAGTGCATTTTCGAGGAAAATGTTTCAGACAAAAGTTTCAGGATTTTTCCCTGGCTATTTAATGGCGATATTGAATTTGACCTTGAACATGACCTTGAAGGTTATTTCAAGGTCAAGTTAATTTTTTTAAATGGGAACCCCTATTTTTTTTCATGGATTCTGAAAGAGCGGGAAATTCTACGTCCGAGTATGATATGATCGATTTTTCCGGCAAGGTCATTTCAAGGTGAAACTTAAAACTCCCGTAACGGCGAAATATCTCAGAGGGTGTGCATTTCTTTGGAAATTGTTTCAGACAAAAGTTGAAGGATTTTTCCTGGGATATTTAATGGTAGCACAGAATTTGACCTTGAACATGACCTTGAAGGTTATTTCAAGGTCAAGTTTGTTTTTTTTAATGGAAACTGCTATTTTTTTTCACGGATTCGGAGAGAGCACAAAATTTTACGTCCAAATATGCTATGGCCGTTTTTTTCGGCAATGTCATTTCAAGGCCAAACTTAAAACTCCCGGAACAGCGAATTAACTCAGCAAGAGGCACCATTGAATTTAACCTTGAAAATTACCTTGAGGATTATTCTAAGCTCAAGACTATTTTTTTTTAATTGGAACCCCGTTTTATTTTCGTAATGTTTCCAGAGTTTCCAGAGTGCAATGCATTATCATTGTTCCCGGATAAAAATATACATTTTTTTTTACATCCGATACGTTTATAAATACCGTATGTATGGGTAACATTTTTACATTGTTTCCAATGCTACCGCCGGCTTTAGCATTACCCAAGATGTACCGCGTGGAGGTAGCACGGTCGGGTTTACACCTCTTCGGGGTGCTTTGTTCAGGTGGTTCCCCTCGCCGTCACCTGTGCGTGTGCGTGTGCGTGTGCATGTGCGTGTGCGTGTGCGTGTGTGTGTGTGTGGGTGTCCCCAGACAGTTAAGGCAAGATGGGTATACTAAGATTTTGATGAAATTATGTATCTTACTAAAGCTTATGCTCAAAGTGATTGCCATGAACTTCTTGGCAATATCCCAAGCGATTATAAAAAGTCTATACGAGTTTTTTAATCATATCTGGTTCTATAGCCGCGATCTCATCCCGTATTCGTTGTTTTACTTCCTCAATATTCACCGGTTTCGTTCGATACACTCTATCTTTGAGATAACCCCATAGAAAATAGTCAAGGGGCGTAAGATCCGGAGATCTTGGTGGCCATTCTATTACACCCCTTCGACCTATCCACCGTTCTGCGAATACATCACTCAAATAATTGCGAACATCTGTTGCATAATGGGGTGCTGCACCATCTTGCTGAAACCAAGTCTGATCGAAATCCTCGCCTACAATAACCTGAATAGCAGGGATGATGTCGTCCCTCAACATATCGTGGTATTTTTGACCAGTAAGGGTACCCTCGATGAAGAAGGGCCCAACTACCGCATTGTTTATAATACCTGCCCATACGTTTACTTTTTCAGGATATTGAGTAGAACGACTATCGACCATCCAATTAGGATTGGTTTCACTGCAATAAGACATGTTATGTCTATTGATTGCCCCATTTAAGAAGAATGTAGCTTCATCAGAAAATACGATGCGATTCAAGAAACCGGCATCAGCATCTATTCGATTCATCATTAATTCCGCAAACTGTAGGCGTCTATCAGGATCGTCTTCATTCAATTGTTGTACGAGTCTAACTTCGTATGGGTGAAATTTTAAGTTTTTAGTTAAGATCCGTTGTACTGTACCGTAACATAAGTCGTGCTGCTGTTTAACTTTCCTGATGGAAGTATGAGGATCTTCCGTTATTGACAGCGCGACATTCAACTCATTTTCGTCAGTTGATGCTGTTACTGGACGACCTGCTCTTGGGAGATCCTTCACAGTACCGTGAACTTCAAAACGATTTATTGTTCTGCTAACAGTAGATTTAGAAATCGGTTCTCGTCCCTCTCTAAATGATGCGTTAAATAAGGTTCGCACATTCTCTAAAGATCGCTGGTTATCACCCCAGCCTCTCATCATGAGAATGGTTATTCTTTCTCGTTCACTTAGCGCAGCCATTGCTCTTTGTACGAAATATACGTATGTATTTTGTTACTGAAATGGTGCTTAATACGTTTAGATAGGAAAGGCGTTTAGATAGGAAATCCATGTATCTCACAAAACGATAAAGTTAAGAACAAAATGTAACCTTATAAGACTGTACACGTATGTATAAATTCAATGTGAATGTATGTTGTTTATTTACTTCGCTGGTGACTCGTGCTCTCTGTCGCTGTTCGCGCGCCCAAGTTCACTTTGCACAAGTGTTGCGTAAGATGTATGTATACACTTTTTTTAAACAGTTTATTATTCTATTTACAAAATTAGAGGACAAGCGAGGGACAGGAACTGATTCCTAAATCGACTTTTGGCAGAACAATAAATTGTTTCGAAGTTTACGGCACTGTAAAGGATCTCCCTAGAGCAGATCGTCCAGTAATAGCATCGACTGAACAAAATGAATTTAACCACTCTCAATACCGGAAGATCCTCATAACTTCGTTAAGAAAATGAAACGGGGTTCCAATAAAAAAAAAAAATAATCTTGACCTGAGAATAATCTTCAAGGTAATTTTCAAGGTCAAATTTTATGCTAGCATTAAATATCCCGGAAAAAATCCTGAAACTTTTGTCTGAAACATTTTACCCGAAAATGACCTCTTGCTGAGTTAATTCGCTGTTCCGGGAGTTTTAAGTTTGGCCTTGAAATGACATTGCCGAAAAAAACGGCCATAGCATATTTGGACGTAAAATTTTGTGCTCTCTCCGAATCCGTGAAAAAAAATAGCAGTTTCCATTAAAAAAAACAAACTTGACCTTGAAATAACCTTGAAGGTTATGTTCAAGGTCAAATTCTGTGCTACCATTAAATAGCCCGGGAAAAATCCTTAAACTTTTGTCTGAAACAATTTCCAAAGAAATGCACACCCTCTGAGATATTTCGCTGTCCCGGGAGTTTTAAGTTTCACCTTGAAATGACCTTGCCGAAAAAAACGGCCATAGCATATTCGGACGTAAAATTTTGTGCTCTTTCCGAATCCGTGAAAAAAAATAGGGGTTCCCATTTAAAAAAATTAACTTGACCTTGAAATAACCTTCAAGGTCATGTTCAAGGTCAAATTCAATATCGCCATTAAATAGCCAGGGAAAAATCCTGAAACTTTTGTCTAAAACATTTTCCCCGAAAATGCACTCCCGCTGAGATATCTTGCTGTTCCGGGACTTTTGGATCACCCTGTATATATATATATACAGGGTCATCGAAAAGTATCGGACCCCCCTAATATCTTCAGTTAGAATGCACTTAGGAGAAAATGTCCAATAGCAAAGTTGTATGGTTTCAAGCGGGGAGTAAGATGATGACCTTGACTTTGACCTTGACCATGTCCTTCAAGGTCATTTCAAGGTCAATCTTATTTTTTTAAATAGAACCCCCTATATTTTATTGCATATTCTTATATCTTATCTCGTGAGCTTTCCAAAACACTATAATAAAATATTTTTTTATTAAGTACTTTTTGAGTTATAAAGGTTTGAAGTTAACAATTTTTTGACACAAAATGTAGAATATCTTGTAAAATATTATTTAGTTTTCAGTAATCATAACCTTAATACTTTTGTGCGCGGAATAATGAGACCAATTAATTGGTTTAAAGAAAATACATTAATCGGATCCCCCTAATATTTTCAGTAAGAATGCATTTTGGAAAAATGTCCAATAGCAAAGTATTGTACGGCTTCAAGCAATTATGCTAATAGGCTCTGGCGAAAAACTGCCCGAACGTAATCGCGAGAAGCTGCTCGAATGCGTGATTTCCGAAGGCGTTAGCGGGAATCTGACCGAAAGCGTTGGCCAATCTTTATTCTCTCACTCTCGCAGGCACCAATGTACGAGCTCTTGAGCAAACAATACGGATCACTGATTTGAAACTTTGATGCAGTGCTGTCTTCTTCTTAGCGAGCAGCAGTCACCTCGTGGACAAAAACGAACAGCCTCAAAAATTTTTTCTGTAACAAAAGAAACCATTGCGCTTCAATTGATTATCCCAAACATCTTCATTTTGTTTCCAATAGCCCAGAAATTTTTCGTAAATATTATTGATTGATCTATTAGATTTTCAGTTGCTCAACGAGCTTTTTGCTAGTGCTGGTTAAAATAAACAAATCGATAGTTGGACCAACACTTAATAATTAGTATTTTTCTCTACTTAATCATCTAGATCAATTTCCTATCACTTACCTGATTAATTCTTCTTCGCTCTAATTAAGAATGGCGGAGCTTTCTGAAAGAGATCGAATAACACTGTTAATGATGCGAGGATGGGGAGATCAACAAAGAGGGTATAAAACAGTAACGCGATTATTTAATGAAAATTTTCGGAATGAATATAATAGGATCTCCAAAAGTACTGTAATCCGTACTATTCAACGTTTCGAGGCCATTGGTAGCGTTAAAAGCCGCCCAAAATCTGGTAGACCTAAAACAGCAACAAATAATGATAAGGCATTAGATGTTTTACAGTCTTTCGTTGAAGATCCCCATATTTCCATCAATCACGTTGCACAAGAACACGAAATCGGTCATGCATCTGTCAGTAAAATTCTGAAATTGAATAAATGGCATCCATACAAACTCCATTTGGTCCAAGAGTTGTCCGAAGACGATTTTGATAGACGCATCGAATTTTGTGATCTTATGATGGAGATGATTGCCGACGATCCTCTATTACTTGATAATATTGTTTTCTCTGATGAGGCAACATTTGAACTGACTGGAAATGTAAATAGACACAATTGTAGATACTGGAGTGACGTTAATCCTCACTGGAAAAGAGACAATCATACTCAATATCCACAAAAAGTTAACGTATGGGCTGGTATTCTTAATGGTAGACCAGTTGGCCCTTTCTTCATTGAAGGCAATTTGACAGCACAAGTATACCTAGTCATGCTTCGCGAACAAATTGTTCCAGCTATTCGAGACATAGCTGGTGGAAATATGGATGAAATTTATTTCCAACAGGATGGAGCTCCACCTCATTATGGTGTCATTGTCCGTCAATATTTGAATGAGGTCTTTCAGGACAGGTGGATAGGGCGAAGGGGTCATATTGAGTGGCCACCTCGGTCTCCGGACTTGACCCCACTTGACTTTTTTTTGTGGGGTTACTTGAAAAGTAAAGTTTATGCCACCAAGCCTCAAGATTTAGATGATTTAAGAGGGAGAATAACTCGAGAGGTAGAACTAATACCGCCAGAAACGTACCGGAATGCGGTTTCGGCTGTTTATAACAGATTGGCACATTGCCAGGCTGTTGAAGGGCAACAATTTGAACATTTGTTGTGAATTGTTTGGTACAATTAAATATTTTGCCCAAGCTAACCAATTGGAATTAAATTTGCCTTAACTGGCCGGACTCACACACCACTCTTGCCTTAACTGGTCGGACTCGCACACCACTCTTGCCTTAACTGGTCGGACTCGCACACCACTCTTGCCTTAACTGGTCGGACTCGCACACCACTTAACAATTTGTTAACTTCAAACCTTTATAACTCAAAAAGTACTTAATAAAAAAATATTTTATTATAGTGTTTTGGAAAGCTCTCGAGATAAGCTATAAGAATATGCAATAAAATGTAGGGGGTTCTATTTAAAAAAATAAGATTGACCTTGAAATGACCTTGAAGGACATGGTCAAGGTCAAAGTCAAGGTCATCATCTTACTCCCCGCTTGAAACCATACAACTTTGCTATTGGACATTTTCTCCTAAGTGCATTCTAACTGAAGATATTAGGGGGGTCCGATACTTTTCGATGACCCTGTATATATATATGCGTTTTCTTAACCTTGTGTTTATTTCTTCCAGCATACCGACATGTATAATTTACAATACATAATAATGTACATATAATAATTTAGAACGAATCCTGGAGAAAACCTGATGGGCATAATGTAGGCCCTGGAAGGAAATCTAGGTTTTAGCGGGAGAATACGCGCGAAACCGGGCTTGGCCCAGGTTTGGTATTAATGTAGGAATCTGTAAGGACCCACCATCTCCGATTGTATACGGGACCAGGCTCGATTTCCCAGGCAGATATGGCAATAAATATCTAGGGCCAAGTTTTTGCCAGGATTACATTTCTACCTCGGTCACTGGTGTTTCAAATAACACAATTTAAAGTATCCAATAATTTGTTACTGCGGACACCAATCGCCCATGATCATGGAAGCGATCGATATCCTAATATTTAAATTCTGCAATTTTCGTGCCATGAAAGATATCAATTTTATTTGTCTGAAATTGTTTGGTAAAGGAACCCCTTACACGTATGTTGTATTTATGAAAAGATGGTTACTAAATTCGAAATTTTTATTAAATGGAATCTTTTTAAGATATAAATCTATTCTTACATCAATAATTAAGTTATTGAAAAACTTTAATTCAAAATTGACAGTTTTATTGCCAAATAAACATTAATATCGTGTTTGCAACCGCCATTATGCATCCGACATTTTGGATTTTGGAAAATATAACACTCTAAAGTTTTTAAAATGACAATTCCGAAATTTCAGAATTATGTGTTAATTTTTGTTGTCCATGGAAAGTAATCAATATCCTGATATTCATTAAAATTCTATAACCCACCAACAGAGATAAACTAATTCTATTTGTCCGAAATGGTTCGGAAAGAGTTCTCCTTAAACGTAGGTATTGTGTAAGAATTTTAACATCTAAAATTTTAAAGAATACAATCTACGAAACCACACGGCGTGTAATATTGCTGTAATATTGCAGCAACATTATAATATCGCGGTAATATTACAGAAACTTTGTAATATTTCAGTGGCATTGCAGAAATATTACAAAAAAATATATCACGCAGTAATGTTGCAGTAATATCACGATAATGTTACAAGGCAATAAAAGGACAAAAAGAACAAAGGACAGGTAATTTTCCCCCGCGTTAATGACAATTATTAGTCTATTTGGGGGTCGGCTCTCGGATGAACAGGTACAGGACAAAGACAGAACGGTACATGACAGAACTAGGCAGATACACAAAACAACACCCACCCAGAGGCACTCCCCCCTACCCCAATATCGGTACCACCAACAGATTCGGCGGTCTGTACCATAGCGAGTTCGACGCGGGGCTTATCCCATCTTTATCCGAGATAAGACCTACGACTTACCGACTGCGGATAAGACGCTGATGGTACCGATAACAGCCGACGGGGGTCGGCAGCGGTCCTTAGTGCGTACCTTCGCCCAGCAAGGTTCCTCGGTTATTCCATACTGGTCATAAGCAGAGAAAATTGCACGGACGGGGATTCGAACTCGGGACCTTCGCGACGTTCAGTTCGGGCGGACTAAGACTGACACCTTAGCCCGCACGACAATCACGCCGACTGACTTGTGCTTGCTTCGGCAATACATATGGGTAATTCTACTGAGAGGGACCCGGTTTCTGAAAATTTTGAATAAAAAAGTGTTTGTTCGAATAAATTTTTTTAATGCGTGAAATATGTTCAGAGTACTTCCTAAAGTAAGAATCCGAAGTTGCGCAACATTCATTGTTGTAATTGTAAATTATACAGCCCTCCTTAAATTTGAATTGTGTTTTGTATTTTTATAATTATGTTAATCATATTCGTTTTTTCTAATTAGTTCGAAATTTTTGACTAAGGGGTTTTTGGGGTCGCTGATTACGAATCCGTTATCTGATTTCCGAAATTCAAAATGGCGGATCCAATATGGCGGATCAAAATCGTAAACTTTGCTTGATTAATTCGAAATTTGTTATTAAAGAGTTTTTGGGGTCGCTGATTACGAATCCGTTGTTTGATTTTCGAAATTCAAAATGGCTGATCCAATATGGCGGAGCGAAATCGTAAACTTTGCTTGATGAATTCGAAATTTGTTATTAAAGGGTTTTTGGGGTCGCTGATTACGAATCCGTTGTCTGAATTCCGAAATTCAAAATGGCTGTTCCACATTGTCGGATCGAAAAGTCTGTTATTTAACGGTAATTTCTGAATAATGAAAGCGCAACGTAAAAAGTCTGAATAAAAAAAGTTGATAAAATTATTTCTCTGAATTGCAGTTTAGTATGTTTTAGATTATTCGATATAATGAATTATAAATATGTACTTTGTTTATTGTATTAACCATTCTGGGCTCAATAAATCTCAAAGATCGTTTTTGTTTCCATCTATCCTTATCATACACTAAATTTCGTTTTCTTGGCAATTTGATGTAGGTACCAAATCCGTTAACTTTTATGTGAGAAAATATGGAATATCATTTTTATAATATATTTATATATTATAATCGGATTTTTGAATTTAGAAAATTTCGAGTGTATCTTACAAACCGTATTTGGTCCGCCTTATTGGATCCATATTGAATTTCGGAAATCTAACATCGGATTCATCATCAGCGATCCCAATAACCCCTTAGTAAAATGGATCCATCATTTTCTATTTCGGAAATCTGACATCGGATTCATAATCAGCGACGCCAAAACCCCCTTAGTAACAAATTTCGAGTTAATCAAGCAAAGTTTACGAATTCGATCCGCCTTAGTAGATCCGCCATTTTGAATTTCGGAAATCTAACATCGGATTCGTGATCAGTGACCCCGAAAACTCCTTTATAACGAATTTCGAGTTGATAAAGAAAAGTTTACGATTTCGATCCGCCATATTGGATCCGCCATTTTGAATTTTGGATTTCAGACAACGGATTCGTAATCAGCGATGCCAAAAACCCTTTAATAACAAATTTCGAATTAATCAAGCAAAGTTTACGATTTCGATCCACCATATTGGATACGCCATTTTGAATTTCGAAAATCAGATAACGGATTCGTAATCAGCGACCCCAAAAACCCCTTAGTCACAAATTTCGAGTTAATGAAGAAAAATTTACGATTTCGATCCGCCATATTAGATCCGCCATTTTGAATTTTGGAAATCTGACAACGGATTCGTAATCAGCGACCCCAAAAACCCACGAGTAACCATTTTCAAGTGAATTGCTCATAATAGAAAAGAGTTTATTAAGAAATTAAAAAAGGCTTCGGTTATGACACGCTTCGGAAATGACAAAATGCAATTTTCTAACACGAAGGGCGTATTTCGTTAAATCTACGAGTTTTTTCATAAAAAGTCGTTAATAATAAACACAATCTTCATATTCCAAGGGTAATTTACCTATAATTGTATTGTTATTGACCAAAACCTGAGGCTTCGGTTATGACAATGAATTTTTACTCGCGAAGAATTTTGAACTTAAAGTGCCAATAAAAAATACAATACGCTAACTTACTCATATTTTTCATAGTACCGAATAATCTTTATAGTTATAACATACAATTGATGCTATGAAACTCACTATATTATAATCTTATATACTTTTTAATCTTAATAATACATTATAACGCTGTATTTCGGGAAACTGTAGGTTAATACTAATTATGCCATTTTTAATGGAAAATGAGAAGTAAACTACCTCTAAATTCGTG
The DNA here is from genome assembly GCA_030407085.1 of Trichopria drosophilae. Classification (NCBI taxonomy): domain Eukaryota; kingdom Metazoa; phylum Arthropoda; class Insecta; order Hymenoptera; family Diapriidae; genus Trichopria; species Trichopria drosophilae. The sequence goes on along the minus strand of CM059584.1, from coordinate 58,081,068 downwards.
AATGTATAGCTAATACATGTTAGTTTAAGGAATAATTTACAAAAAATTGCAAAAACATAAGCATTGTCCTAAATTTTCATTGCAAAGTTGCAATACGGCGTTGGCGACATAAAACAGGGTCCCTCTCAGTAGAATTACCCATATATACTACAAGGCAATATATCGCATGGTAATGCTCTGCAAAAAATTTGCGTGGGATTCGCAGGAAAATCAAGTGAACCTCCCATGAGAAACTCGCTACATTCTCATGACAATGTCGTAGGAATGCGCGAATTTAAAAAATTGATTAAATTTTAAATACTAGAAATAAAGTTAAATTGTTATAAATATTAATTTAAATACTTATTTTTTTTCTCATAAAAATCTCAGTTGATGAAAATCCTGTTTCGATTTCTGATATGATTCTCATGAGAATCTAACCTAACATTTTTCGCATGGTGTTGCAGTAATATTGCGGTTGTATTACACGAAAATGTATCACGCGGTAATGTTGCAGTAATATCACGGTAATTTTATAAGGCAATATATCACACGGTAATATTGAAGTCATATTACGGTTATAATTCAACGCATTTGGATGTTTTCTCCAAACGAATACTTCTGAATTCTGTATAAAGTATTCCCTGTCAGTATATAAAATTATATAGTTGTATTTATTAATTATTCAGATCTGAAACAGTATGTCGATGGTTAAGCTTGCCAAAAGAAGTTTTATATCTAACTTCTTTAGTTTATAGTAAAATTCTTGTCGCACGAAAATTTCAGACCTAAAATCTTATGGCAGTGGATTTACTGAGATTGATTCATCGAAAGCAGATCCATGATATTATTCTAACTGCTTGTCTGCTTTATTTTGAATGTTTAAGTACTAATACTATTTTAAAAACAGTAAAAAATACATATTCTAACATGAAATATATTATCAGTCTTATAGATAGGTGACCGCCTGAGGAACAACGATTTTTCTTGAAATATTAAATTATCTTTAAAAAAAACAGTTAAATTACATAAAACATTAAAAATAAAAAAATATATATTTTTTTAAGACTTTATATATCAATTACCGTAACATCACACGGCAATAACACTCTTTAATATTACTATAATATTACACCGTTATATCACCGAAATATATTACCGTAATATCACACCGTAATATTACCCGAATATCACATCGTAACGTTATCATAATATTATGGAGGGCGGACATTTCGCATCACAGATATATCACTGCAATATTCTTGCAATATGTTTCTGTAATTTTACCCTAATATTACAATGTTACTGTGATATTGCTGTAATATTACGTGCCGTAAGGCAAATAACGTGTCCTAAATTAGAATTTTTCATTAACACATTAACGCATCAGCCGAAACTGTCAATAACCCAAAAGTAATAATTGAAATTGGGATACCTATTTTGTCAAAAGATAAAAAACAGAAAATATTTACAATTTGTTTAAACATAAATTGTATCATTAAAGTATTCGCGTTTCGAATGCCTTAAATACTATCATTTACAATAGTTTAACTAAATTGTTTAAAATATAAATAATAATCTTTAAATAATAAGTTGTAAAAATCCACGGAAAGCGCTCCACGGAATTTCCCTATGTGATTTTTGTAGAGTTTCCAACGAAGTTACACATTATAGGCATCGAAAGCTAAGGTGGGCATACATGAACGACGAAAAACTACCGCGCGGAATACCTAGACATCGAAAACTATGAGGCGTATGGATATTTGTTTAAAACTTCCGTAGAATGTTGATGAAAACTCTACGTAAATTCCATACGGAAATTTCGTGTAGAAATTCCATGTGGAAATGCGCTTTCCTTAGATTTGTTTCACATGGATACTACTATTCGTGATGAAACGTTCTAATATATTAATTTTTGCGATATAGCGCGAAACGAGATATTTTTCGCGGATAAACGCATGTAAACTAGTGAACGCAGGAACATGTTAGTTTTCGCAAAAACAAAGTAAGACGTGCTACTCTTCGCGATAAAACGTTCAAACATATTCATTTTCGTAGTATATCACGAAACAAGTTTCCGGTAAATAGTGTGTAAATGCTGGAACGTATTAGTTTTCGTCAACAGAAGGGCAAACATACTACTTTTCATTATAAAATACTCGAATGTGTTATTCTATGCTGTGTAGAAACAAATGTGCTGTCTTTCGACTGGCAAAGCGGTAATGAATTGATTTTCCACGCAAAAGCGGAAATGTAATGTTCTTCGACATAGAGAAGAACAATATACTGGTCTTCGTAAGAGAAATTAATCATACTACTTTTCATAACGGAAGTCGATATGTTAAATGCCTATACTATAATGTATACGGAGAGAAATTTCTAATGTTTATACCGTGGGTCGCCTGCGCTCAAAAAGACATAGGCTCTCACAGGCAAGATTCGTTTGTTTTCATACTCTTTTGCCGCGGCCGGAGCGATTGACAACGTATTCTACCGTGGACGCATACTTTATTTCCACAAGCCCACCGGATTTGACGGTGGGTAGCGGAATGGGATGCATCGATAAGAGTTCCCTACTATAATCTTTAAAAATTTCTGTTCGTGTAGGCAGTATGTTTTTAGACATGGCCAATAATTGTAAAGCGCGAAAAATGTTGATGCCTGTTTGAGGGGGTAACGTAAACTTTACGCACGACCAATTACTTTACGCCGTGGAGTCCACATCAAAAGTACTGTATACGCGAGGTTTACGAACAACGACGAAGTGTATGTATGACGATCTATCTTATCGACATATTACTTTTTGGCAACCGAAATAGCTTTCGATGAAGCCGTCGACTACATCTTGTATCGAATCACCGTTGAACCAGTAGCCACTTCCAAGCCAAAGGAGGAATTCCCGAGTCAGTCGTCATCAGTTAAGCTTCTACGTATTGCAATACCCGTATTTTCCGGTAAATATACCAATTGGCTCCAATTTAATGAGTTTTTTCAAGCGTTCGTAATTAATAATAAAAGTCTATCAAATATTGATCGGTTGCACTATTTAAAGTCCAGCCGAGCCGGTGAGACTATAATTGTTGTTCAAAACGCGTCGAGGTCTAGTACGCGATTTCCTGAAATTGGGAAAGCTCTGACTTCGGGATATAATATCAACAAAGTTTTGATAAACGAATATTTGAACTCTCTTCATTCATTGCCAGAAATCTCTTCGGACGTGCTGAAAATCTTGAAAGTCTTGCGCGATACCCCGACCTCCGCATTATCCGCGTTAACTGGTTTGGAATGACCTGTGGCAATGTGGGATGATTGGATAGTATATTTATTATCCAATAAACTCGACAAAGCTTCAAGAATAGCTTGGGAGATGCACACGAGTGCAATCAACGATCTTTCCACGTACTAGGTCTTTGAATCGTTTTGAAATTAGCGAATTTTATCGTTAGAAACGAATCCGAATTCTGGGACGTTTGTGGGGACATAATCAAAGCCTACATTCATTAAGATATAAGCGGTGTCCCAATTGCCTAGCTGACGATCTTTGGCTGGATTCTTTCGGGACCAGAAACTTTTATTGATTTGTAAGTACAACGTGGTTTACAAAAGTGGAAATGAAAAGAAGCGCACGTAGCTCGGTCTCGTGTTTGCGAGCGACTGACTACCTACCAGGTCCTACCGAGAGACGGCGCTATGTTCGCAATGCATACTATGTCATGTCGAGTCGCGACTGAACGGCGTACACATCTTGTCACCTTACGCGTTTAGACACGCGCCAACAATAAACCGCGAATCCAAAGCAACAAAGTTAGTTTTTTTTTACTTATTAACATCAACAGCTCTTTCCGCCTTGAAACGAATAAAAAAACGCTTCGAGCGACATTCCGATCTCAAGGTTAAATATGTCTCATTCATGAAGGAATACGATGTGGTCGTATGATCGATCGAAGTCGATCCATCCTCAGTCGGCGTTGCATCTCGCGTCTTTATCCCCCATCAGCCGGTGCTTCGCGACGATAGTTTAACAATCAAATTACTCGTCGTATTTACTGCGTCGTATCCGACGTCGTCCGGAGTCAGCCTGAACGATTGTTTCCATTCCGGGCCTAAATTATAGGCCGACCTTCCTGCTTCCATGGCGTGATCACCGATTTGTCTTATCAGCCGACGTGGAGAAAATATGTCAGGTGGATCCACATGACCGACGATATGAGTAACTTCTATGGCGATATGACCCGACCTTACCAATTCCTGTTTTCGAATTGACTACAGTGACATATGGCATATATCAAGAATTCATCTATATTTCATGTTGTAAACAAAAAGCTTTTCGAACCTTAAACATAAGTAAAAGAAGATCTTCGTATTTTTCGGTCATTATAATTAAGTAGACAGTAATAAATGTTGTAAGCAATAACATTGTAAATAAGGCATAGTACATATGCAATGTCCTGTTCTCCTTATTAGTCAATTCGCATGTTGAGACAGTTGGCCCAAGAGGAGCGATTGAATTATGCTTTAGCGCAGCCCACCTTAGAAAAGGACACTTATATAGACGATGATTTCATTGGCGGGGATGATCCAGTCATCGCACTCACTACACGCGATCAAGTAATTTACTTGACAGCGTCAGGCGGTTTCGTTCTCCAAAAATGTCTGGCCAACTCGCCAGAATCCTGGATTTAAAATCCAGAGAATTGATTGGTCCCCAGTAGCGGATTGATTCCAATTCCAAATTCAAAATCTCTCGGATGTGGCCTTCATTAAACGTCAGATCGCCTCCACGATGTCGACCTTATTCTACCCACTAGATTAGCTTTCCACAGGAATCATTACGTCCAAAGTTCTTCTTCAATCGCTGTGGCTGTTAAAAGTCTCTTGGGATGCTGTACTTCCTAAACCCGCGTGTGAACAGTGGGAAACATTCTTCCGAAGCCTTACTGGATTATCATAAGTTCGAATTCCGAGATGGATCGGACAGAATGACGATACCTTGTCATTCGAACTTTTGGGGTTTTCAGATGTTTCGAATGTCACAAATTCGGCGGTTATTTATTCCTGTACGACTTGAGCTCTGTGCCGCAGTTTTGTTAACTCATCTCATGCCATATGTTTGCACGTCATTGAATCGTTCCGATATGCCGATTCATTTCTGGTCGGATTCAATTGTGGTTTTAATTTGGCTTCAGAAACAAACATCCACCTGGAATGTTTTTGTCGCGAACCGCGTGTCTGAGATTCAGACCGCCCATTCTCGACGCATTTCGGTGTTGGGACTTCATAATTTCAAGTTGTGGTGGAATAGTCTTAACTCAGTCAGTTATCAGACTTCTGGCCTGATATGTGTCTGGACGGGACTAATTCAGAATGGCCCGCACATACTCACACCGCGAAGGTCGCCGAACCTAACTGGAGTCTTCAACTTTTAGATGACCACTCATCCTGGGCTCATCTTCTACGAGTCACTGCTTATGTCAACCGATTTGTTCATAATTGCGCCAAGCATCAAATTCGTATTTCCGGTCTTTGTCTGCAATAGAAATCTATCTTCCGAATTCTGGATTCGCAGAATACAATCAATGGAATTTGAAAGAAAAATTTACTTGTTATAAGCAAAATGAAAACTTCCAAAATCCTCGCCTTCAAGAAAATTAAATCCTTTTCTCGATGGTGTTGGTATTGTTCGACTTGGTGGCCGCCTTTTTCGGGCAAGGTTACCTCGTGCGACATTATTTCCAACTATTCTACCAAAACGCCAATTAGCGTGGCCAATAGTCTTGCAATTGCATTGCAACTTATTGTATTCGTAATCTTGTGAAAGCGGTAATCGGCAGTCTCGTCTTGCCGCCAAGATTTTTCGACAGTTCATGTCATATCTTCCTACGGCGCGTTGCGCTCCTTCACGTCGCTTTTCACACTCAGGTCTGGATTTCGCAGATCCGTTGTTTGTTCACTCTCGTGCGGAACGTGAACTCTCTAAAGCTTTTCGCAACGTTCAGCGAGACCCTGAACTTGCAATAAGTGAATGATGACACTGAGTGACACTCCTACCACCGCATGTCCCTCACTATGGTGGAAAGCGAGTACCAAATGCTTATAATCGCATCTCAAGCGTCTTCTGTGCAATGCCACTCCCACCAGCGATGAATTGCAAACGTTATTTTGTCAAATTGAAGCCCACCTTAATTTGCGTCCCATCGCGTCTCTAAAAGATGACCAAAATTGTTTAGAGACTCTGACACCGGGTCAGTTCTTGGTCGGTATCGCGCTGAAGTATCGCTTTTAGATCTAAACGAGTCCCGACTATCTCGGTGGCAACATTATCAGCACTTACTCCAACATTTTTGGTGCCTGTTGTCACGCGATTTTCTATGTACCTATGAGCGCGTAATAACTGGATAACTGTATCAATGAACCTCGCCAAAGGTGATCTTGTTTTACTCAAAACCGAGAATTTACGTCTTTCAAAATGGGAGCTAGGGAGTTTATTAGATTGTCATCCGGGATCGGATTCCAGGATCCACGTTATCACGGTAAAAATCGCGACTTCTTGTTTTCAGAGACCTGTTGTTAAGCTGGTTAAATCGCCCGTAACTTAAATCGATGAGTCCGGTTAGTCATTGTAGATTAAGAGAAGGTCCAATGTCAAGTCATTTCGACCTACTCCCGCTGTTCGAAAGGTGGCCGCTGTATTTAATATTATATTACCAACGAAGTGTGTATAGCGGTCTATCTTACAGGCTTATCGCCTGTAAAGGGCATTACCGATTGCCCGAATCAGTCCAGAATCTCAGTCGGGATCTGCCTTTTCCTTGAACATTCTCCCTACATCCCGGTATCTCCGAAAATCTCAACAAGTGGGTAAAAGAGTTTTCTACGAATGTGTCTTGCGGATTGAGTTGAAAATGAGGTCCGCATTCAACTTGGTACAAAAAACATTTATACAAAACTGGTACACAATTGGTACAAAAAATGCATGTGTCGAACAATATTTTTGTATCCAAGTATGCGTAAAGTGCATTTAAAAAATTCCACTGATTCCGTATCGAAAACGCTGCAAGATAGACCAAATCTGAAAGGATATTTTTGTAGAACGGGAAATTTCCTGCACAAAAGTTCCGTAGGGCTCTACTCTAAAATTTATGATTTAGGCCCAAGCGAGCCCAAAACATAGAATCGTGGAAATAGGTACCCGGCAGAACAGTAACCAGAACTTTCCAGAGAGCACTCAGTACTCTCTGATTCTTTCCATGCATCACCTTGACAAAATCCAAATTATTGTTTGGTTAGAATGTTACTGATGTGTACAAATTTGTTCATTCACTTTTCGATTATTTTTAAAACTATTTTATTTAAATGACTTAAATGTCTATAGTTTTCTGCTAATGAACGATTGTTATTTGGTTCGGGTAATACAGTTGTTACCAATAGGTCACTATATTATAATATAGATGAAACTTTCATAAGGTAGATTTTTAGAGCTACGTTTCTGCTTTCATCATCATCATACGATGTCTTTTAATACATTAGGTCCGCTAGACAAGGACGCAGTGAGCTACTCGCGATCCTCTAATCGATCTATTGACCCTTTATTTTGAAATTCTACTCACGCGGACCGTTTTGAAAGGTGTACAACTTTTTTGTATCAACACATACAAAGATTTAAAAACAGTGATTTTTACAGGTTCAATTATTAATAAAGATTTTAATAAACCTATCAGATTTTCAAAATTTTGATAATTTCACCTTGTTTTTTCGAAAATAAAAATAAAATTGTATTTTTTATATGTTTTAAGTTAGACTCAAAAGAAACATAGACTTACGAACCTGAAGCTCGCGAAAAGAAAATTCTGGGACATATATCAGGTATGAAGTTAACCCTTTGCGTCATGATGCGTCTATCGGACACCCACTTATATTTTAACAGTTTTATATTTTTTAAATTAATTTGTTATCCATAAATACATAATTTCTTGTTTCTATACGGTTGTCTCGATATACACTACCGGCCAAAAGTTCGTGAACGCTCTGAATTTTTTAAATCATCAAATAATGCGTTCTATCTCTAACTCGTTAACGATAATGATAAAACTCATATGATGCCTTTTAAAATACACAAATAAAGCTTTTAATTGGTGCATTTAGTTTTACTTCAGACGTTATAATTTCGTAGTTGCCTAATTTTAAAAATGTTAAAATTTGCCATTTTTTTCTTTCGACTTTAAACACTGACAAAAAGTCTAAAAAATGTTTCTGTATATTTCCAATTTTTGTCTAAACACTAAAATTCAATGACTCTAAAATGGCTCTTTTGAAAAGTCGATACGATTGTTTGTTCCCGAGTTATGATTTTTTGAAAATTGCCAGTTTATCACATTTTCTCAGAATTCTTTGGAAAAAGACAAAAAGTTGATAACTCAAAAAATAGTAATTCACACAAAAAAAAAATCGTATGTACTTTTTACAAGAGCTATGTCAAAGCTCTTGAATTATGGTATTTAGCCCAAAATTGGAAATATACACAAAAATTTACTAGACTTTTTGTTTGTGTTAAAAGTCGAAAGAAAAAAAATGGCAAATTTTAATATTTTTAAAATTTTACCACTGCGAAACCATAACGTCTGAAGTAAAACTAAATGCACCAATTGAAAGCTTTATTTGTGTGCTTTAAAAGACATCCAATGAGTTTTATCATTATCGTTAAGGATTCGGAGATAGAACGCATTATTTGATGAGTTAAAAAATTCAGAGCGTTCACGAACTTTTGGCCGGTAGTGTAAGCAAGTGTAAAAAACAGATGAATAGTTGTTACTTATTATCCTAACAATAGGGAAGACCAGGGCTAAACCGGACAAGTCAAATTTCTCCGAAACCGTGGACAATTTCAAAACATATAAATAACCTTTGAATGTAGTCATACATGATGTATGTTCGATAATAGGTTTTGGACATATTCCATGTTTCTAATTCTAATAGTTGTTGTCAATATTTTAAAAAGTCGTATTTTTCGGTAAAAGTAATTGTTTCGTTTTCCAAACTTTTTGGGTTTCGATCACTATAAATATAGTGCACACATTGAAAATATTTTTTTTTTGTAAGTTTAAGATATACCGAATTCAGCCAAAACGTAATTGAATGGAATTCATTTGAAATAAAAATTAGATTCCGTGTTAATTTTTAGAAGAGCGTGTGGGGCTAAACCGGACGCAAATGGGTGGGGCTAAATCGGATGCTTCATTTGTGCTGTTTTGGTCTATTATGTGCTGGCGGTATGCTTGGGGGTCCTACGTGGACAATTCGCCTTGCTAAGTTCCCCGTCGGCGAAATCTGAACTACTCAGTAGAAGTAGAAGATACACCCAACTCCATTAATTCGCGCAGGGAATCCCCGTGGTTTTCTTTGTTTCTCACATAAAGACGTGTAGGCAAGAACAAGGACAAAAGTGGGGATTCTCTGCGCGAATTAATGGAGTTAGGCGTACATGCGCACGGACGTGCATGTGTTACGCAGTTTTCATGCATGTATGTCCTACTTTGAGTAGTTCCGGTTTAGCCGACAGGGGCTTGTACAGACTCGAGCAGACTTCCGGCTTCCACGGCGAATAATACGGGGTTCGGCGTGCACCATAAAAGTTGTTATTGTTGCTATTAAAATGGTTCGCACATACAAACGAAAAAAGTCTACGATTGACAAATCACACATGAAAGATGCCGTTCTCTCCGTACGACGTGATAACATGTCTATAAGAAACGCTGCTATTTTGCACGGAGTAAAAAGATCAACATTACCAGATTGGATAAAACAATCAAATAAAGCTCAGATAATCCGCGATGATGTTATAATGATCAAGAAAGGACATAAAGCAGTAAATAATTTAGTTTAAATTTGTAATTTTACAAGGAAAAATCAATCTCTTTTATGAGTCAATCATCAGTCAAAAATCAATCTCGGTACACATTTTATCTTCCTTTATTGGTTTTTATAAGTCAATAAAGAATGTATTTTCAGAGTGTAAATAAAAAAAGCATATTTGTCAGTAATTCTTGACTAAATTTTCGATGTCCGGTTTAGCCCCATGCGGTGTCCGGTTTAGCCCCGACTTTTTTTACATTTTCGCTTTTGAGGTATCACCTTCAAAGCAATACTGCGCCAAAGGTACAATAAATTTTTTGTCATCGGCCAAATGCATTTTGTAGGTTTAAAACGGCATATTATACATTACGAAAAAACATATTTTTATACGAGTTTTTTTGCCAATGACCAAATCTGTCCGGTTTAGCCACGGTCTCCCCTATTATTGTTAATTAACAAATACTTAAAAATGGTACTATTTTCAGAAAGAATGCATTCTTTCCTTGTAGATTAAGAAATTCAAGACGCTAATTTTTGTATATACTTAGTACATTCAACAAAAATTATTTCAGAATTTTCAGCCATTTTTTTTTTTTAATAAATTAAATTTTATTCTTTCGAAACGTAAAAAATAATTTTTTTCACAAAATTCAAAAGAAATATTATTTCTTAGTTTTTGTGATTGTTGAATTTTTATCTTAGGTTTCATGCGATCGCTGGTTATAAATTTTAAAGTTAACTTTTAGGTTTTAAAAATAAATTCAATAACGTGAAAATAACTTTAAGATTAAGATTTTCCTACATTATATTTTAAAAATTTGTGTTAAAATCTAAAATAAAGAATTACAATTTATAGATTGTTCATTATTATATAAGCACCTTGCTGCAGGAACCAAACATAGCCCAGAAAAGAAATGGGGATTTCGAAGCGAATCAGATCATTTTTTAAAAAGTCGCTCTCCATATTGGATCCGCCATTTTGAATCTATGAAAACGGATTTCAGATTCATATTCAGCGATCCCAAAACCCCCCGAATAAGCATTTTCAAGCGAATCAGCTCATTTTTTTAAAAAGTCGCCCGCCATATTAGATCCGTCATTTTGAATTTTTGAAAACGAATTTCAAAATCGTAATCAGCGACCCCGAAAACCCTTTGGTGTACAGTGACCTTTAAATTTTGTTGAAAAGAAAAATATGCGACTGACAGGGTTAAATCGGTTTAACCCTTTGCGTTCCAGTGGGACATACGTCGTCCCACCAACATTTACTTATATTTTAGCTGTTTTTCTCGTGAAATTTAAGACCTATTTTGATCAAATCTTTTTATGTTACTTATATAGATCCTAATAATCAGTAAAAAAAATTGTTTCTCCATTATTGCTAATAATATAATTGTTATTGACAAAAAAGTTAAAAAAAACGCCTTTTTTCAAATAAATGCAGTTTTAAGAAAACTATCCAATATTTTTTTATGCAAATTTTTTAATAAAGTTTTTTCGGGTCGCTGATTGCGAATCCGAGGTTAGTTTTGTGAAATTCATAATAGCCGATCCAATATGGCGAACAGAAATTTTAAATTTAACTATATTTGAATAAAATTTGTTACTCGGGGGGTTTTCAGGATCGCTGATTATGTATCCAAGGTTAGTTTTGTGCAATTCAAAATGACGGATGTAATATGGCGGACAAAAATGTAATAAGTGCATTATATATTACATATATTGCATTTTATATCTATACATATAATGAAAATGCTTTTATGCATGATAATAATCGTACATTTCATATATACGTGAAATCAATTAAAAAATGATATAAGTTGTTTATATTATATATATACCGAAACCAAGTATTGTATTAATTTTTTATACTAATATTTTGGAGCTTAAATCATTTATAAAAATTAAAGTCGAAATTTTTATTTAATGCCAAGAGTTCTATAATGTTTCATACAAGCAATATTTTATTATTGTATATGGTCCAATGTTCTTCATTTTTATGTTCTAAAGATAAGAGACTAGTTAGATAAAAAAAAATATGAAAAAAAAGTTGCACATTTGGCGTGGAATGCCCCATATGTAATAAATAATTTAAAAATGTTATTTTTCGCCGATATATATATATTCCATGTCAAGTGATACCACCCGCAAATTCGGTGCGCTGGGAGCGCCGTTTTCAAAGGTGTACAACTTTTTTGTATCAACACATATGAACATTTGAAACGAGTGATTTTGAAAGGTTTTTTCATGGCCTTTTTAATAAACCTATTAGTTTTTCAAAATTTTGAAAAGTTGTCCTTGATTTTTCGAAAATTAAAATGAAATCGCATTTTCTGAAAAAGTCGTATTTTTTATATTTTTTAAATTAGGTTCAAAAGAAAGCTAGATTTATGGGCCATAAGTTCGTGAAGAGAAAATCAATCGGATGTTTGATGTTCGGAGCGAGACCCGAATTGGTCAAACGACCTCCTACTCGTATCATTCCATCATTGTCTACGAACGGATTGAGCGTCGCCAGGACGTTTTTTGGAGATATAGATTTTCCAGATCGCAATGCAAGTAGTTCATCAGCGAACATACTAGATTGAAGCCATTTGAATACGGTGAGAGTGGAACAATGTAACTCATCAGCAGTGAGGTAACCTCGGAGCTTGGCAGTTACTCGAAGTCTCCACCGAAACACGTAAGCGAGGACTCGTATCATGCGATGCCATTTCGAAATGCGAACCGCGAGTGCCTCTAAGATACAGTTACTGGTAACTGTGGCCGTTATAACCTGTACGCGATGCTCCAGTGGTGCGTTTTCCTCTAATGGAGGTGCAGAACATGGCCAGGCATCGGACAGAAGTTTGAGCCACTCGGGTCCATGGAGCCATAACGCAGATGTCAGTAGTTCCGAAGCAAGGCAACCGCATGAAGCGATATCGGCCGGGTTCTCGGTCCCTGGGACGTGGCGCCAGGAAGCTTCTGGTAACGCTGTCTGAACCTCGGAAACCCGGTTGGCAATGAAAGTCTTCCACTTCGCCGGGTGCTGTTGCAGCCAGTGGAGAACAATAGTTGCGTCTGACCAGCAAACAACTGGTGATACAGCGAATTGAGGCACTTTACGCATAAAACCAAGCAGGCGAGTCAATAATACAGCTGCACTTAGTTCCAATCGTGGGATGGTTAGTTGCTTTATCGAGGAGCAACTTTAGTCCGGGACATGAGGAGGATGACATTGACTGAGTTTCCATTTGTTACGCGAGCATAGACGACAGCAGCATACGCAGAGCTCGATGCGTCCGCGAACCCGTGCAGTTCGCAGCTAGTCGTATCAGTTTGCCCGGTCCACCGAGGAATGACCAATTTATTTAGTGCCGGAAGGTCAGTGTATAATCGGTTCCAACGTTCGGTGATTATGTCCGGAAGAGGGTCGTCCCATCCGAGAGTCAGCTGCCATAACTCTTGTACGAGTGCCTTGGCGGGGACGATAACCGGAGACACCCATCCCATTGGGTCATACAGTCTAGCGATTAGGGAAAGCAGTGTGCGCTTTGTGAGCCCGGATGTGGGCACAAGGTCAATTTTGAATCGATAATGATCCGGGAATAGAGACCATGAGATACCGAGAATTTTGATCCCGTCGTCCTCGCAGAGGGGTTTCTCCAAGGCGAGTCCATGATCCGTCGGATCAATGTCTTGGAGAAGTTCGGGCGAATTGCTGGCCCACTTCCTTAAAATAAAGCCTGCCGAACCAAGAACCGTCGTAAGTTCGTTGCGTATCCGACGAGCAGTGAAGCCGTCATCGGCTCCGAACAAGAGGTCGTCGACATACAGGCCATGTCGCAAAACGTCTGTGGCGTGCACTGAATCACCATCGGCATCGTTGGCTAGCTGCTGCAACACTCGAAGCGCAAGGTATGGAGCGCTAGACACACCGAACGTCACTGTATTTAGTTGATATTCCGCGATGGGAGCGTCCGGGGAAGCACGCCAGAGGATCCTTTGGAAATCCCGATCGCGCTGGTCAACCCAGATTTGCCGGTACAGCTGCGCAATGCCTGAGCTGTAAACAAACCGAAAGGTTCGCCACCTTAACAACACGTAGCTCAATTCAGCTTGGAGTTTGGGACCTGGCAGCAAGTGCGAGTTCAAAGTCGTGGCGTTCGAAGTGACGTGAGACGCATTGAACACGACTCGCAGTTTAGTCGTAGTACTCGAAACTTTTCGCACGCCGTGATGCGGCAAATACACGACCGGACTTTGAGCTGGATGCGAAGGAACCTGAGTCATATGACCTTGCTGCTCATAATCGTCCATAAAGTCACGATAAGCGCGCGCATCTTCGACGTTTCGAGACATCCGTTTCTCTAGAGATTTAACAGAGGCGAGAGCTGCAAATCGCGATTCTCCGATGTTGACTGGGCTATTGCGAAATGGAAGACGAACTGTGAATCGTCCACAAGCGTCCTGTGAGTGGGTGGCAACGAAATGTTGTTCACAGAGCGCATCATCGATCGAAAGTAATGGCTTATTCGGAATGGACTCGATCTCCCAGAACTTTAGTAATGCATCATTGATGGTGGACTGATCTACTACGTGGTGCACGTAGGTGCTCGACAATACTTGAGTCGTGGGCGCAGTTGCCCAATCCGACAGAACCCATCCTAAGACCGTATTTTGGGCAGTGGGAACACCGTGGGAACCTTTCAGCAGTCCGTCCAAGAGCAAGGATCCATAGAGGTCAGCGCCGATGATCATATTGATTGGATCGGTACTCGAGGGATCAGGATCGGCTAACTGTAAGCCGCTGAGGTGTGGCCATTGCGATATAGAAAGAGATGAGGTCGGCACATATGACGTGAGCATTTTCATGGTCAGAGCGTGCGTACGAAACGTAGGCTCCTTAGAGTGGACTGGGGAGAGGTAAATCTCCGCGGCCCGTGTAATAGAACCAGCTGATGCGCCTCCCACCCCGCTAATGGATGTAGAGACGCGGACGGAACGGGATTTTAGAGCATTTGCTAATGCGTCCGTGATGAAGGTCCAAGTGGAACATTGATCCAGCAATGCTCTAACAATTAATGAACGTCCGCCATCGGAGCGAACACGAACGCGTGCAGTTGCGAGCATGATGCCAGACAGGTTGACCGGTTGGTTGGATACAACATGAATCAGAGCCACGTTGCTGTCATTGTCACTGTGATTGGGTGAGTTCGAGGAAGCAGAATTGGAAGCCGATTGACTATTGGTAACGGAAGGTAAAACTGGACCGGAATGTTGCTCTCGGTGCAACATCGTGTGATGTTTAAAAAAATATGAAAAAAAAGTTGCACATTTGGCGTGGAATGCCCCATATATGTGACATGTAATTGCTTCAATTTTTACATACATCCTTCACATATATTTTTCCATGCGGGTAACATCGCATTCATAATCAGCTACCTATACATTTCCTGAATATCGGATGTTGTTCAGAGTAATATTTTACACTTTTCACATGCTGTATTAGATATGAGATTTTGAAATTCACAACACTATTCGGAATTCGGATACGTAATCAGCGATCCCACAAACCCCCGAATAATATATTTTGTCCAAATAGAATTATATTTCAAATTTTTGTCCCCCATATTGAATCTGTGATATCAAACATACACAAATAACAAGGATGCTTCATGAAACCAGATTGTTGCCTAAGCATCATAGAATTTTAAGATCTCCACATATTTTCTATTTGTGTTCCTTATATTTTGTTTTCACTAAAACTATCTCCAGATTTGAATATTCTTCCTTGAGAGCAGTTGAATGTGCTAAAGGTATATGAGCATACTTGTTTTTAATGTGAAGTAGTACTGCTTTCAAATTCCGCTGTGATGAATTAATAAACAGCCGCCATTGTTCAGGTTTGTACACATTTGATTTGAATTCGTTAATAAAGTTCTTTTATATTTGTGCAGTATACGAGATTTGAATCTTCCTTAAAATACTTACGAAAGTCTTCCTCTCTGTTGCGATATGCACTTACCTTTGTACCTTGTATTAACATTCCTCTTGCCTTGAAATCTGAAGCTAAAAATTCTGATTGTTCTTTTGAGAAATTGACTCATCGGTTTGTCGGGAATTCTGTTGATCAATGGATGTACATTCGTCTGTTTAATTTTCTGTTTCATTAATCTTATTAGTTGAACTTTCATCTACCTTGGGAGCCTTTAATTCTCTTGTAAAGCTGTCTCGAGACTCGTCATATTCCTGACCTTCTGAAACCTATTTAAAAAAAAAACATCATTGAACGTAATTTCTATGTATTTATTTACATGCTATTTTTTTCTACATCATCCATTCGAAAGTCACGGTAAAATAACAGAATTCAATCAAATTCTGAAAATTACCAATTTTCAAATTAACGTGATAAGTAAGAGTCTTATAAAATTCTACGTCCACACAAATTGAACACAGTTAAATCGTTATATTGTAACAAACAGACGCAGCGTTATCAATACCGTACGTATTTGTATGTGTCGGCATATCCTATGCTGTATGTAATAACAATATACCGCGGCTGGACCCCTTATAGTCAAATAAAAATCCATTTCTGCCACGAGAGCAGCGGACGTGCAGCGTAAAGCGGTTAGCGTCGCTACCACGCCTAGCGGCGACAAGCCTACTTCGCAATTGTTTTCTAGCGACGCAGCGGAAAGTTCGAAAGACACTGTCAAAAATATCGATTGGATTCGAATGTCTAACCTGCCACTGGTTTTCGGTTTCGAAAGGAAAATTAAAACGTTTGATTCGAATTAGTAATGAATCAAAAAATGATTATTTTACAGGTTAGGCATTCATGTAGAAAATAACGTTTCATATGTTTCGAAAGCCTGGAAAATATTTTCTAAATTGTGTAATGAGAATATAAAAGTTAAAGATTTAAAATTAAAGGATCGATAGCTTTTTAAAAAGTACTTGGATTTAAAATCAGAAAGCATGGATTTGTACAAAGTCGTAAGACTTTTTCCTTTTGAAGCCCCTGGGTGGAATTACGCATACAAAGACCACCCTGGAAAAGTCCCTTGTTTTTTTTGTATGATTTGCAAACAGCACAGAACCACTTTTGGAGCTCCAATTTTTTCTTTTTGCAAAATTACATAATCGACTTTAATAATCAACTTCAGTCAGAGTTGCACAAGATTAGCCCGTAATTGTTATTAACATATTGTTTATAAAAATCATTTCTAAACGGCACAGAACCATTTTTATCCAATTGCAAGATTAAATCATCGACTTTAATAATTAACTCCATTAGAGTTATACGCGATTAGCACGTAATTGTTATTAACAAGTTATTAATAAAATCCATTTCTAAGCGGCACAGAACCACTTGTAGATCTGCAATTTTTTTCAATTGCAAGATAAAATCATCAACTTCAATAATCAACTTCATTTAGAGTTGTACGCGATTAGTGCGTGATTATTATTAATAAATTATTCATATAAACCATTTCTAAACGGCGCAGATCCATTTTTTGAGCTCCAATTTTGTCCTTTTGCAAAATTAAATCATCAACTTTAATAATCAATTTCATTCAGAGCTGCCCGCGATTAACACGTAATAGTTATTAACAAATTATTCATAAAAATCATTCCTACAAGGCACAGATTCAGTTTTGGCCTCCAATTTTTTCCGTTTACAAAATTAAATCGTCGACTTTAATAATCAATTGTATTCAGAGTTGCACGTGCTTAGTTTTTGTGAATAATTTGTTGATAACAATTACGTGCTAATCAC
The DNA here is from genome assembly GCA_030407085.1 of Trichopria drosophilae. Taxonomy (NCBI): domain Eukaryota; kingdom Metazoa; phylum Arthropoda; class Insecta; order Hymenoptera; family Diapriidae; genus Trichopria; species Trichopria drosophilae. Next base: position 58,063,475 of record CM059584.1, on the reverse strand, counting down.
GTGCTAATCTGAATCAAACTGATTATTTAAGTCGACGATTTAACGTGCAATTGAAAAAAATTGGAGATCTAAAAGTGTATCTGTGTCGCTTAGAAATGATTTTTATGAAAAATTTATTAATAATAATTACGGGCTAATCTCGTGCAACTCTGGCTGAAGTGGATTATTAAAGTCGATAACGTAATTTTGCGAAAGGAAAAAATTAGAGCTCGTACAATGGTTCTGTGTCGTTTAGAAATGATTTTTACGAACAATATGTTGATAACAATTACGTGCTAATCCCGTGCAACTCTCAATCAAATAGATTACTTAAGTCGATGATTCAGTTTTGCAATTGGATAACATTGGAGCTCAAAAAATGGGTCTGTGTCGTTTAGAAATGGTTTTTCGGAACAATTTGTTAATAACAATTACGTGCTAATCTCGTACAACTCTGCATGAAGTTGATTATTAAAGTCGATAACGTAATTTTGCAAAAGAAAATAATTGGAGCTCAAACAGTGGTTCTGTGTCGTTTAGATATGATTTTTAAGAACAATTCGTTGATAACAATTATGTGCTAATCGCATGTAACTCTGAATGAAGTTAATTATTAACCCATTAACGTCAAATGTGCACATTTGCTTATGCCCACTTTGTATAGAAAAATGCCAACGCTGTATAGAAAAACCCAATCGGTCAGAAATGATCATGCAAACCATGTTTTCTGATAGATTTTTTTTATGAACTTTCAGAATCTGGGGTGAAAATTTCGAAAAAAAGTTTGTGTCAGCCTCATTTTTGCAATTTTTGGGAAAAAACGTGAAATTTTTCGGATTTTTTTTTGAAATCCAAAATTTTTACAGGGAATCCGTTGAGCTAGAGGTCTAAAACCTTCAGAAATCGGGCACAAACTATTTTTCCTTGATAACTGTACCCCCACGAACATCAAAAATCAACTTGGCGAATCCAAAATGGCGGCCGAAAGTCAGAAAAAAGAATGAATTAATGATTAATTTTTTTTTCTCGAAAAGGAATCGCTTTATAAAAAAAAGTCACTTTATAAAAAGTGTTTAGAATCATCCAAAGAATACATTTGAATTTTTCCAGGACGTTTTGGGAAATTTTTAAATTTTTCAGGAAAATGGCCAGAACCAAAAATATCGACAGTGGCCCGAAACATCATGGAAAAATTCACACGTATTCTTCGGATTATTCTAAGCATTTTTTGTTCTATGAAACTTTTTCATCAAGCCAATCATTTTTGCGTAAAAAAATATGTAAATAATAATGCGTATCCTGTTAGGCATTACAAACGTTTGCATAATTCTAATGAAGCACTTCCAAACACAGAAAAAAAAAGAAACGAGTATCAGTGAAAATTATTTGAGTAAAAGTTCTTGCACAGTTATTGGCAAACATGAAATTCAACAAGGACATACTCAACATTCTTGTAAAATCGAAAATTGTACAACGAGAACAAGACAATTATGTAAAAAATGCAATTTACACGTGAGCAAAAACTTTTCGGGAATCCCGTGTTAAAGAAAGAAGAAGTGAGAAAATTCACTATACCCGAAATATGAGTTGGTACAGGAGTTAGGACAAACTACGGGGCGGTTAATAATTGGTTAATAACAATTACGTGCTAATCGCGTGCAACTCTGAATGAATTTGATTATTAAAGTCGATCATTTAAGTTTTCAAAAGGAAAAAATTGGTGACCCGAAAGTGGTTTCGTGCCGTTTAGTGATGGTTTTTATTAATAATTGGTTAATAACAATTACGTGCTAATCGCGTGCAACTCTGAATAAAATTGATTATTTCAGTCGATGATTTAATCGTGCAATTGGAAAAAATTGCAGCTCAAAAAGTGGTTCTGTGCCGTTTATAAATGATTTTTATGAATAATTTTTTAATAAAAATTACGTGCAAATCGAATGTACCTCTGAATGAAGTTGATTATTAAAGTCGATGATTTAATCTTGCATTTGAATAAAATTGGAGATCTAAAAGTGGTTCTGTGCCGCTTAGAAATGGATTTTATGAATAATTTATTAATAACAATTACGTGCTAATCGCGTATAACTCTAATAGAGTTAATTATTAAGGTCGATGATTTAATCTTGCAATTGAAAAAAAATGGTTCTGTGCAGTTTAGACATGATTTTTATGAATAATTTGTTAACAATAATTACGGGCTAATCTCGAGCAACTCTGATTGATGTTGATTATTAAAGTCGATAATGTAATTTTGCAAAAAGACAAAATTTTAACCAAAAACAGTGGTTCTGTGTCGTTTAGAAATGGTTTTTAAGAACACTTTGTTAATAACAATTATGTGCTAATCCCGTGCAACTGTACATGAAGGTGACTATAAAGTCTATAATTCAGTTTTTGGCAAGGAAAAAATTAGAGCTCAAAAAGTGGTTCTGAGCCGTTGAGATATGATTTTTATGAATAATTTGTTAATAACAGTTACGTACTAATCGCTTGCAACTCTAAATGAAGTTGATTTTTAATGTCGATGATTTAGTTTTGCAAAAGAAAAAAATCGGAGCCCAAAAATTGGTCTGTGCCTTTTTGAATTGATTTTTATGAACTATTTGTTAATAACAATTACGGGCTAATCTTGTGCAACTCTGACTGATGTTGATTGTTAAAATGATGATGTAATTTTGCAAAAAGAAAAAATTGGAGCTCAAAAAGTGGTTCTGTGCCGTTTGCAATTCATACAAAAAAAACAAGGGACTTTTCCAGGGTGGTCTTTGTATGCGTAATTCCACCCGGGTGCTTCAAAAGGAAAAAGAGATGCATCTTACAACTTTGTAGAAATTAATGCTTTCTGATTCTAAATCCAAGTACTTTTTAAAAAACTGTCGATCCCTTAATTTTAAATCTTTAACTTTGATATTTTCGTTACACAATTTGGAAAATATTTTCCAGGGTTCCGAAACATATGAAACGTTATTTTCTACATGAATGCCTAACCTGTAAAATAATCATTTTTGATTCATTACAAATTCGAATCAAAAGTTTTAATTTTCCTTTCGAAACCGAAAACCAGTGGCTGGTTAGACATTCGAATCCGATCGATATTTTTGACAGTCTCTTTCGAATGTTCCGCTGCTTCGCTAGAAAACAATTGCGCGGTTTATGGACGATATGCATTTTCTTCGTATTTATTCTCAACATGCACCGACAATACTACCATTGCGATAATCGCAAAGCTCTTTTCCTATTGGTTCATTTCAATGCTGAATAGCTTGAAAACGGTTGCTTGAAAACATTTTCGGCAAAGGAACTTTCATTTCAGAATTTTAGGCGCTATCTGCCGGTAAACGGGGTTCAATAGGTTGAGATACACGGTGTATAAAGAGGGCGCTGATATGCTGCTAGTTAGCTTCGTTGTGAAGGGTTGCGATGTTGTGCCCTAAGAATTCAAATTGATATTTTCCAAAATGACATTTCTCAAGAGCACATATTAGACCGTGCATGCTGAGTCTTTCTAAAGTGCGTTACATATGAATCAGATGTTCGTCTTCATGGTTGAAATAGGCGATAATGTTGTCCAAGTATACTTGACGGAAAAGTCCGATGTATCCAGCTAATACTTCCTGACTCATGATTCTATGGAACGGAGGAGGTGCGCCTTTATATCCGAATAGCATGCCATTGAATTGGCAGGACCCTCTGGTGGGTGTCGACAAAGATGTATACTCTTTTGTTTCTAATTCCATGGGTATCTGCCAATATCCACTTTTTAAATCAATCGTGGAAAATATCTTTGTTTACCCGGTGTACTTGATTCCCTCCTGGATTCGGGGAATAACTTGAACCAAATCTTCTATAAAGAATTTAATTTTCTGTAGTCAATACAGAATCTCCTCGTTCCATCTTTCAAGAGCACTGGTGAATTGTAAGCCGACGTGCATGGTTCGATAATTTCTGCTCCAACATCTCTCAGGTTTGCCGTTCTATTTTCCTTTGTTTGGCTTCTGAATGCCGTTATATAGGTAACCTAAACGGTATTTTGGAATTTAACTTCATAGTTTGCCGGTTCCTGATTGCTCCAAAGTCGTACATTGACAAACAGCAGTTTAACTTAAAGCAGTCTGACTTGTAAAAACGACTGGTTTTACGCATATATTACGCTTTGAACATTACGAATTTACCACATTTGAATTATATTTTAGTATGAATATACATGTAAAGAACTGAGATAGTCCAGTGCGTTTTAGAATATAATTACCTTCATCCTAAGCGATCCAAACGTGTTCGCAAGTAATTTGAGCCACTGTCATAAATGAAACTCTAACCAAGATCTCATAATAATTGATTTTACCAATTGCCCTGTGGTCGGCGCGACTCGCAGTCGCTCTTTCAAGTAAAGCATCCTGATTAGGAATGCATACTTGGAAGGGTGACTGTTAAAATAAAAAAAACGAGCGTTGCGCCCGCTACGGTAAAGATAACAGGTCGATTGCTGAGTAGGAGACACACCTGCTTTACCATCAGAGAGTATCCTCTGACGATAAAGTAGTTCGTCGACTGTATCTGTCTGGGTTTTCCGTAGTTTTTCCAGACCCCGTGCAAATGCGATACAGAGGGATCAAAGTCTCTCTACGGGTCGCAGTAATGGGGGGACTGGCTCTGGGTGGGTGTTGTCTTTACTTGGGAATTTAATTGTGTCAACTTCAATTCTTCCCAAAGGACTGAATCTTCTAAATATAATGTCTTGGTGACACTATTAGCATTTATTTGCAATCCCCATATTACAGGCTAAATCTCGGGACGAACCTATCCGGTCATTGCAAAAGCAAGTGTTTCTATTTTGATGTAAGTTCTCTAGTTGGTTTTACGGATATTTGCATAGAAAGGTAAAGTTTACAATATGAGAATTTAGATATAATACAATTTTACATACTTGTCAGCGTTTTCATTATTCGGTGCGTTTACATAAAAGATTCTTAAATATCGATGGTATGATGAAATGCTGATTTTACATAATACATTTTGATTGCCCTATATTTAATTTAATGATAATTATAAGTAGTTATTTCAATCAAAATCTATTTAAAACGCTGGAAAAAAATTATCTAGTATTTTTCGGAATGTTACAATCGCCCCCCCCCCCACTTAGAATGAAACATGCAATGATAGTTAAGGGGATTCTAAATATAATTTAAATGCCCACTGCATTTTGGGCGCCTTTTATTCGGGACCCTACGCTCTCAATTGCCCACCGGCAGCTCAACGATTTTCCTCTCATAGCAACATGTAAGTGTTGTGCATCTATATTTTACACATCGAAAAATTATATATCAGTACCTGAATTTATTGCCTTTGATTTAGTTATACCACAACTTTCAATTCTTTTTATTCGAGTCTGCTACTAAGCGAATAAACTTTTCCTGGGCAAAATATACCACGATTTAAATTTATGCGCTTCTCATACATCGCATTTGATTTAGTTAATACCAGTAGAAGAGATATCAATTCGTTTTATTCGAGTCTGGAACCAACCGAATAAACTTATGAAGTTCAAAATGTACCAGTATTTAAATTTATTATTGTTTCTTATGTGATTTAATTAGTACTAGAGGTCTGAATTCTTGTTATCAGAGCCTGGTACTAAGCGAATAAACTTTTACTGTGCAAAATATACCACTATTTAAATTTATGCACTTTTCTTACACCTCCTTGGATTTCATTAATACCAGGGCTCTGAATTCTTTTTTCTCGAGTCTATTACTAATTGTCAGTGTATAAACTTTTGATGTGGAAATTATATTACGATTTGAATTTATGCACTTTTTATATTTTGACGAAACCCGTCACGGATCGGCACGCTAGCCGCACCACGCGCCATCTGTTGTACGCACACGCACACGCACACGCACACGCACACGCACACGCACACGCACACGCACACACACACGCACACGCACACACACACACACACACACACGCACACACGCGCACACGCGCACACGCGCACACGCGCACGCGCACACACGCACACGCACACACACACACACACACGCACACACGCGCACACGCGCACACGCGCACACGCTCACGCGCACACACGCACACGCGCACACACACACACACACACACACACACACACACACACGCGCGCGCGCGCGCACGCGCACACGCATACGCACATTCCTTATGTTGCCGGTACCAGTGCAGCGATTCGAATATTTTTTGCTAGAAAATAAGAATTCCCATTCCCCCATCGCGATTCGCGCTCCCGTATTATATATTAAATTTTTTTTTTTTTGGTTGCAAAAGTGTACCCGTCATTTCATTACCGAGTATAACGGATAATTTTCACCCACTATTCGGAGTGTAAAGATTTGGGTTTGAATTTCCCTTGTTTAATTTTGAGTTTATTTTCCAAATACAATGTATTGGGTCGTGAACGACGTAATTTCCGGCTTCGCCCGATCCGAGCTTAAATAAAGAAGGTATCCCTAGAGGTGGTGCGAGATCGGCTCGTAAGACATACGATCTTGGAGCGGTTCCCAGACACCCCGGTCGAATGGGATAGAAACGCAGATGGACGAGGCGACCACCCCCATATACGTTGTCCGAGGCTGTAAGTTGCCTCCTCTATGGGAGCATGTAATGTGGATCTTTTGGGACCACCCATCTTGATCCCATCGAACCCCCGCGGGCAAATCGGTTAGGAATTTCAGTGTTGCCTACCTACAGTCTCCCGTCTGACCAATCGCGCGCTCATTATGGGGACCTGATCTCATTTGGGGAAGAGAGCTTCCGGTTCTCGGTGGCAGATGCGACCACATACCCGGTCGATAGGCCCAATGAAGGGTTCATAGTCCCCCTTCGCGACGCAGAACGCGAAGATGCGTATCGACGGGAGGTACCGGCAACTGTCTGCTACAATTCGTCCAGCTCGCTAATGGAGGGTAACCACCCGCAGAACGGGTCACGTGACCCTACTCTTTCTGCCCCTGAATCTTTCCGACGTGGTGCCGTCACTCTCGGAGTACGGGAAGCACCACACCCACAGTGGTCAGGGGAGATAACGGACCCCGTTATTCCGGCGAGGAAGGGGAGGACGCGGAGGAGTTCCTCGTCAAATTGGGCGAATACGTCACTAGTCGGGATCTGACGGAAGAGGACCTCCTGCGCGCTCTACCTGAAGCGTTCAAGGGATCAGCTCTCCACTGGTACTGGGGCGAGAAGTCACGCTGGCATACGTATCCCGGCTTTGTACGTTATTTCCGGGACGCGTTCGGCCAATGTTAATTAAAAAACACCTAGAGGCCAGTATTAAGAGGGAGATCACCTTACGCACACAGGGACCCGAAGAGCCTATCCGCGAGTATTTAGTGGCTCTACGTAGCCTTTTTAATTTGCTGGCATTCTCCCCTTCTCGAGAAGAACAGCTGGACATTGTGGTCCGAAACTTCCGTCCCGGTCTCGCGAGAAAAATCGAGCGAGACTCCGTTCTCGATTTTGTCGATTTACTGCGGATTGGTCGACAAGTGGAGAGGGCCGCAAATCAAGAGAGGGTATACCGCCCCACCCCAGCGGCTAATCAGTCCGCTTTTTCCGCCTTCGCCTATATGCCGAAGACGGGGCGAGGTAAGGACGCCCGCTGTGAAGCCGGCCAATGTCAGCATCGCACCCCCACCCTCCTAGCCGCCAGCCCCCTTCGTAGAAGAGGAGGCTGCGACAGTAGCCCGCGCAGAGAGAAATAAAGTTCGTAACCCCACACGACCGGTACCGTCGTACCCGCCGCACCAACCACAAGTGGCGACACCTACCAACCTGCGGCTTTCAGGAGTACCCCGTCTCCTGGGTGTGGCGCCGAGAGAGCGCCCACCTCCCGAGACCAGGTCGCCGCAGAATCGGAACCCCGTCCGTTGCTACAACTGTAAGCAGACGGGGCACATATATCTACCCTGTGGATAGCTTTCGTCGTGCGGGAATTGACCAATGGCAACGAAGTGCTACCGACTTGCTAGTTGCTATACCCATGACCATGAAGTGGAGGTTAGGCAGATGGCTGTCACGTTTGACGTTTTTATTATTTATTTTATTTTCTATTATTCTAAAGTTATTTTCGCGTTTTAAAGTAATTTTCGGTCACCATCAATTCTCGCAGTCACGAGAATGTGACCACAGGACTTCCATTACTAATTTTAGGTCAGTAAATTTTACATTTTAATACCAAAACACTGTTTTATTATTATGCAAAATTTTACAGTTTTGGATGTTTGTGTTTCAGAGGCAGGCTTTTCTGAATAAAGGAGAATCCATCAGATAAGTATTGTAACGTGGCAACACGTTACAGCTACTGAAACGATCGAGAATCAATCCGGGAAACTGCAGCAGTGCCAATAATAGGGCTGTCTTTTAAGACGCCAATTTTTTTTGGCACTGTGCGGATTTCACGCAAGGGGTTACCGTTCCGTGAGAGAATCCGGAAGCAGGGAAAATTGTATAATTGTCGCGGGCGAATTTACCGCAGAATGAGACAGTTTGTCTACCCGAGAGGCACTATCTGGGGAATAATGATGTTTTCTTGATGGGGGGGGGGTGGCTGCTCTTAAATAGCGCCGAAAATTTCAGTAACATCATTGTGGATATTTGCGATCTAGTCGCCTTTTGTTTGCGGTGCAACCGCCATTTATTGCGATTTAGTCGCCATGTTGATTTTTGCGATTCAGTCGCCATATTTGCGATTTAGTCGCCTTTTGTTTGCAGTGCAGCCGCCATTTGTTTCGATTTAGTCGCCATGTTAATTTTGCGATTCAGTCGCCATATTTGCGATTTAGTCGCCTTTTGTTTTCGGTGCAGCCGCCATTTGTTGCGATTTAGTCGCCTTTAGTTAGTAGTATTAAGAATTTGTTATACCGTTAGTTAGTAAGTTAGATTAAGTGCGTGCCCTTAGATTAATTTAGAATTAAGTAAGTATGAACGTGTTAGGGAAATACGGGGGGAATTGGAACTTCTATCTTATTTATTGTTTTATTGTCAACAAGTTTTATTTGAATTTATTATTCTATCGATTAGAAAAAGAAAGAGAAATATTGAACTGAAAAGGTTCTCAGAAATTATTGGCTGAAAATAATATTTACTGTGGTTCTCGAAACATGCTTTATTCTGAATTGGGTTGTTATTGTTCGGGCTGGGTTAACGCGTATGTTATGATAAACAAGGTCGGCTACGGTAAGTCTATAAACACACCGCAACAATGGATGTTTACCGCTACCGATTCTGGAAGTCTCTAGAAGGTTCCAGAATGCGTGAGGGGAATCGAGAGAAAAGGGGAAGAGACACCGCGGGGAAGGCCGCGGTAGTCACGCGGTACCGCGGGAGCTAATCAGCGCGCTCCGTCTCTGGTACCGACGGGCGACGAGGACCGCGTTCTGACAAGGGCGGCGACGAGCCTCGGGCCATTCTAGTTCGTGCAGTGGCAGCGGAAAGAACACTGGACTCTGGCAGGTGGGCATCCTTGGAGAATAAAGGTACGACGGATTACGGAAGGTTCGCGATTATTTTGGACCTTAATTACCCGACAGAATACCCTTCCGTAATTCGTGAACGTTTACTCGCTCGTGTTCTTGATCGGAGTGACTTCGGGTTTCGGAAATTTATCGTTGATTAGGAAAATTCGTTTGTTGTCGGGTTTGTAGGACGAAGTGTGGTTTCGTCCTGGTTAGCTTATCGTTCAGAAACCGTGAGAAAATGGAAAACGTAGTATCGTTGAATTGGTAGTCAAGGGGGATGGATGTCGTTAGATATGTAGAACAGGAGATTAGTTATCGTTAAAGTTAATTAACCAAAATGTAATATCGTTAACTTTGGGACAAAGGGAAGTTGATACCATTACACTTTTGGAACAAGAAATTAGTTATCGTTAAAGTTAATTAACCAAAATGTAATATCGTTAACTTTAGGACAAAGGGAAGTTGATACCGTTACTTTTAAAACTAGAGATTTGTTATCGTTAAAAATAGTGAACCGAAATTAATATCGTTAACTTTGTGACAAAGGAAAATGGATATCGTTACATTTTTAGAACAAGAAATTAGTTATCGTTAAAGTTAATTAACCAAAATGTAATATCGTTAACTTTGTGACAAAGGAAAATGGATATCGTTACATTTTTAGAACAAGAAATTAGTTATCGTTAAAATTAATTAACCAAAATGTAATATCGTTAACTTTGGGACAAAGGGAAGTTGATACCGTTACCTTTAAAATAAGAAATTTGTTATCGTTAAAAATAGTGAACCGAAATTAATATCGTTAACTTTGTGACAAAGGGAAATGGATATCGTTACATTTTTAGAACAAGAAATCAGTTATCGTTAAAATTAATTAACCAAGATTAATATCGTTAGCTTTGTGACAAAAGGAAAAGGATACCGTTACTTTTAAAACAAGAAATTGGGACTCGTTAATATTATTTAAACAACATTAATATCGTTAAATTTGTAATAAAGGAAAATGGATATCTTTACTTTTGAACAAGAAATTGGTTGTCGTTAAAATTAATTAACAAGAGTAAGGTCGTTAGATTCATGACCAGGGAAAACGGATAATGTTACATTTTAGAACAAGAAATGGGTTCTCGTTGCAATTCAATAACCAAAGTTATATCGTTAGATTCATGACAGGGGAAAGTGGATATCGTTACGTTTAAGACAAGGAATTGGTTCTCGTTGAAATTAATTAGTAACAGTAAAATCGCTAGATGTGTGACAAAAGATAACGGGTATTGCTAAAAGTTACCAACAATGACCTTGGGTCTCGTTAGAATCACTTCACACCGGATTTGTTTATCATTAGGTTTCCCAACAACTCAATTTGATATCGTTGAGAAATATGTTATAAAAGAATTGTCATGAGACTTTTGTTACGGAGAAATGGAGGTCGTTAGCCTTATTGGTAAGCGGGATTATCGTTAGTTTTCCATGGGCGAGGGGAGGATATTTACACCTAGTGCAGTTATTTAAGGTGTCTTGCCTCCCGTTCGGGTTAAAAACACCCCCCCCCCCCCATGGGGGATGGGGCCAAATTTTAGTGATGCGCCAGCACCGCTGGTTGTGCACACTTAAAAAAGATATACAACAAGTCAGCTACCACATTTATTAGCAACAAGCTGCCTGCCTTGATGCTTCTGTTGGTTCAGAGAACCTTTCTAACGTCGCCACGGCCCGCTAGAGGCCAACCCTTTCTGCGGTTACTGCCTGCACGGACACGGCACGCCGTAGCGCTCCCCCGTGTGGAACCCGCCGGCAGGGGCTTGACACCGCACCCTAGCTCCCCAGTACGGTGGGTCTCTCGAGTCGTTTCACGATCAGGCATTCGTCGGCACAGACCAGCCGAACGATCGGGTCCGTGAGGTCGTCAATTCTCAAAACTTGCTAAGAGAAGCGGATCTTTCAAAAGCATTGCTCCTCTTCGAGCTCGGGCACTTCGACCCCTCACTCTTCCACAATAAAATTGTGGACGGAGATAACCCGCTCCGCTCTCTTCCACAAGTCCCCTGCGGGGGGGAAGATATTTACAGAGGGCATTTAACCGATTAGATAGACATTGAAACTACTGGAGTTGGTGTTTTTTTTTAATTAGGACGGCCATCAGATCGATTTCACTAATCATACCTGTGTCTCTCGGTGACACCCGCGAATCTAAGTTCTTGGGTTACGGGCACCGAAAGGTGCAAGCGGGAATTGTTTTATATTTCTGTTACGTTAGAGGTTATCGGGCCACTGGGTGGCAGGCTATGGACACCCGCTGTGGAGATGTAACCCGGGGTTTTCTTTATATTTTATTTCGCAAAAGGGCTCTCGGCCCGTAGGGGCAACCCAAAATTATTTTTGTTATGAACCCGTGCCGCGCCGAATCCGGGAAATGAACTCTTCGTTTAATTATTCCATATAGCTTTCGTTAAAGTGAAATCCGTGTTCGATAAAGTTCGTATTGGTTAAAAGTCGCGTTTTGAATATGTAAGTACCGAAAGGAGGCACCTGGTATCTAATCCCGTGCCGCAGCGCTTAGATGTAGTACCCAGTCCTCGCCGGCTGCAATCGTTATTTTTCGTTGTTCGATCTTTAGTTATTGTTTGTGCGCACGAATACCGCCCTCTCCCGTGTCGAGGGGATCTTGGGGCTGAGCATAGCGGGCACACCATCACCTTGCGGCGCGCCTATAAATTCGGTATGCTTCGGCATGCCTGGCGCCCTCATTAACATCCTGCGCGTCGTAAGGTTTTGTGACCCCAGGGATCCGGTTGGCCTTGTATTTCGATTGCCAGCGGTTGCGAGCGGCGACGACGGTGAAGGAATTTTGGGGTTAAGTTTTGGGGGGTCACAGTATACATTTTCCTGATTTTCATCATGTTTTGAAAGGTATGATTCTTTGGGGATTATTTTTAATTCTTTTAGGTTACTCTCAAGAAGAAGCGAGGCAAGGTTTCGAGTCCCAAGGTAACAACGTAGATATCGGACACTTCTAAATTTGTAAAAAGATTTGCTTGCACGCGAAGGAAATCAAGCTGTTTCTTTTGCCCAAGGTCCATCGTTAATTACTAATCCCTTGGATGAACTTAAATCAATTCTTTTGACGCCCCTCAAGCCGAGTCAGGAAACTGATGCTGAGGACATTCCAACTCATTCATTTCTACAAGTGGAAAACCCTGCTGGGTTCCTAGCACCATGTAACCTACAATTGTGGTGGCAAAAAAAAAAGGAAACGTTTCGTGACAGATGTTTCAGTTCGGTCATACGAGTCCTTAATATAGGCCCGTAAAATTTTGTATAATTGTGTAGTGAAGTGAAGGAGAAATGAATAAATATTTAAATAAATTGTAGGCATAAATTATTAAAAAATAACAACAAACAAGTGTTTGTGACATAATTAACATTTCATTGTGCAGTAAATTTTTTTCTTCGCACTTGTGTCTAATTTTGCACTCCATTTATATTTTGAGTTTGTTTACAAAGTGTGTCATGATGCCCACAATTGAAGAGTACGTGGGAAAAGCAAAATAAAAGTAAACAGTAAAGATGGACAAACTTCGCTTTTCCTCATATACAATTCAATTCTGCATTCAGAAAAGAGTAAATGAATTTTGAAGTCGCATATTCATTTTTTCAAAATATGTTTAATTTACAAATTTAACTTTAATAATAAATATAACAATAAAACATAAATAGAAATATATACAGTTGCATGCAAAAGTGTCCGGCCAAAGATAATTTTATGATTAAGTAAAATGGAAACGATAAAAAATAAAAACTCAAATATATCACACTAAATTATTTTTAGCTTGTAATTAAAATGTATAATTAAAAAAATTGTTTACAACGATAACATTTATTTATAAACAAATTAACATATTTTGCTTCTTCATAAGTGTTCGGCCAAATTCCAAGAATGTATAATTCGCTCCGCTTTGTTTACGCTATTGGTCGCATATATATGTAAACATGAGCTTTATTTATTTTCTACTATGCGATCAGGTATGCTTAGTCAAAATGCCGAAGCGCACATATTTAGATATACGTAAGTTGATAATAAAGTTTCACAACGAAGGAAAAGTTTCACGTAAAATAGCTGATCTTTTGGGAATTGGGAAATCGACTGTTAACGATATAATAAATAAATTCGAGACTACAGGTATTTTAAAAGATAAACCCTGCCCCGGAAGGCCCAGAAAAACTACTAATCGTGTCGACAAAAAGATTAAAAGAAAAGCTGTCATAGACGTAAAAAAGAATGCTGCAGTCATCGCACGCGAGTTACGCGAATAAAAATTGGCTGACATAAGTCAAAGTACTGTTTCACGCAGATTAACAGAAGTGGGACTTTTTGGACGCGTTGGAGTTAAAAAACTACTCGTTAGTAAAAAGAATAAGATGGCCAGATTAGAATTTGCAAAAAATCACCGCAGCTGGACTGTTGAAGATTGGAAGAAAGTGCTGTTTTCAGACGAAACTAAAATTAATTTGTTTGGAAATGATGGTAGAAGGTACGTTCGACGACCAAAAGGCACCAAAATGATTCGCGGTATCAAATACCAACTGTCAAACACGGTGGAGGTAGCATTATGCTTTGGGGTGCATTTTCTTGGAAAGGCGTCGGTCCATTATTTAAAATTACAGGCACTATGGACTGTACTATATATAGAGATATTCTATTGGAACTAATGCTACCTTATGCTCGTCAGAATATGACACGAGGGTGGATTTTTCAACAGGACAATGACCCAAAACATCGGTCACAACTTCTTCATGAGTTTTTTAGCAAGAAAAAAATCCGAGTTTTAGAGTGGCCGAGTCAATCTCCAGACTTGAATCCAATAGAGCATTTATGGCAAGAGTTGAAACTAAGAATAGGGACTGAAAATTGTGCCAACAAAACTGCTTTGTGGAAAAAATACAAGAAGAGTGGAAAAAATCACCCAAGATAAAATCATTAAACTTATCGAATCGATGCCTTATCGATGTGCCGCCGTGATAGCTTTGAAGGGTATGGCAACTAAGTATTGATGAAAATGTTTCATTTAATGTCATTTAAAATTATTTTTCATGAGTTACTGCAGATTTTCTTTATATTTAGTGCATAATTTAAAATTGGCCGGATATATATGGCAAATAATATATGCAGGCGTGCAGTAACAATTTCAAGCACAAGCGGTACAACCAGCAAACAATTATGAACTCCGGGATACAGTTGTTCATAGCCCTCTACGGTGGTGACAAAAAAGACCAGTCACCTAACCATCTGAGATATGAATGTTTCATAAAGTCTGCGGCTAAAAACAGAAATAACATGTCGAAATTACCACTGTCGGAATCCTCTGCAAATCAGCATTCTTTGCGAGTATTCCATCAAATTCAAAAATCGCTGGGAGAAGAACTTGAACCCACAGAATGGGGTTGGAAAAAAACACCGCGGGGCTTTGAACCTGTGGATAATGATGCCTCACCTGCACCGGAATCATTATTGCGGACAATTTCGTGCAAATGCAAAACGGGCTGCGGAGCAGCTTGCGGCTGCAGAAAAGCTGGCCTGAAATGCACAATACTTTGCGACATTTGTAGTGTGAATTCATGCACGAATGCTCCTAATGAACTCCACGACGACGAAGAAGATGATTTCCACTTGTCTTCCGAATCAAATGATATCCATGCTGAAGAAAACGTGACAGAAGACCTCTTAGGAACGTATGATACCATATGGGAATGTGCGCCAAAAAGGCAGAAATTACAGTGACCTTATAAAATTAAAGTAACATAAAAAATGTTGTGTTCAGCGTCTTCCTGTTCGTGATACGTTTGTCGTGTAAAAGAATGTTTTAAATGAAACTTGTACGGAATTTTGTCCTCTACAACTTAGCTATTTAAATATATAACTTATTTTTAACAAAAATGGTCGAAAATTTGAAAAAACTGGTTCAATGTCCAAAGTTTTTATCTTCTATGCTTATTATTAGAAATAAATAATTATTTTACACAAAAGTTGTTTACACAAAACAGATAGAGAATTTAATTCTGCGTAAATTTGTTTATTACCATTTTTAGCGAAAAATGAAAAATACAGCTGCAAATTGAGAAAACGTGAAAAAATTAAAGATTCCACATTTTGGGAATGACGCCATATTGAATTTTGGTCTAAAAACGTGATTCTATATTCTAGTACATATTTGGAACCTATCTGCGTCAAAAAATTTCTTCTTCCATTTTTTTCCGTTTAAATTCTTAAAGTTATCGGGCTAGAGGTTCTGACGCGTCGGCATATACAGGTACCCAACCCCAGTATTTACTCACTGACAACCCTTTTGGCCGTCGTGATGTTTTCGGTACCCTTTCCGTATTAACATCGCTTCTCTTGGTGGTTGTGGTAGTGTTTTCGTTTCTGCGTGGTATTTTGTCATCCGTAGGATTTCCCGAACTCGAATCTGACCTTTTGCGCGTATCGTATTGGTGGAATTCCTTCCGCCTTTTCGATCCGCGTTCGACCGGATTTCGCTTCCGGAGCGGAAACACATTTTTCATATTAGACGGTTTATTTTGCTCGCCCGTGTCATCATTTTCCTCCCGTTCGACACCGTCTGCTGGATTCCTCGACAGCGTATCGACGTTTACGTTACATCGACCCGGCTTGTAGACCACATCGTAATCGTAATCTTCAAGCTTTGTTCTAAAACGATGCGTACGAATCTTCAAATCCTTCATAGTTTTTAAGAACGTGAGAGGTTGATGATCGGTCACTATAGTGAATTTTCGACCGTACAGATACGGCCGAAACTGTTCTACCGCGAATACTACGGCGAGCATTTCCTTATCAATCACCGGGTAATGGGTCTCGGCGTCTCTCAGACTCCGAGATGCGTACGCCACTGGCGAGTCGCTCCCTATTTTCCCTTGGGATAGTATCGCACCTAGGCCATACCCTGAGGCGTCGGTGGTTACTATAAAAGGTTCTGAAAAGTCTGGTAATTTCAGAATCGGAGCTGAGCATAATTTCGATTTTAGACACTGAAATGGTTTCTCTTGTTCGTCGCCCCACATAAAGGGTTCAGACTTCCGTAGTAAGGTGGTAAGCGGGTGCGCGATTTTGGAAAAGTTTTCCACAAACCGCCGGTAATATCCCGCAAGGCCGAGAAATTGTTTGATATTTTTCGGGTTTCTCGGTCGGGGAAATCTTTCGACCGCCTCTAAGATCTTAGGATCTGGTTTCACTTTATTTTCACTGATTACATGACCTAAGTACCGCGCATCCTTACAGATGAAATTACATTTCCGTGGTTCTAAGGTAAGATTCGCGCCTGCTAACCGACTCATAAGGCGATTGAACTTTTTGCCATGTTCAATTAAGTTTTTTGCGTAGATGACGATGTCATCTAGATAAACCAGCATTTCTACCCCTTGTACCCCGGTTAGTGCTAGGTCCATTAACCGCTGGAATGCACTGGGTCCATTCTTTATTCCCATGGCCATACGGTTGTATTGGTAATGCCCATACGGAGTAGAGAATGCGGTTTTATGCGCGTCGCGCTTGTCCATGAGTATCTGATGAAACCCTGACCTTAAGTCCAGCGTAGTGAAATAGTACGCCTGTCCCAGCTGATCTAGAATGTCAGCAATGTTTGGGATTGGATACGCGTCACCGATCGTTTTTTCGTTTAATTCACGAAAATCGATGACGAGCCTCCAGTTTTTCTCCCCATTCGGGCCTACCTTTTTAGGCACGACCCAAGCGGGCGAGTCGTACGGCGAAGTCGATGGCCTTACGATTCCTGCTTCCAGCTGTTCGCTCGAGAGGCGTTGCATTTCATCATTGATGACCGGCGGGTGACGAAATCGTTTCGCTCGGACGGGTACATCGTCGACTCTATGTATCCTATGCGTGAACATTGTCGTAGCGCTCAGTGGTTCACCCGGTAGGTGAAACCTTCGCGAGTGCTTCGTGACTAATGCACGCACGTGCTCTCTTTCTTCGTCCGTTAGTGACGTTAAATCCATGAGCGCCCACACGCGCTCTGCCCGGCTTCCATCCGTATGTGCTGTATGGACTTTTGCTTTCCTCGGAGGTTCTGGCGCTTCGTCGATTTCGTCGTCCGCGTCGTCGGTTACGTGCCTGTTCTCGCACGCAATTGCACACGCTTCGAGGGTCGCGACGGGGATTTTTATATTCACCGGAAAATCATTGGTATTCGCGGCTATAGCATACGCATACCCTGCCCGGTTTCGCACGAGAGCATTTCCTAAATATACTCCGTTAGTAGTGTCTATCTTAGGGAGCATTCCGTACTCCAAGGTATTACCGATCTTCACTCGTATTAGCTTCCGACTTCGCGGCGGAAGTTCCACGCGGCTCGAGTCCGCGAATGACAGTTGTTCGCCCCCCATATGGAAGATGTCTTTCTCGTCGTCGATTTTGACCGAGTGTTCACGTAGAAACGAATCTCCCAAGATACCGTCCTCCGCGATGGGAAAATCGTGCACGATCTGTGCTTCGATTTCTAACCCGCGAAAATCGATCCTCGCACAACCGTATGTGCGAGTGAAACCCTCGCCGATACCGCTAAGTTCGTAAGTAATGCGTGTATCGGGGCGCATATCTCCTCGCAGTGCCCCGATTTTCACTATGTTAATCTCGGCCCCCGTATCTATGAGGAACGTCCCCTCTGGAATTTCCAGATCTGAGCTCGAGAATTTTAATCGCGGGCATGAGACGAAACCCGAATCTCCAAAATGGATGGCTGCTCGTCTTTTGTCAGCAGGTTGACCTTGCGGGCGGGCACTCTGGACTGATATCGTGGGTCGCTCGGTGTCCCAGTCGCGGCTCGAGCGCCTTGCGAGTTTAAAGCCGCGTTAGGGGATGATTGCCCCCGGGCTTTCGGCCCACTGAATTTTCCTGGGTTTCTTTTATTATGCCCCTGAGTTGAACCAGTCGCGTGGAGATCCTCCTCCGGATGTGTCTGGGCATTTTGACGATTGTTCCAGGAATTTCCACGATTTTGTCCGGAATACTGCGGGCGCTCCCGCTCCGGCTGTCCCCTCTGGTAATACCCACGTCGTTTTTTGAAACCCCTCGATTAATTGAGGTTTCCCCAAGGCTGACTCGCGAAACTTTGCCCTCGACCATTGGGGTTTCCGCGATAGTTATCATACGGGAGAGTGGGCGTTCGCGGCTGATTTTTATTCTGCGACCTGCTCAACGTCAGGCATCGCTCTCGGGTGTGTCCTATCCGTAGGCAATGATCGCACTGCGTACTATCATATATTCTAATTTCGCAGTCCCTTTCGTTATGCCATGTTTGTCGCAGTAGGCGCATCTATCGTCGGAGAAACTATAGCCGTATCCGTTATCCCGAAAGTGTGTATCCTCCACCACAACGACACGCGCGGCCGCCGACCTCTCTGTGTTTTCACGCCGGCGACGCTCGTAATCCTCCGGCTGATCCTTCGCGTCGAATTTGTTCGCGAGCTGGACCGCGTACTCTGTGACCTCCTTTAGCGTCTCCGGATTCGCAGTTAACACCCGAAACTCCATCGCGCCTCTCAACCCCGCAATAAACTGTTCCCGGAGCTCTTGTTCAAAAAGCGTGATCAGGCTTTCCCGACAGACGCCTGTAATGGTGGTCAAGCCGTTTGCAGCGGCCACGGCATTGCTTTTGAACTTCAGCACCCTGTTTCCGAAGTCCCCAACAGTCTCGTATTCACCTTGTACTAACGTCGGGATTTTTCCTAATAGGACGTGCGGATTTTCTCAAAGGCGTCGGCGAACGCGGGATACGCGTTCCGATTTCCATAGAAATCCGGGACCGTCCCGATGACGTCGGAAGCAAAATTTTCTACCGTCATATAGGTGCGATTATTAGGCGTGCCCATTTCTTCCGTCATTTTTACCGGCTTTCGATCAACCGTTGTCTTATCCGCGTTAGAAGTGCTCGCACCTTCGTCGAAAATCACCTCGCGTTTCACGGATGTCGCGTCTTTCCGTGACTGCTGATTGCGGTCACGAATTTTTTTGTAAGCGGGCGAACTAACAACGTCGCGAATTTTATTCATATACTATGCTTGATTTCTACAGCCAGGTTACATGCAATATATATTATATACAGGGTGGCCGATTTATCTGAAGACATCGAAATATCTCGAGAACTATGCACAGAATCAAAAAAGTTGTCGGATGAAAGTTGTTCGACACGAAGGGGGGCATCCAGTGATAATTAAATTTACCCCCTCCCCCATCCCCTGGAGGTGGAGTGGGGGCAAAAACAATAAAACATAAATGGGAACCCCCAGTTTTTATTGCAGATTTGGATTCTCCAATATTGACAATTTTCGCCCGCGTAGCGGATATGGAATACGGTCATTCTAACAAAGCTGGGAAAAAATACATTTAGCGTTACCCAGGAACAACGACGTGGACGTAGTATTTTTCTGTTCCCTTTGGGGTGCTTGTTTTACGTGAGTCCCCTTGCCTCTCACTGTCTCACTGTTCACTTACTTGAGTATGTGTTCGAAATGTTGACCTTCCACTTCAATGCATTTATTTATTCTTTCTTCAAATGACTTTATACATGATAGAATCATATCTGCAGAAATTTCTGCGCAAGCAGTTCTTATGCGTTCCACCATGTTTTCACGAGTCGTTGGTACTTGTTCATAAACCTTACCTTTTAGGTAACCCCATAGGAAGAAATCCAGAGATGTTAGATCAGGTGACCTCGCAGGCCAATTAATGGGGCCACCTCTACCAATCCACCTACCATTGTAATCACGGTCAAGTATTTCCCTTGCTACTCTTGAAAAATGTGCTGGGCAATCATCATGCTGAAACCACATTGTCCGTCGGACGTCCATAGCAACATCCTCAAGTAGTAATGGTACTTCTTGTTCTAGGAAATCTCGATATTTTGTTCCATTCAAATTACCTTCAATGAAATAAGGACCAATGAGTTTATTTCCTATGATTCCACACCAAACGTTCACCGACCAAGGACGTTGATGATTAACTTGTCGTAACCAATGGGGATTTTCTACGTTCCAATAATGCATATTATGCCTATTGACGCCACCATGGTTCTTGAATGTAGATTCATCTGAAAATAATACATTAGCAAAGAAATTGTGGTTCGTTTACATTTTTTGAAATGCACATTCACAAAACACCACGCGGTTATGAAAATCATCGCCATCTAGTTCCTGGTGCAGTGAAATGTGATATGGGTGAAACTTATGACTATGCAATATTCTTTGAATACTGTCTCTGGAAATGCCGGAATCGCGATGTAATTTTCGTGTGCTTACATGTGGATTTTGGTGAATAGCTGCTAGTACAGCTACTTCGTTAGCTTCTCCTGTAACTGTTAATCTTCGCTTCCTTTTTTTCATTTGTACGCTGCCATCAGAATGAAAGGCATTCACAACTTTGTAAAAAAAAGAACGCGAGCGAGCATTATCTGGAAAACGCTCAGCATACAACGCAACAGCATCGTCAATATTCCTCTTACATTCACCATAAATAAGAATCATTTCGATTTTTTCGGGAACTGTAGCAGGATTCATTTTTAACTTGCAATTTGATTTAAGCAATGAAGGGTAGACAAAAAATAGTCACGTAAACGGAAAGTTGCTATTCTAAATGCAAAGTGACCTCCGACCGAATTACTACCAATACGATGGACTTCAAAAACAGTCTTACACTGAGAGACCGTGAATACTAAATTTTAATATGGGGATTAGAAAGTCGCGATATCCATTTACTTCCCTTCAGGAAAGTAGAGAAAAATGTAGGTGAACTGGTTACGTGTGAGTCAACTTATGTATAAAATGATATGCTACTTTATTTTCGAGTTATATCGCCCTCTAGCGTTATGTAACAGAACCGGCGCCGGTGATGGCCGAAATGCAAGCGATGTACATGTATGAAACCACGTGAATTCTCTCGGGGTCCGGTAGATGGCGACGAAATCCCCAAATGAAGTAAGAGTTTCGTTTTGTTTAATAGAAGCTGGTTTGACCGTCAATGCTCAGCTTATTTATTCTCATTTCGGAAAAAACATACAGAGAGAGAATGAATGAGCTGAGTGAAGGGACATGACGCGTTTTTTAATGGATTGCGTGATGTCCTCTTTTTGTTTATTAAATAATAAATTTAAAACCTAAAATGTAATTTTATTGAAGGTAGAAAACTTATTTATAAAATTGCTTCCATATTGTATGCACAATTTTTATGTAATCAGTTTTGATTTTTAATATGAAGAATATCAATTATTCATAATCTTGATTTTTCGAATGGACATTATTAAAATTTCATATTCAGAATAACAATTTTCGCAATTGATATTACTAAATTCTAATATTAAAAATTCTAATATTAGAATTTTTAATATTAAATTTTCATAAAGGGATCAAATTGTCCCTATTTGCCCCCTGGATGCCCCCCTTCTTGTCGAACAACTTTCATCCGACAACTTTTTTGATTCTGTGCATAGTTCTCGAGGTATTTCAATGTCTTCAGATGAATTTGGATTTTTATCGATTACAGCGCCACCTGTGAACCAAAATGCAATAGCTCCTAGGTCAAATTGGTGTACTTTTTTCCGGAGAATCCAAATCTGCAATAAAAACTGGGGGTTCCTATTTAAGTTTTATTGTTTTTGCCCCCACTCCACCTCCAGGGGATGGTGGAGGGGGTAAATTTAATTATCACTGGATGCCCCCCTTCGTGTCGAACAACTTTCATCCGACAACTTTTTTGATTCTGTGCATAGTTCTCGAGATATTTCGATGTCTTCAGATAAATCGGCCACTCTGTATAATGGCGATACATATATGTGTATATATTTTGGTATTTACCGATGGTGGAATAAGGAGGGCAGCGACTTACCAGTCGATCGCCCCAACGATCGTGAAGACGATGGCGACGAGTAGAACCCTTGAAGTATTCTCCACCAATTTATTGTCCTTGAAGGTGTCGGGTTGTGTTTTTGTAGAGTCGTTGGGAAATCCTAGGTCCCCGACGACTCCGTACGTCCGTTTTTATAAGTTCCTTGAACACTGTTTATTATATATTCATTTTCACTGTTTTTATTGCTATACTGTTTATGATGATTTAGGGCATGATTGGATTCCGGATACGTATAAAAGAGGACGTTACTCAATGTTATCGGACCGCAATTCTCTGGGCCCGAAAACTTACGTATCCCACTTCTGACACCATTCAAAAAATTTCTGTTACGAACGAAAGACGTCCGCAACGGTTCCTTGATGGGTCAGGTCAGGTTCTAACACTAGCCCTGTCGGATGTGGGTCGAGGATATTTTGGGAAAGGTGATATAGTGATGTACGATCACCAGATTAGATGATGAAGGGCCGTTTATTAACCTCACCTAAAATATTCCTTTGGAGTGAGGACCAACACCCGTACAGAGGCAACCGCGCGCTATATCGAACGCACGGGGCGCGCACTTAGATTTTCCGTCGTTTCGGACTCGCGCCAGATTTCGAGCCCGTACTCTTCGATCGCGGTAGACCGTGCGTTAAGTTTGTACGTTGAGTTAAGACTGTCCTTCCTTGAGATCCGCCTCGACGAAGTCGACGGATCGTTCCGACGTTCCCGTATACGTTTGCAGTTTTCGCCCCTGGGAACCTGCCGAGCTTTTAGTTTTGCTTCCAAGCACATGCCTTTGATGCCATGTAAATTCTCGAAGCCTGCAGGTTCCCAGCCGAAAAGTGCTTACACTTTCCTGGAACGTTCGTGTCGAATTTGATGCAACTTCAACTCGGATTGCTCACCTGGTCTCACAGTTGAAACGCGAGACTGGATGCACGGTGTTTCGTTGCACCGTAACGCTAGATAGCCTATATTATTTCTTACATCTTAATTTGTTATAATAATTATCAGCTAGCTAGTCTATAATATATGTTACAATATTAACTAGTTATAGTTACATCTATATTGTCATTTAATCTTAATCGATCACGCGATAGGTTACGACCCGCCGGTCATAACACTTGTTTTAGTTAAATTGTATAATGATCGTATATATTAAACTATATCATTATTTACAAAAAAATCGTTGAATATTTACTCCCTTACATAAGAAAATATTCAATGATTATTGAAAGTGTGTTTGGACTGTCGAAAAGAAACATGAAGTAAGATAGAACTATATAAGCTTTACAGACTGGTCATTGAGAATTTTTCACTTTTCCTTTCAAAATGATCAATGTTTTACGGAAACGCATGCGCACATTTAAATAGAATTAACCTATTTATATATTATGCATGTCTTCATGTTGAATTTTTGTTTGGTTTTTTATTTCATATAGGGTAGCAGTCTTTTTAAGGGATAATGTATGAAAACATCAGTTCTATAAAGGATTCAATATTAATAATAATTATAATAATATGAAATGATGTGAAAACATAACGTGAAATCCATGATGTGAAAACAATGAAGTTTATAAAGGTTAATTTATTACCATGAAAATTATCTAATGATATATATACTCGTCTCTTTTTCTATTACACTAGGTGTGGTGGATAGGAGGATAGTCTCCTTATGCCAATATATTTAACAAAATACATATAACAATAGTATTCGTACGTGAATAACTTAGTTAACTAATTACGATTACAATGTAGAAGTAACAAAAATCTGTCAAATATAACAACGTTTCGTGCAGTGTGATTATCGAAATCATTATTGTAAACGGAATTAAATAGCCTTAGTTAGTATTACAGTACATTTACGCTTGTACTTGTTTGATTTTCAGAATGAATTTCATTCCATAGTCGTGTGAATGCTGCATCACAAAAATGTGCACACGACTCGATTTGATGTACGGGTATAGATGTACAAAATGGGTAGCTAATGAGAGAGGAAGAGAGAGAGAGAGAGAGAGAGAGAGAGAGAGAGAGAGAGAGAGAGAGAGAGAATGGTCGACAATTAAAGAAGGTAGTTCAACAGTCACATTCGCTATGAATAAGGCGACCTTATGCATTGACAGAATGAAAGCTGTACTTTATATAAGATGACTTTGAGCACGTAAGATTTATATATGGACTGACTTTAAGATGTAATGAGTTTAAGCATTTGTTTTTAGACTGCAGTACATCGCGATTTAATATACATACAAAAATTAATTGTTTAAACGATGTCAACTTAATGACTGAAAATTTTTTATTTAACATTTAGAGATTTTTGGCACGCTCAATTGTATTATAAATGGATCGAAACTTGTATTCATATGTCTATGTACATTTCAATAAGATCGAATATCGTAGAAAAGATTTCTTCAATTGTAATAGTGCGGAGACCATCATACTGGTGCTAGTACTGGAAACGATTTAATATTGCGTTTAACTTGTTCTTCATCATCTGAGTACCGTAACTCGCAAACTATCGACAATGGACACGTATGGGACTGTCTATCCTAATCTCAAGAGGTACATTGGATGATACCGAGATGGATCTAGTGACCGTCAAAACTATCTGTTTTTGTTGCACTCTGATTTGATTTCCGATTCATAGGATTTTTCGAAGAGATACTACGATCTAGAGAGAAAGGTACGATGTATATCCTTAAGTTAGAGGTACACGTCATATGTGGAAGTGGCAAAGAGTGTGTGAGAGAGAAAGAGAGAGAGATATATAGAGAAAGAGAAAGAGAGAGAGAGAGAGAGAGAGAGAGAGAGAGAGAGAATGATGCGTCAATTAATGAATGGGGCAAGCTAATCACTATTAGGTACTAGAAATGTAGTATATTTCCGACGTGCAAAGATTCTCCGGACCTGGTAATCGGTTTATAACGAAGGAAATGTGCATTATGAATATTTCCGACAGTGATGTCGTAAAGTACGTTTTGAACGTAAAACAAATGGTTAATATACAATTATCGTAGTCTACGATGGGAATCGGGCGATATACCCTATGATGCAATCAACGAAACGTTGGAAAACATCATTACATGTGCTCATAAGATATTCATAAAAGGCGCAGACAACAAAAAAGATATAGGTTGCAGGAAATTTTAGATGCTCACTTTCTTTAACTTTTTACTTAAAAGACACAAAATTGTGCGTAAAGATAGAAATAAACTCTTGAATTTTACACGCTTTTCTTAGATTTTTACATCGACATTTCGATCTTATTATTGTCAGAAATTTGAAAAGTGGTAAATATTAAATGAAGGTTAATTAATTATATTAAAAGCAAGTCGATACTCGTATGTATTCGTTACTTATGGGAAGTCAGATTCATTGTTACGGTATAGTAAAGTCTACGGATAATTAACAGGTCGAAACCTGTATGGCGATATTTGAGATGTGGTAAATTGTACACATATTAATAAACGGTTAGGAGCATGATTAATTACATTATCCACGTGTCCAAACTCTTATAGCTATGGTTCGAACATCATGAAAACACGTAAATACCGCGAATAGATAAATGCATAGGGAATAAGCGTGTCATCCTCTCTTTCTAATTACTGCTAGTTTCTTTCATTATTTCTATCTTATACATTTTAATACACGCTATTCTGATCATGTGAGATTTATTACTATTTGAATATTATTATTATAAATTATTTATTTATTAATGCTACCTTTTTTAACGAATGTTAACACGAAATGTTCCACATAGGCAACGAGAAGCGACTGTCATGTAAGTTGAACTTTGTGGTAGCCATTATTGCGCATGCACCAATTAATGAATAAAATGCGGTTATACTTTAATCGCTAGTGAATCAGTTTCATACGAAATGCAATACATTGTAGACGTTCAGGGATTCCGCGGGCCTGGTAATCGGTTCATACCGAAGGAAATGTCTATAATAAATATTATCGATAATGAAATTGTGACTTATGTGTTTAAACCACTATACCAATGGGTGCGGTTACCTTTAAACTATAAGAGAGTCAATAACTGGTTGATGCATAATTATCACGGTTTACCATGGCGATCTGGTGACGTACCATTTGACGCTATAAACAAAACTTTGGAGGATATCGTTAAATGTGCTAGCAAAATTTATGTAAAAGGAGTCGATAAAAAATGTTGGTTGGAGGATATATTAAACGCTGAAAATGTTCTCGATCTCGACATTTTGGACTGCCCATCTCTAACAAAACTGAAGCAGCAGCAGCAATATCAATTGTCGGAGAAGTGTGAAAATCATACGATTAATGGAACATGCGCTAAAAAAATTTAAAAATACTTAAGAATTGGGTATTGAAAAGTCTATGTGAACAACCTGCATCTCCTCAACGTTCATTAAGGATTTACTACGAAGTAAAACGTCTCGCATTGATGGAAACAAAAGATATAGAATGTCTGCCGATTGATTTCATTTTCATGTTTGCTGACCGGCAAATTGAATAAACACGGGCTTGCTTGCCACCTGCTGTGCAAATGCATCCTGAAATACGTGAATGTCGTCGATGTTATAGACATTTCGAAATAAGCTATGATACGATAAATGGTCAACCACCTATGATTAAAGACTGCATCAATTGTCAAGTTAAAAGCGATGCATTAGTTGATGATATTGAAAATATGAATTTCATTTATGATTTTTTTGCAGGATGATATTATACAATTAATAAATTTAAATTTGGTGGGTTCTTCCTGCAACGCAATTGGTCGTGATTGTATCAATCAAATATTTCAACATTGGTTAGAGCATTCGACCGGAAATCGAAAGGTCCCAGGATCGTACCCTGGTATCTGCCGAATGTTCTTCCAAGTTCCCCGTTATTTTTTCTGAATTTTTCACATATTTTCGGGTTCTTCATATTTTTCATATAATTAACATCTCCAATCAGCATTTTTAACATTTTTCTTTAAAAATGTTTTTTCAAAAAAAGCCGCTGGCTCGGGAATCGGAAGGATTCCGACAGATGGCGCTTGGAAAATATTTCAACCATGTTGAAATGTTTGATTGATGCAATCACGACCAATTGCGTTGCAGGAAGAACCCACCAAATTTAAATGAATTTCATTTGATTGCTATTGTATATTGTTACGTATGAATATGAGAAATAAAAAAAATAAATAAAATTTATGAAATATATCTTCTATATTTTCTTCATCTTCCTTGCTGCATGATATTGTACAAAAAAAAGAAAATTCGTAATGACTAATGGGTTTTACACGCGTCTCAACTCGTATACCATCTTTACGAGATATAGGTCCCAACATATTATCCAATATTATTAGAAGTTACAAGTGTTTCCCAAATATGGGAATCTAGAACGAGCGCTTTCGAAAGAGAAATGTTGGAAAAGCAGACCTATACTTAGAAGTTACATGTGTTTTTCCGAAGATGTAGGAAAAGCAGACCTGCCAGGCCCCGAGCGTCGGACCATGATGCTATTAAAAGCACGCTTCGAATGAGATAAACAAGCGCTTTCGATGGGGGAGAGGTAACCTTGCAATAATTATTCGCGCACTCAAAGCATCGAATCAAATCGCGATATCAATTCGCGGTCATAATTGGCGATCTTAATTCGCGAGGTACCCCTCGCGATCCACCCAACCCGCGGATGGCGCAAAAGCCTCATTTTAACACTACTCATATTATGGTACTGTAGATTTCAGATCCAGTTCCTGGGACCGTTTATCAATACTCTGTATTACCCAATCTTCCGAAATATTGGTAAACAAGGATACGACGTCTAACGATATCAAGATATGATCGTCTGGTATTATTAAATTACTTATTTTTTGTAAAAGGTCTTTATTATTTTCAATATGCGATCTTGGTTTTTTAATTCGGTGGAAGATGTTGCATAGTTCCTTTGATAAAAGATATGTAGGCGAACCAATTGAAGAAACTATAGGTCTTAACGAATAGTTCTCCTTATGGATTTTCGGAAGTCCATAACATTGCGGTAAGCTGCAATTGGTTTGAGTAAGGCTGTTATATGCATATTTTTTACTAAATAATTATTATTATTCCACCTGTTTACTACTGTTTGAGTGTTTTGCTGTAATACTTTTAATGGATTTTTTAATAGTTGTATGTATGTTTCTTTATCAGAAAGTAAAGAGTCCATTTTTTCATTATAAGTGTTCTTATTCAACGCCACTGTGTAAAGAAAATATTTTTATTGTTTTTTTAAAAACGTTGAGTATTTGTAAGTTTTTTTTTTGAAAAAGTTAGTTTTTCTAAAGTGATGTGTCTCGTTTTGTTGTTAAAAGCATTGACATTGTCAATAGTTATATTTCTAATATGATCCTTTTCGTCAACATTTAGACTAGGATTTTGTAAGCTAACTTCTACATTTTTTATTATATTAGTGACATTATCTATGTTCAGATTTGATGGCGGACAGAATTTAGGGCCTAATAAAACTATATCTATAATATCGTCAGGAATTTCCACTGTCGACAAATTCTTGAACCATTTTCTTCTATTACTGATTATTAGGAGACATTATATTTGGAGATACTTACAGAAACTGAATTTATGTTAAGCACCGCTGTAGCAATCATATTGGTTCTATTTGAATATATACAAAGACAAATAGTGGCTCTGCAGTCTGTATGAACGGATTTGTATGTTGCGTAGGAACAAACCACATGAGTTTATAAATAGGATTTTTCCGAGAAAAATGAACCGAATATAAAAAGTCTAATAAAACAAAATTAAAAACATTCCAGTGACAAATTTGTGGACATATATACATACGTGTAAATATCTGAGAAAAGTGTAGGAAGTTGGATTTTTCAGTGACTGCAATAATGCACACTGACAAGGGGAGAGTCAGACCAACGGAATTCAGAAAAATTCGAAACTTCCCCTGATGAAAGATTGTTAGGTCACATATCTTGTGGTAAAGTACTAAAGCGCATTATGCAGCAGGTTTCGAGAAAAATGAGTTTGAAAAAATTGCGTTTGCCTATAATATGCTTAATATGCTTCGTTGGGAAAGTGAAAGTACGAAGCGGCGGTGGCGCAGTGGGTAGAGCGCCAGCCTGCTAATATTGACGTCGCGAGTTCGAATCTCGAGCGTTACGAGTTCTTTTTTTCTATTTTGTTGTGTATATATATATATATATATATTTTTTTTCAATAGTTGTAAAATTAATAATTTTTAACAACTTCAATTACTTTTAATAAAACTTTTTTTTAAATTATTTTAATTTTTTTATTCAATTATTTAAATTATTTTATTTAATTATTAAGAAATTCTATTTAAAATAATATAATGAATAAATATGAATATATTACTTACTCGTATATTGAAAATTATTTTTTTAAAGTATGAATTGTATATTACGTAATTTTTAATAAATTAACTCACAAGTATAACATATATCGTATGAGAAGTTTGTAATTGCAATAAAAAAAATATAATGTGTTCAAAATAATAGTCCAAGGATATGAACATATATTATAAATATAATGTAATATAGACATATATATAGACCAACAGCAATTGCCCTGTGGTCGGTGCGACGCACAGTCGCTCTTTCAAGTGAAAGGTTCCTGATAGGGATCCATACTTGGAAGGGTGACTATGAAAAATAAAAAAACGAGCGTTGCGCCCGCTACGGCAAAGATAGCAGGCCGATTGCTGAGTGGGAGACACAGCTGCTTTACCATCAGAGGGTATACTCTGATGATAAAGTAGTCCGTCGACTGTATCTGTCTGGGTTTTTCGTAGTTTTCCCAGACCCCGTGCAAATGCGATACAGAGGGGTCAAGTCGCTCTACGGGGCGCAGTAATGGGGGGACTGGTTCTGGGTGGGTGATCCTTGTATTTGTCTAAAAAAGTATTGTCTTGTAATGTCTTTGAAAGTCTGTCCGACCAATCCACCCGAGAGCCGACCCGCGAATAGGCTAAAAAAATGTCATTAAAGCGGGGGACAATTCCTTTCCTTTATCCTTTATAAACATATATATTATCCGATATAAAATGTATATTTATTTTGGAAAGTTGAAAATATTGTAAATAAGAACTGTATGCGAAAACTGTTCATTTTCTGCTGAATTTCACAGTTCGAAAATATTGGCAAGAATGCGTTCGCATTGTTCAGTTTTTAGTTGTCTATTACACGGCAAATTAATTCGAAGCGCACGTGTGCAAAAAAAAGTTTTTCTAGAATTTTATTTCTTCTGCTTTTCTTCGTTTTTTCCTCAAAAAAAAAATACAATGACAGAGGAGATTAGTAGTGGGTCTCATTCCGCGATTGAAGAACAGCTGGATGAAAATTCACTTTACAGTTACGCATCGAAGCAACGCTTAAAAGATGCGATTACTTATTTTGTAAATTGGCTGCTGCAAAAAAATGTTCTCCAGTTATCTCCGAAGCAGCGAAGCGAATTGGTGAAGAAATATACAAAATCATCCAGCTGTTCTTCAATCGCGGAATGAGACCCACTACTAATCTCCTCTGCCATTGTATTTTTTTTTTTTTTTAGGAAAAAACGAAGAAAAGCAGAAGAAATAAAATTCTAGAAAAACTTTTTTTCATTCCGAAAATTTTCATTAAATAATCGCGTTACTGTTTTATACCCTCTTTGTTGATCTCCCCATCCTCGCATCATTAACAGTGTTATTCGATCTCTTTCAGAAAGCTCCGCCATTCTTAATTAGAGCGAAGAAGAATTAATCAGGTAAGTGATAGGAAATTGATCTAGATAATTAAGTAGAGAAAAATACTAATTATTAAGTGTTGGTCCAACTATCGATTTGTTTATTTTAACCAGCACTAGCAAAAAGCTCGTTGAGCAACTGAAAATCTAATAGATCAATTAATAATATTTACGAAAGATTTCTGGGCTATTGGAAACAAAATGAAGATGTTTGGGATAATCAATTGAAGCGCAATGGTTTCTTTTGTTACAGAAAAAATTTTTGAGGCTGTTCGTTTTCGTCCACGAGGTGACTGCTGCTCGCTAAGAAGAAGACAGCACTGCATCAAAGTTTCAAATCAGTGATCCGTATTGTTTGCTCAAGAGCTCGTACATTGGTGCCTGCGAGAGTGAGAGAATAAAGATTGGAAAGTCAGATTCCCGCTAACGCCTTCGGAAATCACGCATTCGAGCAGCTTCTCGCGATTACGTTCGGGCAGTTTTTCGCCAGAGCCTATTAGCATAATTGCTTGAAGCCGTACAATACTTTGCTATTGGACATTTTTCCAAAATGCATTCTTACTGAAAATATTAGGGGGATCCGATTAATGTATTTTCTTTAAACCAATTAATTGGTCTCATTATTCCGCGCACAAAAGTATTAAGGTTATGATTACTGAAAACTAAATAATATTTTACAAGATATTCTACATTTTGTGTAAAAAAATTGTTAACTTCAAACCTTTATAACTCAAAAAGTACTTAATAAAAAAATATTTTATTATAGTGTTTTGGAAAGCTCTCGAGATAAGCTATAAGAATATGCAATAAAATGTAGGGGGTTCTATTTAAAAAAATATATATATATATATATGACTTTGAAAGGCTTTATAATGAACATAGGATGGCATTTTTGCAACAAGCATAATTATTTAATTTTTCAGCTGTTTTCCTTTGGAGTCGGAAACTTGTTCGCCACATCAGAAGCGTTCCGAAAATTTGCCGAAAAATTATGTCATAAGTACAGATGGAAAGAATATTTTTTAGAAAATTTTAATTACAGCACCAGACGAAAGAAAGAAATTCTTTCCATTAAAAAAATGGAGAGAACCTATCTCTGGCGTTGCATCCCGGTCCGCACCTACTGGAATCGTCAGTAAGGCCTATTGGTGCAGACCTGCCTTATAATCTCTTTCATAGAGATTAAACTATATTTCGTAAATTTCGAACACTATCAGTACAGAGTCGGTAAATCTTTTTGGATATGGCCCTGTCGAAGAATGTGAACAAGAATTGGTTCTTCCAAGCGTTGCTTCTGTGCATACTAATGCTGTTGATCCAGTGAGAAATGAGTATGTGTCGTAATATACTATTTCATGGTTTTTCTAGGCAAAAAAAAAAATGATTTTAGTTTGTTTATCATTGTTAATCCCTTTAGTTTATTCTTAAGGCGGTTATTCCCTAGGATGTCATATACATTGGAAAAAAAAATATTTAATAACATTTCAAAGAATTCACTTGTCATATTCATGCTACTGTTGAAGAGATGGAGCATTTTACTGTTCTTGAATAAAATTGAAACGTACTAAAATAATTTGTTAAACGACTTTTGTTTTATTCAAATTTGCTTCTTGTTATGAATGAATGAAAAATCTTTATTAAGCCTTGGTGGCAGCAATGGCTACATTACCTTAAGACTATGTTACAAATCTATACAGAGTTTATATAAACAGAAATAAGAACATACGTTTAAGTAAAAATTTAAGTTACATACAATGTTATGATGCTATATCAACGATACAATCAAATGCGACTTCCGGTATTATAATGGCTACTTTTTTTAAGCAAAAATTTATTGGCTTGTCGTCCACCGCCCGTGAAGCGGGCTTTGGGGTTTTCTCGGGACAACCCCGCGCCAGGTGGACGACTCGCTTTTTTTTTTAGCCCGGCTAGCTGGCGAACTCCCGGTAGGGCACGAGCTCGCCCAGAGGAGGTCGGCTCCTGCCTCCTTCCGCGCCTGAAACGGGGATCGCGAAATTTCCCTACGGCGGCACCGCACACCGCCCGCACAAGCTACGAAAGGGGTGTAGCAGGACACAATAATAATAGGTTATTATAAAAAGGATATCAGGCCTTCTTGCCTTCTCAATTTATTTTAATAAAATTTGATTGGTGGCCCACGGCCGACTTACAATTGATTGTTCCCTAAAAGTTGGCGTTTCGCCTGCTCGCTCTCGACCAAAATGGCGTTTCGTCCTTAATTCCCAAGTGGCTCGTCCTCGGGCTGACGGCAGGTCTCGTCCTCGCTGGACGGCGGGTCTCGTCCTCGTTTGACGGCCGATCTCGTCCTTGGGTTTTCCGATTATCCGGCTCCGTCTCACCCCCTTTTGCACGACGTAACTCGAAGGTTTTATTTTCGGCTCCCTACTCACGCGACACTCTTCCGCTCGGAGGGTTTACCCGATTTTCCGCTGCTCGTTCTTTCCTACTCGACGGTTGCCTCGACACTGAACTGCGGCGCTCTCGGCTGCCGCGCATCTCCGAGCGCCGTTGCCGGCGGCGCTCGGGCATTTTCGGGGCCGTTCGTTCCTGAAACGATTCTATTATCGATCGATTCGAATTGATGTATCACTCCGCGCTCTCGCGACCGCGGCACGACTCCTGGACAACGTAACGCCCCGTTACAGTATATGTATGAGTGATAATGTTGTAAAGGAAGGGGAAGTATTAAATGGGAAAGAATGAAATGGAGAATGAACAAGAGTAAGGTCCGAAGTAATAGTCGCGGCTCAAGCCGAAGCTTAGCTGAGCGGCTCAAGTACCGGAAGTAGCGTGTTCCAAAAGACATATGAAAAAATACTTATATAAGTGTATCGAACCGAACCAATCCATGTATGTACACGTATACCGACCTTTAAGTCGCATCAAGTCGTAGCCAGACGATTTAAAAATTCAAAATATTAAATTGGATATTCCGAAAAAATTGTGTTTTAGTAAAATTGTAAACGACAGATATGAGTAAACAAACAGAAGTAAGTGGTAAATATATGTACAAGTTTGTTGATGCATCGTTGTATTGATGTATCGTTATATGTCTTAAATTAATTGCACTTATCCATGAAAATTACTGTTTTTAATTTTTTTTTACAAAAGAATCAGAAAAATCACCTAATAATCGATGTCTTTTTTGGCTGTGCATATTACTTTGAACTTTAATTCATGTGTGTAATGCTCTGCCAACAATAAATTAAACCTCTACGTTACAGTAGCATACATAAATGTCACCTTATGAAATGGGTTTGTTATAAAGTTTATTTTATTAATATTTTACATTTTTAAAGTTATTTTATGATAAAATTATTATTCGTAATAAAATCTTCTGTTTACTGAAGGAATGCATTGAAATCCTTGAAGTAAATCGTAATAAAATGTTGAGGGTGATGCAGTCGTGCAGGTTGATTTTAATTTAAAAAATGTTAATTTAAAAATGTGACATTTTACGTATATTACAACAGTGGCGTTAAAATTAAATAGTATAATGCAAAGAAAGTTTTCCAGCATTTTTGTTTCAAATAAATACTTTTATTTTACGGTTTCTCAGTTATTGGTCACTTTATGCGAAGGAAGTTTTCAGCATTGTTGTTTCAACTAAATGTTTTTAATTTTACGATTTCTAAGTTGCTGATCAATTTGTGCAAAGAAAGACTTCCTGCGTTTTTGTTTTGAATAAACATTTTTATTTCTACTATTTCTCAGTCGAAAGATTTAATATCTGAAAATGTCCTTACGTAATGATGTAATTTAACATTTTAGTCCCTAATAATGAATTGTTTGACTGATATTTTTCTATTAAATAAGTTTTTAAATATTTTTGTTACGAACTGTTATAAGTACATTTTCTTCAACATTGATTTATTGTAAGGTATTATAGTAATCACATTTTTAAGCCCTTCGTATGTCACCTTAACTTATAAATTTCTGTAATCAGAAATGCTTTACAATGTGTAGTATTTAATTCATTCTTTCATTTAATTTATTTTTCATTTTCTAGTATGGAAAAAACACGCAACGTAACCGTAATTAATACGGAAGCAAATCGTTATGCCATAATACACGGAAGAATATTAGGAATTTTATCATTTATAGTGTAGTATGGTTTTTGGGATTGCGGATTACAAATATAAAGTCCAAATTAAACATATAAAAATGACGGATCTAAAATGGCGGCATGAAAATAGAAAACCCAGTAAAAATTGCGAATCGAAAGGTAAAAAAATAGTACATCACGGGTTTTATGGTCTCTGGTTACGAACCTGATATCAGAATTATGAAATTCAAAATGGCGGAATCAAAATGGCGACATCAAAATAGAAAACCCAGTGAAAACTGCGAATCGAAAGGTAAAAAAATTGTACATCACGGGTTTTATGGTCTCTGGTTACGAACCTAATATCAGAATTATGAAATCCAAAATGGCGGATCCAAAATGGCGGCATGAAAACAGAGAAACCGATGAAAATGGCGATTTGGAAGCCACAAAAACTGTACTTCAAGGGTTTCATGCTCTGCGGTTACAAACTTGATATCAGAATGATGAAATTCAAAATGGGGGAACCAAAATTACAAAATGAAAATAGAAAAGGTAATCAAGAAGGCGACCCGAACGATACACAGTCAGAAAACTTCGTAAATTTAATGAACATTTAAACTACAGTTGTCTATGAAATTTAATGATACTGTATTTGAATGTATTACAATGTTCGGGTCAATAAAATGCCAGAACTTTAATGAACTTTAAGAAACAATTTTCTAACAGTATAGAAATACAGTAAGAGAAGATTTTCGTGATAACTTCGTGTAAAAAATTTCTAAATCTCGTTTCTTTTTCAAATATCTCCAGGTAGACTTGGTAGAATTTAATGAGTCTTGGATGAAATTAAAGGTACTTTATTATAGAATAAGGGAAAACTATAGCGAAGAATTATTTTTCTTTTTCTAGAATGGAAAAAACACGCCACGTAACCGTAATTAATACGGAAGCAAATCGTTATGCCATAATACACGGAAGAATGTTAGGAATTTTATCATTTATAGTGTAGTACGGTTTTTGGGATTGCGGATTACAAATATAAAGTCCAAATTAAACATCTAAAGATGGCGGATCCAAAATGGCGGCATGAAAATAGAAAACCCAGTGAAAATTGCGAATCGAAAGGTAAAAAAATAGTACATCACGGGTTTTATGGTCTCTGGTTACGAACCTGATATCAGAATTATGAAATTCAAAATGGCGGAATCAAAATGGCGACATCAAAATAGAAAACCCAGTGAAAATTGCGAATCGAAAGGTAAAAAAATTGTACATCACGGGTTTTATGGTCTCTGGTTACGAACCTAATATCAGAATTATGAAATCCAAAATGGTGGATCCAAAATGGCGGCATGAAAATAGAGAAACCGATGAAAATGGCGATTTGGAAGCCACAAAAACTGTACTTCAAGGGTTTCATGCTCTGCGGTTACAAACCTGATATCAGAATGATGATAATTCAAAATGGGGGAACCAAAATTACAAAATGAAAATAGAAAAAGTAATCAAGAAGGCGACCCGAACGATACAGTCAGAAAACTTCGTAAATTTAATGAACATTTAAAGTACAGTTGTCTATGAAATTTAATGATACTGTATTTGAATGTACTGCAATGTTCGGGTCAATGAAATGCCAGAACTTTAATGAACTTTAAGAAACAATTTTCTAACAGTATAGAAATACAGTAAGAGAAGATTTTCGTGATAACTTCATGTAACTAATGTATGTTTACAATACTGCTTCTGTACCGTTCGAATTGCTTCAGCATAAAAAAAGTTCCAGCGTAAAAAGAAAAACATTTTAAATTAAATTAAAATGTAACAAAACCAACGGTAAATAAGAAAAGGACGTACTTATTATGCTTTATATGTTAGCTTAATGTAAGACTTTTTAAAACATAGTAATTTTAAGACTTTTTTCTATTAGGGTTCAATGGCCGGTGATGACGAATCTGATATTAGAATTATGAAATTTGCAAATGGAGTAGGAAAATGAAGACTGCAATTTTGTTATTGTTTGACTTTTATCTTTCTTCTTTTCCTTAAATTAAGCGACAACTTCATTCTCAATCGGAAAGAGTAAAATCGTTGAATTTATTTTCATATAATTAGCGATTTCTTCTCGCTATCGGTAAATTTATGTTAATATGTGATTTAATAAGTGAGTTAATGTCCAGGATAATGTAGGTAAGTATGTACGTAAGTAGAAATAACTAAAGGAAACTTTTTTTTGTAAATGTTGTGCACATCGGAATCAAAAACACAGATAGGGGAGAGTGGGGAATAATGGGACGGGTTTTTTACTGATCCAAGAAATGATTAAAAATTAATTTTTTTTAACATTTCCTTAAAGACGTGATAGTTTATATCCTAGACTACCGATTGGCTGTTTGAGTATGTTAAAATTTGAAACGGCTGGAAAATTGTAGCCTAGCTTTTGAAGACGCACGTTTTTTTCTCTTTTGAAAAGATCGTGGGGAATTGTGAGACGCAACCGAAATCTTTGAATTATGCCTATTAATTTTACGAATGATTGTATATTAAGGGGTATTTTGCATCGCTGACTACGAACTTGAAGTCGGATATCAAATATTTAAAATGACGGATCCAATATGACGGACGAATATTTGAAAAATTATGTAAATCTTCATGATACTTGCTAGTCTGATATTACTTCAGATTCAAGTTCTCCGATTTCAAAATCCTCTAGTAATAAGTCTCGTGTAGATGCATACAATTTCTTAGTCGAAAAATGTAAAGACTGATATGTCCCGTACTACCCCACAGAAAATGTGCCACAATTCCCGAAACGCGTTTTTGTTCAATATCAGCGTCTATAATCGACACAACACATTTTTTTGAAAAATCCTTTCAAGGGTCGAAAGATTGATGGAACTCGGTAAATATCCTCATATTTTTGGTGTAAAAATCTAACGAAAATAATGATAACATAAGCGCTCGATGAAAGTTTCAAAATGCTTAATTTAAGAAAGTTAATGCGAAGAGTTTCACAGTTGATCTCACTTTGTAGAAAACATAAAAAAAGTGAAAATACCAAAAAACCAAAAACTAATTTCTTTAGATGTAGTATCAATGTTTACAAACATCTCAAACGATTTAGTGATTACAAGTATAGAAAGTAAATGGAACGAATTTAAAAATCACACATTATTAGATTTAAATGATTTCACCGTAGCAATCTATACATGCTTAGATTCGACGTATTTTAAATTTAATAACGTTGTTTACAAACAGAACTTCGGAATGCCTACACGGAGAGAAGCGCTACAAGAAGTATACCGCGCAGCGCAATAGTAGAAAAGCGCTGCACGGTTTCGCCAGGAAATGGCGTGGCGTTCCGGCGAAATGAGGCGAAAAAATACATTAAGCTTTCTATTTAGGCCACCTACACTTTCCCGCGTAGCGCTGTAGGACAAAAGTGGTGTGCGATTTTGCCGCGAAACATCGCTGCACTCGCCGTATTTTCGAGGGTTGACGGGATAAATCTATATGTAATCTCAGGTGATTTTCCTTGGTTGGCTTACACGGCTTTTTCCCTTTAGTAGCCATTAGTATTTCGCTTTTCCATCGAAAGCTGACGTGAAAAATGAATGCAGAAGAAGTAATGACGTTTATGGCTAAGCTCGTAAACCAATCCATGAATAATAGGACATCATTATCAGGTGATTAATAAATATATTAAAATGTAAAGTAATGCCCTGATACAAATTCGACGAAACATTGAGAAGTCAAAGCAGACGAACTTTAATTTATAAGATAATTAATAAGTATTTATTTATTATACTATACACCAAAGACAATAATTTGTATTAACAAAAACTTTTTTCAATGGAGAGTGTATTTGTTATTGAAAATGATAAATTACAATTTACGTAAACTTGGTGTTTTTTTAATGAAACTGCAAACGACAAGTCATTCGAAAATAAACACAGTTAACTAATCAAATATAATTTATAATGTTACATATATGTTTAAATTATTTTTTATTACAATGGATAGAGATTGTGAAAATACTTATTCGACTGCCAAATATAATGTATATTATTATTTTCTATAATGCCAGTAAAGTAAGTTTGTGTAATGCTCGATACAATTATTTCAATGAAAATGTGCCATTGTAATGTTGATGTGGTAAGCAGTCATGATAGAATGTAATGACAGAAGTAACACTTCAAATTTGAATTTGCAATTTTTTGTTCATTGTACTCGACCATTTGCATAAAAAATTGTCTATGTTTCTCTTTACCCAGTTGAAATAGCTAGCAATTATGATAAAAAGTTACTTATAACAATAGTAATATTTCAAATATACAATTGTATTCACTTGTCATTTTCAGTTTCATCACAATACACCAGGTTTACACAAATTGAATGTTATAATCGAATGTTAAAGATTGGTAAAGAGAAGTATTTACAATCTTTGATGCAAATGATCGAGTGAATTTTTATTGAAATAATTCTATCGAGGAATACAAAAAGTGATTTTACTGGCATCGTACAAAATAATAACATAAATCATACTTGGCATTGGAATATATATTTTCTTAATCTCCCCAGTTGTTAAAATATTAACAAATAATAACAAATTACTCTGTAAGAAAATTGACCCTAA
Organism: Trichopria drosophilae; assembly: GCA_030407085.1. Classification (NCBI taxonomy): domain Eukaryota; kingdom Metazoa; phylum Arthropoda; class Insecta; order Hymenoptera; family Diapriidae; genus Trichopria; species Trichopria drosophilae. The sequence continues at coordinate 58,023,667 of CM059584.1, read as the reverse complement.
GTTCTGGATGGCTTACTAACTTTTGCCCATCAGATCTTTTAGCAAAATCTGCCTAAAAAGTATGACAGAATCTGCTCTGATCTGCCCAGAAGCTGGTAAAGGAATGAGGTTATACGATCACTACAGATCAAAGATTCTGTCACAGTTTAGATGACAGTAAATAGCAGCTAGCATGTGAAAGGCGGAAGATGAAACGCAATGACTGTTTCAACTGGTCAAATCATATTTTTAGTTATGAAACATATTCCTTATCAGTCTACATTGAATATGTTGTTCATCAACGTATAGGATATGATAGAAATATGTTCAGCAATAAATAAAATTAAATGGACAGATGAAACGGCCAATGCGGTGCCTAAACTCATATACTGTTACACTATTATCGACTAAAACTGTATTAAACGGATTCCTTATAGATATAGTTATTTTGTATTTAGAATAACGTATTGAAATATTCAATCAATCAGTCTACAGCGATTTTAAGAAGGCGCAATAGCTTATACATTTCTTTTAATAATTACAATATTCCATGACAAGTTAACCTGTCAGATCACTGAAAGTGGATATTATGATACGTTTTTTTTCAATATGGATTGTTCTAATCTTATTTCCCGATGTATCGACGCGACAAGATAAGTTAATTAAAAATGATATAATGAAAATATCGAAATTTATGATATGTAGGTTTCTTTTTTCCGTTTTTCAAATATATTCGTTCATTTCTGAATAGATTATTTTGAAACTTATTTCCACTTTGATGAAATATATGAAATTATTATAACAAAGTTTTATTAAAAAAAAAATTAATTTTTTTGAGTAAATAAAAAAGTAAAGGCTTGTATTTAATATTTTTCCTATAGTCTTGGTAATAACGCTATCTTAGACCCTCTTAAAAAAGATGGAACAGATATTGTTGTATTCAGATGCTGTAAAGATATAGAATTCCTTTTACTGACTAATTTAAGAATGTATAGTTGCCTCGATGTACTTCTTCTTAATGGTTATATTTTAGATGGTACAGGGAACAATATTGTATCAAGCATTGTGACACCAGAAGTCAATGAAAAAGAAGAAAGTACTGCTGCGAGTCCTGTAGCAAGTGACGACGAAGTCACCGAAAAGTGTGTTTTCGGTTATTATAATAGCTTCTATTCACATCGTAAGTATAAGTTGAACATTTTCAATTTTCTTAATAGATCATTACCTAAGGATGCAATTGTTAAAGTAAGAAATCTATGATAATATTAAGAGTTTCAAAATTCAAATTAAAATAGCATAATTTTGACACAGTCGCTCATTTTAGCCCATATTTAATAATATTGTGTTACGAACTATACAAATGTAATACAACGACACTTGCTTCAACAATCTTCATACTACACATTTTCAAAAATTATCACTATTAATACAAGATACAATTTACAGTTATTCAGTATAGGATAATTTTATGCACATTTCAAATTTACTGCTATGAACTTTTTTCTCGTTGTACACACGAGAAATGTCGTTCCATATCTTTCGTTTCCACAATTGAAAATTAGATATTTTCCCATCAAGGGCATACTGTACACCCGGAGGGTTTCGGAGATCGCCTCCGGATGCACAAGTTGTTTATACCCATGGCGCGAATATAATTTTTCGTCACAACAAATCTTTTCCATGAGGTCAGCGCCGATGGCGCACGCTTTTTTTCGGAGATGCTGTCCTGGATGTTTTACACTTATTATTTATAGCATTTTTAAGTTACCGCACTGAGTGCGAATTCGGGCGCACTGGAAACTCGATCAGGTGCTTCTTACTCATCTGGTGCGCCCGAATCCGCACTCAGTGCGGTAACTGAAAAACGCTATTAAATTTATCTATTTGTTTTTTCAGTTACACGGAACAAATCATTGTTTAAATTGTTAAACAATTCCAGAAATGCTACTGGAAATGTAATTTTGTGGACCTATGCCACTGCAGGAGACATCAAAATTCATAGAAAAGGATTGGCAAAAATTATAATTAACGATGAGATGAGTGCAACCAAGTCGTCGCCACATACTTTTACGTAATATACCTACTAAAATCTATCTGTGTAAGCCCAGCAAACGACTCTTTCGGTGTTAATTTCTTTATTTTTGAACGAATAATATGGAATTCTTCATAGGAAGATAGAAATTTCAGGAAATATGTTAAAAAGAACGTTTAATATTTTTTAATGTGGTTTGGCAATCCGATTTTTTTAATGTTTTGTTGAGAATTGTTAATCCTTGTAGAAAAGCCATTAACGGGATTTTTACAATAATATATGCTTAAATTAATACTTATTTTTCAGTATTAATAGTGCAAGATTCACAGAGTTGGCGGGAGAAATTGTGGAATTATTTCCAAATGAATCTGTGGATTTGTACTATTATGCTCCGCACGTTATCGAAGGGGCCAAAACTCAGGTGAATGCGTCAGGTTTACTATATAACGCATACCTGAAATTTAGAGAGTTGGTTCGCAGATCAGGGATGAGCATTAATACCAGGTCCTCGAATAATACCTCTGCGAATGGTATGTACTTATTTTTTTATGTATTTACATATATAATTTAATACGGTTATAGTCAAATTTTTATACTTCTGATGAAAAAAAGAGGAATACAAATTATTGCGAAACATCCTACAAATACGAATAAAAAATATTCTTATTTAACGTCTTGTCGTATTTCAGAAAATACATCAATCGACGTCAACATAGACGTATTGCACAATGTACCGAATGACTTAGAAGAGGTCAAAGACCTAATTTGCGATGTTTGGTCAAAGTCATTCGAATACAGGAGCCAAAGTACTGTTAGCGAAGAAAAATGTGGCATTGAAATCGTGGACAGGTGCAAAGTACTGCAGACTCCATTGGCTGAAAAACTGGTATATTTGTTACACTTAATTGATCTGTTTTATTATGCATTATACTTCATGCTATGTTTCATAATTCGTAGTTGTTTTCGGATTTTGAACAAAGATATGGCACTATTAGAAGCAATGCCTTAAGTGAAGATTGGCCTAAGATTTGCGATAAACTATTGGCAATGTTGAAGTATGCACAATATGACCCGCGACAACAACAAATATTTGAGAAAACCGTACCTGATTACTCAAATATTACGGACGTAATGAAGAAGCAACCCTGTTTTTATAATGATTGTGAGTAAGATTGACGTAATTATGTTACGATTTAAGCGTATTTAAAACTAGAAATTGTATTGCAATTTTACGCGATTCATAAATCGACTTTGCTGAACTTTTGTTCTTCGAGTAATTGAAACGTTTACTTTTACAAACTTACAGTATTTCTGATATAGCTGCAATATATTCCCTAATTTGCATCTATGTTTTTAGGCCACAAACACGCTTTAGGATTTCTCCTGCTTGGGAACCTTATAAAATACGCGCCAAAGACCAAGGCTTGTTATAATAAATGGCGACCAAACAAGGCCGATATCAACAAGTTTTTTATTAATCATATTGAGGTAATAGTTAATCCACGTTATCAAAGATATTCATAATACATTTTTTGATAATAGAACATTTGTCGTAACTTTATTCAATCGTTGTTATGTTTTACAGCAACATAGCCAAATGGAAGATACAAAAATGAAAATACAACAAATAATTAAGGACAATGAATTGCACGTAACGCCGTATTTAATCTGCTGCGGGCCACTGTGGGGTATGCATTGCTGCCACGTAATATTTGAAAATCATCAATATGACTTTCAAGATATTATTTTGGCAGTTCAATTTACTTACCACACATTTTATACATTAAATCTGGACTACCCAATCGCAGCTGTACACATTTGGTGCTTCATTCAAAAATTAATTTTCGGCATGGAGAAATACTGAAAAATGATAGCATTAAGACCAATTAATGAATTAATTTTAGAATTAAGAAAAATTCAATAAAAGAAGAAAAAATATATTTGTACGTTTGCTTTTATATTTTATTACACTCGTATCCTTTTTCATTCAGAGTTTTTTCAGCGACTAATTTTTTTTAATCTTGGTATACAAGGGTTTTTTAGGTAGCTACTTACGAATTTGGTTTACAATTTTAAAAATAAAAATGTATCAACTCAGCTGATGAAATAAACAATATATTTCGAGAATACGATAAAATAGTAATTATTTTTACTGAGTGCGTATTATTAAGGTACTATTACACTACTATAGAATTTTCAAAATAATTAAAATTTGTTTCTTGCATTTTTCAATTCCTTATATCTTCAAAAATAAGTTTCTAAAATATTTCGGTGAAATTTGAAATTCGGATTAATTGATGGGGAGAGTCAGCTTCGACTTTTCATCAAATTCAATTAACAAATAAAACTTTAAACGCGTCTTTCTGGAAATGACTTTTTTGCAACTTGCGGAATGTTCGGTTTGGCTGGACCGATTTTAATAAATCTTAGTGCGTTTTATTTGTTATTATATTCTGTGTGAGAATTTACCACAATTTGACCAAAAAATATAAAATAAATATTCTTTAACCATGAAAAACAGAAGAAAAAAGTGCGATTTTTTCAACAAATTTTTTCAAATTTTCGCCATTTTTGGCCTTCTAAAGTGTACTAGTACCTTAAATGAATCCTGTAAAAGTGAAATGTTTCGATAAATATTTCGTTGGTTTCGCTAACTGGCTAACTATTGACAAAACTGGTGATTTACATTAATAGAAAAAAACTGGAAAGAAAAAATTAAAAATTACCATACGCAATAATTGGCTATGTTTTTATAAAATATTTATTTACATAATTTATAAAAAGATACCACTAAAATATAATTGTCATTATTTTTACAGGATAATTACAGGTAATTGACATTTTACCTCATTTGTTTACATTTCATCTTTGCTTATTTTTCCCGCGTTCTTGTCTCTCGTTTTAGTCATTGGGTATTTCCCATATAGCCAATCATGATTGGGCTGCAGCCTCCGCCACGGGGCCCATATTGAGATGCGGCAGTCTTGTGGAAGCCATCGCTGATGCTGCATCGTACTTTACGTTCATTAAAAAAATCAAACTAACTGTATGTAATCAATAACATTGGACCATATGTAATTATTTTATTGAAAAATTATTGAGAAGACTGAAAAATCTGGTGTTTCATGAGCCGATTGATAGTTTTATTACTAGATAAGTATACAATATATACAACGTGACTCAATCCGAAGAATTTTTTTTATAAAATACAGAAGAAAACAGTGCAATTGAAGTGTGAAAAGTGCATTAGTGAATAAATTTTAAAAGATGGATTTGAACGAAGACATTCTACAACTCACTTGTGAATTATATGAAAATCTTCATTTACGGCGAAGTGACATTCAATCAATAATAGTGATTTTCCAAAAATTTATCGCTAATTCATATAATCCGCGCTTGTTACAAACATTAGAGAAAACTTTATATAAAGAAATAAGCGATGAGGTTAATGCAGAAATTAATAAGGTCTTTCAGAAATGCAAAGACCCGTTCAAGACGTTTGATACAGAATGCAATCGGGAAAGTCTATATAAGGATAAAAGATTATTCGTTCAACCAGTAACACATGTACTTGAACAGAAACCTGTAACATTAAAACGTGAAAGTGAATTATCAATAAAGTACAAAGCATCATCAGTTGTTCATGTGCCCATGAAAGAATCGCTTTCACAATTACTACATATAGAAGGGTTATTTCATTCTATGATGTCATACATAGAATTATTAAATAGTAATCAATATGTACAAATGAATTTTATTCAAAGTGCGTTATGGAAGAAACTTACCAGCAATGTTCAAAAAGACGGTATTCTATTACCTCTAGTAATATATTTTGATGACATCGAAACCGGCAACGCATTAGGCTCACATGCAGGCAAAAAAGAAGTTGGTGCTGTGTATGCGACAATACCATGCTTGCCATCGAACTTTGCATCAAAATTGGACAGTATTGTATTGTGTTCGTTATTTCACAGTAAACAACGACAAGAATATGGGAACGAGAGAATATTTCAACATTTAATAGACGATTTAAATGCGCTAAGAGATGATGGTATACAAATATCGATAAAAAATAATGCACATAAAATTTATTTTATTACATGTTTAATTTTAGGAGATAACTTAGGTCTTAATGGTATTTTGGGTTTCGTGGAATCGTTTGCGCTAACTAATTTTTGTAGAATTTGTTATGTTTCGCCTAGTATCTCAAAAACGTTATGCGAAGAAGACAAATTGTTACTACGATCCGTAGATAAATATGAAGACGATATACAAAAGGCACCCGTAAATGGAGTTAAAGAGGAATGCATTTTTAATAAATTGCATGATTTTCACGTACTCGAATATCAAATAGCTGATGCACGATTTAATGGAAGGAGTATGCAATTACGTAATTTCCAAAATATTATTGACATTCATTTTTGATGATAAACTTTTTTCAATTGATTTCTTAAACTTCCAATTACGTACAATGTATTTTGATTTTGAATCTTCAAATATCAACCCACAAATAAATATAGATTATTTAAAAAAAAATAATAAAATAAAAGCATCAGCTTCGGAAATGTTGTTTTTAACTAGATATTTCGGCATACTGGTGGGAAATCGCGTCCCCGAAAATAATAAAGCTTGGAAACTGTACAAAAAACTTCGATCAATAATAAGTATTACTACGGCTCCAAAAATAACAAACTCGCATCTGCTGCAATTGGAGATGTTAATTTCTGAGCATAATACATTGTATGTATATTTATATGGAGATTTGAAGCCAAAATTTCACCTTTTGACTCACTACGTAAAGTTAATGAAAAATGTCGGCCCCTTAATTAAACTGTCATCGTTGCGTTTTGAATCGAAACATCGACAAATTTAAACAATTGCTGAAGGTTCATCATCAAATGTCAACATATTAAAAACGATAGCTATTAGATATCAATTGAGTGTCATGCGTTTCCAAAACCTTTCATATCAAAATATATACCTAACAATCGGCGCAACTAAATTAGATACGAATAATTGTATTCATTTTCCATCGACTACTCTTAAATATATTGTAGAAAATGCAACGATTAATGATGTGAAATATAAAATAGGAATGATCATTGTAACCGCTATTGTTAATAATATGCCTGAATTCGGGAAAATAAAAAGAATGTATTATATCGATAATAACATATTTTTTATCTACACTCCGCTAGAAGTTATAGGATTTAACGAACATTACTTTGCGTACAGTGTTAAGTTACATTTAATACAAACCGAAAAGAAAATTGACTACGATTCATTGATTGCAAGAACACCGTGTGTATTACATGAATATGACCGTACAGTGTTTATTGTAACGCGGCACATACTGTAATAAAAAATATATGTTTTCATTTTTGTCACTTTGTTGATTTTAAAGCTAAATAAATTTTAAATTAAGAAAAAAAAATAGAATTTTTAGTCATGTTCATTTTTCCTAGTCTGATGTACAATAATAGTAAAATATTATTATTGTCGAATGACAGCGGTAAAATCGATCTTAAAATTCTTACAGACGCCTTACGTATTACTTGTACATGTGACAATTGGAAATTATGCTTTTTATACTACGTTATTCGCTTTGAGATTTCATTAATGATCATTCTTTATTGTGGCGCTATCTTGCTAATGTATTACAGAATTAAAGGCCAATGCAGAAAACGGATCGATGAAATATTAAATTTACAAATGTATGTCAGAAAATCTAAAAGCCAAAATCTGTACGTATTCCGTAAAATTTGCCTCTTTCTAACGAACCTTATCTTTAATTCTTCTTTTGCCTTAGTACTTTATCCAGTAACGTATAATATATTAGCTGGATAATTCTAATACATACACTACCCAATTAAAGATAAGATTAAACTGACAAAATATAAAGTCAAACTGACAATAATGCCACTAAGTGTTTAATCTTATTGATTTATTTATATAGTTTTAAAATTACATATTGTAACATAAAATTAGACATAGAAGAAGCAGGTGTAGTGTGAGTGAACTAACTGACAATGCTTAATTTTATAAATAAGTTTGATAAATAGCTTTCATCAAACGATGGTTTTAGGTCTTGCTTGAATTTGTGAAACTCTCATCGGAAGAAGGTTTTAGCACTAAAATTCTGTTTCGATGCTAGAACTCTTATCGAAGGATGATTTCAGGTCTGAAATCCTGTTTTGATGGTACAACTCTCATGGGAAGAAGGTTTTAACACTAAAATTTTTATTTCATAGTAAAATTCCCACTGACAGAAGTTACATAACTTATATATGTTCATCCATCCGGTATACATAACCTTAAATGTCAAGCTTGGTATTTACATATAGCCAAATTCGGGTCGGCTCTGGAACAGCTCCCGATTCCCGCGGTAAAAACTACAGCTCACTAACGGGAAAAAACCGTGTAAGCCAACCAAGAAAAATCGCCTATGATTACATGTAGATTTCTTCCGTCGACCCTCAAAAAATACGGCGAATGCAGCGAGGTTTCGTAACGAAACCGCACAGCATATTTGCCCTACAGAGCTGCGCAGAAAAGTTTGAGTGGCCTACGATGAAAGCTTTATGTTTTGTCACCCGTGGCTTTGTCGCGTGTATCCCCACGAAAATTACCGATCGTCAAACCATTTCGTGGCGAAATCGTGGAGAACTTTTGTACTGTGCATTGCACAGTATATTTCTTGTAGCGCTTCTCTCGGTGTATGGGCTCTCCTCTCTCCCCGGTTCTCGCAAATTTAGTACTCGACTATATAACGGAATGCATTTTAAACAAATTAAATTTAAATCCACCATTTTTTTACTGCTATGTCGATGACATAATTACATGCATTCCTGAAGACAAAATTACAACCGTTTTAAGCGAATTCAACAGCTTCGATGCCGAAAATAGACTTAAATTTATGTCCGAATGCGAACAAAATAAACAAATTAACTATTTGGATGTAAAAATCTTTATATCAACAGATGGAAGTCTAAAACTTGACTGGTATCACAAAGAAACCTGGTCAGGAAGATACCTCCATTATGAGTCTTTGCATCCCTTGCCACACAAAATCGGCATGATATACGGTTTAATCGACCGTGCAATCAAACTTTCATCAGAAGAATTCCATACAAAAAATATAAACACTATCATAGAAGTACTTTTAGAAAACGGATACCCATTACAATTTATCGATCATATTATTAAAAAACGATTACAATACTTAAATACAATAGTACAAAACAATTTAAATTATAGTAATAATGAAAATACAATCAAAACAATTAGCTGCCCTTATATTAAAGGACTTTCTGAACATCGTGCAAAAATTTTCAAAATTAAAAATCTAAGATTACTTTCAACCCCTTACAAAACTAACATTGCACAAATTAAACCAGGAAAAGACCAATTACCGCTAGAAAAATAAAGTGGAGTCATTTATAAAATTTGTAACACGCCGGTTACAATACTCCACCTGGAACCTCGGCGCTCGTAACGCAGACGGTAAGACACCGGCAGAACGGTCGGTAATCCGAAGCGACGTGGTTTCAGGAAGGCCCACGAGACGACACGGCGCGACGGTCGCGGAGCGCAGTAACCAGACGACGAGAAGACAGTCTGGTCTCGGACGTCACTGCCGAGACATCGAAGCCGCGAACCGGAGTACGGCCGATTTTGACAGGCAATTGAGAGCGAGTTTGAGGGTCGGTTTTTTTTGTGTTTTTGCGAGAGTGCATTTTTTTGGTGAGCGAGTACGAGTGGGTCCAGCACTGAGACGACCCCAGGGCCTGCAGAAGCCGCCCTACTTACCTCAACGAGAGAGGAATTGTAAGTGGCCTTGTGCCAAATAAGATTAATAAAAAGGATTGTTTTTGAGTCAATAAAGAGATCAATTTTTGTGCAACCACCCTCCCCTTGCATGCACCTGTCCTTTCGTCGGTAAAAAGACGGATTGCAGTGCGTGGCAATCCCCGCGAGTTTTCGAGCACCTTTCAGGAGCGGAAGGAAGCGAGACATCGTCCCCCTCTGGGACGAGATCTCTTGCTCCCGTTAGTGCGAGTCGCAAAAAGACCCCGAGTTAGCCGGACTCGGGCATTAAATTGTCCGGACGGGCGAACGACGTCGTCGGGCCGCTACCTGGCGCAACGTCCACGAAGACGTTAAAGTCTCACCGGAGACGGTAGCCGGCCCCGAGACGGCGCACGGTGTGCCATTTTTCTTAGCGGCGTAAAATTTTTTTCGAAATCGTAGAACTTTTGATCCAAATGAGCTAGAGGAATAATTCTTTCACCAAATTAAAGATAACGCTTTATAGAATAAGCGAAAAATAATTTGAACCCGAAAAATTAAGTTATTGACCGTTGAAATTAGCATGAATATTAATTTATTTTATGGCGTTTTACGACGTACTCTAGGTAAAAATATTCCTAAAAATACCATAATTTTTTCTCTTTTGATTGCCGTCTCTAGTAATTTGTGATCTGAAAATATTCTGAAAATGTTTGAATTATTATAAAATTTTACCTAATTTTTTAAACAAAACCCGTGAAGTAAATTATATGATGGTGTCATATTAATTACGCTTTTTAAACTCACATTGACACAGAACTGTAAATTAAAAACACATTTGACAGAAATAAATTTAACTGAAAATGTGCATTCATAAATATGTGAATGCGAATCATAGTTCTGATTTAAATTTATGAAAATTAAATTTATGATGAAAAATTTATCAACAAAGGCAAACAATTAAACTTTTTTAATGGAGTATTATTTGTTAGTCTTGAACATTATTTTAAGAAGCCTATTTTAATTTTGAATGCCCACATTCATTCCGTATATTATTATTTGTATAAACAATTTTGATAAACAATAACATACCTGTTTGTAGTCAAATGTGTTTTTAATTTACAGTTCTGTGTCAATGTGAGTTTAAAAAGCGTAATTAATATGACACCATCATATAATTTACTTCACGGGTTTTGTTTAAAAAATTAGGTAAAATTTTATAATAATTCAAACATTTTCAGAATATTTTCAGATCACAAATTACTAGAGACGGCAATCAAAAGAGAAAAAATTATGGTATTTTTAGGAATATTTTTACCTAGAGTACGTCGTAAAACGCCATAAAATAAATTAATATTCATGCTAATTTCAACGGTCAATAACTTAATTTTTCGGGTTCAAATTATTTTTCGCTTATTCTATAAAGCGTTATCTTTAATTTGGTGAAAGAATTATTCCTCTAGCTCATTTGGATCAAAAGTTCTACGATTTCGAAAAAAAATTTACGCCGCTAAGAAAAATGGCACACCGTGCGGCGGCGGTAAAACGCCGAAATACGTAATACCGAAATAGGGCATTACAAAGTGGCGCCCAACTTGGGGCTAAGGCGCAATAAAGCGCGTATAAAAAAGGCAACGGCCATTTTCTGACCGCGTGAACGGCGAGGCCGCCATATTGAAACGTGCTCCGAAAAGGAAACGGCCATTTTGACGGCCATATTGGAGTTTAAAATGGTTAAAGTTAAATTTAAAAGTATAACGGAAAGAATTACCGGGAACACGTGCGAATTTTGAGACGTTTTGCACGGGAGAAAATTTAGATAAGTAAATATTTGTTTGAATCAAAAATATATTGTGAAGTCACTCTTTATAATAATAATTAGGATTAAAATTAGTTAAATTAGCAATTAATATTCGAGTGTGAGAAATTATAGAATAGATTAAGACTAGTAATAAGACTAGTTAGTAAAATGTTGTAAGTTGGTTAAATAATTTTAATAATTTCCGGTCTGAAATTAAATAAGTTCGAAAAAATTTCCGAGTAAATTTCGAACACTAGACGGAAATAAAATTCCTTTTCGAGGTTTCTTGGAGTGAATAGGGATCACTGGAGTGAACTTCAATATTTGGAGTGAAGTTCGCTAAGATTAAGTCAAATTTGAAATATAGGGCTATAGTAGTAGCTTTTCGAGACTGTTTGAGTGAATGTCGAACATACGAGTGAACTTCACGATTTTTTAAGACAAATTAGCATTTTTTCGGATTTTTGGAGTGAATCCCAAGTACTGAAGTGAAGTTCACTAGAGTTAAGTTAAAAGTTAATAAGGGTTAAAATTTAGTTTTAATTAGGAACAGAAAATAGTACTACGAATGAAGTTCCAATATTGGGGTGACCTTCACTTTTAGGAAGACTAGTGACTAGTCACTTCAGATTTTTGGCGAGTGAGTTCTAATTATCAAGGTCGAGTGTCGGGCTTATTGAATACAGTCAATAATTTTTGTCTTGAGTTTCAAGAGTGAACAATACCTCCATTATATATCGAGACGAGATTAGAAGTAAAGTTCACGGCTAACAAGACATTTAAGTAGTCGAGAAATAATAGAATTCAGTCGAGAATTTTAGAGTAAATCTCGACAGTAAGAGTGACCTTCACAAGTCGGAGAAAATTCGGGTCCCTTTTTGGAGATTCGGTTCGCGATTTTTCCCTTAAGATCCTTTGATTAAATATCCTTAGATTAAGAAAACCAGTAGAGTTAAGTTAGGTTAAGAATATTACAATAAGACTTAAGATTAAGTATTTTAAGCTTGCAAGATAGTCAAGCCGGGACTATCTGCGCGATCGAGGTGCGAGGGTCCGATAAGTGAGAAAGTCCCACTGTGGAGTTATCGCGAAGATTTGAGCCGCGAACTACGGGTGAGGCGACGCTTTTGATAGCTAGTTCGTGGACCAGCCGTCGAGGTCATCCTACCGATAAGGGAATTAGGGGTACGGCTGTAGGGAATTGGATGCGTTTGAATTGTGAGTGTAGGAGAGTTACAATCAATAAGAGAGTGATTGAAGAGTGGGAAGTCAGTGCATCAAGTCAAGACGTGTGAGAGAGATTTTTAAGGACAGCCGTACTATAGTAAAGCCGCGACATCCGTAAAGATGATGGACGGAAGCGATCCAAACGGTTGGGACGTAAGACGGGAAGTTAATCAGATCGTCGAGGAAATATCCAACTTGTCGTTATCCGAGGTTCAGGAAAACCTGATTAAAGAAGGACTAAACCGATCGGGATCGGAGGAAATTGTCCGCGACCGTCTGATTCGCTTTCGCGCGAGGGAACGTTTTCCGACAGGTCCTTTCGCCTGGGACCAAGGTAAGGACGAGGTCAGTGTAATGACCGACATGAGTGAGTCCGATGATGTAAACGCACGGGTCTCGGGGGGACGAACATTCGCCGCGACTTTTCAAGAGGACGAAGAGGAGCGCATGACGAGTGGAATCCCGGTTGTTACTACGACGGCTCAGACGACAGCCTGTGTGACCACGATGGCTACAGGTTATGGGAATGTGCAACCTGTGTGGGCGACAGCACATTCAGTAATGACGTCACGCCCATTGGGACCAACCCTGTATCCCGCTCCAATCTGGGCCCCGTCTACGACGGCTTATTTCTTGCGTTCTCATCCCCTAACATAACGGCACAAGGTTCGAGAGTGTCGTGGGGAGCGCCAACGGGTCTAAATACGGCCATACGTCGACCGGTTGCGCAGACCGGCCATGAAAAGACGCAAGTTCCAGGAGAGCCCAGGAGCCGTTTCTTGACCCCAGGAGTCAAGACGGGTGCGTATCCGAAGACGCGCCCGCATCAAGAGGAAGGAGCGTGGGCACAGCCCGAAGAGGATAGCGAGTATGAGGTAATAGCACCTCGACCTAAAGGTCGGAAGGACCAGGTGCCCAGAAGGGAACTCTTCACAGACGAGACTGAGGAGGAAATAAGCGGACAACCACCGAGAATGTTCGCGTCCACTGACGACCGAAGACGACGCGGCGCGAAAGTAAGGCCGCCAGTTCAACGTCCATTAGCTCCAACGAAGACGAGACGATTAAAGCCGACGGTCGAAGTGACCAAGCCTCACCAAGGCAGCAACACCCTGAAGCAGTTGCGCTCATGGGGTGTTAAGTTCGATGGAAGTCAAGTCGAGGATTTCCTAACCCTGACCAGCGAGTGCATCGACTGTCTCGAACTAGAGGAAGCCGACGTACTTAAAGTGCTTCCAGGAGTATTCGAGGGCAAGGCGAGACAATTGATCCGAGAAGACCCCGCCGCTCTCCGATCGTGGAGAATCTTCAGCCAGCGCGCCAAGGGAAGATTCGCCGAGGAAGTAGACGACGACGACATTCTGGTAACGATTTACGAGAAGTTCCAGAACTCCGGTGAGAAGATGCTAGATTTCGTGGAGGACGTCCAGCGCCAATACAAGAAAATGTGCAGGCCACCACCGGAGGAATTACGAGTAAGACGAATCGTTCGTAACCTAAGACCGGACTGTCGAAGGTATCGAAGTGTAAAAGAGTGCACTACCTTCGCCGAGTTGAAGTCCCTGGGCAAGGACTACGACGATACCTCGCGGTGGGATAGTCGCTACCGCCAACAAGGCCCGGTCAGGAGGAAGGACCAAGGACCGAGGGCAGGCATGTACAAGGTTGCCGCTGGAGACGAACGGAAGAAGTCGTCTTCCTCGTCAGTAGAGAGCGACAACAGCTCTACGGAAGACAAGAAAGACCGGCGTAAGAAGAGGCACCGGAAGCACGCCGAGAAGGATAAAAGAATATCCGGAAAAAGGGGCAGCCCGAAAAGAGACTCGGCCTTATCGAGGAGGACGAGTCAGGAAGAGAGATCGGCCTCGTCCAGAGACACGACGAGCCCCGAGTCTTCATCGAGGAGAGGACCTCGATATTACGTCCACGAGGAGAGACGACCCGTTAGGCCGCCGCCGGCTCAGACACCCGCGACCCCTTCGACCTCAAGTCCAAGGAGGGGGGAGGCGCTGGTAAGCCGGAGAGAGCGAACGTGCTACACTTGTGGCGGGACAGGCCACTTCGCGTGCGAGTGCCTGGAACCCCGGCAATGTTACGGGTGTAGACGTCGAGGGACAATTCGCCGAGAGTGCGACCAGTGCGGTGATCTAGAGGCGCAATGGTCGGGAAACGGACACCACGGGTCAAGAACCAGGTCCTCCGAACCTGGCCCGCCCAATGCGAATTCCGACTGGAGGACGAGACGGGTGACTCCTCAGGAGGAAGTGAAGGAATTCGTGGAGACAAAGTGGGGTATCCCAAGCCCCAAATCAAGACCGAGAGGAGACGAGGAGGAAGTAGCGGCCGGTGGAGATAAGAAAGACGGAAGATTCTACTTCACCTTTGTGGTGAACGGGACGCGAGTACGAGGGCTATGCGATTCCGGAGCCACCAAGTCCTTTGTAGGACCAAAAATAGCTGCCCTGTGCAAAGACCGCGTACGGTCATATCAAGGCACCATGAAAGGCGCCACCGGACACTCGGCCGGTATCATCGGACGGCTGCCGTTGACCATAGAGATAGGAGGTCGAACGGAGAAGATCTCCGTGAGGGTCACCCAGACGCTAGATTACGACGCAATCTTGGGAATAGACTTTCTAAAGTCATTCGGCATCGTAATAGACTGCCACGAGGCAAGATGGCGAAGCCACGAAGGTCCCTGGAAGAGCTTCGAAGTGGGCCAGGAGACAGTCATTAACGCAGAGTGCGCCGGCCTTGCCGAGGTATCGACGGTTCAGGAGAACCAGCTGAAGGACCTGTTAGACCAGCTGTTTCCCCCACCCCCAGAAACATTAGGCACTACGTCTCTGGTTCAGCACACCATCGACGTCGGGGATGCCAAGCCGATAAAGCATCGCTACCGCCGAGTCTCCCCAGCCGTGTTGGGAGCCGCTTAGGCAGAAGTCGACTCGATGTTAGCAGAAGACATCATCGAGCCATCAAACAGCGCCTGGTCGAGTGCGCCGGTGATGATTCGAAAGCCCAACGGTAGCTACAGGTTCTGCGTTGACTACCGAGAAGTTAACGCCGTCACGAGGAAAGACGCCTATCCGCCGCCTAACTTAGAAGGCATATTAGACAAAATACGCCGGGCCAGATTTATTAGTAAGCTGGACCTGAGTCAGGCCTACTTTCAGGTGCAATTGGATCCGGCCAGTAAGGAAGTTACGGCGTTTGCAGTAGCCGGTCGAGGGTTATTCCAGTTCAAACGGATGTCCTACGGCCTAACGAATGCCCCCGCCACTTTTCAGAGGTTGATGGACTCGTTATTCGGTCCCGAATTCGAGCCCCATGTGTTCGTTTACCTGGATGACATTATTATCGTCATCAAGAGCTTCGAAGAGCATGTCATCTGGGTACGGCGAGTTCTCGAGACGCTCGCCCGAGCTGAACTGCAAGTCAACAGGGATAAGTGCGAGTTTTGTTGTTCGAGTGCAGTATATCTGGGTTACCGAGTAGACCGCGACGGATTGCGTCCCGATCCGGAGAAGACCCAACCCGTATTGGAGTACCCTGCATCTAAGAACCTGAAGCAGGTCAGACGTTTTCTGGGAATGGTGGGATGGTATGCCCGATTCATACCCAATCTGGCAGAGCGAAGACTGCCTCTTACCAAGCTGACGAAGAAAACGCAGACCTGGGAGTGGGGTGAAGAGCAGGAAGAGGCATTTCAAGACCTAAAGAGGGCTCTCACCGAAGCACCTGTGTTGGGACGGCCTGACTTTAAGAGACCGTTCGTCGTACAGACCGACGCGAGCGATTATGCTCTAGGCGTGGTCTTGACCCAAGAGCAGGACGACGGGGAGCACCCCATCGTCTACTTAAGCCGCACCCTCACTGCCGCCGAGCGTAATTATGCGACAACGGAGAAAGAGTGTCTCTCGGTAGTGTGGGGCTTGAAGAAACTGCGGGCCTATCTAGAGGGGTACGAGTTCCAAGTAATTACGGATCACAGCAGTCTACAATGGCTCCGTAATTTAGAAGACCCCAGCGGCCGACTGGCCCGGTGGGCCTTGGAACTGCAAGGATGGACGTTCAAGGTCACGCATCGGAAGGGTTCCTTGCACCACGTACCTGACGCCCTATCACGACGAGTGGAAGACGAGATAGGAGCCGTGAAAGTGTCAACGGAGTCAGACACTTGGTACCAGCGACGGAGAAAGTTGGTGGCCCAATTTCCAGAGCGATTCCCGGATTGGGGAGTCGAAGACGAACGACTGTACCACCATCGGAAGGATCCTCTGTTGGATCCCGTGACGGGAGGAGAAGATAGGTGCAAGCTAGTCCTACCAGTAGGGTTGCGCGAGGAGGCCATGAAAAACGCGCATCAAGAGACCCATGCTGGACACTACGGCGTGGACAAGCCGTACAATCGTCTGGCCTTAGAGTATTATTGGCCCGGACTAAGGTACGACGTCCGACAGTTCATCGCTGAGTGTCAGGAATGCCAGCTTCAGAAGACGCCTCAGGGAGCGCCCACAGAACTCATAAATGAGCGCATAGTGGAGAAGCCGTGGACAGTGGTATCCGCAGATATCATGGGACCCTTCCCACCAAGCCGTAGCCAGAACCGCTACGTGTTCACGGACCTATTTACTAGATGGGTGGAACTCAAGCCATTGAGGAAAGCCGACGGCAAGAATACAGCCAAGGCCTTCGAAGACCTCATATTATTCAGATGGGAGACGCCTGAATATTTCCTGAGCGACAATGGGCCAGAGTTCCGTAACTCCCATTTAGACCGCGTATTGGAGGAATACGGAGTGAGACGGTCAACAACGCCCTCGTATCATCCGCAAGCGAATCCGGTCGAAAGGACGAACCGGACTCTGAAGACGATGATACGAACATTCGTAGGCGCCGATCACCGGGATTGGGATCTTCATCTCCCAGAGTTCCGAAGCGCGATAAACACGGCCGTGCACGCTAGCACTAAAGTGTCCCCGGCGTTTCTAAACTTTGGCCGGCAACCAAGACCCGCGAAGAGCCTGCGAAGGCAGTTGGAGGGGGAAGCCTCTATTCTACGGATGGACCCCGAAGACTGGCAAGATCGCCTGAAGAGACTCAGCGCCCTTCGAGATCTTGTGCGTAGGACTGTAGATAAGGCGAGCGAGCGACAGCGTAGGTACTACAATCGAGGTAGGCGCGATATTCGGTTTTCGGTCGACGACCTAGTTTTGCGACGAACCCATGTTTTGTCATCGGGAGCGGATGGTTTCGCCGCGAAGCTCGCGCCGTGGTATGAAGGGCCATTCCGAATAGCGCGCGTTATCTCTCCCGTAGTTTACGAGCTCGAGTTGGACGGGAAGAGACCAGGACGGACGGTGGCTAAAGCCCACGTATCCGACCTGAAACGTTACCTCACACCTCGCAAGCGGCCCGAGACCCAATAATGAATATTTTTGTTGTTTGTTGTGCAGATGTCCGATTACCAAGGACGAAGAGGAGGGCGTCGGTGGCGACGCGCCTACGAGGGTGAGTGGGTTCCCCCGGTACACGGACCGTGTAGGGAACCCCCCACCACGCCAAGACCTGCCCCTGTCGAAGAGGGAGCATCCCGGTCGTCCTCGGAGGACCTCAGTCTCCGGGCGGTGATAACGGTGGCCAACGCCTATGTTGAGATGACGATGGCGCATCTAGCACTGACGGAGGACAGTGACAGCGAGGTGGAGTGCGCAGTCTTGGAGGAGAGCGGGGAGAGCCGCGAGGATGTAGCTGCCGAGCCAACAGACGCCAGCGGCGGGCTCCCGACCAGGTCCACCAACCACAGCGACCAGGCGGGCGATTACGCCCGGCTGCCCGATTTCCCGGAGGGCCGGCGGGCTGACATGCCGTCGTTGACCTCGGGCGTCCTGTTTGGTGGGCTGCAGGGTATCCGCAACGACCCGACGAGAGATCCCCCACGCGGCCAGTGTTTCAACTGCTGGCGCGGGTACCACGGATGCGTCGCGTGTCCGTTACCCAAGCGGCATTCGTGGTGCCACAACTGCGGCCGAGCCGGGGTCTCCGTTAACGGATGTCCCCGGTGCGGCGAGGCCTATCGCCGATGGGTGCAGCAGCCACGAGGTCGGTCCTGGAGGAGACGACCACCCCCCGAACCGGTTCCCGAGACAGGGGGACCGGAGAAGAAGCCCCGGCGAGATCCTCGACCAGCCGAAACAACGACCCGGCAAGAGGAGCCTGACCAAGGAGGTCGTGGAGGAGGAAGCCCGCGCGAAGACGGCGTGTGCACGCAGAAGGAAGGCGGAGGACCGCCCCCTCCCGATCCGAGACCCTCTACGTCCACCGATCCTGTGGAGACGGCGCGGGTGTTGGCGGAGGCGTTAGGTCGGCTGAGTCCGCAGGCGGCCCTTTTTGTGGCTGCTCGCAGTCGCCACGGAGACGCCGTCGAGTGGGCCGGTAGACTGGCGGCTCTGCCACACCCGCTTCAGGATCTGGTGGTCGAGGAGGCAACCCGAGACCCGAGCCGGAAGTAAGAGGTAAGAAGACGGTTCCGGGGGGAAAGTAACGAGCCCCGTGGTACCATGGGAGTACGGATGAGCGCGAGAGTACTGAGTACGACGGACTCACGGGTTAGTTCCGGCTAAGGAGGGGGGTGTTGTAACACGCCGGTTACAATACTCCACCTGGAACCTCGGCGCTCGTAACGCAGACGGTAAGACACCGGCAGAACGGTCGGTAATCCGAAGCCACGTGGTTTCAGGAAGGCCCACGAGACGACACGGCACGACGGTCGCGGAGCGCAGTAACCAGACGACGAGAAGACAGTCTGGTCTCGGACGTCACTGCCGAGACATCGAAGCCGCGAACCGGAGTACGGCCGATTTTGACAGGCAATTGAGAGCGAGTTTGAGGGTCGGTTTTTTTGTGTTTTTGCGAGAGTGCATTTTTTTGGTGAGCGAGTACGAGTGGGTCCAGCACTGAGACGACCCCAGGGCCTGCAGAAGCCGCCCTACTTACCTCAACGAGAGAGGAATTGTAAGTGGCCTTGTGCCAAATAAGATTAATAATAAGGATTGTTTTTGAGTCAATAAAGAGATCAATTTTTGTGCAACCACCCTCCCCTTGCATGCACCTGTCCTTTCGTCGGTAAAAAGACGGATTGCAGTGCGTGGCAATCCCCGCGAGTTTTCGAGCACCTTTCAGGCGCGGAAGGAGGCGAGACATCGTCCCCCTCTGGGACGAGATCTCTTGCTCCCGTTAGTGCGAGTGCGGGTCGCAAAAAGACCCCGAGTTAGCCGGACTCGGGCATTAAATTGTCCGGACGGGCGAACGACGTCGTCGGGCCGCTACCTGGCGCAACGTCCACGAAGACGTTAAAGTCTCACCGGAGACGGTAGCCGGCCCCGAGAAGGCGGCGGTAAAACGCCGAAATACGTAATACCGAAATAGGGCATTACAAATTCCATGTTCTCATTGCGATAAGTCATATATTGGACAAACGGGTAGGCTATTAAAACCCCGAGTAAATGAACACAAGAGAAATATATTTGCGAAAAAATCTGAACAGTTTACTGGTGTAATCCATCACAGACTAGAAACTGGACATGATTTTGACTATACCAACATAAAAATTCTCGCTAAAGAAAAACATTGGAGAAAAAGAGGACATCTGAAAAATTACTACATAAAAAAAGATACCAATACTATTAACATCAGGTTTGAAGTATCAAAACTACCGGAAGTTTATTATCCAGTTTTTAAATAAACCCATATTAAATTTTACTCGTATAGCAACCGTTACTTTTGTTCCTAGTACTTAATCACTAACACACATGAATCTTATGTCCCTCCGTGAGTATAAATACGACCCAATTTTGATGGTCATTTTATAATTTTCTTAAGAGGACTCAAATCAGAGTCGAAACGTCAAAGATAATTTTTGTTCAAAATATTTCAACTTATATATATATATTTTTTCTTATCTTTCCTCCCTTGCATTTTTTTTTATTCGATTAAACTCATTTGCCCTCCACATTTTACTGACCTGAAAATACCAAAACTCTAATTATATATTTATTGATGACGGTCGAAATACAAACATCTCTAAAATGTATTGATCTCATTATGCCAATTATTATTGAAAACTGAGATTTTAGGGAGATAAAACTATACCAAAATGTGAGTACTGCGTACTACACAAATATATTGAAAAAAAAGGATGTGTCCCGCAATTCCCACTGTCCCACTATTCCCCATACTCCCCTACTCAATGATAGGGGAATTTTTGAATTAATTGTTAGTAACCATTAATTGTTTATAACAAAATTGTAGTAAACGAGTAATAAAAACTAGTACTTTTTGTAGAAAAAATTAATTTTTCACCTATCTCTTAGTTTTCCTTCACTCATTACATCCTACATTACGTTTTTCATGTTTTACAGAACTTTTTACAACAATTAGTAACAACAGATTGATTCTTTCTTTGTCGTTTAATAAATAACATTATTTCAGAAAAAATGTCCATTCTATTTTTTGAAGATATTCCTGTGGAATTCGTGCGGTCATTCAATAGTGATGTTTGTTACATTATACTGCAACTATAAAAAATGTATCGTACAATTCAGTTTATCTGTCCTTCCTCGACCATCCGGTCAAACAGTTGGTTTTAATCCCCTCTCCCACACTCCTTGTTTGTTTACACCTTTTTATCCTTTGTTTTTATTGCACGTTTTTTATTTTCAAAAAGCCTGTTTGAACATATTTAATTTTGCAAAAAATTGTGAGAATTATAAGAGTAGAATATTTCGGAAACTTAGAAAAATTGTTCGTGTTTGAGAAACTGAAATAGTAGCAACGTTAAATTTCAGATCATTTAGATAAAAATGGTTAAATTTTATTTTCTCGTTATTTATAATTCTCTTAAACAATATAAATGTTGAATGTCATAAGATAATATGTAATGTATTTTTGCCATTCGTGCAAAAATGCGTCAATCAGATTTCTTTCTTCTGAAATTGTTGTGAATGTCACATTTATTCTTAACAAATATCATTAAATAATATACGCAAAGTACACTCTAAAAAAAGTTGTTACTTAATGTAAGCCCGAATATGGCTTAATTTTAGATATAAGAAATACAAAACCGATTACAAAAGGATATACTTATGCCACTAATATTGACTAAATTTAAGACGGTTGAAAATGTAACAATTTTAAGACTTTTTTCGTTCTGTGTAATATACAACTTAGGAGTAGCTGTTCTGTAAGGAAGGAAACAAGGCACTAATACATTGAACAGAAAAATATGAATACAATTATAATAAAGTATTCTGCATATATTTAAAATGCATTCAAAAGTTATAACCTGCATATATTTTCGCGCCTGCGTATTTCAGAAAACCACGCTATATAAACACAAGGGTTTTTAAACAACCTAACCTATCTTTTTTTAAGTATACTAGTAAAGTTTGTCATCTTGAATAATATTAAACCTAAAGAGCAGCAGTACGAGATTTCATCGAATAGTCTATTTGATATTATATGAAGGTAACGTAATGAGGTTTTTAAAAAAGAAAATGTTATATAAAATTACATTTCAAAAGTAGTATACCTAATTGACAATTTTGACGTGCACAATACGGCTTGTACTTTTTACAAACTTAAAATTAATGTTTATGCCCACTTGAGGAGAATTGAAGAATCACATTTCTATTGTTAATGTAAATATTCACGCGAAAAAAGTAAAAAGTGAGGTTAATTTAATAATGTAAATATTTATGACGACACATATTCTGCATTTCTTTGCGTCGAAAAAGTAATTATTTTGAATATGCCAGTAGGTATCATTTCTGGTTTATTTTTTGCTTTAAAAAACTATTGTACCCTCAGAATATTCGTAATACATCGTATATTTCTGGAAACTGTGGTAAAATGCG
Organism: Trichopria drosophilae; assembly: GCA_030407085.1. Lineage (NCBI taxonomy): Eukaryota > Metazoa > Arthropoda > Insecta > Hymenoptera > Diapriidae > Trichopria > Trichopria drosophilae. Next base: position 58,000,923 of record CM059584.1, on the reverse strand, counting down.
ATATGTAGTTAACAAATTTTGACACATTAACCTTACTTTTCGCAAAGTACAAAAACGTATCAATCTCGGAATGTTATTTTTTATTTCTTTAAAAACATAAATTATGGACCCACAATTGAAATACTCTTCAATTTTTTCTTAACCTATAGATTTGAGACTCACAGGGTTTTATTTAAATTTTCTTCATCAATATTTCAAAAGCAGGCTTTATAAGGAAATTTTTCAGCGATGTACTTCTTTCGTATTAATTTTTCTGTTTAAAAAATTACATTTAAAGGTCATATACTCCTTCGAACATTTTGCACCATGGAAGAAAGACGTCTACGAGTCTATGAAGTACTTGAATTGAGAACTTTTTATGTTTCGTGATACTTTTTTCATAACAAAATGTGTCAATTAGAGAAAAAACCTTTTTCTTATTGTGGTTATTGTATGTCAGAGATCTGTGGAACAATTGCAAGCTTGGGTGCGGGTCGAAAAACTGACAAATTTAAAAGCCGACAGGTCAACATACCGACCGTCAAAAAACCGACAGCCGAAAAGCCGACACATAAAAAAATAGAGACTTCGACAAGCGGTCAGTCACTTCTTGAAGTGTCGTTTTTTTGACTGTCGGCTTTTCGACTGTCGGTTTTTTGACTGTTGGTTTCTTGACCTGTCGGCTTTTTGATTTTTCGATTTTACGACCCCACGCGCACTCGCAAGCTTCAAAATTTGTATACCATTGAATATGACGCGAAAATTCCATTGTATATTCGACATTTTCGTTCAAATACTTACCAAACTGTAGTGAAGAATAATTATTTTCAAACAAGTTTTTTCTCTTGTTGTTTTTTAAAATCCCAAAATATTGTACCTCAAAATTATGCAAAATATGCTAAAAAATGATTTTTTATGTATTCCCTGCAAAAGTGCGTAAGACAGGGCCATATACATTCTTCACAAAGAAAACATTCATAATAACAAGTACATGTATGTAATGGACTCTGAATAGTGTAGGGGAGTGTGGGGCGAGAAGGCAAAGGCGGATTATATGGAAGGCCCATGGAAAAGCATGATAGGACCTTCCATTCTTTCCACAACTCATGGATCTTTTATATTATTAAAAACCCCAAAATAATTATGAAAACACCAGAAAAAATCCTTATTTTAATGCGATTTTGAAATTTTAGGTAAAAGAATTAACATTTTTCGCAAATAAAGGATGAGCCATGTAAAAATTTCTTCCTTATTTCCTTGTAAAATTGAAATCAGTAATTATTTTTCAAAAAATCTGGATTTATTAGAAAGATTGAACGTTGAAATTTATGAATGATAAACAAATGTTTCCGTTTACCCCATCCTCCCCTATATGATAATAAGTAAAGATGTTTGCTATTCAAATTAGAGAATTTTAAAGTTTTAAAGATAATTCATGAAAGTTCATTAGAAACAAATTGAGATAAATAATAAATATATGAGATTCGTATGAAACTCTTCTTGGATCATCTGAGCCATTAAAGAAATATTAAAACGTCATATGATTTATCATAGGATGTTACAGAAATTTTCATCAGGGTGTAGACTTTATATTCCAGACGTCAAAGTTGTTATTAGGTATCAAAATCCATTAGTATTGTTTGATAAATATTACCTATTATTACTTTAGTATGGGTAAGAAAAAAACGACAGAAGGTAAAGGTGGACGTCAGAGAAAGATTCCACGAATACGTGAAAATTGTGGTAGGAAACGTGTCGCCAATAACACCGCTTGCAGAAGCACAAAGTACAGGCGTGCACTAGAATTAATAAACGTAGCTGAAAATGATGGCAGCATCCTAGAATTAGCTTTGCGAATTCATAGACATAGGGAAACCCGCTCAGAAAATCCGGAAGAAAATGCATGTAGTCCGGAGAATGAAGAGTGGAATACTCGACATGACAATGAAAGTGCTCTGGCATTTTATCTGGAGAACAACTATACCAGAAATACTTACAAAGCCCTAGTGACCGACTGCATTTCCAGAGGCAGCAAAATTTATCCGGCCTATGAAAAAATTCAGATTGTTATGAAAGAATGCAGAGTACATGATGCAGAATGCAAAGCATCCGAAACAGAAGTTGTTATTTCCCAACAAGTTCTGTTGAATAAAACAGCCGAAAGGTTATCTGACTCTGTTGCCTCTGATTGGGATACGAAACATTTACTGAAAATGCGTTTGCATGTTACATTAGGATTCGACAGTTCTGCTGGACATCTGAATCCTCATCAGAAATACCACAGTTCAGAAAATGTAAACTTGAAGACGCACAATTCCCTTTTTGTAACGAGTTTCCTAATAATATCTTTAAGCACCGATTCTACAACGCATCAGTGGACAAATCCAACGCCACAAAGCATTAGATACTGCCGTCCGTTACGAATATCGTTTGAAAAAGAAGATGACTCTGCGATTAAAAAAGAAAACAGTCGATTACTTGAAGAGATCAATAATTTGAAAGCTCATTGTTTTTGCATGAGTAACGGCAAAAATGCGAGAGTAGAGTATATTGTTTCGAGAACATTATTCGACGGAAAGTGTGTAAATACACTCGCGAACAATAAGGCCACCGCAAGGTGCCCAATGTGCTTAGCAAGTTCTCACGATTTTGGCAATCCTAAGCTAAGTTTTCAGCCAAATGATGAATCATTAACTCTTGGAATCGGTCTCTTGCACTGTGAGATAAAAAGTTTTGAGCACTTACTGCATCTTTCCTACAGGGATATTGAAGGTTTAAGAACCTGGGATATAAGGAAGGACTTGAAAGGTACTGAAAATTCTGCACTTTTTAATCGTAGTCCTATATTGGTCATTTTCACATAATTTAAGTCTTCCGCGTGAACATAATTAACTTGACATTTGTTACTCTAGGATTTTTGAGGTTGCTGATTACGAATCTAATATTCATATTTCTTTATATAAATTGTCCGCCATATTGTATCCGCCATTTTGAAATTTCAAGATCTGATATCACAATCGTAATTAGCGACCCAAAAAATATATGAATATTGTATTTGAGCAGAAAAAATAAATGCCAAAGAGTGAAAAATGTGTATTTTTTTTAATAAAAATTGTTTATAATATACGACTTCTCCTACCTAAAATGTAAACCATACACGGAAAAAAATGATTAGCTGTAGTAGGTAGTAACAACCAATGATGGTTCGTTACTGCAACTATGACGAAATAGTAACATTTACCATCGTAGATACCAGTTGCAACGAATATATTGGTTAGACCAACTAATAAAAGATAGTAAACTTGACTATCTGTTTATTGGTGCATACAAACTACCCAAATAGTGACTGTTACTCTTTAGCTAGTAACCTGAAGTATTGCAGTTTTTAACCAATGACTAAAACAAATGAATAATTCAGTTCGCTGCCATCGGTTAAAATTTTTTTACACAAATTGAATAAATGATCACATTTGAATCAAAATTTGATTCTACACTAAGACAAACAATGCAACTTTGTATGCATCAAATTGTTATTTCAGGTTATAATTTTTAAAATTATCATTCAAATTAATTTTTATATGTAAAATGTTGTTTCGAAGGTAAAAATGTCATACGAACAAGATTTCATATCAAAATTTTGTTTCAAAGGTGAAATTATCATACGAACAGTTTTATATGTGAAATGTTGTTTCGAAGTTAAAAATGTCATACGAACATGATTCTATCTCAAAATTTTGATTCGAAGGTGAAATTATCATACGAATAATGTTTTATATGTAAAATGTTGTTTCGAAGGTAAAAATGTCTTTCGAACAAGATTTTTTCTCAAAATTTTGTTTCGAAGGTGAAATTGTTAACAAAAAAAGATATTTTATGTTCCGAAGCTCAAACAGTAAGCGGTAGAAAATTTTAGGTCTGAAATGTTGTATCGAAGGTAAAATTGTCATCGAAAGAATGTTTCAGGCCTATATAACTTTTTCTGTCGAAGGTGAAACTGAATTCTATTTAAAGTAAGGGGGAATGTCACCTTAGTGTCAAGTAAAATTTGACTTTAAGAAGGGTGGCTCAACATATAACCTAACATTTTGGTTGATAGAGGACAGGTGTCATGTCGCTTACTAATATTTGATTAGTTACTGCAACTACTTCAAAATTGGTTGTCCTTACTATTTAGTTAGTAATACTAACCATCTGCAAATCTTACTATCTCGTGATAGTAACCCTAACTAATATAAGATGTCCCGTATTCAACTATCTGGATAGTAGTACCAACCATGTTTCTGGTAAGCAGAGCTAACCACTTTTTTCCGTGTAAGCTGTTAAAAATCTGTAATAAACATCGAAGACATAGAATTTAAAACTAAGGGAAAATGACCCATATCTTTACATACAATAACATATTAGAGAAGTACACTCTGCGTTTTCTCGCAATGGAAATCAATTCTATAAATAAATTTGAAATTCGTTCACTCTATATCACAAAGTCGCTGTACTTTCTTTACTTTCCTGTAAAAATTATATCTGTTTAAAAAGTTTCCAATATTTGATTAGAAAAAAATTGTCATATTTTTTATATATCGACGTGCATTGGTATGGCAAATAGGGGCAAAGTGGAAAACAACGACATTTCGATAACAATAGTTTATCGAAATGTCGATACTACTATTCAGATTTACGAATTGCTTTTCGTTGCTGTTGTATGATTGTATTGTGCAGCATACTTCCCAAATTATGTGAAATTATGTGTAACACCATAATTAATATTTCAGCGATATATAATGAACGAAAAGAGTCAATAAAGGAAAGGCTTTATAGTGCATTTGGTATAAGAGTTGACCAGGTTCTACAAGGCCATGGAACCACGAACACGGGCAACTTGGCTCGCGAATGTTTCATGGCTCCCTTGAAATTTGCAGATACATTGGGAATAAATCCAACACTCGTCGATAATATTGCATTAATTTTGTCACTCCACAAATGCAAAAAAAATTAGATATAGATTTGGTGGACGAATTATCAAAACGTACATATAAGATGCATTACGAACATTATCCATGGGCCCGAATGAACCCCACACTCCATAAATTGCTTTGGCATGGCTGTCAAATTGCAAGGATCTTGCCGTTACCCCTTGCATACTATGCCGAGGATGCACTAGAGTCTTCGCATAAACACTACAGGAAAAACATGATAAACCACGCTCACCAAACTAGTAGACGAGATCGAATTTTAGATGTATTTAATCGAGCCATTTATTTGTCCGATCCGAAAATTTCAAAAATTCACGTTGCAAGAAGAATGAATAAGTTCAAATCAACATGTACTGAAATAACAACGAGAATGCAACATTTTATTAAAAAAGAGTAAGTTCAATCGCAATACTTTACAAGTAAAGTATCTTGCCAGAATCTCTTACTTGTATAGCTAAAAGTAATAAGAATCGATCAACAAATGATGCATTACTTTTGCTCTCTTTTTGGGTCGTCAATGCATCCTGCAGAGTTCTGTTCTGTCGGTTAGTCAAATAAGTTTAAACTATTTTTTTTTATTATTATGCTGGACCTTAACGGAAACCAGGAAAGAAATTTGTTAGGAAGACTATTTCTAGTTGGTTGAGGTAACTACTTCATTGGTAGGATTTATCAAAAATCGAAATATTAACAATATTATGATGTACGAGAGTACAAGCCATCCACGTACATTTTTGGTTTATTAGGCCAAACAATTCACTGGTTAATCCAATAACTGACTTTGTTACACACATTACTTTTTGTTTTATTTCTTCCAACTCCACACGGTAGCCATAACTAAGTACTACTTATTATATTGTTTCTACCAACAAAATAAATTGTTGTCCCAACCAACAAATATCCAACTAATGCGCTTTTTCCGTGCACAAAGACATCGTTTTAAATTTCTTACATTACTTCATTTTTCGATCGAAGTATATGCGAATAATAAAAAAATTTAATGTAAACGCTATAACGTAATTTCATATTTAGAAATGTGACAACTTTAGTTTTCAATGAATAAGTATAGATGTCAGAAAGGTAACTAAGATTATTAATTAATATTTCAGTTTCACCCTCCAAAACAACGAAGATAATGAAGATTACGGAAGTGACGAAGAAAACTACATGTTGTAAACTTCTTCGTGCAGTATAGTATGTTCCAGGTTTCGTCCGAAAAAAAAATGTTTTTCTATGTGCGAGAAAGGCGAGGAAAAGAAGGAACTGAATTTGACATTTTAATATTGCATTGTAATGTAACACATTACTGCCTAGTACCCATTTTTTTGCTACCTTGATGTAAAAAGTTCATTAGATTTCATAATTCTGATATCATATTTGTAATTAGCGACATCGAAACACTTGTAATACTGCATTTGAACTATTCAGATCACCTTCTTCATTCATTTTTCTATGTTCATTCGGCCATTTTGGTTCCGCCATTTTGAAGTACGAAATGTACGTTAATTCTTCTGCATTATTTACCATTCAAACCAATTCAAATAGGATTAAAACTCTTATTGGAGGTCTCGATAATAAAGTACAACTGAAAAATAATTTGTTGCTCGACCATATTTAGTAAAAAATGGCGTCCTACTCGATATTTACGTTAATTTTCAGATTTATGTTAATTATTTGATCGCGAGATTTGAGCCCGTGACAATTAATTGTGAAATAGTATAATTTTGTAATTTTCGGAAAGATACATCAGTATTAAATTAATCAAAAATTAAAAACAGTAATTTTCATGGACAAGTGCTATTAATTTAAGACATATAACCATACATCAATACAACGATGCATCAACAAACTTGTACATATATTTACCACGTACTTCTGTTTGTTCACTCATATCTGTCGTTTACAATTTTACTAAAACACCATTTTTTCGGAATATCCAATTTAATATTTTGAATTTTTAAATCGTCTGGCTGCGACTTGTTACGACTTAAAGGTCGGTATACGTGTACATACATGGATTGGTTCGGTTCGATACACTTATATAAGTATTTTTTCATATGTCTTTTGGAACACGCTACTTCCGGTACTTGAGCCGCTCAGCTAAGCTTCGGCTTGAGCCGCGACTATTACTTCGGACCTTATTTGCATACATGTAACATATGTACTGCGCTTGGGATCAGTGACTAAAATCATCAATTAGATATAGTAAAATACTCTTGTCGCGCAATAACATTAATAAATTAATTTGCAAATGCAACCTAGCTCGAAATTAGTAGCAACATAGTATCGGCGTGAAACTACCACAATACTGACTGCCTGAGTTGCATTATTGACCGTCAGTACTGGGCTGGCACTGGCCAACACCGGCATTTAAAGCTGTTTAGTACTGACTGACGGAGTATAGCAATCGTGAACATGTACTGACCGTCAGTAGTGATTGAGTACTGACCCAGTACTGACTAGTGGTACCAAAATTAAAAATCATTGCTGGCTACTAGTACTGGATCAGTACTGATCCGCTCCGGCGATAAATATTCATTTGATACCAAATACGGTACTGACCATTAGTGCTGGGCAAGTACTGATCAACTCCGGCGGCCAGTAATAATTTTATACCACACACAGTACTGTCTTTTAGTACTGGGACAGTACTGTGCCTGTATTATCGCCAGTACTGGACTAGTGCTTTACCGGGTTTTTACTCTGTCTATTTCTACCTGGGAATATGTTTTTCCGTAACACTGATGGTAAATAACATTGATTTAATATTTGGTATACAAATTTACCTATCCTGTACAAGATTTTAAACTGTCATGATAACATTATGAATTGTTTTTTGAAATAATGCTACTTTTCTCTAAATTGATTGAAAAATTTTAAAAAAAGTACGGTTAACATAAAAACATATTTTCTAAATAATTACGCATGGGTTTTAAAAAATTCATTTTGTTTTCTTCCGAAAAAAAATTTTGTACAATTTTTATTCTAGCACCACTGAATTCTCCGTTAAAAATTACTAAAGAAATAAATTTTTCAAATTTTTTAAAGATGTATATCATAGAGCTGATTTTGAGCGAGGTACCTCCCCTTAATGATATGTAATCAAAACATTTAAATACTTTTACAACTTGTAACGTTTGATTCATTAGAAAGTAATAACACGACAGTTTTTCTACAATTATATTCTTCATTGGTTCAATATGCACTGAAAAAAAAGTTTTGCTCCTACAGCAATCCCACGTATTTTTTTCACAAATGTGTAATAACCGTTAGAGTCATTTATACTATTTTATTTCTAATGTCTCACCTTTTAAATAAGCAATATTACTGGCAAATTCAGTCCTATAATCAAAATTCAGGCAGCCTGTACCAATTTCATTTCCTATATGTATAGCGGTATAGTACTGACGGCAATACAGATTGCCGTACGCGCCAAACTTTTTTTTCAGTTTGTAAAAGAAGAGCACACTAGTAATTATTAAGATTATTATTTAATAAACAATGGTAGGCATAAAATTAAAAGTAACAAATTTTATTCAAGAATGCCTTTTATATATATATATAGCTAATTATTATATGGCATTTTTAAAGCTGATACAAGTAACGACAACGACGAATCGGAGAACCAAGATTGGGACTACGATTCGGCGGATGACGTTATAGAAGATGTTGATGAATATTTTGAAGAGGACAGCGATGAGAATGATGATGCTGAAGAAATTTTATAATTTATTGTTTAGTTTATAGTTTACTTTCTTTGTTTCGTTTAGTTCTTGATTTTTTATTTTTAGTTTTGACCTTTCAATAAAATTTACATATTAAAATAAATAAATCTTTATTTCTTTTCTGACTCTTTCGTAAGTGAAATGTTCTTTGATTGTTCTTGTATTGTATGTCAGATTTAATTGGTGTTAAATAAATTAGACAGTTGACGTTTCGGTCATTTGTTTTGACCCTCTTCAGAATATATTTCTATATATAATAAAATTACAAAATAATGTATATTATAGTGACTAAATTAGAGGATAAGATTTGAATGCCTAGGATTAAGCTCTTTCTCTCGCAAAGGTTTATCGTTAATTTAATCTTTGTGATATTTTCTTTTTTAAAATGGAACGTTTGTGCGAATCATGCAAACTCAGCATTTCCGTTGTTCAACTGACTGTATGCTCTCTTTGCACCAAAACTTACCATCATGAATGCATACCATCCTCTAGTACTTTTGGTCAAGGAAATCGGCTGGTATGTTGTGCAGTTGCCAAATCTTCAGCTGATAAGAAACGCAAGGCAACAGTACCGCTTTTTAAGAATCCCCATTACACACGCAGCTCGGCGACCGAGTCATGCTAATTGGTGGATTCTCAGAACCAAATTCAAGCTGGACCAATTAATAATGAAGGTATAATGGATTACTTAAAGAAACTTGATGAGAAAATGGATCGTGTTCAGCTTCTCTCAGATAAAGTAGATCAACTTGCAATTTCCATCAATGATAATAAATCTAGTATCAACACTCTTCGAAATGATTTTGACACCAACAAAGCTCAATATCAACACCGCAACTGTGTCCTTGTAATTTCTGGGTTCCCTGAAAAACATTCTGAGAATCTTGTCGAGATTATGATGGGTTTAGCCAAGGAGCTCAAAGTAATTCTGGAAGCCAAGCAAATCCTGGACATCTGTCGAGTAACCGCTGGGGTAAATTCTGATAAAGCCAAGCGAAGTAGTTCATCGGCGAGTTCTTCAAATGCAACTTCATCTTCTAACACATCCGCAAAACCTAAGACCATCATTGTAAAACTAGCATCATCTAGGCTCAGAAGCGAAATTATAAGAAGCATGCGGAAGGTTAAATCTATATATTCCGGTATGATTGACTCGTCTCTTGAAAATGTACGGTTCTACGTTAATGAAGACTTACCACTATCTACCCGTACACTTTTCAACAAGGTGAAAGCTTTGGTCAAGGGTGATACTGAAAAATACTGCTACATCCGTATGGGAGTAGTTTATTAAAGTCCATTGAAAAATGAGCCATCTGTACAGATTTCATCACAAAAGGATCTTGATCAAATCCAAGCATGACGTCACTTCGAGTACCTGGTCCCTGACCAAGTTTCTCATCATCTTACTTCTCTATCTCCAATACTGAATACTATTCTGAAGTGCAAACAACAAGAAACCTCAGATACAATACCGCCTCTTAGTTCATCGCTGACCAGTACATCATCAGGAACACTTGTTGCTGATCCAATTGATCTCAATGTCATAACCCACTGTTCAAGAAGCTGCTTAAAAGTCGGTCATCTTAATGTAAGGTCATTGCCCGCGCACTACCCTCAAATTGTAGATGTATTAACTTCTGACAATTTCGACATATTTTGTATTACCGAATCGTGGCTTTCTGTAAACAACCGGGACGAGGACTATAAGATTACCGGTTATAAATTAGTAAGATTTGATCGTTTACATTCAAGGGGTGGAGGAGTAGCAATTTATCTTAGATCTAATCTCTCATTTTATAACATCGAATTCAGGCCTGATGAATTTGGTCTTGAACAACTATGGATTATTGTTCACTTCCACAGTTCTAAATATGCAATTGGCACGCTTTACAGACCAGGCAGAGTTTCCCTAAATTGTCTGGGTAGTATTGTAACGATCTTAACATCCTTGCTTCCGACAGTTGACCACATTCTTATCCTTGGAGCTCTAAATGTTGATCTACAGAATACCAATTCCCCTGCTACTAAAAAGCTCCTTGAATGGATCCAGTTTAATAATCTTCGCCAAATAGTTAATTCTGCAACAAGAGTTACTGCCACAACGTCAACTTTACTCGATGTTATTTTAATCTTGTCCGCTATCGAAGTTATTGACGTCTTTGTTACTGAGGAGCTCGAGATTTCCGATCACTCTCTGGTTGGTTGTTTTATTTCTTGTCTCAGGGTAGCAAATAAACAAAAGTTCATTAAAACCCGTGATTTTATCAATTTTGACGATAATCTTTTCAACTCATTAGTTAGTTGCTCCCCATGGGGTGACATACACCACTACCATAAAGTAAATAATAAATTAGCATGTTTCAACAATCAAGTGTTAAATATTTTTGATTTAGTTGCTCCAGAAAAATTCATTCGTGTATCTAAACCTCGTGCTCCTTGAAGAAGGTCTAGAACTAACTCTGATTTTCTTTATTATAAAACGCTTCGTAATTGTACCACCTCGATGATAAGAAGAGAGCGCAAAAGTTATTTGCGCTATTCATCTTCTTCTTCAAGCAGAGCATTTTGGAAATCTGTTAATTACTTAGGGATCAATGGTCCGAACTCGTCTGATATTCCATCTAACCTCGCAGATCCTAATCAACTAAATCAGCATTTCACTAATATCCCTATAATCCTACCTAATCCAGAGACTCTATTGTTCTTCCGCTCTTGTCGCTCTTCTAAAATTCCAGAAAAAGTATCTTTCTCATTTAGAGAATTGTCCTCAATTGACTTAAAAAACCTTGTTACGAAAATCAACCTCCATTCTGCCGGGTCTGATAGAATCTCGGGCGAGATGTTCACAAGAATTTACCAGAATTGTCTCCCTGAAATATTGCTAATTATCAATTCTGTAATTAGTTCTTGTGAATTTCCAGATGTTTGGAAGCATGCGATTGTACGCCTCATACCTAAAACTTCCAAACCTAGCTTGTTATCCGATTTACGTCCGATCAGTCGACTGCCAATTTTTTCGAAATTAGTTGAAACCGTTTTGTACAATCAAATCTTAGAATATTGCAACAAACATGATATCTTCCCTGCATATCAATCGTGCTTCAGAAAATCTTTTAGTTGTGAGACTGCCCTTCTTGATGTCTCTGAGGATGTTCTTTCGGGCATTGATAATCAATTACTAACTCTTATTGGACTGCTTGATTTTTCCCGTGCTTTTGACACTATCAATCACGATCTCACTATCGCCAAATTATCATATTACGGATTCTCTCTAAGAGCCTGAAAATTAATGAAATCATATTTCAATCAACGCTCTCAATCAGTCGTAGTATCGAAAGATAGTGAGATCTCTGAACCACGAGCTTTAACGTCCGGTTATCCCCAAGGAGCAAAACTAAGCTCTCTACTTTTTATAATTTATACAGCTGACATTTACGATTTCTGCTCGAACGTGCATCTCAAGACATATGCTGACGACACCCAAATTATGTTATCCTTCTCTCCTCATGCTGCTCCTGAAGCGTTTTCATCTTTTAATTCGGATCTTAATGATATTGCGAACTGGGCAGAAGATAATGCGCTTCTTCTTAATCCGTTAAAATCGAAAGTTCTTCTTGTGGGAAGTGCAAAATTGCGAAAGAACACTGATACTAACCTATTTCCGATTATTGTAAATGGGAACGTCATTCCGGTAGTCTCTGAAGCTAGAGACCTTGGATTAACTATTGACAGCGATTGGTCGTTTTCAAGGCATATCTCTAAAAAGACGGCAATATCGTTTTCAACTTTACGTCGCTTGTTTCCGTGGAGACGTGTTCTTTCACGAATAACAAAATTAAGACTCTGCGAGTCTGTCGTTCTTCCGCACTTGTTGTACTGTATCAGTGTATATGGTCCATGTCTCCGTGGGGATAATTGGAATAAAGTCCAATATGTACAAAATGCTTGTCTGCGCTTTATATACGGGGTTCGAAAATACGATCACATATCACTTGCCTTGAAAAGGTCCGGTTGGCTTACAATGAAAAATCGAATGAATCTTGCGATTATTAGTATGATCTACCGTGTACTGGCTACTCAGACTCCGGAATACATCCATAAGCGGATTAGGATGTTAGGACAAACTCGCTCCAGTTCGCGAAACGCTATTTCACACACCTTGAAATACCCAAAATTTCTCTCTACGAAGGCAACCGCAGCCTTTTCATTCATTGCAGCACGGATATTTAATCCACTTCCCTTACATTTAAGATCATTTTTATTTAAATCCAAGTCATTTATAACACGTGTTAAAAATTACCTCCTAGATAACCAAAATTAATTAATGCCTGTCTTATTCATTATTGTAACTGTTGCCCGTACCTAGCTATTTTAGTTAATATTAATTTTTTTATAAGCGCAATAAATTATTTGTTTGTCCGCGGGTCAGACTGTAAAACAGCATATTAGATGCTGTGTCTCGCCCATTCTATGTTAACAAAAAATTACAGCAATGTAATTTTCTTTTTTATACAATAAAGACGTATATTTTTTTTTTTGACGGAGGGGGAAATGCATTAGGCACCATAGGGGGTTGAAGATGTTGTGTAACCCCCCGTGTGTCGGACTCCCTCACCTTTGATGTTAACGGCAAGGTTTACCGACTAAAACCCTAACCTCCCTTGGCCCTCCGGAATCCACGTGTGCAGTCTGCAGCAGAAAAGTGGCTCTGATATCCATCTCCTCCGCTGCAGACTGCACCGGGCCATTTCTTTTGCAACTGTAACCACTCCCTCTACCATTGGGTTAGTGGTTACAGGATCTCGTGTGACCTCAGTAGACGGAGAGATCCCAGCAGCACTGCTTTCTGCATTCGGCCTGATGGAATTTGCATGTCTTGACAGGCCGGAATGCTTTTGATGTTTTGGAGGAAAGTTGGTCTCATTCCTCCCAGCACTCCAATTATCAGCACGACGAGCTTGATTTTGAACCCTCGATACAGCTTGCGAATCTCGAACAGGAGTTCCTGATATTTCATCCGTTTTTCGTCCTCTTTGCTGACTATATTTGTTTCTGCTGGTGCAGAAAACTCGATGAAGAAGATGGAATTGTCATCGAAGTCAACAAGGACGATGTCAGGCTTATTGACTGATATTTGCCTGCTCGTCGGGAATGAGTAATTCCAGTATATTCGGCACGACTCATTCCCGACAATGGATTCAATATCAGTGGGGACGTACGGCAAAACTGGGGTTGCATCAATACCATAAGTGTTGCGAAGATGGTAATACAGCACTCGAAGAGCCGCATTGTGACGTTCGATGTATGCTGAAACTGCATATATTGGGCATGCTGCCAAAAGATGCATTAGTGTCTCAGCATGACATCTACATAATCTACAAAGCGTACTCTGTACCGCCTGGTGTAAGATGTTCTGGCGATACGCTAAGGTATTGATGACCCCATCCTGGCATGCGAAGATAAAACCCTCGGTCTCGGATTTCAAGCCGGCTGATCTTAAGAAGGAGAAGGTCATCTCTGCCGACAAGCCAAGTTGTTGAACATTTCGAAAGAATTGTCCATGCAACGGCTTGTCGATATGCCTTCCCTCCAACATACGGAGTTGTTCCTTCCGTATGTTAGCCCTGAGACGCACTGGGCACAGATTGATGACTGATTCATCCTCCTGTGCACCACTACGTCCCACGTTGAAAACCAGACCGAGGTTTCGCGCCGCTCGTTCCGCCGCGTTGTACGAAAACGCCCCCTTCCCCTGAACTTCATGCTGATGTACTAGCATCATCAGGGGATCCTCCGTTCGATTAATCACGTCGCAAGCTGTTTCGAGGACCAATCGGTCATGCATACACTCCAGGCTTAAAAGGCCACGACCTCCCATATTTCGGGGCAAATACAGTCGTTCCACGGAAGATCTTGGATGCAAACTGCGTTGCATACAAATCATCTTCCGTGTGCTTCCGTCAAGATACCTTAGCTCGTCAACGTTCCACTTCAGTGCTCTAAAAGAATAGAGCACTGGTGATACGGCCAACATATTCGTGGCTGCCACCTTATTTCTCCCGGTCAATTCTGATGACCAGATCTGACGGAGAATGCGCCGGTATTTCTTAATGATGGTGCTTTTAGCAGCCTGCACATCCTGGACATGCCTTTGAGGTACGCTCAGGTATGTGTAGGCTTCTTCGGCGCTAAGGTGGCGGATGACATTTCCGTTGACGAGCTCCATATCGTTGTTATGGGAGCCTGACCTTCCTCTGTGCAAATGAACGACTGCACACTTGTCCAATCCGAATTCCATGCCGATATCTCTCGAGTATGTGAGGGCGATGTTCAGAGATCGATGTAATTGATCTTCGCCTGATGCGTATAATCCTACGAGCACCTTCATCGTAGAACTCGTTCGACGCTCGAACTGCCGAAACGAGTTGGCCCCTGGCCGTTTTCAGATCGAAATTTTAAAAAGTCGAAATTTTGATTTGGAAAAATATCGAGGTATTCAGAATGACGAGACGCATGTTTTTTTCAAAAGAAATTTTTTGATTCGACGAATAGCTTTCACAATAAAAAATAAAAACCACTAAAATCGTTAATCATAAATTTAATTATATTTTAAGATATAAATCGCCATATTTCTTTCAATTATGCCTGAAACAGCTTGCAATTTTTTTTACCTACTCCTGATGGTCAAGCGATGACGTCCGTAATATAAAAATTATACAAAGTTG
Organism: Trichopria drosophilae; assembly: GCA_030407085.1. Taxonomy (NCBI): domain Eukaryota; kingdom Metazoa; phylum Arthropoda; class Insecta; order Hymenoptera; family Diapriidae; genus Trichopria; species Trichopria drosophilae. Next base: position 57,985,524 of record CM059584.1, on the reverse strand, counting down.
TTATTTTTAAATATTTTTTAATTGTTAATAACGCTAGATTGGTGACCGCAAACTTATCGCTTCGCGGACAAAAAGCATCGAGGGAAGTTTCGAGTTGAGCAAACTGTCAGTGAGACTTTTGTTCCTCTATATCCAAAGAAGTTTCATGGAAAATTTCAACTCGATTGGTTTAAAAATCGTTATAATGACATTTATTTTGCCTGTTCGCGGGTCGGCTCTCGGGTGGATAGGTCGGACATACAATCGAATACATTTACAAGACAATACATGACAGCACATAGCAATACCCACCCAGAGCCTGTCCCCCCATTACTGCGCCCCGTAGAACGTCTTGAGACCCCTCTGTATCGCATTTGCACGGGGTCTGGGAAAACTACGGAAAACCCAGACAGATACAGTCGACAAACTACTTTATCATCAGGGGTTACCCTCTGATGGTAAAGCAGTCGTGTCTCCCATTCAGCAATCGGCCTGCTATCTTTGCCGTATCGGGGCAACGCTCGTTTTTTTTATTTTTCATAGTCACCTTTCCAAGTATGGATCCCTATCAGGAACCTTTCACCTGAACGAGCGACTGTGCGTCGCACCGACCACAGGGTAATTCTTGTTGGTCCTTCACATATATAAATTGGCTAAACTTGTTCAAAAGAAATTACTGCAACGAGAACGAAAACAGTTAATCACCAAACTACTCGGTTCGGACCAGTTCAGACCCGTTCGGACTACTCGGCCGCCATATTGGTGCTCTTTTGTTTTCACCGCAGTTAGACTCGGTAGCATTCGGATATGATCGGCAACTTTCCCTTCCACTTCGAGAAGTGGCATAGTAAAAATAATGAAGCAACATATTATAAATTCTTCAAATATTGAGGATTATTTGACTTGCACTAACTTAAAAATTCAATGTCCTGTAAATTTTACTGTGCTACAGTAAACATTTCGACCCTCTCGTACATAAAAATATCTAGCCGTTATTGCAAATATTCCTGCCAGATAAGCAATATTTCTTGTCTGTTGCTATAAATATTTCCGAAAAATCAAGTTGCACCCGTTTTCAGGTGACTAGCACGGTAATTTTTCAGGAAATTTTTTCTCCGTGTAGAATGTCATATCTCCAAGCTTGTGTATTAATACAAAAATAAATAAATCTTTATTTCTTTTCTGACTCTTTCGTAAGTGAAATGGTCTTTGATTGTTCTTGTATTGTATGTCGGATTTAATTGGTGTTAAATAAATTGGACAGTTGACGTTTAGGTCATTTGTTTTGACCCTCTTCAGAATATATTTCTATATATAAAAAAATTACAAAATAATGTATATTATAGTGACAAAATTACAACAAAAATAATTTTTTACGATAATAAAAAATTTTACAAAATAAATACAAAAGAAAACATATGGAATACTTTTTTATCAAAGATAACAACAAATCAGTAAACATCCGCTTTGAAAAGTCAAACTTACCGGACACATATATACCTCTACTTCAAGTTCAAAAATCAAAACAATAAATGTAAATAGAACGACAACTAAATGTTCACAGAATATTACGTAATCTGAAAAACTTTTCAGTCTCCTTTTATACAATAGACGAACAAGTACGTGAATATTCACACAAAATTCTTTTTTTTCTGTAAAAACTACAGGGATATATTTGTTACTTCTTTCTTTTCTCTTTTTTCATTTTTTCTGCTTACTGAGCGAAAACTCAAAAAAATAATTTTTTTCAGTTCCAAAATTCAAAACCTGCTCACAACAATAAAATACAACAATTTACTACAGGTAAACAGAAACAAAATTAATCAAATAAAATCCAACTTCAAAATCCCAATAAAACCATAAACAAAAGATACTGACAAGTTTTTCAGAAATATCAAAAATTTTTTATTATTGTAATTTTGTCACTATAATATACATTATTTTGTCATTTTTTTATATATAGAAATATATTCTGAAGAGGGTCAAAACAAATGACTGAAACGTCAACTGTCTAATTTATTTCACACCAATTAAATATACATATTAAAATGTTCGTTTATTTTTGGGTTATAATCCACCTTTCGCATAGAACCATATCTATTAGATTCATATCACAAATAAAAAAATTACGCATCCTAATTCCTCATTACACATCATTCATCCTTTCACATAAGCAATGTCCTATAATCATTTATATCAAAATCACAGGAAAACATTATGTTAATCGAAAGTGTAGTACATTTTTGCAATTTTGTAATTGTATAAAATCTTGTTCATTCTGAATATGTATGCAAGTTGTCAAATCATTGTTATGCTTATGTTTAATACAAAAGTTCTGAATAAATATGTTACATACGCGATGCGATTGCTAGATCTTAACGCTACGTGACAAGAACATTTAGAAGATTATGGTAACTAACTCTGAGCGCACTACATCTGTTACAAGTATGCAAATCAAAGTAGTGTCATATTATCATGTAATGTACTAGTAGTAAGTATGGCATACCCGAACTGGTATTTCAAAAACATAATTTTTTTAACAATTTTGTTATTGTTGTATAAAGTCTGGTGCATGCTTAACACGTATGCAAATTTTCAAATCAGTGTTATTTAATCATACATTTCAAGAGAAAGTAAGTTGCATACAGGAATCGATTGTTCAGAAATGGTTAACTTTTTTATAATTTAATTTTGCGTATGCCAATAACTTAAACATTTTCAAAATGTATGCAATTCTTTCTCTTACATATATAAATATTATGTCTGACAGTCAGTGAAAACGGCATACACGAATTAATCATTCCAAGTTATTAGAAAAAATTTTGCAGTTTAAAAAATCACCACAAGCACATGTGCACGCTGAAATCGTATGCAAAGTTATTTTTCGTGATTTTCATATCAACAAACAGAAGGTTGCGAAATGGCATACACGAAGCCATTGTTCGAAATGCTTATTTTTTTCGCAGGATAAAAAAATTATTCAGAATTTCCTGCACATGGAAATCGTATGCAAATTAGTTCTTGCTGGGTACTTTCTGATAACGTTCAAGAATAAAATTTGGCATACGCTAACTAATCGTTCAAAAACACAAGTTTTTGTTACAAACAGTTATTACATTTACAACACCGCTGCAGTCGAATGTGGATTAATTATTCGTTTAAAGTTCATGAAATACCCATACAACTTCCCCATTTAATTTGCATACGCGAAGAAATCAGTCACGTTTTTTGGTCACTAGCTCCTGGTCTATTATGCAATAAAGGCTGGTGTTTAAAACAAAATGATTCGGCGGAATCAAACATTCCAGAGAAAAAAAGAAAAATGGAGACTCAAAAGCGCGTTTTGCAAACTCGCAAACGCAGTTGAATTGTATTCATAATTTATACGACTTCTTGTGTGGTTTATTAAAATTTTAATAGTGTAGTTACTTGGAATGCCAGTCAATATTGTAATTATAAATAAAAAACTAATAACAAAGTTTTGCGCTAAGAAACTTGAATTTTATTTAATTTCAGTGATATTTTTTAAATCGGTTCGCCATTTTGAATATCGCAAACATAATTTTAAATTCAAAATCTTCGACCGGGAAAATCTGTTTTAATAACTTTTTCGAGGTTTTTCGTTAATATTTAAAAAGTGCGTCCGCAATTTTGAATCTCTCATATTAAATTTCGGGAGACGAATCTCACAATCATATTTAGTGGCCGTCAAAATCTTTAATTATGATTATAGTGTTTAATTCTGTGGCAAATTGTCACGATTTCATCCGACATATTGGATCCGCTATACTGAATTTTGTATTTTTTTTTTCAGATGTTCTACAGACATTATTTAAAACCCCGATAAAGAAAATGTCAATTAATTTCGTTGAAATTTTACGTTTTGGCTGCGTTTTTATATTTTTGATCCCACTACGCACAGGAACAATCAGTCATAACCAGTTTCTCGATGTTATTTCTTCATTTTATATAACACTAAATAGAATTACACTAATTCCAGAGGTGTGTTTGGAGAAAAATTTTTTTTTTGTCATATAGCTAAAAGTTCAAAGTTCTGTGGATTTGCCCATGTATGGATGAATTTGACCATTGTAATATAGTTTAAGGTTTTACGATTAAGAATGTATCAATTTACGTGCATTATCATAATTTGAGATTGTACCTACGTGGGCATCGTATTAGGTGCAATGTAAGGGGGGAATGTAGCGGTTAAGTGGCATTCCTTATTGTAAAAGAGAGAGAGGGGGGGGGGGGGGAGAGGGAGAAGAAAGAAGATATGACGTAGCGGTGTACGAGCTGTTGTGCTGGGACTTAATGTTGCGCATGTCGTCATAAGATATCTGCTCTGCCGAAAAAGACGCCGCATCGTTTTCATACAGATAGACTTAAGAGCGCTTTCGATAAAAACGTCGCGTTGCTCTTTATTGAATAGATACGTGCAAAATCTCGGAGTGATCGGTCTCAATTCAGTGATTACCCGGAAGGCCTTCAAATTCACGATGAATTCCGAAATATTGGATGGAATTCTAAGAAATCAATCTCATCAAATAACCAAGGAATGGATGATTTCGCATCTGTCGATGAATAGCGTCACTTGCCATAGATCTCAAATTGTTCGTCGTTATATCATCAAATTAGGAAAATGGTAACGTTTGAATACCAAAAAGGAGTCAATCGAGTTCGCCAATTTGTGAAGGAGATTTGCATTTTCGAACTCACACTCGAAAAAATCGTCAATCTGGACAATGTAGATTCATACATTATCGTCTCTACAAAATGGCCGACGAGGCAATTAACGACATCGTGACGGGAGCTTGTTAAGTAAGCATTCTACGCAGATTGTTCTCTCCTCTCTCTCCATTCAAATAATAATGTTATAATTTGCGTAGTCTTATTGTTGTAATGCTATTTTGTAATTCAATATCCGATTTAACCTCATTTTGTAAAGTAGTTTCAGATCACTTAAGCACGCAGTGAATCTTGTAACTTACCATGTTCTTAAATATAAATTTATGATAACGATTTGAATTTTAGTGAATAGTTATAAGGGTAGCTTTAATTTAAAAGATCAAAATAATAAAAATCGTTACACCTTTAATAACGTGCTGAAGAGCGCGATTACGGGCGCGCTGGGGAAGGCAGGGGTACCGACCTTTATCACCAATTTGATCGACCGTCTGCTCTTATGCAGGACGGTTGGCTCAAGATTGGGCACCGGGGTAGACAGGGGCACTCCGCAAGGTGGGGTACTTTCACCCCTACTGTGGCTGCTCTCTGTCGACGGTATCCTGAGATCCCTCGGCCGAACAGGGGTAAGGGTGGTGGCCTATGCCGAAGATATTGTACTCATGATGACGGGAAAGGATCTTCCCATAATCAGTGAGTTGCTGGACAGAGCTTTGAAGAATTTAGAATCTTGGGCTCGCGAGTGTGGCTTGGCGGTGAATCCATCCAAGACGGAGCTGCTGCTGTTTACGAAGAGGAGAAAGATACCCGACTTTACATTGCCGAGGTTGGGCGGTGTCCAAATTCAAACGAAAAGCAGCACCAAGTATCTAGGTGTAATACTAGACTTCAAGCTTAACTGGAAATTAAATGTGAAAGAAATGGTGAAGAATGCATACATAGCCCTCTTCGTCTGTAAGAAAACCTTTGGTCGGAAATGGGGTACCCAACCGTGGATCGTACATTGGATGTATACGGCCATAGTGCGACCCATCCTAAGTTGCGGTGCGGTGGTATGATGGAAGGCAACACAGGTTAAGGGAAACCTGAACGAGCTGACTAAGACACAAAGAATGGCATATCTGGGCATCACAGCCGAACTCGTATCCACACCGACGCACATAGGTCAATCATGCCCCTTTGGCGATATAAATTATTCGACGGCTGAGTTCTTAACCGATCTTAATGAAATTTTTTTTAGAATACTCGGGAATAACTGTACTATACCGGATACCCGCGCCAATTTCGATCTTTTTATTCCTTTATAAATAAAATGTTGAAAAAGTTCATAAATTATGACTACCTCGTTATAAAATGGGTAGTTTCCAAATGCATACATTTTTCCTATGGCTCGATTTTGCTATGAGTTAGTACATTACGGTTTCTTGGTTCGCTGAGTATGAATCTGAAGTTAAAATTTCAAAATTCAAAATGGCGGATCCAATATGGCGGATTAGTTTTGAAAAAATTATTGAATTTTCCAAAAAATTGATACCTGGGGGTTTTTGTGGTCGCTGATTACGAATTTTAAGTTAAAATTTCAAAATTCAAAATGTCGGATCCAATATGGCGGGCTAATTTTTCGACAATTATTGAATTTTCGTATAAGTTGATACTTGTGGGTTTTTGGGGTCACTGATTACAAATCTGAAGTTAAAATTTCAAAATTCAAAATGGCGGATCCAATATGACGTACTGATTTAAAAAAAATTATTGAATTCAGCTAACAGTAAAATTTTTGCTTCGAAATTTTTTCGTCTACGATTTAATAACTTTATCTTAACTTGAGAGCCAGTAAGGGTAAGTGTTTTTGAGTTTATTCTTTCTATATCTTGTCTAGAAGAGGTAGCCTTTAAACAATGAAAATTTATTTCGGTAAGTACATATCAGAATTTACAATATCTATATTAAAAATGACGGACATTGTCATGCTAATTTCTTTATTAATTAGTCGATTTAAATAAAATTCATAGTCTGCACATGTTTGTATGCGCTGATTAAAAATCTGAGGTTAGAATTTGTAAATTCAAAATAGCGGATCTAATATGGCAGACATTGTCATGCTACCTTCTTTAGTAATTAATCATTTCGATTAAAACTCTCTATATGCGTGTTCCTGATTTTGCATATTACATATCTGTGATTAGAAATTCTAGATTCAAAGGGCGGATTTAATATGGCAGACGTTGTCATGCTAGCTTCTTTATTAATTAATCGTTTTGCATGAAACTCACTGCCTGCATGCTTTTGTGTTCGGTGATTAGAGACCTGATCTAATATGGCGGGCATTGCCTTGCTAATTTCTTTTTTAGTTAGTCGATTTGAATAGAAGTCACTGTCTGCATATTTTCATGTTCACTGATCACAAATCTGAAATTAGAATTTGTAAATTCAAAATGGCCGATCGAATTTGGCGGACATGTCCGTGATAACTTCTTTATAGTTAATCTTTCTCATTAAAACTCACTATATATTTTTTATAATGTTGTAAACTAACAATATATTTACTTTTCATTATACGCTTCACTCTCATACTTATGGTAAGAAACTGTAGTGTCAAAAGAAAAAAAAAATATATATATGTATATATATATAATTTTCTGCCTTGATATAGCGCATTAGAAAATTTACAGTTTTTTAAAAACCACCTATTTATTTGGGTGGTTTTTATAAATAGTTGCAATTTGCGTTACTAGGAGATATAACTTTGAATATTGGTAAGAAGATTTGGAACAACTACTAATGTTTCAATTCTATACACTATCTTCCTGGTTCCAATCACTAACAAGTATCTCTAAATAATTTCTTATGCTCTTTCAATTCAGTTTTAAATATAACGATTAATCGTGTAATTCCCCTGCTTATGTAATTCCTCTGGTATCTGTAATTTTTTTAAGTTCTCTCTTAATCAAGTGTCCATGTGCAAACACTATCCACATGTATTCTGGGCGTCATTAAAAATAACTGTACAAAGTTAAAAACAAAATAATTTTCTGTAGTTTTTAATAATTATTTATATCAGAAGTAGTAGCCTTCTGCATTGCCCGGAACTAAGGACGAGGACCTAGCTACTGTGTAGTTCCATTTTTTTTGGTAGTTTTTGTTTTATTTATTTTTTTTGTATTTTGTTTTAATTTTTTTTTTATTTATTTTTCGTTTTATGTTTTTTTTTTGCATTTTAATTTTTGTACAATTTTTTCATTTTCAATTTATGAACTTTTTTTTCTTTTTTTCGTTTAAATTTCCTTTTGTGTTTTTCCACAATTTTTTATTCCAGTAACTCCTTAGCTTCTTCTGACAAATCACTCTGTATTTTTTCTGTTTTTAATCGTAGACTGCTGATTACAGGATCGGATGCGACTAAAAGATAATGAAGAGTATCCTCATTATTAGCACACTTAGATATCCAACGAGAATTGTGAGCTCGTGCGTTTCGAAATACTTTATTATTAGCTTCTTGAGCTTCTTCTGAGTATTTACCTATTGATAATGGCGAGTTCTGTATTATATCAGCACCATGTATGAGCACTGTATGCACGCTCGGTGGCATAAAATACCAGTTATATAAAGTGATATACAGTTCTGCCGTTTCTCTTGCATACACTCTAAATTTAACAGTGTCAATCTCTTGACTGCTCGCAAGAACTTGCGTATGGTAGCAAATCGCGTTACTAAGCGTTCATCGAGTTGGCAAATTCGTGCTACGACTTGTGGATTAGCGAAGAAACGTCTTGCTGTATTGCCCGTATTAGTATTTCCGGCTCCCTGCTTCACCATATCCACAAGTATCCCCAATTCTTGTTTTAATGCAGTTTGAATAAATATCTTCTTTTGTTGCTTAGCTGCTTTATTTTCAATCCCTTCTTAAAATCTATATTATATGCGATATGGAGTAAACACTACATAAAACGGATTTTACAGTGTAATGTTGATAGTCCCAGCTTGTAAAATTCCGTCTTTCGAATCAGGCCATCCACAATAGACAAATGATTCATTTGGGAGGGTTTGGCACCACAAATATCGCAACAACACGAAGCTTTTTCATCTGTAATGATGTGGCTTGTTTTTCCGTCGATCATCGTGCACTGTAAGTCATGCTTTACGGATAGCGAAATATCATCGAATGTGACAGAGGTGTCAGCAATATTCTTTACCCTACCATTATAATAATTATATTCTTTTAGAATGTTTATTGCATTTTCTTTGATAAATTGAAACTTGATAGGGCGACAAAATCTAACAGATGACGGTCGATCATTTATCCATAAAGATTCGTTACCATATGTGAGTTGTAAAGGTACAAATGAAATTATGAAAACCGACTGATTGCATTCATTTGGCTGGTCGTTGTTTTCATCAGTTACCTGAGAATCTTCTTCCGTATCATTTGTTTGATCAGGTTTTTTTCTAGTCTGGATAATTTGTTGACTACCTGCTCCGTCCATTCCCCACTTACTATATAAGGTTAACATTTTACCACTGTACTGTTGTGCAATTTCGGGTGCTAATAACAATATCAATCGTTGAGCAGTATGGTTGAGCAGAGATTGGAACTCGACAGTTGCTCCATTATCCGTAAATTCGACACCTTCGGGATAGCATCGCTTTTTTGCCGCGAGAATCAAGGGGTAACAGGGGTATTTTTTATCTCCAAAAAGTTCTTCGTTATAAGAACGGAGTGCGTCGTATTTTTTTCTCGTTAAATTCATATCCATATACATGGCCAAAACCTTGTTATTGAAAACCTCATTGTCAATGATTATGTCATCCGATTCTTGGCCATTCTCTGCTTCATCTACGATAGCTGCTCTTTGCAATGCTTTTTGTGGATATTTAGATCGTATTTCAGCAACACGCATTCTTTTAGCTACTGCTGATAAGTCATCAAAAGGCAAACGGGGACGACCTACTTTTGTAGCAGAAACATTTTTGGAAACAATAGCAGGCGAACCCGATTCTGCGATCGTCTCATTCACGCCTGATGTATTTGAATCGAATTCAATCTGAAAATCATTATCTAAAAATTCCTTATACTTAACTTCAAATCTATCTCTTTTGCGACAAACTGATTTCCACTTTCTGGAATATGATGGCAAAAAATTGTTTTTTATTTTATCCTGGATTTGGGCGAGTTCATTGAAATTACATTCATAGTCGCTTGATATTGAATTCATAATTGTCGTAACTTTATCTTCGCTAGCATTATTGCGATTCCATAACGAAGAACATAGTGTTCTTTGAGAAATGTTGAGTTTTTTCATTTTTAATGGAATAAGTATAATGGGGATCACTAATAAACCAATTAAATGTCGATTCTGTAATGTACCTCCAGTCCTGGAAATATAGATACGCAATATGCGTCGAAAATGCAAATATAATGCGGCTTATTTCTTACGTCTGTATATTAATGAAATAGAGCGCTGTTTCACTTGCGAGAAACAGATAAATAAAAATAACGCCTGCAGCGTGCGGTGCCGTTCAGTTCGAACGAATCTCCCGTTTAAAAGAAATTCGTATAAATATTCCCCACAAGTTGTAATTTTGATATATGGGTCATTTTCCCATAGTTTTAATTTGTATGTCCTTCACGTTTATTACAAATTTTTAATAACTTTTAATAATTTCTTACTGTTGTAAAATACTTATCACATGATAAACTATTAAATTCTAAAAAGAAGTATAGCAATTAAAGCTTTTTTCATTAACATTTTGTAGGTTTAACGTTAAAAACGGCTTGTCTCCACATACGAGTTCATAAACGATTTCTATTTTATTAGACAATTCTAATGTCTAAAACAAATTGCAATTCGACGAGTTAGAACCAAAAAAGTTAACGATTAGTGAAAAATTAGTAATATTCAAAGTTTTTCGGTTATAGAAACATAATCGAATGGGAAAATTGAGCACTTATTCTTCTGATATATCTATCTTAGCGCATAATGTATCATGAAGGACAAACCGATATATTGAATTTTAATAATATAATATTTAATATTTAATATTTTGTAATAATAATTTAATATTTCGTACCTTTAATATTCCCTTTAGTAAGAGAACATTAAAGGTACGAAAATGCATTTCTAATTAGAAAAAGATAGTCAGGTCCCGTTACGTCAAATCATGTATTTTATATTTCTTGAAATATAATGCGTCGTTTCTCGTTTCTAACATTACTTGAAAGACACTTCTTCGTTAATGTTATTAAAATTATGTATATGTTAAAATATATTGAATTATTTAACATTAGTTAACAGTCAGGTCCCGCAACAGTCAGGTCCCACTTTTCGATTCACGGTAAATTTAACTAAAAAATTACTAATACTGAATTATATTGACTAAAATTTATTTCAAAACATATTTTGCTAACTTTATATTATTTTCTATCAGTATTTTATTGCTATACATTATTATTTTAATACCAAAATCAAAATATAAGCATCGGAATTTAAAAACGAGTAACATCAAGCTAGATGGGTATTAAATTTTTTAGGAAAACTTAAAATACTCGTATTTATTACAATAATTATCATCAATTGTTTAACAAATTTATTACATTAATTATTATTTAAAGAGAGGCTAGGCATGAAATATGATGTATAAATATAAAGTATAAAATATTTTTTAACAAATACAAAAGAATTATGACTATTACTTTTGAGGTGGAATAGATTGTATTATAAAGAGCGTAAAAAACTTTTCGGCAGCTAAACGATTATTTCTAAAAAATTGAAATTTTAACGAATCTATCCGTCATTACATAAACAATGTCTATATTTCGTACAATTTGGTTGACTTTTAGTTTAATTGAGTGATTTTTTTATTAATGAAAACGCCTACAAATACTCAACAAATTATTATTTAGTGATGTATATTACCAACATTCATTTCTTCCCGAACACAAAATTTTTTTAATAGTAAACAAAATCTTGATTATGCTTTAAAATATAATACTATTGAATTGTTGGTAGAAAATTATTATAAAAATACTTTTTTTAACGGATATTTAATATTTTGTGTCCGTACATTTCCCTTCAACAAATAGTGTATCTCAAAATTACTGCCACAATAATCAATCAGTTATATATTTCAAAATATAGTACTTATTTCAAGTATGACATTCACCTTTTTGATGTTTATTATAAAATTTAATTTATAACAAATACGGGGAAAATACTGTTCTGCCTGGTTTTAGTGTAATATTCATAATAACTTTTTGTTACCTTTACAAATTAAACATTAAAACAAATATTTTTGACACGTCATTTAAAACTTGAATATTATTTAAAACACTGAAAATTAATTATACGAAATTTTTACAATTGTGAGCATCTAAAATCACCGTATATCTTGTGTAATTGCAATAAAATGTTCGATTTTTAGATTTTGGTCAGCCATATTGGATCCGCCATTTTGAATTTTAAAATTTTATCTTCCGATTCGTAATCAGCGACCACAAAAACCCCCAGGTATCAATTTTTAGGAAAATTCAATAATTTTTTCAAAATTAATCCGCCATATTGGATCCGCCATTTGGAATTTTGAAATTTTAACTTTAGATTCGTACTCAGGGAACCAAGAAACCGTAATGTACTAACTCATAGCAAAATCGAGCCATAGGAAAAATGTATGCATTTGGAAACCACCCATTTTATAACGAGGTAGTCATAATTTATGAACTTTTTCAACATTTTATTCATAAAGGAATAAAAAGATCGAAATTGGCGGCGGTATCCGGTATAGTACAGTTATTCCCGAGTATTTTAAAAAAAATTTCATTAAGATCGGTTAAGAACTCAGCCGTCGAATAATTTATATCGCCAAAGGGGCATGATTGACCTATGTGCGACGGCGGGAATGGTGCTAATACCAAACCTCCACCCAATGTACATACATGTGAGGAGAGTGGCTTGCTGCAGCGCAATCAGACTGAGGGACGCGGGATGATGGAGGGGCTCAACCTATGGACACGGCAGCATTTAGCAATGTGTCCGCTGGATCGGCTCATGCCCCCCAGAATGGACTACATTGTTCCACAGTTGGAGTTCGGGAGGAGCGTCTCCTACATTTCGCTGGAAAACGATGATTGGAAGGAGGAGCTGGCCAAAGCAGGGGGAGCTCTGTTTTCACGGACGAGTCAAAACGGGGGGACAAAGTGGGGATAGGTATATACTCACACGCACCACACCTGCGAGTCTCCCTGGGCCTGTCGGGTGACGACAGCGTTCCTCAGGCAGAGGTGACAGCAATTAAAGTAGCAGCCGAACAACTGCTGCAGAACATGTCAACACAGGCAACAATCTTCAGCGACAGCAAGACTGCGTTAAAAACGCGTATGCCTAGGGACGTACCTTCAAGAACGGTTAAGGAGTGCAAGGACATCCTTGTTCGATTAAGTGAAACCTGCATCCTACGGTTATGCTGTGTGTCTGGCCACCAAAACATTCCAGGGAATGAAAAGGCGGACAGGCTGGTCAAGAGAGGACTGGGCATGCGGGTTATGGGAGAAATCAGGATCACGTATGCGGCAGCCAAGAAAACTGTATTTCAGGCCGCGACAGAGGAGGTCAACTTCAGATGGATACGGATGCCATCTTGTCGTATCCCCAGGTAGATGTGGCCCCCAATAAACGTGAACAAAACTAAGTTTTTGATTTCACTAAAAAGACGGACAATAAGTCGACTGACGGAAACCGTGACGGGACATTGCCTGATCGGAAAAATGTCCCGGGTCATGGGAGTACCAACGCGGGATTATTGTCGAAGTTGTTTAGATGAAGACGAAGAAGAATCAATTCACCACATGATCCGTGAGTGTACTGGCTTAATGATCAAAAGACTCCAACATCTAGGAGAGCCCTTGTTCGACAGTTTAGAAGACGTAGTCTTCTGTCTTCTGGGTAGTGATCTTCCCAGTTGCTCATCCAACTGGGGAGATCACTGAAATTTGTCGACTCAACTGGGTGGTTAAGATACGAATAAGTGGCTGGATGGGTTTCCCGCACATCGGCGAAGGTTATGACGACGATAGTCGTTAAGATAAATACTTAATGGGATAACAATGGGCCGTGTTGGCCACCGAGTGCTGTGAGGCGGGTACAGCCCCTCCACACCCCTTCGAACCTAACCTAACCTATTACCTTTATTATCAGATAAAAGAAAAAACAATTCAATTTGTAACACAGCATAATTAATTATTAAACAAGTGTAAGAAAATTTAGAATTTACGAAATTCGAGGTACACGTATATTAATGCTGGAAATTTTTATCAAGAGGAGCGGGAGCTCCTCGCGCCAAGTTCTTAGCGCGCGGCGAACGCTACTCCTTTACAGCTAACATAGCGTTTTTGCATGTACGCTTAGCATACTTTCCGATTCCGTACGTTTCTCTGTAACATTTCCGAGTTTTGGTTATGGCCAATATTTTTTATTTTTTTTTATCTTTAATTTAAGCCTAGTCCGATTAAAATCGGTTCAGTACATCGTGAGAAACCAATTATTAGTTTAGTCATATGTATGATTTCAACGATTGGAAAATTTTCATCATACCTGAGACGTCATGTGACGAACCTTAAATGTGTCCAAAGCATGCTGATTGGTCCAAATAAGAAAGGTGCGATTAGCGTGCATAGGCAAGATGGCGGCCTGTCAGTTCAGTTCTATGTATGTGTTATGTGTATTATGTGTAAATGGATGGATGGAAAGATGTATGTGCCGGTGCCGACCGATAGTGCCTATCAGTGCCTATAGTGACGATACTGCCGATACTGCTGATACTGCCGATACCGCCGATACTGCCGACCGATCGAACTAGAACGAACTGAAGTTCTAACGACGATAATGGGAGTATAGCAATGAATGTATGTATGTATATATTTTTCAGGAACAGGAATTTTCAGGAAGGATTTTTTTTTAATAATAATAATAATAATAATAATAATAATAATAATAATAATAATATGCATTTTATGAAGTTGGAATGTGCTGCAAAGGTTTCCACTTCTTGAAAGCGAACCCGTCTGTTTCATAGTTTTATCAGACAAGAGGTTTCATTGTTGGTTATAGTATAAAAATATATTTTATTTAAACATTGATTAATTCAGTCGATTGTTGTAAGTTTACATTTGAATTACATTAATTTCAATTTCTTTATGAACATCAGAGTTCGATTGATGTCCAAAAGTAGCAGAAGTGCCGTAACATGAGAATACTTTCATCAGAAGGATTATCGATGCCATATCTGAATTTTCTTATTTTAAAATATTTGGTAAACCGTAGTAATACTCTTGTAGTAATACAAATGGTCTCGTAATAGTACCAGCATTGTATTTGTATTTTAATTTGCCTTTTTTTAATATCGTTTTCTTTTTATTAATGACATATGGAAAGTCGAGTATTAAAGTATTTTCTCGGATCCTTATCTGGTTCGATGTAGGAAGCACTTGAGGGTGGACAAGGAGTGCGAGAGATGTGGATCGTAAGGTAACTGGGCGGGATGTTTATTACGATTGTGCCTTATTATATTGGGATTTTGGGGAATCCCTAAATGGCTGCATTTTCTTCAGCGGGGACTTACTCGAATTTTGAAATCCGAGAACTTATGGTGAACCGGAGCTGCTCGTGTTTTCAACACTTTCAGGTAAGTAGCTCTTCCTGGAGCTGGAAATGGAATTTATGTTCTCCAATATGTCAGGACTGTCTTCATAGACATTGTTGTTCAGGACGTTTTCGTTTTTGATGGTACTTGATTCGAGATTTCGAAATCCTTGAGAGGATGCTGTTCAAGAAGCGAAACCAACAAAGTCAGGTCATCATCCGACTGGCCATTCTCATCAGACTTGTCAAGCTTGATTTTAAGACAATGACCGTTTAGGTTATTCATTTATCGATCCGAAGCAATTCTGATAACCAAGCGTGCTTTGCGATTTGAAGCAATTCAATGCTGAGCGTGTGTTTTCCAATAAATGCAGTGATGATGCTGAAAACATATCTCACAGCAACTTGGTTATCAGGGAATATAATGCACTGAATGTCAAAATTCAGGATTATGGAGGCGACAGTTACATTGTCGAATATTTGTGAATAATAAAGCAAATATGAGCATAATTAGATAGCACACGCTTCTATGGCTGTAAAAGACATGTACAGATCTTTTGAAAATATAATTTTCTCCACTTTTAAAATTTTTTTGTGAAGCAGTACCGGTTATTGAGGCGACATAAGATTTATTGGCAAGAAATTCTATAATTATAAATTCAAACACATTATTGAAAATCACTCTTAATCTTAAGGGAAGGTACCACCCAAAAATCTGCTTTATAAAAAACCACTTTTAAAAAATTTGAAAAAATTATTTCTTTCTTCATTTTTGATAAGGCAATGGGCGGTGCTAAAATAAAAAGTGTAAGAAATTTCTTAGACCCATAAATTTTATCTTTAAAAAAAACTGTATTTTTCTGAAATAATGAAATAAATAATTTAAAAATTCGAAAAAATTAGGGCGAATATAACAACATATTCTCTAAATAATTTAGTATGGATTTTAAAAAATTCCCATTTTTTCGAAAAAAAAATGTTGTATGGAACAAAATAATTTTCTTAAGGGTCAAAAATGAATGTTACATGTTTCATTGTAGCACCCCTGAATTCTGCGTTTCAAAAATTACTCTAGAAATAATGTTTTCGACCCCTACATTTTAGCACGAAAAAAAATGTTTTTTTGAAAAAGTGCTTCTCTGTTTTACTAAATTATTGAACAAATTCAAAACAATTAGGGTGAATATAAAAACACATTTTATAAATAATTGAGTATGGATTTTAAAAAATTCCCATTTCATTCTAAGCTTTTACCTTACCTTTTTAAGTTTTACGGCCTGGTCAAGTTGGCGTCGAACACCCCTTTTATATATACATAAGGGGTAAAATTCCTGAAATATCCAGACTAAAAAAATGAAAGTTTTAAAACAAGTTCTTTCGACTCACTATATTCATAAGTAAAAGCATAAAAGTTAACGTATGAGTAGTGATTTGTAAAAGGTTTTTGTCGGGCTTCAAGCTAGTGATAAAAGTTTGTTGAAAATTTAAACCTGACCTTGAAATTAAAGGTCAAAGTGCCAATTTCAACATATCTCAAAAAATATATTAATCTGCTATTTTCTCAAAATCTGTAAAGTGTCCCACTCTGATTTTCACATATCTTATAGAAAAGTAGTCAAGCTTTCTTTTTAAACTAAGAAAAAAAAAATTAAATAACTTGAACTTCAAGGTCAAGTCTCATTTTTTTTTTTTTTAACTTTTATCACTAGCTTCATGCCTATTAAAATCCCTTTAAAGATCACTACTCATATATTAAGACTTGTGCATCCTACTTATAAATATGGTGTAGTGAAAAAAATAAATATGGTAAATTTGTAAAAAATGACAAAATTTTGAAACTTTATATGACAAAAAATATTTTTTCAAATTCAATAATACTTGATATTTAGACGTCCACTAACAATATCTGAAAATAACATTTCAGTACAATTTTCAACAAATTGGAGAACTGTTATTTTTTGTCTGGACAATTCAGGAATTTTGCCCTATGTGTGTGTGCGTGTGTGTTTAGCCCATTGATTAAATAATTAAATAAATGAATAGGAATATGCAGGTAACAAATAAATTATCGAACGCTCGTGTTGCCTTAAATTACTTAAAGCAGATTTCCGCGGTATCAAGCTCTTCGAACAAAAACATTTTTTTTTTCTTTAAATAAGGTTCATATTGTTATATCATCATTTTATATTTTATTCCATTTTCTTATTACAAAATAATACAGTTTTATTTACTTAAAACTTAATTAAATTACAGCGGGATATTTTTTATTTTTTATTTTCTTCCTCGCTAAATGTAAATTTAAAAAAAAACTCTGCTGCTATCACCCTGATAACCAGCTTAAAAGTTTTCATCAAAATGATATCATAATACTCAAATTCATTAGTATATTTTCAGCAAACTAAGAGCAAGGTGAGTGATCTATTAGAAACACGAAACTAAATTTCAACACGTTATGCTGTCATAATGCTGCGAAAATTATGAAATTCGTTGTTACGTTTTTTATTTCTAGTCTAGCGATGAAAAAAGTGTAAAGAAATTTCATCATTTTCATAGCATTATGATAGCATAACACGTTGAAAACTTTTTTCATGTTCCTAATGTCAAATAGCTCACTCACCTTGCTCTTACTTTGCTGAAAACAAGCTGGTGAATTTCGGCATCATGACATCATTTTGATAAAAACTTGGACCTGGTTATCAGGGCATTTTTATTTTGGCGGATTGGCCATTGTCCAGAAATATAGGCCGGCGCGCCTTATTTCTCGAATTTCTTGTGGACTCAATTGGCTTCTGTTTCCTCGTCTCGCCTGCCTCGTGCATCTCTAGCCTCCTGATGAAGTAAAGTTAATTTATAGAAAAAAATAGTAAAATTAAAAAAATTACATTAAATAATTAAAAACTACTTACTAAATAGACGATAATCATTATAATTATAATAATAATTATTATAAGTATCATTCCACTACTCATAGCCTTCATTCTGTGGTGGTAATGGTGGCACGGTAACTGGGAGATGACGGTGCAAATTAGCAGCTTGTTGTGGTGGAGGCGGAGGCACATCGTTTTCTGAAGGTTGTGGCGGAGGTGGAGGCGGAGGCACATGGTAATTGGCAGGCTGTGGTGGCGGCGGAGGAACATCGTTACCTGCAGGTTGTGGTGGAGACGGTGGCACCTTATTTGTACCTGCTGGTGGTGGCGGAGGCGGTTGTATATTGCCTTGGGGATCCATATTTAATCTGCAATATAAATTTTAAGATTATTGACAAATAATGAAATTCATTGAAAACAAAAGTAATAGTAAAGAAGAAGCACAGTGAAATGTAGAATTTATTATAACCCTTAATTCCGATGGCTAATTTAATAAATTTTCGTCCTATTACCTTGGTCAGTTGAGTACTGCCGTTTGAAAATTCTTACAGTTTTGAAATTTATAAAGTACCATTTCTTATGGATATGGTACTTTATAAACTTCAAAACTAACGGACTGACCCATGCGTCGAAACTAAGGCTTAGCATTTCAATTTCTAGACCAGCACAGTAAAAAATCCTGATGAAATTTACAATAGCATTGTAATTTTCCGCGGCAAAAAGTTAGTAATATTACATGTAACGTAAGGATTTTCCCACAAAACTTGAATTTTACAAGGTTATGTAAATTTACTACATTAAGCGTAGGGAATTTATTTTTTTTCTCTGCAGTGGTTATTTTACCGTTGGGAAAGAAATTTACACAACGCCGATGTAAAAATCCTACGAAAATGGTAAAATTCCGCTTTAAAATTGTGATATTACACTGCTAAATATGGTAAATTTACAAACCTGAGCAGTGTAAAATTACCTCGTTTAGCGTAAAATTACCTCGTTTAACGTAGGTTCTACATTTACCACGTTTGACGTGGTAAATTTCATCCGGATTTTTTACAGTGATATTTTATACAAACTTCGATGAATCGAGGTTGCATTGTTTGTCCTTTAGAGGTTAGGTTGGTCTTTTGTTTCGTGTTTTATTGTTTAATTTTTAGGTTTTTGTTATTTTACTTGTACGTCAATAAAAAATAAAAGAATAGTAGCTAATTTTTGCGCTCAGCTTATAGCTGTGATTGTAAATTATAAAATAAAAACTTACCAACAGTGCCAACAGTTAAAATCGCTCACTACACGACGAGGGCGGGAGTGAGATTGTGAACGGAGGTCACCCGTCACTCGTCACAGAACACTTAAGACTAGAGTGCTCTCTAAAAAGGATCGGCCACGACATCTAGTGGCATTTCTGGAACTATCCAACGATTTATTAAAAACATAATTAATTGCAAATCGTGCATTTCATTACATCTAGAAAATAAAGTTTCCCCCACAATTCTGATGTCAAGTCCATTAATTTAAGCCATTATTTATTATTTTTTGCATTGAATTCAGCTGTAATATGTAAAAGTAAACAATTAAAATGTAAAGTTGGAATTTTTACTTTTAACATCTCAGAAACAATACAAAAAATAATAAATAAGGCCTTAAATTAACGGGCTTGATATCACGATTGTGGGGAAACTTCATTTGCTCGATTTAATGCAATACATTATTTAATGCAATTTTTAATGAATCGTTTGATAGTTCCACAGATGTCACTAGATGTCGATACCGATCCTTTTGAGAGCACTTCTTCTTCTTCTCCATTCGCCTAAGGCTTACGCCTATTGGCCTCTTAAACGACGTTTTTCGGGCTCACAAAGTTTCCAACTTTGGCCACCAGACGGCGCTTCCGACCGACGTAACGGACGTAACAGAACGAATGCTGCATGAGGGCAGCCTCCGATTGGTTCTATTGCGGATACGTAATCTCCAATTGGTTCCCTCCTTAGCATAATTTCAGGTTTGCAATACTTACTATTTGTACCATGCATCTAATGGAGGTTACCGCGAGGTTCTTTGATCCGTATGATCCACTGGATCCACGACATCTCCACGGTAACCGTTATAGTTAGCAATTTTATATTTATATTTATCATCATACGAATGCAAGAAATTTTTTCTATTCAAAATAGATAGAATCTCTTTTTTGGCTTATAATTTATTAAGTTCAGACTAAATTAAAAAATACAGAATTACATACTATATCACTCATTACACTTTTTAGGTTAGAATAATGGCTGACAAAACTCCCAACTCCCATCAATCCCAGGTATTGCCGCAAGAAACCCTGGCAGTCAATGTTGGAGAAAAGAAAAGTATATAACTATACTATGTGCACATAATGGAATATGAAATTCAAATTTTACAAAAATTGTTTCTTCTATGTTCTATTACAGATAAGCCAAAGAGAGGATGCCGTGCCGGTAAAAAAATTCAAAAAAAAAAGAGAAAAGAAGAAAATGAAAATAAAGATGGAAGAATTGTTAAAAGCAGTTGTTTACCATTGTGGGCGAACTCAAGACGCCAAATAATGTAAAAAATAATAAAAAAAATACATTAAAAAATATTAATTATATTAAATGACATGTATGCATTATTCATTAAATCTCACGGACACTATTACATATTACCTTATTTTAAACCCTGTTTATGAAATTGTATTCTTTGCCTGTTGAATGCACAAATAGGACCTAGCCATGGAGCTGTTTTCTTTTTCCGTATCTTTCATATTCTATCTTCTGGCCTCATGAACGCGAATTTTTGTTCCAACTATATTGCCACTTTTAATTTTGATCATTGGAAAAGATATTAACACTTCTTAATGATTTTCAACGAAAAAGAACCCTTGCAGCTTTCACGTATTTTTTTGGAAACTGCATTATACGCAGAAGTTTTAACCCTTAGTTCCGACGGCTAATTTAATGAATCCCCCCCCCCCCCATACATTTTGTGGGTTTGTATTCCTTACAGACTAAGCCTCACGATTATGTGTGGGACTAGAAAGTTAGAAACGTTTCGTATATCATAAAATTACACTTACAGTCGGGACGTCTCCATTAGGCGGATTTTGAGATGTAAATATTGACAAAAACAAAAGACTGTCGACCAATCATGATCCGAATTGAACCATTTCAGACAATCACAGCATTTGTTTTTATCGACATTTACCTGTCTAAATCCGCCTATCAACATTCACCTGTCAAAATCCGCCTAATGGAGTCGTCCCAACTGTATAAAGTACGACCGGAAAATACCAGCATCAGTATCCTAACCTCTTCAGAGAGGTTAGGATATTGTAAATAAGTTTCAGCGCATTAAAATTGCAAGAGCCCACTCATAACCAATAGCGAGCAGCGTTATGTCGGAATCAACCAATCACAAACCGCGTCGAATTGACGTTGAATTCTGTATGTGCGCACACGGTATAGAGTAGGACGAGTAGGACCCTTTTTATTTTAACTGTTAAAGTTTTTCAAGATGGCGCCCACCCTCTTATTTTAACATGTCCTGCGAGCCTGTGATTGGTGGAAGACATGTGTCGAAACGATTAAAATAAAAGGGGCTGGACAATTAAAATAAGAGGGATTCCACTGTACAAAAATGGTTCAATTTTGCGTGAAAGAAAGAGGTAGTTACTCATGGCATCTCTTTCTTTCACATAGAAGTGACTGACTTTGTTGGCGGCCCCGCATGCGCTGTTCGCTTTTCCTCTTTGAGATGAAAAGGTCTATATTCGTCCATGCGCATGCGCAATGCAGCCCGCTTGACCGCTTATGTGATCTAGAATCTCCACATGCACACTACATATGTACATTGATACGTATCCTATGGTATCCATTTTTGCGCTGTGCCTTGCGGCTACATTTTTTCACAAATTTGCGCTGTGTTGTTGCAAGCACTTTCATGAGAAAGCGGTAGCACCATTGTCTATTTTATAACATCAGTATAACTTTTCATTTATACTACAAATACAAGTACATATATTAAGTACTAAACAATGGCTTTGACCGAAAAATTGAAAAATGCGGTTATGGATGGTCAATGTTTAGATGATGATCATATTGACTTGTTTCAAAACATCCTGAAAAACAGCTCCAACTATACACCTCGTGAAATGTGGAAACTTCAAATGCCTGAAGAAATTATTGCAGTTCCTAAAGGTGACGCACACGTACAAATTTTGTACGGAAACAGTGAACCATTCGGAACAGTCGCAAAATCTGACAGCAGTAACATAGGCCATTGGGTGTGCTGTTATTATGATAAAAAAGATGTTTTTATTTATGACTCTTTGAATTTAGGTAAACTTCACCCTCATTACGCATTATGTTTAAAACAGTTGTTTCCATGGCATGATTTTCGTTTCAGTCCAGTATGTTTCATTTCAGTTCAACAACAACAAAACTCTACTGATTGTGGACTATACGCTGTTGCTTTTTGTGTTTCGATTTTATATAATGTAAAACCAAAAACTGTTATTTATCAGAATAATTTACTGCGTTCACATTTTTTACAAATTTTGCAAACTGGACGAATTCAACAATTTCCAGGTATTTTGAAATGTGGAAAACCTCTGCCTTCTATTACTTTAGACAAGGTAAATGAAAATAAAATTTTGGCGGTTGATAGGCGTAAAAGACGGAATAAACTTAAACAAAATATTTCAAATACGAAAATATTGTATAACGTTACCGCATCGTGTTCAAATACATCAAATACAGAATGCCCAGAGTTGTTGGAGCAAGCGGAGACCGCAGTACCCACGCAGCTGCGTTCAATTCTTTCTTCTAATGGTAGTATTGAAGATAACCATAAACTTAATCTTATATAATCCAATAATGCCCACAAGGCAAAGTTGGTAAGGAGCATTTGGTTTCACGAAAAAGGTTGGCAGCGAAGAAACCTGTCATGGTTCCTTCTTGCGATGCCTCAAATTCTTTAAATTCTGATGTCCAAGACTTGAATGATACAGATATTGATACATTCGGACAAATCTTGCAACTACATAATCACTATTTGCATCGGTCCGTGGTTCATTTGAGGAAAACCCAGACTATTGCATCAGTCTTGCCGACTGAAAAACACATACAGATATTACCAGCTTATAATACAAAGAAATGTGTAATGCATTGGACATGCGTTTATTATGATCCAAGTAGTGCAATGATAGAAATTTATGATTGTATGAATTCGAAAAAATTGTGGAATGATCAGAAGCTTGCTTTAAACCAACTCTTCCCTGACTTTCGACACAATCCCGTTTGCTTCCCTGAAGTCCAAAGTGGTATAAAATTGAGAGATTCTGGCGTGCTTGCTATAGCCTGTGCAGTGACACTTGCATTCGGAGTAAAACCTAATAATGTACACTACGATGAGATGTGTATGCGATCACACCTTTTAGGAATCTTTAAATCGATAAACATTACACATTTCCCATTATGTAAGTACGTAAAAAAAGGAACAGATATTTCACTTCTGGAGAATGTGCGATTGCGAAGGCAAAGTATAATTTATAGTCAGCATGTGAAAAGCGAGACAAACGATTCAATCCAATCGCGTAATTTGGGAGCGATAAAAACTAGAATAAATAATACGGCAAGGTGTTCTAATAATGAGCATGTACGAAACGACGAAAAACCATATTTAGTAACAACGCTTTCCCCAACTGAAGATTTGCTTCTCCAAAACGAAGTGAAGCAATTTTATGAAAGAAATAGTGACAAAAGCAAATTAAAGAATGTAAGGAAAAGATGGTTGAATTCAGGCAAACCTTCCTTGACTTCTTCGAAGCGTGGAAAATATATAGCAGAACCAAACTGTGACTCAATGGAATGCCCAATCGCTGATCCAATTGCTCGCAAAGGGAGACCAGGAATGCCTATTTTATCCGTACAAGAACTTAACGACGTGTCTATCGGTCGTAGATTGCAAGACAGTCATATTGATAAATTTGCATGGAAATTAAGGCAATTTACCTCGTATTCGCCTCAATCCATATTATTGTTACAAAGGCCAGAACGTAACACTCCAGCTAGGTCTGATCAAAAACATATTCAAATATTATACAGTTGTGAAAACAGTACAAGAGAACGTCACAGTGCACATTGGATATGCTCTTTTTACGATACTAAGTCTATCACTATCTACGACTCGTTGAACTTAAAAACACTTCACGAACATCATTAACTATTTCTAAGACAATTGTACCCTTTCTATTCATTTCAGAATAACCCTATTCGATTTCAAGAAGTTCAAAATCAAATGAATGGAAATGATTGTGGAGTATTTGCAATTGCTTTTGCAGTATCTCTTGCGTTTGATAAGAAACCGGAAGATGTACAATTCGACCGTTCATTAATGCGACCACATTTACGATATTTACTGGAATATAACATATTAAAAGAATTTCCAGCTTTCAATTTGCAAACGAAACGAACTGAATTACAACAACAAGTGAAAGCTGCTTTTGAAATAAATTTAAACTCGCAACTTTCTGATGAAATTGATATTGTTGCAAATACATTGAATAGTGTCGAAGATAAAATTTTTTCGGCTTCTAGCACATTAATAAGTGGTAATTCCTCAAAGCTCTTCCCAAATCACCTGCTAAATCCGTCATTAACAAATTTAAATTCTGTTAGTAATCCGCAATCCAAAGATTCCTATGAATCACGCACACATTCTTGGAAATGTATAAAACAACAGAATGTAAGTGCTAAACTACGGAGATACTATTACTTGCATAGAACTGAAAGATTGAAAAAAATGAAAGAATATTATAATACAAATAAAAATCGAATATTGTCTCAAAATTTAAAAGAACGGAAAGAAAAAAATAGGATCATCAAACGTGCTAATGAAGTTATTAAAAAATATAAAAAATTTAGAACTGATCGCCCATATTGCACAGAAATTAATAAAAAGATTAATTCAGCAATAAAAAAACAACAATCCCAGAGAACTTATCATTCGAAACGTTGCAAAAGCTTTAAAACAAAAGTCCAATGAAGTTGCTAGACTCGAAGCAGAAAATATAATAAAATGGTGAGATGTATATACTCGCGACATGCAAAAAATACTACATAACACGAAGAATAAAGTAGACGTATGCTTAACGCAATTACAAAAATGTTCTCATCCAGATACTACCAATAAGTATGACATTCTTTGCGGAACTTCGAAACACACAATTCCAACTGAATCTTACTTTACAGATTCTACATATGAGACATATTCGCTTCGAAAGATACCAATTATCGTAAACAATTTAGGTCGGGCTATGAACATTTTGCCCGTAGTAAAACAGGGAAAACGAGGAAAACTCGCGTGGGAGTGTGGAGCCATATGTAAAATCAGCGACATTTATATCATTACTACATATGAACAACTATTGCAGAGATTAAGCGGTTTAACTTTCAGAAACGTACCAAATTTCTTGCAAGAAATACACAAATGTCCATCCAAAAAATTGTTACGCGATGTTTGCCAGGAACAATGTGACGAATACAGACAAAAATTAGGACATGCGCACAGCTGTTATATTGAGCCACAAAAGTGCGGTTCCTCCTTTCTATCTGTTCAAATTCTATCACCTCATTATCCGTCGGTAAGGGTTCTTAAAAATTCATTGTACCAATTAGGTTAATTGAATCGAAAATTAATTACATTGGATGCTGCTTTACAAAATGCAGATGTGACACTTCTTCGTGAAATTGCAGATGCTATTAAAACCAAAGGTACTACTTTCGATCCTGCGCAATATGATATTAATCACAATGAAGATGATATACAAACATTGTACCATGCATCTTTTGCCGCGTTAAAAAAAAGGGGAATTGGATATACCAAAATTCATTTGTATATCTTGCAATAAGCTGTGCTACAAAAGAGACGTTACAAATATGAAAAAATGACCAAGCCCGTAACGAATCAATATTGGAAAGATTTAATCGCGCATGCTGGACATGATTCTGTACAAACCGACTTTGTTTGTCATTATTGTTTACAAAAGTTTCGAGCCAATAGTTTGCCTTCTACTTGCGTATTAAATAAACTGCAAGTACTTGAAGTACCTGAAGTAATACTCCAATTAAATGAATATGAAAAAATACTATTTCAAAGAGCGAAAGCTTTTCAAACTATACAACGAATGGGTACAGTTGCAAAGAAAAACATACCCTTCAGAGAACAGGCTCAAAAGTTGAAGGGCAGGACATTTCATTTGCCATTACCAACGCAGCAAACGTTAGATAAACTTTGTTCTTCGACGTCGCCAATCAATTTAAATCATGAATTATATATTTTGGTTCGAGGCATTGAGACAAAGACAAAAGTTATATGGGAAGATCTGGTAGATCTAAAAAAGATATTCAACGCATTGATTTGGTTGAAAGCCAACAATCCGCTTTATTGTGATATTAACATTCCAGAATCATATGACGATTTTCGGCATGCGACTCTTCAAGATTTACAAAATAATCTATGTCAGGTCGACGAATTAGAATTAACAGAGAATCGCATTATTGACAATAATGAAAATATTAATTTGTCACCTGTTAGTAATGAAATAGCAAAAAATAGTAAACAAGATATTGATAGTGCCAAAGCTGGCGCTGCTTTACTAACTCAAGCTTCACAATCTGATGATTGTTATGAACATGTTACAATTTATCCCATGTACGATAAACGAATTAACAAAACTGCAACTGAATTGTATCAAATGTTAAAATTTCATGATATACCACTAGATAATCGACATAAACAATTAGATCTTAAGTGTTTCCCAGATTTGTATCCGCACGGTGTCAATGGCCAGTACGAAGATAGACCGGTACGTCTTTACGATTCGGAGTATATTAAATCAAAATTAATGTTTGCAAAGTCAAAATTTCGATTAAATATGCAATACATATTTTATTTATTAAGTGAAACAAATATTCGGCAATTAAACGGAGGTATTTTTACAAAAATGAATGTCGTTAACCCGCGCAACCGTATCACAGCAGCGAAATACCTCAGAAAGTTATGTAATAATGAATTAGAAGATAATTTGAGTACTATCTTCTCCAGATTGCGTAATACTGAACAATTCAGGAAAAAGCCTAGGGATAATCTATCTTGTATGATACATCATTATGGACCAGCGACTTGGTTCCTTACGTTGAGTCCCGCCGAGTTGCATTGGGATGATTTAGTGCAGTACATTAGAGATATCAATGGACCTGCTTTTGAAAAAATGAGTCCAAGTCAAGTGATAGTTAATGACCCAGTATCTGCATCTCGTTTTATTGATAATAAATTTAAAGGTATGCTTGACTTCTTAACGTCAGCTGATCATCCAATTGGAAAGATAACACATTATTTCTGGAGCAGAGAATATCAAAATAGAGGGCTGCAACATTTTCATTTGTTACTTGAGTGTAGGTATTTAAGGTGTCTTGCCTCCCTTTCGGGTTTAAGGCACCCCCCCCCCCCCGGGGGGAATGGGGCCAAATTTTAATGATGCGCCAGCACCGCTGGTTGTGCACACTTAAAAAAGATATACAACAAGTCAGCTACCACATTTATTAGCAACAAGCTGCCTACCTTGATGCTTCTGTTGGTTCAGAGAACCTTTCTAACGTTGCCACGGCCCGCTAGAGGCCAACCCTTTCTGCGGTTACTGCCTGCACGGACACGGCACGCCGTAGCGCTCCCCCGTGTGGAACCCGCCGGCAGGGGCTTGACACCGCACCCTAGCTCCCCAGTACGGTGGGTCTCTCGAGTCGTTTCACGATCAGGCATTCGTCGGCACAGACCAGCCGAACGATCGGGTCCGTGAGGTCGTCAATTCTCAAAACTTGCTAAGAGAAGCGGATCTTTCAAAAGCATTGCTCCTCTTCGAGCTCGGGCACTTCGACCCCTCACTCTTCCACAATTAAATTGTGGACGGAGATAACCCGCTCCGCTCTCTTCCACAAGTCCCCTGCGGGGTTTCATTTGTTACTGTGGGTAGAAAATGCTCCCACGCTTGCAACATCCACAAGCGAGGAAGTTGCCGCATTTATTCAAAAATATGTCACCTGCAAAATACCTGATAAAAATATCTCACCGGTTCTGTATCGCAGGGTAATAACTCATCAGCGACATAATCATAACAGTTACTGTTTACGTAGCAAAAAATCAAAGAAAGGTTCGACCTGCGTATATCGATTTGGATTTCCTCGTCCAGTTACTGATACTTTTGTTCTCAGAGATGCGGCAACTTCAGTATCTGGTAGACGTAAGTTAAAAAGTAATAGTAGGTTGTACGATCTACCTCGCGGAGAAACTGAAAAGTTCATCAATGATTACAATCCAGTAATTCTCACTGCGTGGGAAGGTAATATGGACTTACAGTTTATTGGAGAGAAATCTACTTTACTGAACTGGTATTGTACCAAGTACGTATCGAAACATGAAAAAGAAAACGTAGATCTTACGTTTGATAATATCAATAGCACAAAATCGCTATGCAGTCGCTTGTGGAATGCAGGGTTACGCGCATTGAATCACAGAGAATGTGGAGCATTCGAAGCTGCTGATACACTCCTAGGTCACCCACTATTCGATACTGATCCTGACACAACAATCAGGTGGTTAGATGTCAATATCACAAGGAATCGCAAAGTAAAAACAAAAAAAGAAATACAAAATTTAGAAGGCGAGTCCGTTGATATTTTTTGCCCTTCTTTCATTGGTACGTATTATCCGAAAAGACCTACTGAATTAGAAAATGTAAATTTGTATGATTTCGCTAAGTAGTACGATATTACGAAAATAAAACCGAAAAATGATTCTGTAGAATACTACGAAATAGCCTACTCTGTATATTTGAAGAAAAGATCTCGCGGTTATCTTATCAATCACTTCAAATACCACGCAGCTACAAATCCGGAAAATTATTTCTTTTCTTTACTACTATTATTTCAACCACGGAGAGACGCAAATGAACTCAAAAATGGATGTGAAACGTACGCGGAATCTTTTAAAAATGTAAAATCTTCGCTTGTTGAAGCGTTACGCTATCATGAGAAAATAACTGATATTCAAGAAGGTTATGAACATGCAAAGATGTTGATTGAGGAAAAAATGAAAGAACATGATAATGATGACGCTGAAGATAATCTTAGTAATATACCAGTAGATTGTGCACCAATTGAAGTTCAAGGAGCTATGAAAGATTTCAGAGATGTAGCCGAAAATGCAAAAGAACAAAATGTCTCACAAATAATATCAGAACTTAACAGTGATCAAAAACGGATATTTGATAAAGTCATTGCAGCCGTCCACTCAGAAAATGATATTCTACGCCTTTATGTCAGCGGAGAAGGGGGGACTGGAAAAAGCTTTCTCATCGATACAGTTAGAAGTTATATCAAACAAGTTATTCATAAACAGACAGCAGTAACAGCGCCGACGGGTATTGCTGCATTTAACATAAACGGTTTGATAGTGCATAGGTTATTTCAATTGCCAGTCGAGCACAGGTCGACTCCGAAATATACGCAACTTTCAGATGCGTCACTGAAAGTCATACGTGATCAATTGAAGGATGTAATTTTAATTGTTATCGACGAAGTATCAATGATATCAAATATAACGTTAAATTTTATCAATTTAAGATTATTAGAAATTTTTGATACATCAGAGGATTCTGACGGTTGGTTCGGAAAGAAGCACATACTTCTTTTCGGTGATTTACTACAGCTTCCTCCGGTGCATGAAGACCCTCCATTTGTCCGATTGTCTAAGGATAAAATTGACAAACATTTCGGTTGCCTAGGAACTGCAGATTTGTGGGTTAACTTGTTTTCATACGACGAATTGACAATAAATATGCGCCAGCGTAATGATGAATCGTACAAAAATATTTTATCTAAAATACGTATTGGGGTAGTTTTAAAATCTGATATTCAAACCCTTAATTCTAGAAAAATTCCCTTTACAGTAACTAATTTCAATGAACGACTTCGACAACTATGTGAATACATAAAAACTTTAGCTTCTGATACCGTCTGTTTGCTTGCATCATGTCACTTATGTGATGTCCTCAATCAAGCAATGCTGAACGATATTCCATCAGAAGAGATTAAGTTGATTGCTCAAGACGCAATTGATTGTGTTGCCTATATTAAGAAGAAAGTAACTAAACTGCTGGATGCAATCTAAGACGAAGATAGTTCTCGAACTGGTGGACTTGCTAAAACAATAATGGTAAAAATTGGGGCAACCGTAATGATTAGACGAAATATCGATGTAACATTAGGTTTTGTTAATGGAACAATTGGAACAATAGTTTCAATATCATATTCGCCAAGTGGCACTGATATCGATTCGGTAAAAATTAAATTATCAAATGGAGTAGAACATTCCATTGAAAGAGTTAGTGTCAAATTAAGAGTAATGGCCAAAGCGTTTGTTATTAGGAAACAGTTTCCATTATGCCTCAGTTACGGTATAACCGTTCATAAAAGCCAAGGTCTCAGTTTAAAAAATGCTGTTGTAGATGCTGGAAATACAATTTTCAGTTGCGGACAAATTTACGTTGCTCTTTCCCGAGTAACAACGTTGCAAGGTTTGCATTTGATAAACTTTGATCCACAGTCCGTAAAAGCAAATGATTCAGCTATTTTAGAGTACATCAGACTTAGGAACAAATATCGGCCAGATTTGCTGCCCATAAAAGTATCAACAGCGCTAGCTGGTAAAGTAAAAGATTTTATTTGGGCGTTACCTAAGGATGTTGACGAATGTCAAGTGCAAAATCAGGCCAAAAGGATGCCGACAAAAGATTCAAAATTTGTTCACAGTTTGACAAATGATGATGGCGTCTCGTGTTATGCGAATGCCTCACTACAGTGCTTATTACATTGTCAATCTATTGTTGTTCAGTGTTTTAACGGGAACGAAGTAATGAAAAATTTTATTGATTCATATTCGAAGAGAAAAGAAACAAATTGTTTAGCCGTCAGACAATTAGCAGGGAACACATTTTCAGATGTCATTCAACAAGATGCATGTGAATTTCTCTTGGCTCTAATGGACAAATGTAATAATATCGGCAGTGTATACGAACATGTCCTAACTATAACGCGACGATGTACTTCTTGCAATTATACTCAAAGTACTTTAGATAAAAATTATATTCTTATATTATCATTACCCCCGAACCATTCTAAGACCTTAACATTGCAACAGATTATTGAAAGCAATCTGTCTCGTTGGAGCTACGTCGAAGGGCAATGTAGTAATTGTACTGCAAATAATTTCTTACTTCAGAAAGTAGAAATAACATCAGTTAATAAAGACTTGATATTGCAACTTACATTATTTCAGAACAGTAATGGACAAATTCAGAAAATTTTAAATTATCATATAAAATCAGTACCAACATTTAAAGTGAAATTATGTGAGAAAGCATTCAATGTTGCTAGTGCTATCTTTCATCACGGAAATAATTATGAACGAGGACACTACACGAGTATGCTACGCAATGGCAAGCCGTGGATTCATGCGAACGACAACAGTATAACAAACAAAACATGGCCAAGAAATGCGAAGGATTTGTACGTTCTTAGTTTACAAGAAGTTTAAATTTTGAAAAATACCATATTACCTTTAATATTTTCTTTATCAACTATTGTATATTCGCAAAAATGAGTGAAATCCCCCCAAAAAACACTTCTTGTAAAAAAAACTCGCCAAGTTCTTATCAGCAAAACATACTACTATACAAATATGTTAGCAGACATTTTATGTACAATTATAGGGCCATTTTCTTATTCTACAAAAAAGCACTGAAATCATGTAATAAGGCCAAGTTCTTTCTAACGAAAAAAAATACTTCAAGCTGTATACTACAATTGGGAAGGCAAATTTTCTATACACTCTTAACTCCACCAAAGTAACTCCACCAAAAAATGGGTACAACAACATTGATAAGATATGTATAGGCCCTTATTTCAAGCATTCCTCCAACTGACTTGTCAAAAACTTGGCTGCCCTTTTTCAAAGGTTTTTCGGAGAATCTTGATCAGGTGACTTTTAACGGTACTGTTTAAGTTAACATATATTTAGGTTAAGGAAGTGATTATACGAGTTTTAGAATTCATGCATTAATTTTTCGATACATCCTATATTGTTGCATTAATTTGTGATTCCTTATATTGCATTAATTACTACTTAAATTGCATACTACCCTGCAGTTTCTTACATTTTTGGCCACGGAGTACGGCAAGAACCTTTAGCTTAAGAGAAATATATCTCTGTGTTACCTCCACTTTGTATTTATATTAATATTAGCACCATACATACACACTACACGACTGTCATTCTTTCATAACTAAAAGAAAACAAGAATGGTTTTCCAAGAATGATGGTTAAGAACTAAACATTGTCGAGAACAGAAATTAATGTTTTACTAACTGCGGTACCTGGTGTGGATTTTTCCCCACAGAGGTGGGTTTTCCCGACGCCATTGCACATCCGAATGGGAGTACTCCTCTAAAAATGAAAGTAACCTGTTACGTAAATTGTTTGTTAAGGACCTTTACATTAGTGACGATATCGATAGAATTGTACTAATATTAAAATTTGAATATTCGCGGTTAGTTTAGAACATTTCAAATCGTCTGACAATCGAATTCCGACATAGACTGAAATAGGTGAAAAGTTAAAATCAGTCATTTTTATATTTCTATACATTCGGTATAGTCACGCGATTTTTCCGAAAATAAATTGATAATTTTGTCCGTGTAGAAACCGTTTATTTTATTTAAAGTTGTTTCGGCCGTCTGTAACGATGGTTGTCAAACCAGATCTTTCATAACTACAAAAACCTTTGAAAAAGGGCAGCCAATTTTTTGACAAGTCAGTTGGAGGAATCCTTGAAATAAGGGCCTATACATATCTTATCAATGTTGTTGTATCCATTTTTTGGTGGAGTTTGTAATGCCCTTTTTTCGGGATTACTTATTCGGCGTTTTACCGCCGCCGTCCGCACTCGCACTCACGAGAACAAGAGATCTCGTCCCAGAGGGGGACGATGTCTCGCCTCCTTCCGCGTCTGAAAAGGTGCTCGAAATTCGCGGGGATTGCCACGCACTGCAATCCGTCTTTTTATCGACGAAGGGACTGGATGCATGCAAGGGAGGGTGATTGCATAGAATGACGTCTTTATTTAATCCACACAAAATACTTATTATTCCTTCAAAAACAAGAATCGGCTCGAGGCCACTTACACTTGTCTCTCTCGACTTCTCGTATGGTCTTCGCAAAGAACTAGGGCGGCTTCTGCAGGCCCTGGGGGTCGTCTTAGGGCTGGACCCAATCGTTTCACAAAAACAACAGCTCTCAACTCGCTCGGTTAAACTCGCACTCGAATACTCAGATTAACCCACTCTTAACGGTCGCACTCCTGCTCGCTGATTACCTGTTTCGGCACTGACGTCCGAGATTAGACTGACTACTGGTCGTCTCGTTATCGCGCTCCACGACCGTCGCGCCGAGTGGTCTCGTGGGCCTTTTATAAAGCTCGTCGCTTCTTACCGACCACTCTGTCGGTATATTACCGTCCACTCAGTCGATATATTATCATCTTAGCATAGAGCTCCGAGGGTACGAGAGGAGTATTGTAACCGGCGTGTTACAACACCCCCCTCCTTAGCCGGAACTCACCCGTGAGGTCCGTCCTACTTCGTACTCTATCTTTAAAAGAACTCCTACGGTACCTCGGTGCTCTTTGCACTCTCTTAGAATGACATCCTCTTACGAGGATGACGGCTCCGGACCCTCCTGGAGGGGCGCGGGTCTTAATGGGTTGGGGATTCCCTCCACGGCCTGTGGACGGGAGGCACCCACTCGTCTTTTTGGAGGCGTCGTGGCTGACCATCTCCTCGTGATGCCTGGTAGCGGCACGCCTAAAGTGAAAACAAAAAACCATACTCGTTATTGGGTCTCGGTCCGCTTACGAGGTGCGAGGTAACGTTTCAGGTCGGATACGTAGGCTCTAGCCACCGTCCGTCCTGGTCTCTTCCCGTCCAACTCGAGCTCGTAAACTACGGGAGAGATAACGCGCGCGATTCGGAATGGCCCTTCATTTCGCGGCGCGAATTTCGCGGCGAAACGATCCGCTCCTGATGACAAAACATGGGTTCGTCGCAAAACTAAGTCGTCGACCGAAAACCGAATATCGCGCCTACCTCGATTGTAGTACCTACGCTGTCGCTCGCTCGCCTTATCTACAGTCCTACGCACAAGATCTCGAAGGGCGCTGAGTCTCTTCAGGCGATCTTGCCAGTCTTCGGGGTCCATCCGTAGAATAGGGGCTTCCCCCTCCAACTGCCTTCGCAGGCTCTTCGCGGGTCTTGGTTGCCGGCCAAAGTTTAGAAACGCCGGGGACACTTTAGTGCTAGCGTGCACGGCCGTGTTTATCGCGCTTCGGAACTCTGGAAGATGAAGATCCCAATCCCGGTGATCGGCGCCTACGAATGTTCGTATCATCGTCTTCAGAGTCCGGTTCGTCCTTTCGACCGGATTCGCTTGCGGATGATACGACGGCGTTGTTGACCGTCTCACTCCGTATTCCTCCAATACGCGGTCTAAATGGGAGTTACGGAACTCTGGCCCATTGTCGCTCAGGAAATATTCAGGCGTCTCCCATCTAAATAATATGAGGTCTTCGAAGGCCTTGGCTGTATTCTTGCCGTCGGCTTTCCTCAATGGCTTGAGTTCCACCCATCTAGTTAATAGGTCCGTGAACACGTAGCGGTTCTGGCTACGGCTTGGTGGGAAGGGTCCCATGATATCTGCGGATACCACTGTCCACGGCTTCTC
Source organism: Trichopria drosophilae (assembly GCA_030407085.1). Taxonomy (NCBI): domain Eukaryota; kingdom Metazoa; phylum Arthropoda; class Insecta; order Hymenoptera; family Diapriidae; genus Trichopria; species Trichopria drosophilae. The sequence goes on along the minus strand of CM059584.1, from coordinate 57,950,468 downwards.
CACTATGCGCTCATTTATGAGTTCTGTGGGCGCTCCCTGAGGCGTCTTCTGAAGCTGGCATTCCTGACACTCAGCGATGAACTGTCGGACGTCGTACCTTAGTCCGGGCCAATAATACTCTAAGGCCAGACGATTGTACGGCTTGTCCACGCCGTAGTGTCCAGCATGGGACTCTTGATGCGCGTTTTTCATGGCCTCCTCGCGCAACCCTACTGGTAGGACTAGCTTGCACCTATCTTCTCCTCCCGTCACGGGATCCAACAGAGGATCCTTCCGATGGTGGTACAGTCGTTCGTCTTCGACTCCCCAATCCGGGAATCGCTCTGGAAATTGGGCCACCAACTTTCTCCGTCGCTGGTACCAAGTGTCTGACTCCGTTGACACTTTCACGGCTCCTATCTCGTCTTCCACTCGTCGTGATAGGGCGTCAGGTACGTGGTGCAAGGAACCCTTCCGATGAGTGACCTTGAACGTCCATCCTTGCAGTTCCAAGGCCCACCGGGCCAGTCGGCCGCTGGGGTCTTTTAAATTACGGAGCCATTGTAGACTGCTGTGATCCGTAATTACTTGGAACTCGTACCCCTCTAGATAGGCCCGCAGTTTCTTCAAGCCCCACACTACCGCGAGACACTCTTTCTCCGTTGTCGCATAATTACGCTCGGCGGCAGTGAGGGTGCGGCTTAAGTAGACGATGGGGTGCTCCCCGTCGTCCTGCTCTTGGGTCAAGACCACGCCTAGAGCATAATCGCTCGCGTCGGTCTGTATGACGAACGGTCTCTTAAAGTCAGGCCGTCCCAACACAGGTACTTCGGTGAGAGCCCTCTTTAGGTCTTGAAATGCCTCTTCCTGCTCTTCACCCCACTCCCAGGTCTGCGTTTTCTTCGTCAGCTTGGTAAGAGGCAGTCTTCGCTCTGCCAGATTGGGTATGAATCGGGCATACCATCCTACCATTCCCAGAAAACGTCTGACCTGCTTCAGGTTCTTAGATGCAGGGTACTCCAATACGGGTTGGGTCTTCTCCGGATCGGGACGCAATCCGTCGCGGTCTACTCGGTAACCCAGATATACTGCACTCGAACAACAAAACTCGCACTTATCCCTGTTGACTTGCAGTTCAGCTCGGGCGAGCGTCTCGAGAACTCGCCGTACCCAGATGACATGCTCTTCGAAGCTCTTGATGACGATAATAATGTCATCCAGGTAAACGAACACATGGGGCTCGAATTCGGAACCGAATAACGAGTCCATCAACCTCTGAAAAGTGGCGGGGGCATTCGTTAGGCCGTAGGACATCCGCTTGAACTGGAATAACCCTCGACTGGCTATCGCAAACGCCGTAACTTCCTTACTGGCCGGATCCAATTGCACCTGAAAGTAGGCCTGACTCAGGTCCAGCTTACTAATAAATCTGGCCCGGCGTATTTTGTCTAATATGCCTTCTAAGTTAGGCGGCGGATAGGCGTCTTTCCTCGTGACGGCGTTGACTTCTCGGTAGTCAACGCAGAACCTGTAGCTACCGTTGGGCTTTCGAATCATCACCGGCGCACTCGACCAGGTGCTGTTTGATGGCTCGATGATGTCTTCTGCTAACATCGAGTCGACTTCTGCCTAAGCGGCTCCCAACACGGCTGGGGAGCCTCGGCGGTAGCGATGCTTTATCGGCTTGGCATCCCCGACGTCGATGCCGTGCTGAACCAGAGACGTAGTGCCTAATGTTTCTGGGGGTGGGGAATCAGCTGGTCTAACAGGTCCTTCAGCTGGTTCTCCTGAACCGTCGATACCTCGGCAAGGCCGGCGCACTCTGCGTTAATGACTGTCTCCTGGCCCACTTCGAAGCTCTTCCAGGGACCTTCGTGGCTTCGCCATCTTGCCTCGTGGCACTCTATTACGATGCCGAATGACTTTAGAAAGTCTATTCCCAAGATGGCGTCGTAATCTAGCGTCTGGGTGACCCTCACGGAGATCTTCTCCGTTCGACCTCCTATCTCGATGGTCAACGGCAGCCGTCCGATGATACCGGCCGAGTGTCCGGTGGCGCCTTTCATGGTGCCTTGATATGACCGTACGCGGTCTTTGCACAGGGCAGCTATTTTTGGTCCTACAAAGGACTTGGTGGCTCCGGAATCGCATAGCCCTCGTACTCGCGTCCCGTTCACCACAAAGGTGAAGTAGAATCTTCCGTCTTTCTTATCTCCACCGGCCGCTACTTCCTCCTCGTCTCCTCTCGGTCTTGATTTGGGGCTTGGGATACCCCACTTTGTCTCCACGAATTCCTTCACTTCCTCCTGAGGAGTCACCCGTCTCGTCCTCCAGTCGGAATTCGCATTGGGCGGGCCAGGTTCGGAGGACCTGGTTCTTGACCCGCGGTGTCCGTTTCCCGACCATTGCGCCTCTAGATCACCGCACTGGTCGCACTCTCAGCGAATTGTCCCTCGACGTCCACACCCGTAACATTGCCGGGGTTCCAGGCACTCGCACGCGAAGTGGCCTGTCCCGCCACAAGTGTAGCACGTTCGCTCTCTCCGGCTTACCAGCGCCTCCCCCCTCCTTGGACTTGAGGTCGGAGGGGTCGCGGGTGTCTGAGCCGGCGGCGGCATAACGGGTCGCCTCTCCTGGTGGACGTAATATCGAGGTCCTCTCCTCGATGAAGACTCGGGGCTCGTCGTGTCTCTTGACGAGGCCGATCTCTTTTTCTGACTCGTCCTCCTCGATAAGGCCGAGTCTCTTTTCCCGGATATTCTTTTATCCGTCCCGTCGGCGTGCTTCCGGTGTCTCTTCTTATGCCGGTCCTTCTTCTCTTCCTTAGAGATGTTGTCGCTCTCTACTGACGAGGAAGACAACTTCTTTCGTTCGTCTCCAGCGGCAACCTTGTACATGCTTGCCCTCTGTCCTTGGTCCTTCCTCCGGACCGGGCCTTGTTGTCGGTAGCGACTATCCCACCGGGTGGTATCGTCGTCGTCTTTGCCCAGGGACTTCAACTCGGCGAAGGTAGTGCACTCTTTTACACTTCGATACCTTCGACAGTCCGGTCTTAGGTTACGAACGATTCGTCTTACTCGTAATTCCTCCGGTGATGGCCTGCACATTTTCTTGTATTGGCGCTGGACGTCCTCCACGAACTCTAGCATCTTCTCACCGGAGTTCTGGAACTTCTCGTAAATCGTTACCAGAATGTCGTCGTCGTCTACTTCCTCGGCGAATCTTCCCTTGGCGCGCTGGCTGAAGATTCTCCACGATCGGAGAGCGGCGGGGTCTTCTCGTATCCATTGTCTCGCCTTGCCCTCGAATACTCCTGGAAGCACTTTTAGTACGTCGGCTTCCTCTAGTTCGAGACAGTCGATGCACTCGCTGGTCAGAGTTAGGAAGTCCTCGACTTGACTTCCGGCGAACTTAACACCCCATGAGCGCAGCTGCTTCAGGGTGTTGCTGCCTTGGCGAGGCTTGGTCACTTCGACCGTCGGCTCTAATCGTCTCGTCTTCGTTGGAGCTAACGGACGTTGAACTGGCGGCCTAACTTTCGCGCCGCATCGTCTTCGGTCGTCAGTGGACGCGAACATTCTCGGTGGTTGCCCGCTTGTTTCCTCCTCGGTCTCGTCGGTTAAAAGTTCTCTTCTGGGCACCTTGTCCTTCCGACCTTTAGGTCGAGGTGCTATTACCTCATCCTCGCTATCTTCTTCGGGCTGTGCCCACGCTCCTTCCTCTTGATGCGGGCGCGTCTTTGGATACGCACCAGTCTTGACTCCTGGGGTCAACAAACGGCTCCTGGGCGCTCCTGGAACTTGCGTCTTTTCCTGGCCGGTCTGCGCACCCGGTCGACGTATGGCCGTATTTAGACCCGTTGGCGCTCCCCACGACCCTCTCGAACCTTGTGCCGTTATGTTAGGGGATGAGAACGGCAAGAAATAAGCCGTCGTAGACGGGGCCCAGATTGGAGCGGGATACAGGGTTGGTCCCAATGGGCGTGACGTTATTACTGAATGTGCTGTCGTCCAAACAGGTTGCACATTCACATAACCTGTAGCCATCGTGGTCACACAGGCTGTCGTCTGAGCCGTCGTAGTCACAACCGGCATTCCACTCGTCATGCGCTCCTCTTCGTCCTCTTGAAAGGTCGCGGCGAAGGTTCGTCCCCCCGAGACCCGTGCGTTTACATCATCGGACTCCCTCATGTCGGTCATCACACTGACCTCGTCCTTACCTTGGTCCCAGGCGAAAGGACCTGTCAGAAAACGTTCCCTCGCGCGAAAGCGAATCAGACGGTCGCGGACAATTTCCTCCGATCCCGATCGGTTTAGTCCTTCTTTAATCAGGTTCTCCTGAACCTCGGATAACGACAAGTTGGATATTTCCTCGACGATCTGATTTACATCCCGTCTTACGTCCCAAACTTTTGGATCGCTTCCGTCCATCATCTTTACGGATGTCGCGGCTTTACTATAGTACGGCTGTACTTAAAAATCTCTCTCACACGTCTCGATTTGAAGCACTGACTTCCCACTCTAAAATCACTCTCTAATTGATTGTACTCTCCTACACTCACAACTCACATGCATCCAATTCCCTACAGCCGTACCCCTATTTCCCTTAGCGGTAGAATGACCTCGACGGCTGGTCCACGAACTAGCTATCAAAAGCGTCGCCTTACCCGTAGTTCGCGGCTCAAATCTTCGCGATAACTCCCCAGTGGGACTTTCTCACTTATCGGACCCTCGCACCTCGATCGCGCAGATAGTCCCGGCTTGACTATCTTGTAAGCTTTAAATACTTAATATTAACTCTTATTCTAATATTCTTAACCTAACTTAGCTCTACTAGTTGTGATAACCTAAGGATACTTAATCTAAGGACATTAAGGAAAAAAAATCGCGAACCGAATCTCCAAAATGGGACCCGAATTTTCTCCGACTTGCGAAGGTCACTCTAACGGTCGAGATTCACTCGTAAGAATTCTCGAATTAATTTTATTATTTCTCGACTACTTAAATGTCTTGTTAAACGTGAACTTTACTTCTAATCTCGTATTGATATTTAATGGAGGTATAGTTCACTCTCGAAACTCAAGACAAATTTATTGACTTTATTCAATAAGCCCGACTCTATTAAAAAAAACTCTATTACAATATTTTAAATTTCACTTAGTCGTAGTGAACTTCACTCCGTATATTGAAGTTCACTCCAGTGATCACTATTCCCTCGAAAGAAAACTTCTAACGGAATTTTATTTCCGTCTATTATTCGAAATTTACTCTATTAATTTCCTACACGATAAATTATTTCTCCATTAATCCCGGTTCTCAAAACAACAACTTACAAAATTTGTCTTACTACTCTTATTACTAGTCTTAATAATATATTCTATAATTTCTCACCTCTTGAATATTACTTATTAATTTCACTAATTTTAATCATAATTATTATTATTAATAGTGACTTCACAACACCTTATGATTCAAATATTTACTTATCTAAATTTTCTCCCGTGCAAAACGTCTCAAAATTCGCACGTGTTCCCGGTAATTCTTTCCGTTATATTTTTAAATTTAATTTTAACCGTTTTGAGTTCCAATATGGCCGTCAATATGGCCGTTTCCTTTTCCGAGCACGTTTCAATATGGCGGCCACGCCGTTCACGCGGTCAGAAAATGGCCGTTTGCCTTTTTTATATGCGCTTTATTGCGCCTTAGCTCCACGTTGTAGCGCCACTTTCTAATGCTCTTTTTTCGGGATTACTTATTCGGCGTTTTACCGCCGCCGTCTCGGGGCCGGCTACCGTCTCAGGTGAGACTTTAACGTCTTCGTGGACGTTGCGCCAGGTAGAGGCCAGACGACGTCGTTCGCCCGTCCGGACAATTAATTGCCCGAGTCCGGCTAACTCGGGGTCTTTTCGCGACCCGCACTCGCACTCACGAGAACAAGAGATCTCGTCCCAGAGGAGGACGATGTCTCGCCTCCTTCCGCGTCTGAAAAGGTGCTCGAAATTCGCGGGGATTGACACGCACTGCAATCCGTCTTTTTATCGACAAAGGGACCGGATGCATGCAAGGGAGGGTGATTGCATAGAATGACGTCTTTATTTAATCCACACAAAATACTTATTATTCCTTCAAAAACAAGAATCGGCTCGAGGCCACTTACACTTGTCTCTCTCGAGTTCTCGTATGGTCTTCGCAAAGAACTAGGGCGGCTTCTGCAGGCCCTGGGGGTCGTCTTAGCGCTGGACCCAATCGTTTCACAAAAACAACAGCTCTCAACTCGCTCGGATAAACTCGCACTCGAATACTCAGATTAACCCACTCTTAACGGTCGCACTCCTGCTCGCTGATTACCTGTCTCTGCACTGACGTCCGAGACCAGACTGACTACTGGTCGTCTCGTTATCGCGCTCCGCGACCGTCGCGCCGAATCGTCTCGTGGGCCTCTTATAAAGCTCGTCGCTTCTTACCGACCACTCTGTCGGTATATTACCGTCCACTCAGTCGATATATTATCGTCTTAACATAGAGCTTCAAGGGTACGAGAGGAGTATTGTAATCGGCGTGTTACAAGTTACTTTGGTGGAGTTAAGAGTGTATAGAAAATTTGCCTTCCCAATTGTAGTATACAGCTTGAAGTATTTTTTTTCGTTAGAAAGAACTTGGCCTTATTACCTGATTTCAGTGCTTTTTTGTAGAATAAGAAAATGGCCCTATAATTATACATAAAATGTCTGCTAACTTATTTGTATAGTAGTATGTTTTGCTAATAAGAACTTGGCGAGTTTTTTATACAAGAAGTGTTTTTTTGAGGGATTTAATTTATGGCACATACACGCTGCATGCATTTTGTATTGTACTGATGTTGTTGACAATATTTTACATTATGATTATTACTGAAAGTCGCGCGGCGTAAATGTAATATTCATAAGAATAATGAAAAATTTACGAGTGACACATGAAATTTCGGGAAACTTACATTCTGAAATCACCACCGACAATTAACGAAAGCTCGTACGACTTTAATATTGACTAAACCTCATGTTTATAACATATTGATGTATAAAAAAATACATCGTATAATTTTAAACAATAGTTCTCACACTGTTTGCGCATAAATTACCATACCGCAAAGGTTAAAAGTTTCCTGTATTTGCCCAAATATACTTTAATTTTCGCTCGCATATTCGGGAACCAGTATACACGCATCATTTTTTTTGTAAACAAATGATATAATCATGAACTTTGCAGCTTTTTAGGAACAATTTTTCTCAATTCTTCATAGGAGTGCTTTGTTCCCAACCTTTTAATGTCTCCTTAATGATTGTGTCTTCAAGGTCATATTAAACCATTTCATTGAATATATATATATAAAAACAAATGTTTCCGAAATAATAATATAACGCAACTGCTTCCGTAATAAGAGTTTTCTTTATCATTCATAATATAACATAATCAAACTTTCTGGCCATTCTGAGATCAGGAATTAAAATATTACTATAACCTAATTTTGTTTATAGCAGGATCCGAAGGCATTAAAGTTGTTATCTGGTTAATCTCGATCCAGGAGTAATAAATGCGACCCTCACTTTCCTACAAATTTTCAATTCCAGTTTGTCGTTAATGGAATTTCAGATGTATGCGCGTTAATTCTTTTCAACTTCTTTTAAATCCTTGTAATTCCTTTAAGTATGCCGGGTTAATATATTTCTAAATTATAAAATTTTATTATGGTCACGAATACATTTTGTAATAATACGAATTTGTTTTTTTTTTAATCGGACAAATATGCGTCACATATGGGTGCAATATGTTCTCGTTCACTGGGAGATATTAATTAATTACTTTTTTTTTCGTTGATACGGCAACATAAGCCCGTAAAGTCTGAAAACGGTGACTTCTAGTTTTTCTTGTAATGTGTGATGTTATGCTGATAATTAATACCTGTATCGGAGATCTCGAGTCCACGTCAGGGCCGACGAAATCTCTGATTACGTGATCACACTCGGGCACAGCGTAATTAGTTATACGTTAATATGTATGCTGTTGCAAGAGTCATGTGAGCCGCAGGTTGGCACGGTGCTAACCTTGTAGAAAGTGAACCAAAGCAGGGTGTAACAGAGAACAAGATGGAACCAAAAATGGGTGACCGCGAACTGCGGTATAAGGAAAACTGAAGGGAGATTTCTCGACCGTCGGATAAGCCGTTTTGGCTTTGCATTGTGTATTGGTCCGGATTGTTATATTTCGGGCAACTCGTAATGATTTCCGGATATTTCGAGGATACTGGTGTTCTGCGCCTGTGTTTTTGGTTCCCTAATTAAGGACCCGATATTTGGTTCAGGCAGCACCACGTGAGATTGGATACGGAGGATAGTTTCCCTGTCAAACCGCTCGCCTCAGTAGTTTCATTATATTGCGTTCCATTTCTTCATATCATCTCTCCCGTTGTACGATATCGGTTCCGTGCGAGGAATACACACCATGTCCAAATTTCGTTTAGAACCCGTAGTTCCATTGTATAGTTAAGTTTGAATAAACGCGTGTTTTGTGTATTTTTATTATGTAATCACGTGTTCTCTAAATTTCGGCCACGCAACTCGGCCTTCGCGGAGTTTCTTTTCCATTTGTTTCGTTCAGTCTCTCCCTAATCTCGTAACGACATTCTCATGCTCACTGTTGAGGTAACCGGTGTATGAACTTTTCCTCGTGGGTTAGGTCCAAGCGTTTGGATCTGTCCGGACAAAACGAGAATCTGTCCGGAAATTTATAACCAGGGCTCGAAGTTCAAATTGTGTTACGGTCGCGAAAGCAAATAGCGTTTTTGATCCTGCTTGCGGACAAGTTGTCTATTATTCCGTTTTCAACCTCTAATGTATTTAATTGTATTCAGCTGTGTATTCGTGTATAACTGTGTTTCTATGTGGGTTAGTCTGAAAAGCAACGTATTGTTAAGGTTCGCCCTTTGGCAGCAAAAGCTAATAATATTCACTATTGTATGCATTTGGTATTGTAATTGGTTATGGTAGTAGGCAATAAAGTCATATGGTTATTGTTGTTGTTTTTGTTATTGTTATTATTTTAATAACTATAACAACAACATTGGTTTTCTTATGTTCCTCAGTCTGTCCGATAAGTGAGAAATTTTTTTTTTCTCAAATCTCTACCAAATCAGAGTGAAATTCCAATGCAACCACGCCCAAACCACGAGGTGGGAGATTACAGTTTCGGTATGAAATATTTATTTCGATTCGTACATTCAGCTCCTATGTGAGTGAACGTCCAGGATAGTTGAACATTTTTGTTATTGAGTGAATAACATTTTAATGCTTAAAAAAATGTTTGATTAAGTTTTTAATTTGATCAACTTTTAATTTGTTATTTTAAGTCTTTAATTAAGTAATTATACATATCTTAAGAAAATGTATAATTCGTAAATGTAAAAAATTATTCGCATAATTTGAAAATGGCGAGGATATCGAAGAATAGTGAACAGGTCCAACAAATTGTAGAATGCAGCAAGAAAACGCAGATATTTATAAAAAATGCAAACGCGAAACATTCGCTTTAAGTGCATACAGAATTTGTTCGCAATGTCGAAGTACTGAATAATAGCTCATTATTCCTTCACATTTTTGCTTGGCGAAAATGCACCGTAGTCGCTCGGCGACTAATTCAATATTTCGCTCAGCGAAAATTTCAAACAGTTATTCGGCAATGACCTACCATGTTTGCACGGCGAACACTCCTATTAGTCGCCCGGCGATAACTGCAATATCTCCCTCGGCGACAACTGCAATATCTCGCTCGACGGATCTTGCTGGATTTGGCTTGGCAAAATCCTCCAATTTCCTGAGCCAGTAATCTGATAGTGGTCAGAGAGACGAATACTAGTTTCCGATCTCGAGTGGCTACCAATAAAACACGTATTTGTGATCCAGCAGACAGTGTGGGATGATAGGATCCGATTTTTGTAATAAAGAGAGAGCGAGCCGTCTGCACTATTCTGTGGATGCTTAAACCATTTCATTGGAGTTGAACCTTGGAGCCAATCATTTCAGCCCCCAGGTCTCGTAATGACGAGATACACATGCGTGAGATGTGCCAAATGAAGGTTAACAGGGCTGAGGCCTAGAGATTTGTGTATGACCGAAATCAGTGTGTTAAAGACATATTGGTGATCGAAAGCAGATGGCGATAGAGGATACGTTTAATCGCACGGCGAATGAGGTAATGCTACTGGTCAATAGTGTCGATTTTAATTATAGTGCTGTGATCGGCTAAATAACGGTTCTTAACCAGTTTTATTGCAAACATAATTTCTGAACTGGGTTCTCCTCGCACGTGTACACAACTTATCGCATTTCGTACTGTTCGCACAGTTCGCAACTTGCGTGAAATCCACGGGATAGATCGCTGAGTGATACGCTTAGTAATGGAGGGCGTGTGTATCTTCAGAGCTTAATTAACACAATTGCAAAAGACGGAAAGACTATTTGTTAATTCGCTATCGTGTACATGAAAAGGTTGGTCCCGCTTAGCCGTTAAAAGGTTTGGAAGCCTAAGATAAATTATAGTTAACGATATTAACTTATACCGACTCAATACTCGGGGTAAGCCACGTTTCCTTAAGCGCTAATAAATTAGTTAAGCCATCCCACAGTTTATCTTCAACATCATGCATGTGGCCTCGGAGCGAGTTTATATTTTCGCAAGAGATGTTTAGAAATGATGAGGTGTCAGATGAAACAGAACATGAAGACGTAATGCGCGACGAGTTTTTTTGCTGAACGTCACACAATGTTTTTGAGATCCTGCTCAGTAGCTATCGGCAACTCCGGGACACCACCATCCTTGCATACAAAGATATTGCCATCACATGCCCAAACACGTTTGTACCCTCCATTCTTGGCCGTTTGTTTGGCTTTTCTATGTAGGGCATAAGTGGATGATGGTAAAAATTCGTTCTAGTATAATATACGTGACGCATCAGTCTCGTCAGATAGTTCATAAATCAAATCTTCGGGAGTGATTCTCTCAAGATTGCGTTTAGTTTCTACAATAAAATTGAGGGCCCGGACTGACTTAAAATTAAGTTTAAATGAAAAGTACTGATGAGTGGATGAAGAGCAAGCAGCAGTAGAGGAGGTATTTGCGGGTCGCTTCGAGTTCATTTTAGTAATACGATCCAATTTAGTAAATCGAATATAATCCCGGCAATTTAAGATGATTTAAGGTACGAATCAGTGTTTCTTCAAACGATAGGGTACATCTGTTAAGGATGCCGTCAACGAGTAAATCCGACGTCGATCTATGAAGAGCGTTAGAGTAATTCATATACTCCACGTCATATTTTAATTCATTGCATTTTTCTGCACAACAGCATTTAGAGTAGTGCTCAATTCTATTCTCATGGGGTTTGTATAGCTCCGGACAGATGTAATTTCGTTTCTCACAGCTGTAATACGAACCTTAATACCGATGATAGCTGTGAGCAACTGTGAAAATTGGTCGTTTGGAAGGGCCATGTCAGACGCGGATAAAGCGGACGCAGTAGGTAATACGGATAGAAGTTGTCAGGCGGGTGAACTAGCCGTCAGCAGCCGAGACTCAATTAGCACGATGCGAGAGCTAGTCGAGGGGTTTGACAGAGAAGAAGAGGGAGACTCGAAGGAAGGGGTAGTGCGCATGCGACTGACGAACTCACGACGGAGGGGCGAGAGAGTGAGAGAGAGTGGGAGGGAGGGAGGGAGAGAACAAATGATAGGAGCATCCAAATTTCGGCAAGAACAATTCCGAATTGAACAAATGCGGACTATTTCGAGTATGTTCCCTAAGCGGTGGCAGTAGTAATGCAGCATGCAGCGCGAGGCTTGGTAAGGTTATACATCTTCATTGTAAAACTGACTGGAATAACTGATCGACTGACCTACATCGTTTTGATCAAAATCCCGATTTGTTTATTATAGTGTAGTTTCATATAATTTGAATAGTATTTTTGTAGTATTTCAGTAGTATTGCAGACATCTGTAAGCGGCTTACACTGGTAGCACTCGGCCTTTGGCACAGTTTATGGTTCCTTCTGTCTTTGCTTTATGATCACTCAAATTGGCTTTTTTTGCCTTATTCGACTGATCTTGGACAGGATTACTGATGACCTCAAGTGGACTCTGCTGTGAAGTATCACCTGTTATTGGTATGAGTTTACATTTAAAGTGTCTGGTTGCTCCACACGTAGGTCAGTTGCAGTCGCAAAGAAGGATGCCTATGGATTATTATTGTATGGGCCCCATACTGTAATTCAATCTAAAGCTCTTAGCTTAGTTATTCGCTATGTGGTCTTCGATTTTTAGAATGGAATATCGAAGGTGTCAAATTAATATTGCATCTGATTTGCATGGCGAACCGAATGCTGGCGCTTCTTTTCAATGTAATGCATTTAGGGTATGTACGAGAATTTCTTATGTTTGTGCTTCATTTTATATCAAGTTTCCACTACATTAACGTCGACAACAAATACTGGTAGTTGCATGTTTAATCGAATGCTAGTGCTTCGAAAGAAGAAAACTGCACTAACGATATACGTATTGAGAATCGAATGCTGGGGCTTCGATTCAGGGAAATACGATTTCGTTGGATGCCATTGCTCCGATTTAGTGGCAACCACGAATCCAATAGATGCTTGCGCTCTAATTGGAAGAAAATGTTGCACGGTGGGAACTTGTGTTGCGATTGGTGGAATTATGATTTGAACGGATGTTTGGGGGCCTAATTTAAGAAATTGATTTATGAAATCTTATTTATATGATAAAAGTCATCTAATCTTCATGGCAGTCGGCATCACTTTTTACCGTCGCCATAAACAACGTAGGCTCTGCTGATTTTGACTTAAGAGATCTTGATTTTTATTTCGGTTTTCGTCCGGTTATTGAGAAAATTTTTAATTTGTGAAATATAAAATGTACAAAAGAAGCATTTCTTTATGCGAGCGCTGCGACCGCGCTTTGTGATCAAAGAGCCCCGTTCAAACGCAGATTGATGATGATGAAGTCATCGTCGCTTGAAAAGGAAATGTCGTTGCCGTTATCGATGTAAAAAATTGCTGCCGTTCGGAATACTTATAGTTTATCTGAAAATTCCTGGTTCAATGTATAACTCTAACTTTGTTTGCGAATATTTGTATGAAGGCACTGGAGGAATATCTGGTGGCTTATTGGCTTAAACCTACCAATTGCATTAGATGTTAAAATGCCATAGTTTGGAATTTTCTAAATATTTCAAATACCTTCCGTCGTAATCCCTCGGATTCTCAAACGTTTAGGTCTTGTCGAAACACTTGTAATCTCAATTAGTAATGAAATTAATAACGAAAAAAGGTAATAGAATAAAAGGTCAAGAGAAAAAAGAAAAGATAAAAATTATATTCATAACTATAAAGTTGATACAATTACGATTTAAAAGTTACTTGGAATAGACTGGTATATGAATATGATTTGTTAGCATGTAATTATAATAAATCTAAAGAAAGAAAAAGGTAATTAATATAACAAAATATAATATGAAAACAAAAAAAAAAATTTAGACATGTTCAGACATGCAAAAAAAAAACATATATATATAAGGACAAAGGACAAAGGACAGGTTATTTTCCCCCGCGTTAATGACGATTTGTCTATTTGCGGGTCGGCTCTCGGGTGGAGAGGTACAGGACAGAGACAGACAGTACAATGACAGAACTAGGCATATACAACACAACACCCACCCAGAGCCAGTCCCCAATATCGGTACCACCAGCAGATTCCGCGATCTGTGCCTTAGCGAGTACGACGCGGGGCTTATCCCCTCTTTATCCGAGATAAGACCCACGACGTACCGACCGCGGATAAGACGCTGATGGTACCGATAACTGCCGACGGGGGTCGGCAGCGGTCCCAAATTCGTACCTTCGCCGAGCAAAGTTCCCCGGTTATTCCACACTGGACATATAAGCAGAGAAAATTGCAGGACGGGGATTCGAACTCGGGCCCTTCGCTACGTTCAGTTCTTGCGGACTAAGACTGACGCCTTAGCCCGCACGACCATCACGCCGTCTAAAAACATATATATATAGACATGCGAGAAAATATACATATAGACATGCAAAAAAAAAAAAATATATATATATATATATATATATATTTATAGAGACATTCAAAAAATATACAAATAAATAAAAATTAAAAAATTAGAAGGATATATGCGTGGTGTTTCGTTCAATCCCCTCCGCAATTGAACTCTTCAGTGAGGCTTGGCGGAAGGAATCAGCCTCAGACGCCCTAACTACAAACTGATACTGAATTCTGATACACACATGTATGATGTTTATGGAGAACCCAGGTAAGAAAAATTCCCAACTGATTGAAGGGATGGTTAATTATGAAAGGAAAACTATATCTATGCTGACTCATCTTGATTATTATTTAAAGGAACTTAGTTAATAAAAAACGTGCCTGAACTTAGTTAATAATAGTAATGATGATAATAATAATTCAAAATCTTCAGCACCGGAAATTTTAAGGGTACATGTGTTGACCGCCTGGTGAACGTGTACATAAAATCACCCCTCTTTTCTGTATGGACGATCTTAAATTATACGCATCACGGGAGGATCAATTACATCGATCTCTGAACATCGCCCTCACATACTCGAGAGATATCGGCATGGAATTCGGATTGGACAAGTGTGCAGTCATTCATTTGCACAGAGGAAGATCAGGTTCCCATAACAACGATATAGAGCTCGTCAACGAAAATGTCATCCGCCACCTTAGCGCCGAAGAAGCCTACACATACCTGGACGTACCTCAAAGGCATGTCCAGGATGTGCAGGCTGCTAAAACCACTATCATTAAGAAATACCGGTGCATTCTCCGTCAGATCTGGTCATCAGAATTGACCGGGAGAAATAAGGTGGCAGCCACGAATATGTTGGCCGTATCACCAGTGCTCTATTCATTTGGAGCACTTGTAACGAGCCGTTTAACTCGACCGCGCGCGGAAGAGAAAGAGCAACGGAGAGAAAGAGGGCCGTTACAATTTGTATCGACATGCTTGCCAGCTTACGTGGATTTGGTGGAATATGCGCTGGCAAGCAAAATAACGAAGAAAATACGGGAAATAAATGATCACAACAGAGGACGCGATGCGCGCTTTTGCCGGCCGGTCGGCCACTTTGGATCCCAAGCCCACGTAGGACCAGAGCGCCCACCAAGGGACATGCGCGCAACGACAAGGCGCTGGCGCTGGTGCGTCTCTACATGCGCAGAAGAGGGGCAACGGCGCCCTGGCCGCGCAGCATGGAAAGTGGGCAACAACGGGCCGAGTTCCAAGCTTGGAGCTGCATGTGTCGTCGCAATAGGGCGCATGCGCTCCAAATTCAAATGAGGGGCGGGATGTCAAACTCAAGTCGATCAAATGACATTCAAATGTTTGAAAGTTCCCGTCCCGATTCACAGGAAAAAAGGAACTCGGCGACATTACTGGACATAGGGATACTTACCGAGGTATTATAAGATCTGGTAAGTATCCCTCACTATCTCTCTTCTTTTGGACTTATTGGTGGACGACTCGCTGCCTCAACAACGGTCCGGAGGCCCTGGCTGCTTCGGGTTAAAAGTGGGCCCACAAATATTCACATCCAGCACCAAATTCAAGAATACCAATATAGGCGGCGAGGATACAAAATTGACCACGACATAGACTCCAGGAACTGACGACGGAACTCCATACGTTAAGGTCATACGAGGCTGCTGGTCCTCTCCCTCGTAGTCGCGAGGGAGTTCGAAATTTCAAGAAATTCACAAGGTGACAGTAGCCGAATCCACAATTGCAAGACGGATGGAGATCCCGAACGGAAGACTAAAAGGAAGGACACCGGTGGATCAGAAAATGGAAGACACGTAAGCCTCTTTCTATTATTCCGTTGACGAAATGACAATTTTATGTACAATGACTCCACACCACGTACCAACGACTCGATAAGTAATTTTAATTCTGACTCTTATTATTTTATTCGCGATCATCGACTTCGAGGATGTTTGGTATGTCTTTGGTCAATAATTGTTTTAACGACGACTTCAATTATTTATAAAATACAAATACATCGGCTTCGTGGCTCAGGCGGTTAACGCACTGGACTACGAAGTCGTAGGTCGTGAGTTCGATCCCCGTCTGGTGAACAATTTTTCGATTTCGTTTTCAAGCAGCAGCTCGCTGTTAGTAAGCCGAGCCACGTTGTTTGTGTTTACGTTTCGAAAGTATTGTTTATCTGGCGGAAATCGACTCAAGACCGCTGCTGTACTTGGTGTAGGTTTCTGCAGTCCTACATTTCATACACAAATGTGAAGTATGGCGCCATCTTTCTAAGTCGATCTGCAGCTCTCGCTAAATCTTACGATTTAATACGGCAACAATTTGGTAAAAAAGGGCGATTCCGCCCGTTAATTAATTAATTAATAAAAAAAAAAAAAAAAAAAAAAAAAAAAAATACATTTTAATTGAATGACGACAAATAATTATGGCTTGTATTCATTTCAGCACCCAGCGATTCCTATCTATAATATTTATTAATGAAATTGACTATAAATTTGTATGTTTGGACGATTCTTTAATGACGTATTTTAAGTATGACTCTGAATTATTTCACACTGAAGTGGAACGTTGACGAGCTAAGGGATCTTGACCGAAGCACACGGAAGATGATTTGTATGCACCGCAGTTGCATCCAAGATCTTCTGTGGAACGACTATATTTACCCTGAAATGAGGGAGGTCGTGGTCTTTTAAGCCTGGAGTGTATGCATGACCGATTGGTCCTCGAGATAGCTTGCGACGTGATTAATCGAACGGAGAATCCCCTGATGATGCTAGTTCATCAGCATGAAATTCAGGGGAAGGGGGCGTTTTTGTACAACGCGGCGGAACGAGCGGTGCGAAACCTCGTTCTGGTTTTCAACGTGGGACGTAGTGGGGCACAGGAAGCTGAATCGGTGATCAATCTGTGCCCAGTGCATCTCAGGGCTAACATACGGAAGGAACAACTCCGTATGTTGGAGGGAAGGCATATCAACAAGCCATTGCATGGGCAATTCTTTCAAAATGTCCAACAACTTGGCTTGTCGGCAGAGATGACCTTCTCGTTCTTAAGATCAGCCGGCTTGAAATCCGAGACCGAGGGTTTTATCTTCGTATGCCAGGATATTTTGGGTCGCTGAATCCGAATCTGTCGTCAAAATGGGAAAATTCAAAATGGCGGATCCAATATGGCGGCTGTAAATTTGCTAAATTTATTAAAATGTGCGGCGCACATTTTTCTTTATACGGAAAACAGCTGAAAATTCTTAGTCGGGAGTATTCGGGGTCGCTTATTATAAATCTGAAATCAGATTTTGAAAATTCAAAATGTCGGTTCCACGATGGCCGCCATAAATGTAAAAAATTTACTTGATTTGGATGAAAGTTGGTACTCGGGAATTTTTTGGGTCGCTGATTACGAATTTGAAGTCAGATTTTGTAAATTCAAAATGGTGGATCCAAGATGGCCGACATAAATGTGAAATATTACTTGATTTTGATGAAAATTTATACTTGTGCGTTTTTGGAGTTAATGATTTTGAAGTTAATATAAAACTTTACAATTAAAAATGGCGAATCCAATATGGCGAATAGTTTAGTTTTATGTTTACCTCCATTATTAGCTGGTATATATTATCGGACCCCGGAGTGCGCCATCGGGGAGGCTGTAGAAGGATTTTGCACTCCATTTTTGTTGTTTTTCTTGTTTGTTTTTTTTTTGTTTTTATTCCTTTTATTTGTTATTTTCCTGCTTTTTACTTTATTTTTTTTTAGATTACGTAGCTCTTAGTGTGGTAATTTCTAAAGCAAGGTGAGACACATAACGGTACTTCTCCGCACTCTTTGCATATACTCTTTATTAATTTATTCATTCCTTTCATGTAACATAATGTGCATCTTTTTCTGCATTTATCGGAGATACTTGGGAAGTGTCTACCTTCGAATCTTGTAGGATTATCTTTAAAATAGCTGCCCCTGTCACTGTCCGTACTGTTATTTTTGCAGTGTTGTTTGATCAACTGTTTGACAATTTCATGACGGAATTCCAAAAAGGTCATGGTATTCCGTGGATGGAGCAAATTATATACAACTAGCGCATTATAAAGTGTAATATCAATCAAATGAAAATATGTTTTTATGTACCATTTTAGGGAATTGCGTGTTATGTCATAAGGAGCAATGGCTTGGTCAACTGAATCAATTCCACCCATGTTTTCATTATATGACAAAACAATATTTGGCTTCATTTTGGATATTATTATTATATATATATATATATATATATATATATATATATATATATATATATATATATATATATATATATATATATATAATATCGGGTGGCCGATTTATCTGAAGACATCGAAATATCTCGAGAACTATGCACAGAATCAAAAAAGTTGTCGGATGAAAGTTGTTCGACACGAAGGGGGGCATCCAGTGATAATTAAATTTACCCCCTCCCCCATCCCCTGGGGGTGGAGTGGGGGCAAAAACAATGAAAACTTAAATAGGAACCCCCAGTTTTTATTGCAGATTTGGATTCTCCGCAAAAAAGTACACCAATTTGACCTAGGAGCTATTGCATTTTGGTTCACAGGTGGCGCTGTAATCGATAAAAATCCAAATTTATCTGAAGACATTGAAATACCTCGAGAACTGTGCACAGAATCAAAAAAGTTGTCGGATGAAAGTTGTTCGACACGAAGGGGGCATCCAGTGATAATGAAATTTACCCCCTCCCCCATCCCCTGGGGGTGGAGTGGGGGCAAAAACAATAAAACTTAAATAGGAACCCCCATTTTTTATTGCAGATTTGGATTCTCCGCAAAAAAGTACACCAATTTGACCTAGGAGCTATTGCATTTTGGTTCACAGGTGGCGCTGTAATCGATAAAAATCCAAATTTATCTGAAGACATTGAAATACCTCGAGAACTGTGCACAGAATCAAAAAAGTTGTCGGATGAAAGTTGTTCGACACGAAGGGGGCATCCAGTGATAATGAAATTTACCCCCTCCCCCATCCCCTGGGGGTGGAGTGGGGGCAAAAACAATAAAACTTAAATAGGAACCCCCATTTTTTATTGCAGATTTGGATTCTCCGGAAAAAAGTACACGAATTTGACCTAGGAGCTATTGCATTTTGGTTCACAGGTGGCGCTGTAATCGATAAAAATCCAAATTTATCCGAAGACATTGAAATACCTCGAGAACTATGCACAGAATCAAAAAAGTTGTCGGATGAAAGTTGTTCGACACGAAGGGTGGCATTCAGTAATAATGAAATTTACCCCCTCCCCCATACCCTGGGGGTGGAGTGGGGGCAAAAACAATAAAACTTAAATAGGAACCCCCAGTTTTTATTGCAGATTTGGATTCTCCAATATTGACAATTTTCGCCCGCGTAGCGGATATGGAATACGGTCATTCTAACAAAGCCGGGAAAAAATACATTTAGCGTTACCCAGGAACAACGACGTGGACGTAGTATTTTTCTGTTCCCTTTGGGGTGCTTGTTTTACGTGAGTCCCCTTGCCTCTCACTGTCTCACTGTTCACTTACTTGAGTAAGTGTTCGAAATGTTGACCTTCCACTTCAATGCATTTATTTATTCTTTCTTCAAATGACTTTATACATGATAGAATAAATTTCTGCGCAAGCAGTTCATATGCGTTCCACCATGTTTTCACGAGTCGTTGGTACTTGTTCATAAACCTTACCTTTTAGGTAACCCCATAGGAAGAAATCCAGAGATGTTAGATCAGGTGACCTCGCAGGCCAATTAATGGGGCCACCTCTACCAATCCACCTACCATTGTAATCACGGTCTAGTATTTCCCTTGCTACTCTTGAAAAATGTGCTGGGCAACCATCATGCTGAAACCACATTGTCCGTCGGACGTCCATAGCAACAGCCTCAAGTAGTAATGGTACTTCTTGTTCTAGGAAATCTCGATATTTTGTTCCATTCAAATTACCTTCAATGAAATAAGGACCAATGAGTTTATTTCCTATGATTCCACACCAAACGTTCACCGACCAAGGACGTTGATGATTAACTTGTCGTAACCAATGGGGATTTTCTACGCTCCAATAATGCATATTATGCCTATTGACGCCACCATGGTTCGTGAATGTAGATTCATCTGAAAATAATACATTAGCAAAGAAATTGTGGTTCGTTTGCATTTTTTGAAATGCCCATTCACAAAACACCACGCGGTTATGAAAATCATCGCCATCTAGTTCCTGGTGCAGTGAAATGTGATATGGGTGAAACTTATGACGATGCAATATTCTTTGAATACTGTCTCTGGAAATGCCGGAATCGCGATGTAATTGTCGTGTGCTTACATGTGGATTTTGGTGAATAGCTGCTAGTACAGCTACTTCTTTAGCTTCTCCTGTAACTGTTAATCTTCGCTTCCTTTTTTTCATTTGTACGCTGCCATCAGAGTGAAAGGCATTCACAACTTTGTAAAAAAAAGAACGCGAGCGAGCATTATCGGGAAAACGCTCAGCATACAACGCAACAGCATCGTCAATATTCCTCTTACATTCACCATAAATAAGAATCATTTCGATTTTTTCGGGAACTGTAGCAGGATTCATTTTTAACTTGCAATTCGATTTAAGCAATGAAGGGTAGACACAAAATAGTCACGTAAACGGAAAGTTGTTATTCTAAAAGCAAAGTGATCTCCGACC
This sequence comes from Trichopria drosophilae, assembly GCA_030407085.1. Taxonomy (NCBI): domain Eukaryota; kingdom Metazoa; phylum Arthropoda; class Insecta; order Hymenoptera; family Diapriidae; genus Trichopria; species Trichopria drosophilae. Next base: position 57,929,672 of record CM059584.1, on the reverse strand, counting down.
GAATTACTACCAATACAATGGACTTCAAAAACAGTCTTACACTGAGAGACCGTGAATACTAAATTTTAATATGGGGATTAGAAAGTCGCGATATCCATTTACTTCCCTTCAGGAAAGTAGAGGAAAATGTAGGTGAACTGGTTACGTGTGACTCAACTTATGTATAAAATGATATGCTACTTTATTTTCGAGTTATGTCGCCCTCTAGCGTTATGTAACAGAACCGGCGCCGGTGATGGCCGAAATGCAAGCGAGGTACATGTATGAAACCACGTGAGTTCTCTCGGAGTCTGGTAGATGGCGACGAAATCCCCAAATGAAGTAAGAGTTTCGGTTTGTTTAATAGAAGCTGGTTTGACCGTCAATGCTCAGCTTATTTATTCTCATTTCGGAAAAAACATACAGAGAGAGAATGAATGAGCTGAGTGAAGGGACATGACGCGTTTTTTAATGGATTGCGTGATGACCTCTTTTTGTTTATTAAATAATAAATTTAAAACCTAAAATGTAATTTTATTGAAGGTAGAAAACTTATTTATAAAATTGCTTCCATATTGTATGCACAATTTTTATGTAATCAGTTTTGATTTTCAATATGAAGAATATCAATTATTCATAATCTTAATTTTTCGAATGGACATTATTAAAATTTCATTTTCAGAATAACAATTTTCGCAATTGATATTACTAAATTCTAATATTAAAAATTCTAATATTAGAATTTTTAATATTAAATTTTCATGAAGGGATCAAATTGTCCCTATTTGCCCCCTGGATGCCCCCCTTCGTGTCGAACAACTTTCATCCGACAACTTTTTTGATTCTGTGCATAGTTCTCGAGGTATTTCAATGTCTTCAGATAAATTTGGATTTTTATCGATTACAGCGCCACCTGTGAACCAAAATGCAATAGCTCCTAGGTCAAATTGGTGTACTTTTTTCCGGAGAATCCATATCTACAATAAAAACTGGGGGTTCCTATTTAAGTTTTATTGTTTTTGCCCCCACTCCACCCCCAGGGGATGGGGGAGGGGGTAAATTTAATTATCACTGGATGCCCCCCTTCGTGTCGAACAACTTTCATCCGACAACTTTTTTGATTCTGTGCATAGTTCTCGAGATATTATGATGTCTTCAGATAAATCGGCCACCCAGTATATGGGGGTAAATTTGTCAACCGGGCCACCGGCCTGCCTGAAATTCAGATCGACGATTTTAGTGATCTTGGGCTAAATGTTCCTCATTGACCCCTCTTTACGGGCCCATCTGTTATTTTGCAGAATTTCAAAATGGCGGCTCAAAATGGCGGCTCGAAATGGCAGCTGGAAACCAGAGAAAAATTGAGAGTTCGGATCAAAACGCTTGTAAGAAAGAAAATTGATGTTCTATTTGATTGGCTTTGGGCTCAAATTGTCGGCAACTTACGGCTTCAGAAAGTTAGTAAGATTGGTTGATGAAATCCAAGATGGCGGATTCAAGATGACCCGCCATGGCGCCTAAAATCTCTAAATTGTCGGGATTTAAAAAAGAATCCTCAGATAAATGCTAAAATTAGTTTACGGGGGTGTCGAAGGTCGCTGATCATAAATCCGAAAACGGATTTGCAAAATGTATCACGGCGGATCCAATATGGTGGACAAATTTTTGAATATTTTTGGATATTTTTCGAAAATTACCCGATTTACTCCAAAACTTGTTTACGGGGGTGTTAAAGGTCGCTCATCACGAAGCTGAAGAAGAATTGGCATAATAAAATAAACGTTGGGTTGAAAAGACATGAATTCTACAATTTTGGACTAAATCAGATGATTTTCGAAAAATATACAATAATATTCCAAAATTTGTCCACTATATTGGATCCGCCGTGTTGAATTTTGCAAATCCGTCTTCAAATTTATGATCGGCGACCTTCAAAACCCCCCGTAAACTAATTTAAGCATTTATCTGATAATTCTTTTTTAAATCCCGACAATTTAGAGATTTTTGGCGCCATGGCGGGCCATCTTGGATTTCATCAACCTATCTTACCAACTTTCTGAAGCCGTCAGGTACCGAAAATTTGCGTCCTAAACCAATCGAATAGAACGCCAATTTTTTTTCTTACAAGCGTTTTGATCCAAACTCTCAATTTTTCTCTGGTTTCCAGCCGCCATATTCCAGGGGTCCATAAAGAACATTTTAGCCCAAGATCACTAAAATCCATCGATCTGAATTTTGGGCAGGCCGGTGGCCCGGTTGACAAATTTTCCCCCATATATATAAAATACATAGTGACCCGAAATGTACAGGTTTCTGAGATTTGTCCATATAGATGCATCAATCTGTTCATGCAATATTCTCGATTAAAGATATTTTTATTTTTATTAGTATTTTCGTTGTTATTCGCTAGAACTGTTGAACTTATCACATTGTAGATCCCAGGACTTATATTTCGACATTTCCTACAACACGCATAAAAATTAATCATACGAAGTAGTTAGTATAATCATTTATTCCATCTGGTATACGTGGATAATATAAATATGGAAATTCCTCAAAATTTTACTGTTTTTTTTTATGTAGAGGGACGACGAAGTGAAATGATGACCAAACGTCCTTAGTTACTTTAACCACATTATCCATTTTTATCACATTGCGTAATATGGTATTTATCCCTTTTTTAATACATATATATGTATATATAATACATTGTGATAAATTGAACAGTTCGAGCAAATAGCTACTGAAAATATTAATAAAAATGAAAATATCTTTAATCAAGAATATTGCATGAACATATTCATGCATCTATATGGACAAATCTCAGAAAGCTGTACAAATTCGGGTCACTGCGTTTTCTTTACATTTTCATGTTATTTTTATGCTTTTGAGAGCATTAAAGTAGTTAAATATACTCCAAATAAATATATATATATATTAGTTAACTTTTTAACAAATGAAAAACACTACAGAGTTGATTGATATAGTAGTTATATTCGAGAGGCTAAAATAGTTAAATTCAGCAAAACATGGAATATATATATATGTGATGTGAAATGATGACCGAACGTCCTTAGTTACTTTTGCCACATTATCCATTTTTTAGTTGCTTGACCTCTAGGCATTTTCCATCTCTTCCATGTTTTGCTGAATTTAACTATTTTAGCCTCTCGAATATAACTACTATATCAATCAACTCTGTAGTGTTTTTCATTTGTTAAAAAGTTAACTAAAATATTCTTAAAAAAGATTATTTTTTGCTGTATTACCTTTTTCAACGGGCGATATCGCCCTTGTTACAAACTTTTATATCTAAATTTTTATTCCTAAATTAGTGATAGCTGCTGATCGTCTTAAAATTTGGCGTCATACTTTATATTTGTGCATGAAATTTAGGAGCTACAGAAACCTAAACCAAGTACAACGGTCATGGTTCGATTTCCGCTTTATAAACAACATTGCGAAACGTAAACAAACAACATGTCTCGTCTTACGAACAACGAGCTGCTGCTTGAAAATCGTTTCGAAATATTGTATTTCCCAGAGGGGGATCGAACACACGACCTACGACTTCGTAATAGAGTGTGCTACCTCCTGAGCCACGATGCTGATTTAGTCATAAACATAAATTTATTATCGTTGCTCAATTTCACTCAACATGACATGGGGTATGAGGGTACATTAATTTCTCTATTAAAAAATGTAAATTTCGCAATCATCAGTAGCGAGTTCAAATTAAACCAGCATTATTAGTTTTTTGTCATGCTTGGAACTTAATTTTAATTCATTTCGAATGCAGTTGATTTTAATGAAATTTGAGCATTCACAACTAGTTTTTTGTTAGGAATGTAACGCTCGTTGTAACCCTTTCACTCACCCGCAAGTAAACTTTTCAAATTCGACATTCGTGATTCTCTATGTTCTTCTGGCTTCGGCGCGGCAGTAGTTATTTACTACTTATAAACTCCATAAAATTGTTATATTTAACCACGGATATACTGTTATTTACTATTAGTGTATCGTACAGGCAATATGTGTTTGCATTATTGCATCTCGTAGAGAAGCTACAATAAACATGCATCCGCTATTTAAGAACTTGTTTCAAGTATTTTTGTTCTGGACGTTTATTTTTTAATTTTACCATTTCTTCATTTTACATCATGCATATTGATAGTAAACTCCCCTCTGAAACTCATAGTTTCTAGAGTACAATATATACTAGTTGTTTCCATCGCTGTAATTATATATTAATTTTTTTTTTAAACAAAATTGCAATAAGTAGAATAACATCAGTTTTTCTTCGAATGAAATAACATTTTAGTATTTATGACAACTAAACTTTTAATTTAATAATATCATTTATTTCTATTTCCGTCAATTGTCATGGGAATTAGTTATACGCACTATACACGTAGGATTAAAGTGTTAAGTATTTTGGTATTACAGAAGCAAAAAATTGTATGCCAAACGCAGAAGGATCGTGATATTCTTATGAGCTGAAGGACGAGGAAACGATATTATATCATTCACCCCACAATCCCCAGAGTATGAATGATAGGCTTGGTCCATTACCAAAGCTGTCCACCCTCGAAGGGTTGCCTTTACTCCGCCTTATCACCTACCAAATAACGGTGGCATATTGAATAGATAACCGTACCCTACGAACATGTATCTGATCCTACAACCTCCAGGGGATATTAAGAAATTGGCCCTTCTCTTATACATAGAGCTGCTCATAGACAAAACGTTCTCACCTACACCAGCAGTTTACACTTATGAATAAATGCAAGGTAACACCCATTTAAGCGCATAATTCCTTAAGTATATTTTATATGCAAATAAGCAAATGCAATATAAACATCTATAAATGACTTTAAAATAAATATATAGTGCGCAATAAATATTTGTAAAGAACGAAAGAAAACGTCGGTGCGACGCTCGTGTTATTTCTTAATTTCCTTTTTGCGGTATATTACGACATTGATCTTACAATTACGAAAAATCACGACTACATAAAAGAATGCTACATCACAAATGTGAGTACTCAAATTGTTAACAAAACTTAATGGCACCTATTGTTAAGCTGTTGATACTCACAGCATATAGTTTTGACATTTACGTTTTAATTATTACAAATGTAATATTTGAGAACAAACGATTGAATAAGAAGTTTAGGTCACTCTATCAAGTTTCGTACTTTTAAAGGCAATTACTTCCTATATTTTAATTAATCAAGGCACTTTTACAAATGAATTTGATTATAATATAGTTACTATAATTGCAATATTTAACTTAAAACATATAAGAATGAAGTCTAATTAATGCTCTGCATATTTTAGTTTTATAGTTTATTATTATTAATAGATATATTATTTTCCTTGTAGTAAATAGACTAAGATCGATTGTGTACAACACACCTGTCGAGAAGTACACATACCTTTCCAAATGTGAGAAGAGATGTGACCCTTTATTCTGAATCAAATTTTAATCAAATTTATGCGATACTTCACCTTCTCGGTTAAAATGAAGATGCTACCTAAGTTATATGCCGCAAATTACTTCCCATATGATGTAGTTATCGTCGTAATCAGAACTTTAATTTTTTCTAAGCGTGTTTGAACTGTACTGTATTAACCTTTAGCATGCGCACTAATTTTTTGGAATACAATGGATACAGTGTCCTGTCAAAAATATGAAGGTCTGTCTATTAAGAGTTCATAAAGCGTGAAATTGACGCTTGGGAAACACCCAAGAAACGTCCATTCCGCTTGCACGAAAGTTCGATAGGAGTATAAGTTAAAGCGTGACTATGCACCTTTTAAGATTTCAACGTTTTGCATTTATGAACGGCTACGTACACTTTGGAAAGCGCACAGGAAGATTTCCTGCTTAATGTATAAGATATAAATACTTACCTTACAAACACTTTTATTTATTTTATTTATACATTTTATTAACATTTTAAATAAAAGTTAATTTTTATTATTTTTTTTTTGTAATATAACTTTTGTATGTTAGTTATCTTAACATGAAATAAAGACAGCGTGCGGCGCCATCCACTCATCTACCATTGTGAATGAATTATTAAGACGTAAAATGATAATTGTGTGACATGTGTATTCTTGTAAAAATGTTCGTTGATAATGAATAAAAATTATTGATATTTGTCTAGTATAATGTGGAGAAATGTAATTTTTTAAAACTCAAAGTTATAAGGTTTCGTAAGGAAACTTGTAGAAAATTGTAAGAATTGCTTTCCTTCTTCTTGCCCGACGTCTTATGAACTCTTTAATTCTGATTTTCTCATGTAGCGTACAAATATAAATAAAAGTTTCATGCACTCTTAAAAGCAGTTTAACTAGAGGCTTAGATAGCGCTTAAATGGTGCGTGTTCACGCTTCATAACTCGTCCCATTAAAGCGTCATTTAAACTTATTTTAAGTGTGTGATTCATTGCCGGAAGCGTTACTGAACGCTTCATTTTCGGCATAATGGGTATAGAGCACTAATTATTTTTTATAAGTAATTTGTAAAAATAACAAGCAATGAACCAATTAAAAACAACAACTATATACTTTATAGGACTCGAGAATTAATTTATGTACTTAAAAAATTCAAGGAATCAATAAAGAGTAAATATTGCTTTATTGGCGTAATAATTGAATGTTCTACATTTTTCAATGAAAATTTCGATTACAACTCTACGTATATAGTATACGTTATGACAAAAATCCACAATAATATGCACTGAGAACAAGTTTAAAAGGTGTTTAAAATGATATAAAGGGTGTTTCAAAATATACATTTATTTCCTTATAGCTAATTGATACTGGATTTTCGTTTAATAGCAGGTACACAATAATTTACAAATGCGTGTTGCTTTTATCTAGATTTAGTTTAGTTTAGTTTAGTGACGATATAGAGTAAAATTGCTATTAAGGATAATACGGGCACGCGCATTTCATTGTTCACGTGGCAACCAATGTATTTTGAATCGAATACAAACTTGTGAGATATCAGCAAATTTGCACTAAAGCATAATTTACATACCTCTGGATATACAGGGACTTGTTCTCAGTGCATATCGTTAATGAATATTGTTACAAGTAAAATTCTTACAATGTAAAAAAAAACCTTAATTTAAACTTAAAACTAAATCTAAAATTTCACGGGTGCCTATCTTCTAGAGGTGTTAAAAAGTGATACTATTTTAACACGCGTCGAGAGAATCAATTCGACGATGATTGAAATAAGCACCAATCGCTCCAGTCGAATTTCTATTCTGTCGACGAGGTTGAAATTTATTTCAATCGCTCAAGTCGTATGAACGTTATATCAACGAGGGTGAAATTTATTTTAACCGCTCAAGTCGAATGTTTTACGCTTAAGTCATTATAAAATTTGCCCAAATTTACTTTATACTAGTAACTTGTTTTGAAAATAAAGTCGCGTAAAAATTATTTAGGATAAAAAAAACGCTTTATCGTAATTGAAAAAAAAACAACACAACGCGACGAACAAGTTTTTGAAATAAGACTAACTGCCAAGATTCGCGTGCCGCAACACGTAGACTCGAGCTGGTCCTCTGGAAAATCAAGTTGAGAGACAAGGAAAACATCATGTTCTCGCACTCGTCAACTCAATCAGAAGAGCCTCATTGGGCCACCAGAGGATAAGAAGTGTCTCTTGTGATACCCACACAAATACGTTGTATAATTCAACTTGACGGTGTTTTAAGTAATACTTCTATTAAATAACTTTAAAAAAATTGATTAAATAAACATCATTTAGCGAAGAATATCTATTAAAAATCTATTCTCATAATTTCGTCTTTAATGATGATACTATATTATCATTAGTGATTACTAATATAATATTAATAATAATAGAATTAGTTACTCACTATAATTATCTCCTAATTCGATTAACACAACATCAACAATAATATTCATTATATATATATTATTTTATTAGAACAAATTTTTAGCTTACACAAGAACTACAATGTATTTTCGGCAGTAATAAAACATCTGCTCCTTATGCCAACTCTAGGCTTTGATGAGCCGAGCGTCTTGCCCGTAATCGGAGACAATGTTATAAACTTAAGTTAAGATATTGAACCGGGGCCTTGTTGAGTATAAATGCATAGGCCTCTCCGGTTGCAATCCATGCGATTACATTACTAAAATTATTGACAGAAAAAGATGCCGAAACGTGAAACGATGTGGAAGTTATCCAACCGTTCTTGACTTAACTTTTGTGCAGCAACTGTGCACCATGACTTTATTATGCCGGTCTTGCGTAGCCGCGGGGTCTCGAAATTTGGTAAAATACAAATTATGAAAAACTTCCTTTATATTTAGGAATTTAATAAAATAAAAGATAAAAGACTTAATTTTAGCTTAAGCATGGAATCGAGTTACACCTCCTCGGTTTAGATTGGATTTACGGAGTAAATACATTCATGGTGGAAAACAAATAAATTATATACCAAATACTTAGGTAGCTAAATTCTGGACAGACAATTATCCGCAAATTACTCATGTCATTAGATTTCCTAAAAGTCTTATTAAAACTAAAGGTCTTAATAATGCACTCCTTAAATCAAAACAATCCAGTTAATACTATCGGAACACAATAAAACTGCACTTCGCAAACCATAAGGATGGTGTTCATCAGGGGTTGTAGATAACAACCTTGACGGTGGTGCTGCAATAGCTGCTTCTCTGGGTAACTGATTCGCAGGATACAGTTGCTTGAATTCTTCAGACGTACCTCTTTCAGCGGAATCTGGGCGTCTTTGCTTGTGGACGACGGCGGCGCAAGTGTAAAAGTGAATTTCTCATCGAGTCCGTGACACCGTCTAGCAAGTATAAGGACCATCCAAAACGTGTTGTAAGGCGAAGAATGGATTCCAGTATCTGTTGAGAATTTTAGAAGTTTCGCAACCATAATAACTCCTAAAATCCCAGCGCTGAACGTACCGAAATTATAGCGCAAATTATAATGCCGCTATGCTACATCTAAATTTATTCCGCAGTGAGGCGTGAGGTTTCGCTGAATGTTATGGAAATAAGGACGGGAATGAGGACGTTGAGCTCTGCTTGTATTTACGCCATTTTTATTAATACTATTATTATTATCCCGGCTTAGTACTGAATGTCTGCTACTTCGTCGCCGTCGAGGTCTGTGACGGCGATCCCGACGTTGGTCTAGGGATGATGCACTAGTCACGACTAGTGTTTGCGGTTGGATAAACCTTGAATTCGGCTAATCATTGAGTACCAACTCTACATCTGGTATAGATTGATCTAAGATGGAGGAAGTTAGTGATTTAGCACCCGCTGGTTATGTAACAAGTACAGGCGTAATATTAGTGGCGTCTAAAAAACTCATCAACTTGACGTCCTGTTGTCCAATACAGGGAATTTTTTAAATTCAACAATTCCTCATAATCATAACTTTCCATCATAATCTTCTTTATTAATTCCGACGGTTTCGACGATGAGTCTTCCCATCATACTCAGCGTCTCCCAAACTTCTTCGGGATCAGCTATCTCTGAACTCACAGACATATGCGCTAATTTCTCGTGAAAAGTGGCTTTCGGAGCATTCAAATTCAAAAATGGCCCAGGCGACTTCCGTCTCCAGAGGTCACCTCGAGTAGGAAACGTTGGAACTTGTATGACGATGGTGTCACTGTAGACCAGTATGGCATTAGGTTGAGAATTCTGATCGGGACTCGTCCTTCTACTGCGGTCAGTTTGGTATTTTTTTGGATGGCTCTGTTTCAGGTGGGCGTAGTTTTTTTTTTTTTTTTTTTCCGAAGAGGTGGAGGAATGCGTTACGCACCATAAGGGAGCCGTCGGGGCTCCTCCGTGTGTGGGACTCTCCTGTAAGCAGGCCTACCCACTAAACCTCCACCTCTTTTCTCCTTCCTTCTCGACCCCGGTACTGCTGTGGCATTTATGGCTTCAGGGTCGGAGGGCTTGTGGCAGTTATCAGTGCCACCCTATGTCTTTAGTAGCTGGTATCGCGATAGGTAGACCAGGGTCTGGGTCTATGCTCTACCAGTCACTCTTCTCGCTTTTTGAGTCGGAGAACCTTCTTAACATACGACGCAACTGCCGTCCACTTCTCCTCAGTTCTCAGCATCTGCTCTACGATTTCCTCGGGGTACATTCTGATCTGGTGGTCAGCTGTCAGTGATTCCCTCAAGTCGAACCACCTTTGGCATTCGAAGAAGGTGTGTGCGACATTGTCCACTTGGTCCAGACAATACTGACAATACGGGCTGCCCTTTACGTGTACCTTGTACAGATACGCATTAAAGAGTCCGTGGCCAGAAAGGAACTGTGTGAGGTAGTAATTTACCTCGCCATGTTTTCGGGTGATCCAGGGTTTTATATCCTGTAAGATGCGGTGTGTCCACTTGGCTACCGTGGTGTTACCTTGCCATCTCTCTTGCCACCGAAGTAGCGTGATATCCCGTTCCTGTGCGATAACTGACTTCTTGTCTGCTTCGCCTCTCCTCTCGTACCTATGTTTTCGTTCCTCCGCGAGTAGATCTATGGGAATGACCCCCGCTATCAATAGCACCGCGCTTTCTGACACGGTGCGGTATGAGGATGCAATACGCAGGGCAGCTGTCCTTTGAACCGCAGCCATCCTATGTCTGTACACATCTACTCGTAAAGCGTCCGCCCACACTTCCGCCCCATACAGGAGTATTGAATGGACTACCCCCATCAAAATTTTTCTTTTGCAGGCTCTGGGTCCTGCGACGTTTGGCATCAGTCTGGCCAGAGCATTGGCTACCTTGGCTGCCTTGTTGGCCGCTTGCTTCACGTGTTCCCCGAACTTAAGTTTGGCGTCCAAGTAAAGTCCAAGATATTTTAAGGACGCTGTTGTTTGTATGGGTCTACCCTCCACCTCTAATATAGGCAGCTCAGCGATGCTTCTTCTTCTGCTGAGAACAAGAGCCTCTGTCTTCTGAGTCGCTAGCTGTAATTTGTGCTCGTTAAGCCAGGTGTTTACGCAGGAAATAGCAAAAGCATTTTATTGTGGCCCAGTCCGGTAACTGTACACGCAGTACGCCGTCGCAGAGGTCCGGTCCGAGTGCTGAGCCTTGTGCAATTCCCGCAGTGATGGGTTTGCATATGGGCCCTTCTGTTGTCTCGTATACTAGCTTCCTGTTGTGCAAATAGTCCTTTATGACTGCCAGCAGATATGGCGGCATTTCGAAGTCGTGTTCTAGGGCGTCCATGATGTTATCCCATCCAGCTGAGTTGAACGCGTTTTTAGCGTCCAACGCGATCACAACACACATGCTACACGATCTAATATTCCCCTCCCAGGCTTGGTGTACTAGCTGGGTTATCTCGCTTACCGCGTCCATGGTCGAATGTCCTGGGCGCAAAACCATGATGAACCTCTGCTTATAGCCGCACGTAGGCGAGCTCTCAGCATCCTCTCGTAGATTTTCCCAGGTTCATCCAGCATGCAGAGCGGACGAAATGACGAGGCGGTAATAGGTGGGCCCTTGCCTTTATCCAGCAGAACCAGCCTTTGGGTTTTCCATCTATTCGGAAAAGTGCCAGTTGTTAAGCATGCCTTATACATGTTTAGCAACAGACTCGGCCGACTTCGCGCTATTTCCTTCATCGCTTCTATAGGGATCCCATCGGGCCCGGGAGCCTTTCTGTTTCCTGCTGCCTTAATCGCGGTTTGTAGTTCCTCGGTACTAAACGGTGGGGTCGGTTCTATCCCCACATAGTTTCTTTCCTGTCTTCTCTTGTGTTGCGGGAATAGGTTATCCACGATCCGCGTTGCAACAGCGCTTCCGAACGGAGCTGCTGGGTTTTTTTGTCCCAGGCGTTTTGTGACGATTATGTAGTCTAATCCCCACGTGTCATTTTCCACCTCCTGACAAAGCTTCTTCCAGCACTGGCGTTTGCTACTTCTAATTTCCATCTTCAGAGCTTTCCTTGCCTCCCGGTATCTCTCTGTCGCAGTGTCGTCAGCTCCTCTTCTTCTCAGACGTTGAGCTCTGCGTCTCATCTTAAAAGCTGTTTTCCTCAGTTCGGCAATGTCATCCGTCCACCAATATACCGCTCTCTTTTTCTTATCGGTACACCTCTTAGGCATCGAGGCGTTGCAGGCTCTATGTATCAGGGACATTGTCCCATCGACTACTTCCTCCGCTTCTTCCCTTGTCTGGGGCGCCCTCGTTTCGCGTTCAGTGTTCGCGTGGTCGTCTAAAAACTTTATGAGTGCTGCAGGATTCATTTTCTCCACGGACCATTTTTTGACGGGCTTGTTAATAAGTCGGCCCGGTTGTCTCAAGCCAATGCGGAATTCAATAAACTGGTGGTCGCTGGCGGTATAGATCTCCAGTACCGTCCATCCCGTCACCCTGGTTGCTAGCCTCCGAGAAGCCAGGGTTATCTCGACTATAGACCCGCTTGTGCCTGCTCTTCTAAACGTCGTTACGTTACCAGAGTTTAGGAATGCCAGATCAAGCCTGGCAGCTAACTCTGTGACGTTTCGTCCTCTGCTGCACGTGGATTCCATACCCCATTCACAGGCCTTGAAATCTCCGCCAATGATGCTTTCACCAACTAGCGCGTTCAAGCAGTCTTCCAGGGCATCCAGCTTCTCTCTGAATCTGGCTATAGGGTCGTTCGGGGACAGGTAAACGCTGACATAATTTATGTCAATAGCATTACGCATACAAATCCTTCGCCTTGGATGACTTGTTGGACCGCAACCTTACGGTGGTCTAAAATCCAGATTGCTGCTGTTCCTAGTTTGTCCGGGAACCACAAGTTGTCCGCATCGTGATGCTGTTCGCATATCAGAAGCAGATCCGTTTCGCGTTCAGTCACAATCTTCTGTAACAGAGATTGAGCTGATCTACTTCTATTCAGGTTACATTGCAACACGAAGGTCATGTTTTCCCGAGTTTACGCTGAACCTCCTCCTGGTACGATCTGCATGCACGCGTCCCCGGTAGATGGTCCACTGGTGGGGCATCAGCCCGCTCCAGGCACAGACAGCATGTCGGGTTATTTTTGCAGTCTGTTGCCATGTGGCCACTCTGACTATATTTCCAGCATTGCTTGGATCTATCGGCGTTTCGACAGCTCGCCGCTATATGCCCAAACCCGGGGCACCGATAACACCGAGTGATTAGTTCGCGCCGACGGATCCGGCAGCTGACCCACCCTATCTTAACGTGGCCTTTCGCTTCGAGGCGCACGGCGTCCTTTTCTTCCAGTTCCACGAAGGCAATCTTGCAACCCCATTTACTGGGCCGTGACAGGTTTATCTTGCACGATGACAATTCTCCTTCGTGACCCAGGCTCCTTTGCAGCGCTGCTACGATCTCCTCTTGGTCAGTCACTGCGTCCAGGTCTCTAATCTCAATCTGGGCTTTAGGGACTAACTGTCGGACATCCCCGTCCTTTCCCACTACCTCAGAAATCTTTTCCTCAAATTGCTTCCTGCCTTCTTCGGGCGCAGAAACATCGACCAGTACATTACCAGACTTAGTCTCTCTTATGGTTTTGACGATCACTCCTTGCTCGTCAGGGGACACACCTCCTCTAATGATCTTCAGGATGTCCGCGTATTTCTTGCCCTCAGTAGGTCTAATGAGTACTGCATCTGCCCTTGGTCTTCTAGGTCTCTGGCTGTTCTTGGGTTTCTAGGTTTCTTTTTCCGTCCCGATATTCTGTTCCGTTGGTGTGGGCCGCATAGGGTTCCCACCCCGTTTGGGTTTGTTCTTAAGCACCTCTGTCCATTTCTCTTCCACGACTGTTTGGACTTTTTTCCTAGGTCTACCTCCATCCTTCAATTGGGGGCTAGGGGTATTGGAATCCCGCTTCCTCTTTTCTTTGCTGTTATCAACCTTTTCACCCACTTCTTGTGCCGTCTCAGTGAGCCTTGCTTCTTCGCTTGCTAAGTTAGCCCAGGCCTTCTCCCAGTTTGTGCGACACATGTATATGTTTCGTAGAATCATATCAGCTGTGTCCAACCCTTCCTTGATGTCGTTGAACATGTTCTTTTTCGTTTTACAGAATCGGGTCATTTCGTCAACTGTTGCTTTCAGGCGCTCGATTTGTTCAGCCTCCTGCTTTCTTGTCTCCTCCATTTGTTTCCTAGAGAGTTGAAGTGGTGTTGGTTCCACGGTAGTATCCACCAACGAGTTACTTCTTAAACCTCTCGTGGCGTTCGCAAAGAGAGCAGCTGCTAATTGGCTTACCTCCGGGTCGGTATCCGTCGGTACCGTAGCCTCTGCCTCCTGCTTCCCTTCAGTCATTTCATTATTTGAGTCTGTATGCATATTAGTATCGATTTTTTTTCTAACGACGGTTCGCCCATCATGGGAACCTCAGACGCAGTGAGGTTTCTTCCCCGCCGAAAAGAACCCTATCATTCGGGTATTGCTGAAACCGATAAGCGGTTTGTCGATTGGCCAGATCTATCAGCACCCGCAAGAAGAAAATAAAAATAAAAAATATATATATAAATAAATAAGTAAATAAATAATAAGAGAAATAAGAAGATGAAGAAGAAAAAAGAAAAAGATAAAAAATATTTAAAAAAAAGAAAAGCCAAGTTAAGTTACGGTTTAACGTCCCCCATCTCACCAGGACACCGAGGCTCCCACCCGGATTCATCCTGGCTTACGGCTAGACGCTGCCTCGGTTTACCCGACGAGGCTCGGGTATAAGGAAATACTGGTCAGGTAATCCTTCACTCCTGCGCCCGATGCGCCGGCTTCAACCCCCTTATAGGCTCCAGTTTGCTCTCGTCGTGAGCGGTCTTCCCACGTTGAACATGGGGGTTCACGGGCCCGAGCCCATATTACTACCCCAGAGGTCAGGTACTGACATCATGACGCGCTGACCGGTCGGTCGGCTACTACTCCTTCCTTGGTTAGTCTAAGGGGAATATCCACCGGGCATCGACCACAGCCCATTCATTCAATCACACACACACACACATATACACACACACACACACACACACACACACACACACACACACACACACACACACACACACACACGCACACGCACACGCACACGCACACACCTGCACCGGCCTCTCATTACTCAAGTAGTCGGGCCACCAGCCTACTTGAGGGATCGCTTCTTCGTCATCCTCGGCATTACCCCAGCGCTTGGCCAACCTTTGCTCCTACCTATTGGCAGTGAGCAGCAGCCGGCAAGAGTCAACTCACCCTCACTCAAGGGCCACGGCCGCAGGCAAGTTCCAGTCTTTAAACCGGCTCTGCCCCAGACCTTGGTCCGCACACTCGTTTGAGTTGCCCGTCTATAGGGTCTGAACTCTAATCACACAAGGGAGAGCCCGTCTATAGGGATCCCACATGCACACAAGGGAGAGCCCGTTTATAGAGGTCCCACGTGCACTCCAGTTGACTCCATGTGCCCTAGTAACGCCGAGGACTTAGCTCCCCACCAACGACAAGGTTATGCGATCCCCAGGAGAGTCACAGCGATAGGAGGCGGTATTCCGTGAAGTACCTGCCTCTTCTCTTCGCTCATCTCGGATACGGGAATTCAATGGCAGCCTTCTGTACTGCATACGGCTTTCCTTTTAAATGTATCAATCCCCATCGATTCAGTTAAGTGTCTCGGCGAGACGACGGGGTTTCATCGCCGGTGGAATAAATGCGATAATCAATATTATTATAGCTGGCCATTTTTGCCCGTTAACAACAAGCCCGTTAACACCCTCATTCGAGCATTGTTGGAGCTTTCTGCACCGGGCGATGAAACGCATGACGTAGGCTGTGATGCGTAGCAATGTTGGCCAATGGGAGAATCGAGTCGCCAACTCCCATGAATCCTCGCAGTGGGTAGATGCGACGTTGGCTAGAGCCTTCTTTTCGAGAAGATCCTCGCGTCCATCTGAAAGCGGTATTTTAGGCCAATGCTCAGGGCCTTCACGCAGTCAATCCGGTCCTCTCCACCACAATTTATGGGTAGCGAATTCGTTCGCCGGTAGACCCCGAGAACAACAATCTGCGGGATTGTCCTTAGAGGGCACGTGATGCCATGACCCCTCGGGTAAGTGCGTTTGGATTGTGGCTACCCGATTGGCCACGAACGTCTTCCAGACCGAGGGATGTTGGCCGATCCAGGCAAGAGCTACAGTGGAATCAGACCAAGCGTGACACGGCGCTGCTTCGAGGTTAAGTGACTTGCGAACAAAAGTCATTAATCGTGCCAATAATACAGCCGCCGATAACTCCAACCGGGGAATGCTCAGAGGTTTCAACGGCGCTACTTTTGATTTGGCGCCTAACAAAATTACTCGAACATCGCCTGACCGTGAAACTGTCTTTAAGTATACCACCGCGGCGTAAGCGATGTTGGATGCGTCGGTGAAACCGTGAATTTCGAGATTAGCGGTGTCGCTTTCCTGCCCGGTCCATCTATCGAAACATATGTCGTTTAGAAGCGGTAATTCTAGATAATAATTACGCCACTTGTGATACAACTCTTCAGGGATTTTATCGTCCCAAGTGCAATTTTGAGCCCATAACTGCTGCATAAATTGCTTGGCCACGACTGTGACCGGTGTAGCCCATCCGAGGGGATCGTAAAATCGCGCAATGGCGGATAGAACCGCTCGCTTAGTGTTGGGTACTGTGGCGCTCGGCGGCACCGAAAAATGAAAGCGATCGTTTCGCGAGCTCCAGAGGACGCCCAGGACCTTTTGACTATCGTCAGCCTCCACTGACTTAGACTGGCTCGAACTGTGCTCCTCCGGAGGTATATCTTTGAGCAGCGAAGGACAATTGCTCGCCCATTTATGCAGGTGAAATCCACCCTTCGACAGAAGGCCCGTCAATTGGGACCATGCTAGTTGAATGTGTTCGACGTCGTTTGCACCGAAAAGACAATCGTCGACGTACGTACTGTATCGAATTATGGACTTGGCGAGTGGAAATTTCGCCCCTTTATCCTCGACGATCTGATGCATGACTCGAATAGCCAAATATGCCGCGGGGGCTGTACCGTAAGTGACGGTAGTTAAACGGAATTTTTGTGTCGCGGCAGCATCGGGCGGACGCCAGAAAATTCGCTGAAAATCGACATCCCGAGGGTCGATGAGGATTTGGCGATACATTTTGGCAACGTCGCAGGAATACACAAAGCACCACTGGCGCCAACGGAGCAAAATCGCCGAAAGGTCGTTTTGCAACTTCGGGCCGACCAACAGATGGTCGTTCAACGAAGTGCCGTTCGACGTCGCGCACGACGCATTGAAAACAACCCGAATTTTCGGGTTAAGTGAATCTCCTCGTACCACGGCTTGATGCGGAATATACAGGGACCGGTCGGAGGACTTCTCTGAAGGAGGAATCTGTTCCATGTGACCCAATCGGAGGTATTCGTCAAGGAAATTTGCATACTCTTTTGCAACGATGGGTTGCGATTCGAGTCGGCGCTGCAGCCGCGAGAGCATGGCGAGCGCTTTAGATTTGGACTCTCCGATAATGGGAGGATAATTCGTTTTAAAGGGAAGTCTGACCATGTAACGGCCTTCAGGGTTACGTTGATGGGTCAATCAAAAGTGATCTTCGCATCTTTGTTCGTCAGGCGACAACTGAGTGATCTGAGGCAGCTCCTCGATCTCCCAGAATCGACGCAATTCACTATCGAGAGAATCCTGACTGAGCGACAAGTAGGCGCACACCTGCGACGTTGCAATAGCTGACTGATCACAGGTGGGTCCAGACAATATCCATCCGAATATCCTATTCTGTGCGGATGGTTCTCCAAGTTTGCCGAGGCGTAGACCGTCGCGTAGCGTCAAGGCGTACAAGTCTGCACCGATTATAAGCTCAATCGGCGACGACTGGAGACCGGGCGGGTCAGCTAATTCAATCCCCTCTAGATGCGTGCCTTGAAAGGCATGGGAGGGACCGGCATTTACGTATTTTGTAAGCGACCGCAGCACCAACGCTTCCGTTGAGAGCGTAAGAGCATCCAGCCCACATGGCATGATTTTGACGACCGCGGAATGCGTAACTATTCCGGCGTCTGATTCGCCGATACCGGAGACGGAGCAATACACGCGACGCCTTATGACTCGAAGCGATTGCGCCAAATTGCTGGAAATAAAAGTGGCTTCCGAGCCCTGGTCCAACCATGCTCGAACTCGCTGTTCTCGACCGGACGCGGAGCAGACCCGAACCCAAGCCGTCGCGAGAAGAATTCTTCGTTGACTCGCGGAGGTTCCCTGGGCAAAATGAACACGGACTTCCGTGTTCGGCAGCGAACTTTTGGAACCGTCATTTATTTCGATCGTCGGATTGGGTTCGACTGAGCTGACGGCGTTTCTACCCGAATTTGTTTCGAAGTGCAAAAGGGTATGGTGCTTGCTTTGACATTTGCGGCAAGAATGCTTGCTTTGACACTCTTTTGATGCGTGCTTATTACTTAAGCAATTAATACACCGTTTATCTTGTTTGACTATAATAAAACGTTGAGACGCAGTTTTATTTCTAAAGATTGAACAAGACGACAAAAAGTGACTTCCGTTACATAAATGACAACGTTCTAAAGTGGAACCCGACGCACCGACATGAGATTGCACGGATCTGATCGCACGCGAATCACGTTTGTCGCACTTTACCGATGAGCGCGATACGTCGTCGAAATTGTCCAAAGCGCGTATTCGAGCAACGAGAAACTTATTCAAAGCGTCATAGGTGGGATATTCCGTCGATTCACCGAGTTTGAGCTCCCAAGCCTGGCGAGTATCAACGTCCAGACACTGCGCGACGCGGTGAACAATTATGTCGTCCCACTGGTCAACGGGTCGTTCCAAGTTCTTCAGATATTTTAAACAAATATTTACCGTGTCGCTTAACGTGCGCAAATCGTTCGCCGAACCGTAATGCAGTTTTTTTTATGCTAAAGATCGTATCTAATTGCACTTGAATTAATTTACGCTTATTTTCATATCGATCTTGTAACGCTTTCATCGCGATGTCAAAACTCGCGTCCGTAATAGGCAGAGCCGAAATGCAATTGACTGCGACGCCCGAAAGACACGAAGATAAATAATCCATTCGGCGCGAATCGGTGAGTCCAGCGCGGTCGATAACCATTGATTTGAATCGATCGCGAAAGCTTTCCCACTTTCGAAAATCACCGGAAAACCGCGGCAACTCGACCGGTGGCAACCCTTGCGAACTAAAAATACCTGGTGCTGCGGCGTCTTGGATCGCCGTTCCTCTACCTGAAGTATATCCAGATGACGTTGAGGGAGGTTGCAGCTCCGCCAGAGAGTTGGCCATGAAGTCCATTCCTGCCAGAAAACATTCCTCCGTTTCGAGGTACACTTCGTCCTTGAAGTACTGGTAGGACTCTTGCGTCTCCAGGTCGGACATTTGCAAAAGCTGGGCGTGCAGATCAGCGCATCGTGCCCAATTTTCTTTGAGCAACACCATGCGACTTGTTACAATGGCGATTGTCCAATTATTTCGCCCGAGCTTCTTGAAATTCGTGAGTGCTCGTTGCACTGATTTCGTGGCCAGCAATTGTTGCTGCATGAGCGCGTCCATCTTGAAAAGGCGTCCAGAGAATGACGTCACAAGCACCAAAACTCAAATATCCAAAAAGTCACTAAAATTCATTTTTTTGCAAATCACTTCACTCCCATCCGGCTCGAAGGACCAATTTTGTTGCGGTTGTTTCTCCAAAATCACCAAACAAAACGAAGAGAGTTGAGAAAAAAGACCCGCGAACGATGCCGGGACGAACTCGATAGAGCCCGAAGTGAAGGTGAAATGATAGCAAAATAAATGGTGATTAAATAGTTTAATATTTCAACATAAAAACCGAAGGAAAGAGCACAAAGAACAATATTAATTCCGTTTGAGGCTCGTCTCAGAGCACTTAAGATTAGACGCGTTATCGTCGAATCGTGAAAACGACGCCACGTTGCCAAAATGGAGTCCCAGCGTGGTCGTCAACAAAAATTAACGGCAATGTTTAATGTGATGAGCGCGCCGTCTTTTAAAATAAAAAAACAACACGTCACCAAAAGGGCGTCACTTTGATTTGTGCTGAGCCGAAATGCTGCTTAGCTCGAAAACGCGCAAAAACTGACCGTGCGAGAGTGTAATGGCGCGCGCGATTACAAGGACGCCGTCGCGGCCGTGTGGTCCAAAATTCACGAATTTATGTGAATCTTGCGTCGTCGCTCGATGCGCGATTCGCAGTACGGCGACGAGGAGAATTCGCCTTTTTAACAACGGCGAAGCAAAAGAAGACCGGACGAGCGCGTTACAAATTTTCTGCGAAGAAAAGGACGCATCGACGAAAAAACGGCGTCGTTGCGTCAATGGCTTTTTCGGACTGACTTCTCCCTCGATGGCGTGGGTAGATCTCGAAAATTGACGATAACGCGCAGGCGCGGACGATTGCGAGTTGCGCATATTTGCAATAATCGCACCGAATGTGAAACGCGCAATCGTGGCAAGTCGAAGTCGACAGATCGCGCGAATCGGAGATCGCCGTGCATCGACGAAGAAGAGGGCCGGATCCTAAAATCGCGACAGCCCGGCGCATTAGAGGGCCGTATCAACACGATTTGAGCCCGTAGATTTCGAGATTTCGGAAAAGTCGAGCGGAATCTCGAACAAAGGTGAATGATAAATTGAAATTTTTAGTTGCCCATAAAGGCTGTCCTTGGATTGCAGTAGGAATTAGTCGATCCGATCGAAACTATTCTCTCCTTGCACCCAATTCGTATCTTAACTCTCTTGTCACTGTATTGTAACAGGGCGTTACGCCGGCGGGCCAGGTACGTTCGCCGTCATTGGAATGTTGCCATAGAGACCATTTATCGTGCGTTTCTGTGACGGGATCGGGTGTTAAGAACGGCCCCGAATCAGCCCGAGTGCCGCCGATTTCGGCGCTCGGCGAAATCGGAGTCAGTTGGCCTAGGATCGTCGAATTGACTACGGCGAAAAGAGAGTTCGTGCGAAATCGGAGTAACCGCGAGCAGTCGAGTCGAGGCACTCAATCTGAGTAGAACGCGCGCGAAACTGCACGAGCCATTTCCGGAGGACAAAGCTGACAATTCGTGGACGAGGATACCGTCCGTGCGAGCCCGGGATTCCGGAGAACGTGTACGAGAGAGACGAGCGAGGAGGCGAGGGAACGAGCCGACCGCGACACGGATGTAAGTCGGCCCTGAGCCAGAACCTGTACTTTGTGTCGGGCCTTGAGCCCCTATATCCTTTTTTGCTATATTAATAAATCTAATTGTTATCTGATCTAAATCAATTTGTGTTCCGCCTGTTCTTTGCCCCCTAAAAATTCCGTAGCTGTGCGAGGCGGAGTGCGGGAACCGCCACCTTGGTTTTTCGCGATTTACAGGCGCGGAAGGAGGCGAAGACGACCCTCTCTGGGTCGATCTCTTGCTCCCCGGGCACATTGAGTCATCCGAGTAAGGCCGCTTACCTGGCGCGGCGTTCCCTATCCACAGATATGAGTTGTTTCTGAATTGGAGGATTATCTTCTATCTCGACTGCTTCCAGTTGTGTCTAGTCTCACTATTGAGATCCTGTTTTTCAGCCATCTGACCGTGTATTTCCATTTACAATCCTAATACGAATACCTTGTACTAATGTTACATATTTGCAAAAAAAGTTTTAGCCATCTATTCTATGCGATAACATCATAGAAACGATTTTGCGAAGAATGCGTACGAGTTACCTCGTCCGAATCCGTCGGATGGCCGGAAGAAATTCTATCGCAAGAAAGAAAATGAGCTTCGCCGTCGAAACTATCGGACGATCACTGTAAATGCATATGTATGCATATATGCTATAGCACCGATTTTCGGGATGCTCTTGGTGATCTCGGCCAACTTCAACATTCCCCGACTAAAATGTATGAATATCATTTGTCCTACACATGTGCGTACATAGACATGTAAACAAAATGTTGGTGCCCCGCTAAGAACCCCTCGAGAAAATGTTTGATACATACTGGCGAGAGAACGAAAGTCGAACTTCGTAATATCGTCGGCAGATATCATTCCAATCAGTGCACTTACAAGTTATAGGCGTCGCTACAGTCAAATCTGACTTCCGACTTTTTAAAAGAACACCCTTAATGTGACGTCAGATTTACTAAATTCAAAATGACAGAGTCTAAATGGCTGAAGGATTTTTGAAAAATAATCCTATTTTCATAATATTTGTTATGCAATATTTAAAAGGGGTCGCAGATTATGAATCAGAAATCAGAATTTAAAAATTCCAAATGGCGGAAGAATTTTTGAAATGCAATCCTATTATTATAAAATTAGTATCCAATGGTTTTTAAGGTCGTAGATTATTAATCTGATGTCAGATTTACAAAATTCAAAATGTCAAACTTAAAATGACTGAAAAATTGTTGGAATGCAATCCTATTTTTATAAAATTTGGTATCCAATAGTTTTTAAGGTCGCAGATTATTAATCTGACTTCAGATTTACAAAATTCAAAATTTCAAACTCAAAATGACTAAAAAATTGTTGGAATGCAATCCTATTTTTATAAAATTTGGTATTCAATTGTTTTTAGGATGGCAGATTACACAGGACCACAAAAAAATTCAAAAAGCAACTGGGATCGTAGAAAGTGATTCTTATAGATTTTTGTTCGCTGTAACCGAAACCAACCCTATTTTGCTCTAACACGTCAGGATTCTGCAGAAAGTGAGGTTATCTTCGTTAAAGTGAGGTATCGCCTATCTAGGCGAAAAATAGTGATTTTCGTCACTGCGATAGTGTAGCCGATAAACAGTTACAAGTGGAAGTCTCAAACAATTTCAAGGAGTAAAAATGACTAAAAAATAGATATTTGCAAGTGTCTGTGTGCGTATGCTCGCTAAAACTAAAACTCGAATGTATGCGTGTCGTATTGTAGGTGTCACCGAAAATCAAAGAATTGAATATAGCCGGAAAGTGAGCATAGCATTCGAGATGATTAATGTGAATATTTCCCTTATCTATTGCACGTGCGCGAGTGTGCGTTCGTGACTGCGTATGTATCCTGCTCTCGGCATTACTCAGGATCAACGACGTGGACGTTGCAGGAAAGTGACCCCGTCGGGGTGTTTACCGTGAGTCCGCGTGTGTGAGTATGTGTTTGTGTATGTGTGTGTGCGTTTTTTTTTCCGAAGCGACGATGGAAAGCTCTACCGGCCAACCCTGCCAGCCGGTGCCAGGCGGAGTGCGGGGCTTGCACCCGCTAAAACCACCGCCGCTTAGACTGAGATTCCCCCCTCGGCAGCCGCCGGAAGACATTACGTCGAGGGGGCAGTCCATGCCTCAGAAGGGCCTCCGCCGATGTTTTGGCTCATCAAGTGTAGCCGATGTTGGTGCCCTCTTCTTTCCTCCTAATGGAATTCAGCCTGTCGATGATAGACGTAGCGATGGTAACCACCGCGTCCCACCCTTTCTGTGAGGCGAACAGACATTCCCCAATACCCTCAGGTGAACCCTCCCGAATTCCGGAACGGCTCTTGCTCCGCTGCGAATCTTGGGCAGTGGAAGAGAGCATCGGCCACGTCTTTCTTGACACCAGAGCATACCGAGCACTCCGCGCTTTGGTATATACGGAAGCGATGTAAGTTGCTGCGAAAGCAGCCGTGCCCGGTGAGCACCTGGGTCAGATGAAAGGTGACGTATCCGTGTCGTCTGTTCGTCCACTTAGCTATATCTGGGATGACGCAGTGGGTCCATCGCCCCGATTCTGCTGAATCCCATCTTCGTTGCTACTCTTCGATGATCCTCCTGGACCATCTACTGTGGTTCCGCTCCTGGTCTGCGATGTTCTGCCTTGTGCCCCTGCCTTCTTGGTATCCTGCGGCTCTCTCGGTTGCTAAAAGGTCTATGGGAGGAAGTCCCACGACCACCGATAGAGCGGTATCGGATACAGTCCGGTAGGCGCGAGCCACTATGAGGGCGGCTGTCCTGTAGGCCCACCGGCAAGAGGCTCCGTAGCTCTTATGGGTGTTCATGGCATCAGCCTAGATCGGTGCCCCGTAGAGGATAACGGAGCTTAAGTAGTACGCTCATTGGGTCTATTAAATGTTCGTGTATAACATTTTTTAAGCCAACTTGCATTTCTTTTCGCGCTGGCTATTCCTTTCTTCTCCAATGTTCTTGACGTTTGCGGCTATCCCATTCGCATAGGAAACAAGGGAATTCGGTAAAACCACTTTGTTATCCCAATAAAATGGTTATTATTTTTAGGTCGCCACATAATTGCTATTTATGCGCCTTGTAATTAAGTTGTATTCTATTTACCCTGATCAGGGCTCCTATCGCCGTCTCTTCAATGACCAACTGCAGGATTTTCAGGTCTAGCAGCTCCTCCAGCGCAGCCGTGGGGCATGTTCGCAGAGCCCCTGTTATGCATATGCATGCAAGCCGCTGCACTCTTTCCAGCTGCCTTCTCACCCCCTCCACTGGCGTCCTTCTATACCAGGCCACTTATCCGTAGGTGATGATTGGCCTCACCATCATGATGTACAGCCATTTCAGGATCTTGGCGGAACATCCCTATGTTTTTCCTGGCATGCCGCTACACACGATCAGTGCCCTGATGCCCTTCTTGGTTGTTGCTTCTATGTGTTCCTTCCATAGGAGCTTGCTGCCCAGTATTACACCTAGATACTTTATCTCTTTCTTAACCTCTGCTGGTTGTTCTCCTATGCCAATAGGTTTCATCTCCAGCAGCCTTCTTTTCTTTGTAAATGGTACCACCATGGTCTTGCTCATATTGAGCCTCAAGCCCGCTCCGTCGCACCATTTCTTAATGACATTCAAGCCCACCTAAATCAGGTCACACAGGACCTCTTGAAACTTTTCTCTAGCTATGATTACGATGTCATCGGCATAGCCTTGGTTCTTAATTCCTAGAGTGTTCAGTGTCTCTACGAGTTCATCTACCACCAGGCTCCATAGCAGGGGTGACATACCCCCCCCCCCTGCGGACATCCTCTGGTTGTTTGCACCCTGATAGTTTCCTGCTCTCCTATCTGGGTTTCAGCTTTCCTGGCATTGAGCATCTCACTCACCCAGTTTACCAGCAACCTGTCCACCTTCTTCCTTCTTAGCGTTCTTCCAACCGTCCGATGTGACGTGTTGTCAAAAGCCCCTTCAATGTCCAGGAAGGCTCCGATGGCGATTTCCTTGTCATCCAGGGCCTTCCTTATTTCTTCCCCTAACTGGTATATACCAGGTCTCCATTGAGCTACCCGCTCTATATGCATGCTGCGTGTGCTGGAGGGAGTTAGCCTCTAGCATTGTAGTCCTAATGTGATTGTCTATCACTTTCTCCAACGTCTTCAACAGAAACGATGTTAGACTAATGGGTCTGTAAGCCTTAGGGTGAGTACTGTCCGTTTTCCCCAATTTTGGGATGAACACTACTTTAGCCCCTCTCCTTGCCCTCGGTATGTACCCTAGGGCAAGGCTGTTTCTAAATATTCTTACTAAAAATATCATTAGTTCCTCCAAACCCTTCTGAAGTAGGGTATGCGTTATTCCATCGTTTCCTGGCGACTTGTACGGCTGAAATGAGTTTATGGCCCATCTTATCCGATGTTCTGTAAAGATGCTGTTGGCCATGTTCCAGTCGCGAGGTTTTGGTCGAGGGTTTCTCGGCCTCCCCTCTTCCCCGTGCATTGTCGCTTCCCTACTCCCTGGAAAATGGGTCTCTAGAAGTAGGAGTGCTTTCTGCCTCTCCTCTTCCGTATATTCCCCATTTGGCTTCCTCAAGGATACTTCGTTTACCCCTTTGTTCTTAGCTAGAGCCCCGTGTAGTCTAGTAGCATCTGGGGTATTCCTTATTTGCTCGCAAAATTTTTTGTAATTATTGCGTTTTGCTTTGCGGATTTCCGCACTATACTCCTTAAGTATCGTTCTATACTCTTGCCACTCTCCTGCGGTTTTAGCTCTGTTGAAGCTTCTTCGCACTTTGGCTCTTAAGTCTTCTAGTTTCTTACTCCACTAAGGCGTATCCTTAACTTTCTTCTCCGTCTGCTTTGGGCAGCTTGACTCGAATGCGACTTTTACCGCTCCGGTCATTTCTTCTACTAGTAACTTCAGTTCTAAGAAGTGTCGAGGCCTTCTTTTCACTGTAACTCCCTCTAGATTCTGCTTAAGATTGGTGCCATACTTAACCCAGTCTGTTTTCTTAATATTTCTATTTGGAGGAGTCCTATTCTTTAGCCCCTCAATTTCCCACAGGATTATTCTATGGTCCGACATCCAGAGTTCTTTAGAGACTCCATTTACTTACTATATCCGCGGAAAGGGTGTTCCCTACCGTTAGATCTAATACTTCTCGCCTATTTTTTGTAATAAATGTCGGTTCAGTCCCTACATTATAAATGACTAAATCGTCCTTAACTAAATATTCTAAAAGTTGATTACCTTTTGCATTGGTGTCGGTGCTTCCCCACATCTCATTGTGCGCGTTGGCATCGCAACCAGTTACTAGTGGTAGCTTCCGCGTTTTGAAATACTCTACTAGGTCTTGCACTTCCTTCGGTGGTATGATGTTATTATCTCCCGGGAAGTTCGCTGACGCTACCACTATATTTCTGGTCTGCCCCCGATGTTGATGAGGGTTCTGATTGGTACCAGGTCTCTTGACATATGCTCTGAAATGCAGGTGTAATTAATCCCTTTCCTTATCATTATACAAGTACGAGGAGTCTCGTGTCTTGTATCCCAGATGATACGTGCATACTTACAGGTTATTCCCTTGATCTGTCCCCTGTATGTCCAGGGTTCCTGCAGCAATGCTAGCCCAAGATGTTGTTTGGTGAAAAACCTCGCGATCACCGCCGAAGCCGCTTTCGCGTAGTGACAAGCCCTCAGGGTTCAGATTTAATGATACTGACGTAATATTAGGATATGTGATTCCCTTCTTACTACTTTTATTATGACCGTGAACATTGCACAAACAAAAATAGCAGTCGGATGGGTGGTTTGTAGGTTCGCGCCATTCCATCGGGGAAGAAAAATGAACTGCGTTCCGGTATCCATTGCGCCAACGAGACAACCACGAAACGCAGTCAGAACACGCCATATTAGGTGTCCAAGGGTTACTTAAATTGCTTGTCACCTTTTTGAAACATTTTTCATAATTATTTTTCACAATCTGAAAATGCCTTTCTATTTTTCGCAACACATATTTTCCACCAATTATGCAGAATGTATCAAGTCTACACATTCGGACACACTCAATAGACTGCGCAAAACCGTCAATGAATTATAGTGAAATTAGCAATAGCAGAATCAATTTTATAACTCGTGTATCTACTGACGATGCCCGCGATACTTATATTCGACGCGATTCACTTCGCTCGCCAGAAAGAATTTTTCTTGCTTCCAAAGTTTCTATGGTCAGACATGAATTACAAATTTAATTTTATTATCGGAAACTTCAAGCAGCTCGCCTGTTGCCAGAGGGAGAGTTTGTACTGGGAATTTACAATCGGGCTCCGCTCCTAGAATCTCTTTTATTCCGTCTGAGATATGCATAGGACCTAAGAATTTCGGATGAATCTGACCCTGTCTTGCGAAAAGCACGGCATCTATGATTATGCTCGTGTCAAGCGCATATTTCTGTACGTCGCTTGCTAAGACCTCAATCATCACGTCTAGTTCCTCCTTTGCTTTTAATACATTCAGTTCCTCATCTACCTTTTGAGCGGCTGACTTTAATGCTGTTATCTCGAACCGTTCCTGTGAGAATTCTCCTTTTATTAACGACGTTTGATTCCTTAATAAAGTGGCCACGTCCGCAGTAGCGTTATATAAAATGCCAATGTGATCCATAATTTCTTTGACGACATCTTCAGCTGCCGTTCCAAATAGAAGATATATTTATTTCTTGTAATTCGTCGGATGACAATTTTCGTTCGCAAATTTCACATGTTCTATTAAGATTTTTGCTCTATTCAGGAATTTCTCTGTTGATATTGTCGATATTAGTGTCCATTTTGTATTCGTTACTCCTATTTTTCCTAGATTCTCTGAATATAAGCCTGGGTTATTTTCAAATTTCGATATCTCCGTAGCGTGAGTTGACGGACCGCTGGAGAATCCTCTGTAACAGAAAATATCACGTGACGTTAGCCACTTTATAACCCGTATTTTAGGTTTTCGAGTGGTGTCATATGATTATCGCGACTGTCTATTGCATGCCATTAGCTCGTATTTTATTTTCCTTTTTCCATTGATACTAATTTTTCGATGGCCTATCGATACCTGTAGTTGTAGGATATGCATTTGTTTATTAGTATTTATTTGTGTCTTAGATTACTCATTGGGAATGTTTATTATATCTCCATCTTACATGACTTCGGAAAATTCTCATGAGTCCTTCTAAGTCCATAAGACCTTAATTTACTTATTCTAGTCGCCTAATATCTACACTCTTATGAGTATAGGGTTATAACCTTACATATAAATTGTTGCAGTATGGAACTGCAAAAATCATCCGTCCTCGTAGCCCCTCGGCTGCTATTGCGATGGCGAATTTTGAAGGCCGAGGCGATGGGCGGCGAGGATCGGATCGACGTCGGTGTCTGCAGCACCGACCCTATCCCCTCTTTTCTCCTACCCACCTGAGAGTACGACTGGGAAAATAGTACGCGTGATTTTGGCAGTTAGTTAAGATCGGTAACGATTCGGAACACGTTCTTACGCTTTTATCTCTGCGATCGACCCACGCCTCGATCCGGTATTTCCTAACAGAGAAAGTTTCACACCGCAAAGCTGTTTATGTTATAAACGTGTCTATGTGAATATTCATCAAATAAAATAATCAGTGTGTGTGAAAATTTGAAATCAAAACAGTTTTTTGGACACCCATTTTTCTCATTTTTCCCATAATCATCATTCTCTTTCCGCGGAGTTCCGTTCTGCGATCCTGCGAATTCCCATTAAGATTTTTCCGGCCCCTCGTGCCAGGTGAATTTTGGAGTTCACTCTAACTTGAACATTTGGCGATCCTGCCAGGATCTCGGGCAACCCGCGAGAGTAGCATTGTGCGTGAGTGGGACAAAAAAAAAATCGTGCGCGTTCGAGAAATTCAGAATCTCTCACGCGAAAAAGGTGCACGCGGTGATTAAGTTCGCCGCATTGCTGGTGCACGCGGTCGATTCCATTTTCATCGGAAACGACTCGGTGCTCCGCCATTTTGTGACGCAGCGCCATTATCGCGTCACCGACGCTTTTCCTCGGCTTTTCGCGGGGATAGTCGGTTGTGCCCGCCCCTCGCTACGAATTTCGACGCTACTCAACGTAACCGATGCGTAAATTCTGCGCAACTTCGCTGATTTTCTTTCGCCTCTGTATCCGATAGCGGGAGAACTGCGCTTGTGGAATTTGAGTATTCTATGCCATTGGAGCAACTGCTGACAAACGACAGGTTGACTCGTTCGGCTTTTCGAATTCGCACTTCAACTAGACGCGATTCGATGCCTTTGCACGAACCTTCCATGTAGTCCAGGCAACGATGGGTTGACCCGGAACAAATTGCAACAGGACCGATTTTTTCGTGATAATTACTTAAAAAATTAGTTAAAAAACATATCCAAAATCGCCGAAAATCGGAGTGTGGAAAAGCTGCTTTTTTACAAAATATGCCTAATTTTATTTTAAAACAGCTGTAACCTTTTAAGGACGCATTACCTCGCAAAATATGTGAAACAAAAGGAAATGAAAAAATCTATAAAAAAGGTAAGAAGGATATTTTCTCTATCTGTCGCCATTTTTGAGATAATGGCTTGGAAAGTTGCAACTTATTACAATGTTGGTCAAAACGAGCCTTGTTATTCTGTTTTTTTTTGTAAAGTATATATGTAATTTTCGATATATTTTTGACGCTAATTCTAAAAATAAATAAACCACTCCGATTTTCGGCGATTTTGGATATGTTTTGCAACTCATTTTTTTAGTAATTATCACGAAAAAATCGGTCCTGTTGCAATTTGTTCCGGGTTACCCTCTATTTTTTCGTTCGTTTCCTGTACTAATGGGAGATTCTCTTTTTTTACATTCACTAAATATTTCGGAAGTTCTGCAGGATTGCAACGAAATGGCAGCTGTCATGGATTTTGACCGCTTAGTGTCACGGCAATTGGAGAATTTCGCCCAACTCCAGCAAACATTTACAAATTTACCCAGGGGAGAGGTTGCCACGAAAGCCCGCCTGACAGTGTTCGTGGCGTGTCGGTTATGATCATCGGTAATCGGGTCTTCATGCGCACAAGCTTTTTCTTTTGACATTCGGGGTACCTTTTAATATATTCGCTAACATCCCTTTTCATGTTACGCCCGTAAAACTTGTCACACATTCGAAGGTACGTTTTAGTGATACCTTTATGTCCTCCGGTAACTGAACCGTGATTCTCTTTAATGATAGCGAGTCGTTCATCAGCAGGTGGAATTGCGCGATTGTTTTTGCAAAAGAAAAATGTTATATCCAGATTTTGAAACATTTGCAATATTATCTCGTGTATCTCATACCATTTATTTTTTTGAAAAATCTCGTAATCATGTCCTATAAAGACTTCAGATATTTCGTGTTTCCTTAGAAGCGATTCTAAAACTTTTAAAATTTTTTTTAACATTGTTACACTTTTAACATTGTTCTTTAAAGCTCGGTCATCAATGAATCTTTTCACGATTAAACCAAAAAATTGTAGTTTTCCTTTCCTGTGAACGACTACTTCTCCTATTATCATTTTCTTGAATTGTAATTCGTTAGTATTTACTTTTGATTTTTCTACGAGGGCCAAGGAAATTTCGCCATCGAATCGACCATCAGCCGTCGTAAAGTAAACTATATGTTCTTTGTGATTGAAAATGTGGTCATTGCTTGTTTCGACTCTTTTTTCTGTCGCTTTGGGGAATTCATCAACGTTTAGGCTATGTTCTGTTGTCTCAATTTCTGGCTGATTAACATTCTTCTTACAGTTTGTTTCGGTTTATGGTCGTTGACTTCGCGCAGTTTCAAAGTACGGGGTGGTATCGGAGAATTTTTGGCAGGACCTCCGGCAATGCCTTCCGCCGTATCCGTTTTGTATCCCCCAACGCATATTGTCCGAAATCGGAGTTTCCAAAACATCTCGAGTCGGCTCTTGTGTCGGGAAGGAGATGGGTGTAATGCAAATTGTCAAGGCGTAGGTGATATACCCTATCTGCGCTTGGCGTTATTACATGATAATATTTCATTTCATCCATGACATCGGTCTTGTGCACACAGATGTTCGTAGTGCAGACCGAATATTCTTAGAATATTATCGTCCCCGAATTCGCCTTCTGACTGTAGGATACTGAAAGCAAGGACGTACTAAGCGCAAAATGGTAAGTAATCGCTGTGTCTGAGGGTTTCCCGTAGTTGAAATGCAGTTTTACTAGAACCCTGTAGCCTAATTAAGGAATTAAACTGGCAGTTTCCATCCTTTAATATATCAGTGTCCTCATATAGACTTACATGGGGTTCCATACAGGTAGTACGGACCACGTAATTTAGTAATGGAGGCAGCTCGCCGTCGCGTGCTGCGTCCTCCAACTCCCGCGCGTCATCGTTTTCGGGCGCACGCATAGTCATATCGTCCGTCTCCATTTCGCTTCCTTCGCGTTCTTCTTGGCAGATCGAGTCTTCGAGCTCCATCGCCTTGTCGAGGATTGTCGTTCCGTCGCACGAACCATCCGTCCCCGATTTCTGTTCTCTCTCCTCGTTGCCGGCATCGACGATCTCGCTCGCATCTGTATGCGGAGAGGGAAAAGGGCCGCTTGCCATCTTCCGGCTCCTTTCGTTGTTTCGCTTCGACACGCCGTTCTATTTTTGTACGGGCTCGAACTCCTCGAGTCCGAGTCTGTCGAATTGTGATTTCGAGGGATTGATATTTTAGGTACTTCTTTAGCGTTCGGCGTAGAGTGTGGGAATGAAGTGATTGTTTCATCGGGTGAGCTTTGCTGGAAATCTGAGGACCACGAGTCTTCTGCATTTTGATTTTCCCGCTCATAATCTTTTGGCGGTTTCATTTTCGTTCAATTCCTCGCGTTTTCCATAACTCGTATGTCTTCGCTTTCCGATAATGTCGATTTAGTTTCTCGTTCGAACGTCAGACTGTCCTCTGTCGTGAATGCTTCCCTTTTTCTCCACCGATTTCGAGTCTCTTGCAATCGTTTATCATACAACTGATGAAATTCCTGAATTTCGGTCTCGGACCTCATTCGATTCTCTACTATTCTAGGGCGTTCCCTTACTCGAGTTCTCTTTTCCCACGGGTCAATTTTTAAGTAGTTGGGAATTGATAATTTCTCGACTTCCGTTATATATTTTTTTCTTTCTTTCCCTCTTTGTAAGCCGTGAGAATATTCCATCGAATACGATTTTTCATGCCTTTTGGAACGAGTTTTCCCTTCTGAGTTTTTTAGCTTTAAGTAATCCGGTACTGTTTTGTAATCAGAGTTTTTCAACCTCCGTTATGTATTCTTTTCGGGGTTGTTTCTCTACTTCCAGATTTTTGTTGTAACTCGGGATTTGTTCCTCGCGGTCCATCACATTGTCTTCGACATCTCGAAATGAATCGGTATCTTCATCCGAGTCCTTGCCTCGTTTCCTTGAGGCAGGATTACCGGATCCATCTTCGTCAGATATCAGTATTCTTTTCAAGTATTGATACCGTTTTTTATTCGCCGGCTTGATCTTGTATTTTTTCAATGGCAAGCAATTTCTTACTTTATTTATTATTTCTGACCCTCTTTCATCTTCTTGAGCCGCTTTGTTTTAATTTCATTTCAGCGCAATGATTATCGTCGGTTTTATCGCCCATAATTATACGTACTCTTAACCCTTTATTTATCTGTTTACCCTTTCCTTGAAGATCTTCCTCGTTTGAGCCATCGTTCTCTATTTCCGATCTGTCAATCCGATTCCGCGATAGAGCGTCCGCATTGACATTTCGTTTTCCCTCCTTGTAGACTACGCCATAATCGTAGTCCTCGAGTTTCATTCGGAACCGATGCAGTCTTAACGTCATATTTTTCATTGTTTTAAAAAATTTCAAAGGCTGGTGATCAGTAACAAGTGTAAAGTTTCTGCCGTATAAATAAGGCAGATATTGTTCTACACCGAATACTGCAGCTAATGCTTCTTTATCTGGAGTACTATACCGAGTTTCCGCGCCCTTAAACTTCGTGATGCATAGGCGACCGGTAGGTCTTCCTCGATTTTCCCTTGAGATAAGATAGCTCCCAGGGCAACGCCCGATGCGTCTGTCGTAAGGACAAATGGTTCAGAAAAATTTGGTAATTGTAAAATCGGCGTGGTGCATAATATTGATTTTAATTTTTCAAAAGCTTGTTCCTGATCTCCATCCCATCTAAAAGGTACATCTTGAACTAATAGAATTATTAGAGGGTGGGCGATCTTTGAAAATCCTTCAATAAACCGCCTATAATACCCGGCCAATCCCAAAAATTGTTTGATGTTTTTGCGATTTTTAGGGACCGGAAATTGACGTACAGCTTCGACCTTTTTAGGATCTGGCTGCATTATATCGGTACCTATTTTATGACCTTAGTAAATAACTTCTTCCCGAAGAAATTGGCATTTTTCGGTTTCTATTGTGAGATTTGCATTCTATAGCCTTTTCACGAGTCTCTTAAATTTTATTCTATATTCGTATAAATTTTTTGCATATACGACTTTGTCGTCAAGATAGACTAAAAGTTCTATCCCTTGTAGACCAGTTAAAACGATATCCATCAATCGTTGGAAGTGGCTAGGGCCATTTTTAATTCCCATTGGCATTCGGGCATATTCATAATGACCATAGGGGGTGGAAAATCCCTTTTGTGGGCATCCCTTTCATCCATCTCAATCTGATGGAACCTCGATTTTAAATCTAAAGTTGTAAAATATTTTGCCATCCCTAATTGATCTAAGACATCAGTTATATTCGGGATTGGGCATACATCGTGTCGCGGTATCGATGACAGAATAGAGTTTTTCGAATCCAGGATCTGGTGGAATTTGGATGAGGCTCGTAGTGAAATAAATCCTCTTCTGATTTGGTTTCTGTACACTAAATATATTTTTCCACTACACACAGTACAATAATCCAAAATGAATAAATGCACACGCGCCAATATATCGTGAAAATACAGCGTGATTGTTTAAAAAAATAATCTTGCCCGTTCTGCGAAAATCGTGTCGCTCGATCAACCGTTTTGAAAAGAATCATACACGTACGGAAAATCGGAAGTGTGCAAAATGAAAAGAGGGCGCTCGGATCACTGAAAGCATCCTGCGATGCGAAGCGAGAAAATTAATAACTACATATAATAACATAGACAATAGCGTTCAGAATACATACATATTATGTCATCAAACACATCGCCAATAGCTTTTTCATTATAAATGCCAATAGGTCTCTGAAGTCTATTACAAGTTTCCATTTTTTCTCGGCATTTGGGCCCGCTTTTTTCGGAACCACCCAAGCTGGAGAATCGTAAGGAGATTTTGACGGTCTTATTATTCCGGCTCGAAGTTGCTCGTCAACTTGGCGTTGCGTTTCGCTTTTTATTGATGGTTGGTGATGAAATCGTTTGGCACGTATCGGCACGTCATCCGTCGTATGGATGCGATGCTTACAGACCGTGGTCGCTCGCAGTGACTCACCCGGTAGGTGGAACATGTGCGCCTATTCTTGGATGACTGCCTCTACATGTTCTCTTTCTTCACCTGAAAGCGGGTTTAAGTCTATTTGCGATAGGACTGCTTCGGTTCTATTGCATTTATTCGCCGTTGCCCTTCCAATTTTCGCCATTTTACCCTATGTATTTAATTCCTCGCAATTTGTCATAGGTACGAAACTTTCTTCTTCGCCTAAGAAATCTACATTCTTCCGAATTTCGCATTCCTCCAAATCAAAAAGAGAGGGTTCTCTAATTGAAACTTCTGTGATGTTTGTATTTATTACGCATACGTACGCATACCCTTTCCTGTTTGTAACGAGCGCATTCCCGAAAAATACACCCGGTTCCACGTCTTTTTAAGGATAAACCCGAATTTTACGTTGTTATTTATTTTTATCCGCACTACCTTCCGGCTTATAGGGGGAATGAATACTGATTCCTGATTGATGAACGGAATCCTACTATTTTGTATAAATAAACAATCGTATTTATAGTCGATTCCAGCAGATAAATTCCGAAAAAGGGATCGCCCAGGATACCGTCCTCATCACTGGGAAAATGATCAGTTACAATTTGTTCTCGATAGTTTTTCCGTTGGAATTTACTTCGGCGCAGCCCAGCGTTCGTACGTTACCTTCTCCGATACCGCTAAGATCGTAATTGATACATTGGTCGGGACATAAATCGCGACGCAACATGCTGATTTTTATTAGGTTAATTTCTGCCCCCGAGTCTACTGAAAATTTGATATTTTCATAATAAAAGTCTGGGCTGCTAACTTTTATTCTCGGACATTTAGAGAATTTAACATTCCCGAAATGCACGGTGGCTGTTCTACGTTAACTGCGTGCATTTTGCGTGATGGTATTTTTCTGGCGACGCTCGATACTTTTGGTTCGCATCGAGAGTCCTTCGGACTTCGTCGTTACGCAACTCCCGCGATCTTCCGCAGTGTTGGTGATATGGACCGTTGTAATTTCACGGAGAATTGCTATATCTCGGTGGTTCTTGATTACGATTATCTCGTCGACGATTATCTACATTATAATTAGATTTTTTACCCGGTGGATTTTCAAAGCATTGATTTGAATCGCGCCGATAATGATCACGACAAGTGTGTTTTTATCGAAGATAAAAATAATTTTCCCGCGTATGCCCAATCCTTTTGCAATGAATACATTTTGAACTATTATAGATTTTAGCCTGGCATTCGGATTCGACGTGTCCCGTCCAATTATAATAACCGCACTTTTCCTCATTCCGAGTATCTCCCGAGATGACATGAGCCGATGCGTGATATATTTTTTCGCCGCGTGAATTTAATCTAGGGTCATTTCCCATATCTTTAGCACTAAATTTTATTGTTAATTTCCTAGCCAATTCGACAGCGTCTTCTAACGTAGCTGGGTTTCCCTGGCTGAGTCAACCTTCCATAGGCCCCTTAGCGCAATAGACGAAGTGATCTATTGCGTCTCTATTCGCGAAGGTTTTCAGTCTCTGACGGTCGACCGCCCCGTAATCGGCTGACGCGTTTACCGCCTTTTCTAAAGTGCGATATCCTCGTAGCAATCGATTACCGAATTCTTCAAATGTTTCTCGCAGGTCGGGAAAAAATTTTCATACCTGCCAATAATTTTAACGGATCGCTAGTGATTCCATATGTATTTTTTAAAGCGTTGAGAAATGCATCTACTGTTTGAAAGGTGGAAATCCTCTCGCAAAATATTTTAGCTCTCCCGGTGAGCTTCTTCCTCATCATGTGTAGGTAGATGCGTGTCTCGTCGTTCCCTAACAAAGCAAAGCCGTCGCGACATGTTCCTTCAAAATCTGAAAACGTTTCCGAAGTTCCGTCGAACTCTGGAACGCTACTTACTGCCTCCGCGATTGACGGTGCCCTCGCGACAACGTATTTCACCTGCGGCTCGCCAACATTAGGCTTTACATCGGACTCGTTACCCATTTTCCCTTTTTCTTTTTGTTATTGAAATCACACAGAATTATAAGAGGTGAAATCTACAATTTTCAAACTAAATTTTGCAGCACTTATGATTTCAGTATTTCATTCGGAGCATATATGTGTATACATAAGTAAAGTCGCAACAATCATTGAAAGTGTAATTTTTTGACAAATCTTCTCTATATATATTTTTTTTCTTTTTAAAGGGAAATTCTTTTCAAAGAACTAATTTTAGAATTTTTATAAAAAAATGAAAATTTATCATGAGAAAAAAATTTTATTTTCGAGAAAATTTATCTGTGAATGCAATTTCTACTTACATTAAATCGGTAGCTACGAATAGGATGATCCGGAACATCTTGTTTCTTCCTGTTGAATCTGGGTCGTTGGTTT
Organism: Trichopria drosophilae; assembly: GCA_030407085.1. Classification (NCBI taxonomy): domain Eukaryota; kingdom Metazoa; phylum Arthropoda; class Insecta; order Hymenoptera; family Diapriidae; genus Trichopria; species Trichopria drosophilae. The sequence goes on along the minus strand of CM059584.1, from coordinate 57,892,555 downwards.
CTAGGACTCCTTGAATGCCCATATCTGGATGTTCCTTGATGATTAAATTCCTTCGCACAGGTTGGTTTAATTTGATCTTAGAACCCTGGTTTCGGTTGACTATAAAAATTTTGTACGTCCAAAGGAGAAAATTCCAATTTGGAGCTGGTTGAATTCAAGAAGTTGGTCGGCAGTTGAGTCAGTCCGGCAGTTGGAAACGAATGTTCAGTTTGCGCGTTTTTTTTTGTTCATTAAATGTTTGTAAAAGTTGTAATGAATTGTTTGTAAAATTTCTTCCAATGTCCATTCCACTGCACGGTCACTTTTGTGTTCCACTCGCGTATCCCACCGCTGCCACCAATTTTATGTTGCGGATTTTCCGTTTGTAACTTTTTAAATGTTTATTTTATGATTCGGATTTTGGGTATACATGCGCAAAGGGGACTGAAACCCCAAGTGGAAAACAAAGAAAACGAGTTATCATGAATTTCTTATTCGTCGTTTGTCAGAGACGCGGATTCACACTGGCGGTTCGCATGGACTTTAACGTAATGCGAACGAATCTAAGCGACGATAAGATTCGCGCCTCAAACCGAAATGTCAAAGTGCCGGACCGAAGAGAAGTCTACGAAATGTAGAATATGTCTACACGTTCCGCCCAATGAGAAGGGGTTTTAAGCACATTTCATCCTCTTATCTGTCGCGCGGTATTGTTTATACAAGACGGTGTACGATTTCACCGAAGCGTTGGATGGCCAGGTGCGACCGATTAGTCCGGCCAAAATTTGTGAAAACGAGTTCGACTGTTTATGATTATGTTTATGCACATTATTAGGTTGTAATTCTAACTTACTTTTCGGACGAGCGTCATCAATTATTAAAAAAAATAAGACTAAGGTTACTCATAAATTTAAACAATCTCCGGATGCACAGTATTCATTTACATTAATAATACTGGCACCGGAGATTTCAGTAACAAAAACTAGTCGAGGTACTGACATTCTTTGCGATCACGAATGTCACGTAGGCGCTTTACCGGTGGTCGATTTATCAGCACACCGGATATCTAAAAAACGTTACTAAAGTATACTTATACATAATCCTATGAATGCAGGTTCGCCGTCGAACTCTGCATAGGTAATAGCCTACATAACCACAATTTCTGCATAATCCTGACGTGTTAGAGCAAAATACGGTTTAGTTTCGGTTTCAGCGACCAAATATCTATAATAATCACCTTCTAAGATCCTAATTCCTTTTTGAAATTTTTTTTGTGGCCCTGTGTTATTAATCTAAAGTCAAATTTACAAAATTAAAAGTGTCAAACTCAGTTTTTTAGGGTCAGAGATTTATTAATCTGACGCCAATTTCCAAAATTCCAAATGACGCACTCTAAAAGACTGAAGGATTTTTGAAAAATAATCCTATTTTTATAATATTTGTTATCCAATGTTCGAAAGGAGTGATAGATTATGAATCTGCAGTCAGATTTTAAAAACTCAAAAAGTCGGACATAAAATGGCGGAAGAATTTTTAAAAATCAATCCTATTTTTGTAAAAATTGGAATCGCAGATTATTAATCTGAAGACAAATTTTCAAAATTGAAAATGGAGGAAGAATTTTTGAAAAGCAATCCTATTTTTATCAAATATGGTATTCAATGGTTTATAGGATCACAGATTTATTAATCTGACGACAGATTTACAAAATTCACAATGACGCACTCTGAATGACCGAAGGATTTTTGAAAAATAATCCTATTTTTATAATATTTGTTATGCAATGTTTGAAAGGGCTCTCAGATTATGAATCTGAATTCATACTTTCAAAATTAAAAAGGTCGGAAGAATTTTTGAAAATCAATCCTATTTTTATAAAATTTGGTATTCAATGGTTTTTAGTGTCGCAGATTATTAACCTGACTTCAGATTTAGAAAATTCAAAATGTCCAACTCAAATTGACTTAAAAAGTTTTGGAATACAATCCTATTATTATCAAATATGGTATTCAATGGTTTTCAGGATCACAGATTTATTAATCTGACAACAGATTTACAAAATTCACAATGACGCACTCTAAATGACCGAAGGACTTTTGAAAAATAATCTTATTTTCATAATATTTGTTATGCAATGTTTGAAAGGGCTCTCAGATTATGAATCTGAATTCAAATTTTCAAAATTAAAAAGGTCGGAAGACTTTTTAGAGTCACACATTTATTAATCTGACGTCAGATTTACAAAATTCAAAAGGACGCACTCTAAATTACTGAAAGAATTTTGAAAAATGATCCTATATTTTAAACATTTGATATCCAATGTTCGAACGGGATCGCAGATTATTGATCTGAAGACAAATTTTCAAAATTCAAAATAGCAGATTTAAAATGGCGCAAGGATTTAAAAAAAAATACTATTTTTATAAAATTTGGTATCCAATGGTCGATGGTGTCGTAGATTATTAATCTGATTTCAGATTTACAAAATTCAAAATGTCGGACATAAAATGAGGGAAGAATTTTTGAAAATCAATCCTCCTTTTTATAAAATTTGGTAGCCAATGGTTTTTTAAGGTCCAAGATTATTAATCTGATGTTAAATTTACAAAAAATTGAAAATGTCAAACTCAAAATGACTAAAAAATTTTTTCAATACAATCATTTTTTTTGTGAAAATTGGGATCGCAGATTGTTGATCTGAAGACAAGTTTTCAAAATGCAAAATGGCAGATTCAAAATGGCGGAGAGATTTAAAAAAAAAAACTATTCTTATACAATTTGATATCCAATGGTTTTTACGGTGGCAGATTATTAATCTGAAGTCAGATTTTAGAACTCAAAAAGTCGGACATAAAATGGCGGAAGAATTTTGAAAATCGATCCTATTTTTGTAAAATTTGGTATCCAATGATTTTTAGATCGCAGATTATTAATTTGACATCAGATTTACAAAATTGAAAACGACGCACTCTACATTACTGAAGGATTTTTTAAAAATAATCCTATTTTTAAAACATTTGGTATCCAATGTTCGAACGGGATCGCAGATTATTGATCTGAAGACAAATTTCCAAAATTCAAAAAAGCAGATTCGAAATGGCGCAAGGATTTTTAAAAAATACTGTTTTTGTCAAATTTGATATCCAATGGTTTTTAGGGTGGCAGATTATTAATCTAACTTCAGGTTTAGAAAATTCAAAATGTCAAACTCAAAATGACTTAAAAATTATTGGAATGCTATCCTATTCTCATAAAATTTGATATCCAATGGTTTTCAGGGTGGCAGATTATTGATCTGACGTCAGATTTACAAATTCAATATGACGCACTCTAAATTACTGAAGGATTTTAGAAAAATAATCCTATTTTTATAACATTTAGAATCCAATGTTCGAAAGGGGTCGCAGATTATGAATCTGAAGTCAGATTTAAAAACTCAAAAAATCGGACGTAAAATGGCGGAAGAATTTTCGAAAATAAATTCTATTTTTATAAAATATGATACGCAATGGTTTTTAGGGTCGCATATTATTAATCTGACGTCAGATTTACAAAATGCAAAAGTCCGCACTCTACATTACTGAAGGATTTTTGAAAAATAATCCTATATTTATAACATTAATATCCAATGTTCGAAAGGGGTCGCAGATTATGAATCTGAAGTCAGATTTAAAAACTCAAAAAGTCGGACGTAAATGGCGGAAGAATTTTCGAAAATTAATCCTATTTTTATAAAATATGATACGCAAAGGGTTTTAGGGTCGCATATTATTAATCTGACGTCAGATTTACAAAATGCAAAAGGACGCACTCTACATTACTGAAAGATTTTTGAAAAATAATCCTATATTTATAACATTTGGTATCCAATGTTCGAACGGGATCGCAGATTATTGATCTGAAGACAAATTTCCAAAATTCAAAAAAGCAGATTCAAAATGGCGCAAGGATTTTAGAAAAATAATCCTATTTTTATAACATTTGGTATCCAATGTTCGAAAGGGTCGCAGATTTTGAATCTGAGGTCAGCATGAAAAACTCAAAAAGTCGAACATAAAATGAGGAAAGTATTTTTGAAAATCAATCCTCATTTTTATAAAATTGGGTATGCAATGGTTTTTTAAGGTCCAAGATTATTAATCTGATGTTAAATTTACAAAATCCAAAATGTCAAACTCAGAATGACTAAAAAATTTTTGGAATACAATAATTTTTTTGTGAAAATTGGGATCGCAGATTATTGATCTGAAGAAAAGTTTTCAAAATGCAAAATGGCAGATTCAAAATGGCGGAGAGATTAAAAAAAAAACCTATTCTTATAAAATTTGATATCCAATGGTTTTTACGGTGGCAGATTATTAATCTGAAGTCAGATTTTAGAACTCAAAAAGTCGGACATAAAATGGCGGAAGAATTTTGAAAATCGATCCTATTTTTGTAAAATTTGGTATCCAATGATTTTTAGATCGCAGATTATTAATTTGACATCAGATTTACAAAATTGAAAACGACGCACTCTACATTACTGAAGGATTTTTTAAAAATAATCCTATTTTTAAAACATTTGGTATCCAATGTTCGAACGGGATCGCAGATTATTGATCTGAAGACAAATTTCCAAAATTCAAAAAAGCAGATTCGAAATGGCGCAAGGATTTTTAAAAAATACTGTTTTTGTCAAATTTGATATCCAATGGTTTTTAGGGTGGCAGATTATTAATCTAACTTCAGGTTTAGAAAATTCAAAATGTCAAACTCAAAATGACTTAAAAATTATTGGAATGCTATCCTATTCTCATAAAATTTGATATCCAATGGTTTTCAGGGTGGCAGATTATTGATCTGACGTCAGATTTACAAATTCAATATGACGCACTCTATATTACTGAAGGATTTTAGAAAAATAATCCTATTTTTATATCATTTAGTATCCAATGTTCGAAAGGGGTCGCAGAATATGAATCTGAAGTCAGATTTAAAAACTCAAAAAGTCGGACGTAAAATGGCGGAAGAATTTTCGAAAATAAATCCTATTTTTATAAAATATGATACGCAATGAGTTTTAGGGTCGCATATTATTAATCTGACGTCAGATTTACAAAATGCAAAAGTCCGCACTCTACATTACTGAAGGATTTTTGAAAAATAATCCTATATTTATAACATTAATATCCAATGTTCGAAAGGGGTCGCAGATTATGAATCTGAAGTCAGATTTAAAAACTCAAAAAGTCGGACATAAAATGGCGGAAGAATTTTGAAAATCGATCCTATTTTTGTAAAATTTGGTATCCAATGATTTTTAGATCGCAGATTATTAATTTGACATCAGATTTACAAAATTGAAAACGACGCACTCTACATTACTGAAGGATTTTTTAAAAATAATCCTATTTTTAAAACATTTGGTATCCAATGTTCGAACGGGATCGCAGATTATTGGTCTGAAGACAAATTTTCAAAATTCAAAATAGCAGATTCGAAATGGCGCAAGGATTTTTAAAAATACTGTTTTTATAAAATTTGATATCTAATGGTTTTTAAGGTGGCAGATTATTAATCTCACTTCAGGTTCAGAAAATTCAAAAAGTCAAACTCAAAATGACTTAAAAATTGTTGGAACGCTATCCTATTCTCATAAAATTTGATATCCAATGGTTTTCAGGGTGGCAGATTATTGATCTGACGTCAGATTTACAAATTCAATATGACGCACTCTATATTACTGAAGGATTTTAGAAAAATAATCCTATTTTTATATCATTTAGTATCCAATGTTCGAAAGGGGTCGCAGAATATGAATCTGAAGTCAGATTTAAAAACTCAAAAAGTCGGACGTAAAATGGCGGAAGAATTTTCGAAAATAAATCCTATTTTTATAAAATATGATACGCAATGAGTTTTAGGGTCGCATATTATTAATCTGACGTCAGATTTACAAAATGCAAAAGTCCGCACTCTACATTACTGAAGGATTTTTGAAAAATAATCCTATATTTATAACATTAATATCCAATGTTCGAAAGGGGTCGCAGATTATGAATCTGAAGTCAGATTTAAAAACTCAAAAAGTCGGACGTAAAATGGCGGAAGAATTTTCGAAAATAAATCCTATTTTTATAAAATATGATACGCAATGGGTTTTAGGGTCGCATATTATTAATCTGACGTCAGATTTACAAAATGCAAAAGGACGCACTCTACATTACTGAAAGATTTTTGAAAAATAATCCTATATTTATAACATTTGGTATCCAATGTTCGAACGGGATCGCAGATTATTGATCTGAAGACAAATTTCCAAAATTCAAAAAAGCAGATTCAAAATGGCGCAAGGATTTTTAAAAATTCTGTTTTTATAAAATTTGATATCCAATGGTTTTTAGGGTCGCATATTATTAATCTGACGTCAGATTTACAAATTCAAAATGACGGACTCTACATTACTGAAGGATTTTAGAAAAATAATCCTATTTTTATAACATTTGGTATCCAATGTTCGAAAGGGGACGCAGATTATGAATCTGAAGTCAGATTTAAAAACTCAAAAAGTCGGACATAAAATGGCGGAAGAATTTTGAAAATCGATCCTATTTTTGTAAAATTTGGTATCCAATGATTTTTAGATCGCAGATTATTAATTTGACATCAGATTTACAAAATTGAAAACGACGCACTCTACATTACTGAAGGATTTTTTAAAAATAATCCTATTTTTAAAACATTTGGTATCCAATGTTCGAACGGGATCGCAGATTATTGATCTGAAGACAAATTTCCAAAATTCAAAAAAGCAGATTCGAAATGGCGCAAGGATTTTTAAAAAATACTGTTTTTGTCAAATTTGATATCCAATGGTTTTTAGGGTGGCAGATTATTAATCTAACTTCAGGTTTAGAAAATTCAAAATGTCAAACTCAAAATGACTTAAAAATTATTGGAATGCTATCCTATTCTCATAAAATTTGATATCCAATGGTTTTCAGGGTGGCAAATTATTGATCTGACGTCAGATTTACAAATTCAATATGACGCACTCTATATTACTGAAGGATTTTAGAAAAATATTCCTATTTTTATAACATTTAGTATCCAATGTTCGAAAGGGGTCGCAGAATATGAATCTGAAGTCAGATTTAAAAACTCAAAAAGTCGGACGTAAAATGGCGGAAGAATTTTCGAAAATAAATTCTATTTTTATAAAATATGATACGCAAAGAGTTTTAGGGTCGCATATTATTAATCTGACGTCAGATTTACAAAATGCAAAAGTCCGCACTCTACATTACTGAAGGATTTTTGAAAAATAATCCTATATTTATAACATTAATATCCAATGTTCGAAAGGGGTCGCAGATTATGAATCTGAAGTCAGATTTAAAAACTCAAAAAGTCGGACGTAAAATGGCGGAAGAATTTTCGAAAATAAATCCTATTTTTATAAAATATGATACGCAATGGGTTTTAGGGTCGCATATTATTAATCTGACGTCAGATTTACAAAATGCAAAAGGACGCACTCTACATTACTGAAAGATTTTTGAAAAATAATCCTATATTTATAACATTTGGTATCCAATGTTCGAACGGGATCGCAGATTATTGATCTGAAGACAAATTTCCAAAATTCAAAAAAGCAGATTCAAAATGGCGCAAGGATTTTAAAAATTCTGTTTTTATAAAATTTGATATCCAATGGTTTTTAGGGTCGCATATTATTAATCTGACGTCAGATTTACAAATTCAAAATGACGGACTCTACATTACTGAAGGATTTTAGAAAAATAATCCTATTTTTATAACATTTGGTATCCAATGTTCGAAAGGGGTCGCAGATTTTGAATCTGAGGTCAGCATGAAAAACTCAAAAAGTCGAACATAAAATGAGGAAAGTATTTTTGAAAATCAATCCTCATTTTTATAAAATTGGGTATGCAATGGTTTTTTAAGGTCCAAGATTATTAATCTGATGTTAAATTTACAAAATCCAAAATGTCAAACTCAGAATGACTAAAAAATTTTTGGAATACAATAATTTTTTTGTGAAAATTGGGATCGCAGATTATTGATCTGAAGAAAAGTTTTCAAAATGCAAAATGGCAGATTCAAAATGGCGGAGAGATTAAAAAAAAAACCTATTCTTATAAAATTTGATATCCAATGGTTTTTACGGTGGCAGATTATTAATCTGAAGTCAGATTTTAGAACTCAAAAAGTCGGACATAAAATGGCGGAAGAATTTTGAAAATCGATCCTATTTTTGTAAAATTTGGTATCCAATGATTTTTAGATCGCAGATTATTAATTTGACATCAGATTTACAAAATTGAAAACGACGCACTCTACATTACTGAAGGATTTTTAAAAATAATCCTATTTTTAAAACATTTGGTATCCAATGTTCGAACGGGATCGCAGATTATTGATCTGAAGACAAATTTCCAAAATTCAAAAAAGCAGATTCGAAATGGCGCAAGGATTTTTAAAAAATACTGTTTTTGTCAAATTTGATATCCAATGGTTTTTAGGGTGGCAGATTATTAATCTAACTTCAGGTTTAGAAAATTCAAAATGTCAAACTCAAAATGACTTAAAAATTATTGGAATGCTATCCTATTCTCATAAAATTTGATATCCAATGGTTTTCAGGGTGGCAAATTATTGATCTGACGTCAGATTTACAAATTCAATATGACGCACTCTATATTACTGAAGGATTTTAGAAAAATATTCCTATTTTTATAACATTTAGTATCCAATGTTCGAAAGGGGTCGCAGAATATGAATCTGAAGTCAGATTTAAAAACTCAAAAAGTCGGACGTAAAATGGCGGAAGAATTTTCGAAAATAAATTCTATTTTTATAAAATATGATACGCAAAGAGTTTTAGGGTCGCATATTATTAATCTGACGTCAGATTTACAAAATGCAAAAGTCCGCACTCTACATTACTGAAGGATTTTTGAAAAATAATCCTATATTTATAACATTAATATCCAATGTTCGAAAGGGGTCGCAGATTATGAATCTGAAGTCAGATTTAAAAACTCAAAAAGTCGGACATAAAATGGCGGAAGAATTTTGAAAATCGATCCTATTTTTGTAAAATTTGGTATCCAATGATTTTTAGATCGCAGATTATTAATTTGACATCAGATTTACAAAATGCAAAAGGACGCACTCTACATTACTGAAGGATTTTTTAAAAATAATCCTATTTTTAAAACATTTGGTATCCAATGTTCGAACGGGATCGCAGATTATTGATCTGAAGACAAATTTCCAAAATTCAAAAAAGCAGATTCGAAATGGCGCAAGGATTTTTAAAAAATACTGTTTTTGTCAAATTTGATATCCAATGGTTTTTAGGGTGGCAGATTATTAATCTAACTTCAGGTTTAGAAAATTCAAAATGTCAAACTCAAAATGACTAAAAAATTATTGGAATGCTATCCTATTCTCATAAAATTTGATATCCAATGGTTTTCAGGGTGGCAAATTATTGATCTGACGTCAGATTTACAAATTCAATATGACGCACTCTATATTACTGAAGGATTTTAGAAAAATATTCCTATTTTTATAACATTTAGTATCCAATGTTCGAAAGGGGTCGCAGAATATGAATCTGAAGTCAGATTTAAAAACTCAAAAAGTCGGACGTAAAATGGCGGAAGAATTTTCGAAAATAAATTCTATTTTTATAAAATATGATACGCAAAGAGTTTTAGGGTCGCATATTATTAATCTGACGTCAGATTTACAAAATGCAAAAGTCCGCACTCTACATTACTGAAGGATTTTTGAAAAATAATCCTATATTTATAACATTAATATCCAATGTTCGAAAGGGGTCGCAGATTATGAATCTGAAGTCAGATTTAAAAACTCAAAAAGTCGGACGTAAAATGGCGGAAGAATTTTCGAAAATAAATCCTATTTTTATAAAATATGATACGCAATGGGTTTTAGGGTCGCATATTATTAATCTGACGTCAGATTTACAAAATGCAAAAGGACGCACTCTACATTACTGAAAGATTTTTGAAAAATAATCCTATATTTATAACATTTGGTATCCAATGTTCGAACGGGATCGCAGATTATTGATCTGAAGACAAATTTCCAAAATTCAAAAAAGCAGATTCAAAATGGCGCAAGGATTTTTAAAAATTCTGTTTTTATAAAATTTGATATCCAATGGTTTTTAGGGTCGCATATTATTAATCTGACGTCAGATTTACAAATTCAAAATGACGGACTCTACATTACTGAAGGATTTTAGAAAAATAATCCTATTTTTATAACATTTGGTATCCAATGTTCGAAAGGGGTCGCAGATTTTGAATCTGAGGTCAGCATGAAAAACTCAAAAAGTCGAACATAAAATGAGGAAAGTATTTTTGAAAATCAATCCTCATTTTTATAAAATTGGGTATGCAATGGTTTTTTAAGGTCCAAGATTATTAATCTGATGTTAAATTTACAAAATCCAAAATGTCAAACTCAGAATGACTAAAAAATTTTGGAATACAATAATTTTTTTGTGAAAATTGGGATCGCAGATTATTGATCTGAAGAAAAGTTTTCAAAATGCAAAATGGCAGATTCAAAATGGCGGAGAGATTAAAAAAAAAACCTATTCTTATAAAATTTGATATCCAATGGTTTTTACGGTGGCAGATTATTAATCTGAAGTCAGATTTTAGAACTCAAAAAGTCGGACATAAAATGGCGGAAGAATTTTGAAAATCGATCCTATTTTTGTAAAATTTGGTATCCAATGATTTTTAGATCGCAGATTATTAATTTGACATCAGATTTACAAAATTGAAAACGACGCACTCTACATTACTGAAGGATTTTTTAAAAATAATCCTATTTTTAAAACATTTGGTATCCAATGTTCGAACGGGATCGCAGATTATTGATCTGAAGACAAATTTCCAAAATTCAAAAAAGCAGATTCGAAATGGCGCAAGGATTTTTAAAAAATACTGTTTTTGTCAAATTTGATATCCAATGGTTTTTAGGGTGGCAGATTATTAATCTAACTTCAGGTTTAGAAAATTCAAAATGTCAAACTCAAAATGACTTAAAAATTATTGGAATGCTATCCTATTCTCATAAAATTTGATATCCAATGGTTTTCAGGGTGGCAAATTATTGATCTGACGTCAGATTTACAAATTCAATATGACGCACTCTATATTACTGAAGGATTTTAGAAAAATATTCCTATTTTTATAACATTTAGTATCCAATGTTCGAAAGGGGTCGCAGAATATGAATCTGAAGTCAGATTTAAAAACTCAAAAAGTCGGACGTAAAATGGCGGAAGAATTTTCGAAAATAAATTCTATTTTTATAAAATATGATACGCAAAGAGTTTTAGGGTCGCATATTATTAATCTGACGTCAGATTTACAAAATGCAAAAGTCCGCACTCTACATTACTGAAGGATTTTTGAAAAATAATCCTATATTTATAACATTAATATCCAATGTTCGAAAGGGGTCGCAGATTATGAATCTGAAGTCAGATTTAAAAACTCAAAAAGTCGGACGTAAAATGGCGGAAGAATTTTGAAAATCGATCCTATTTTTATAAAATATGATACGCAAAGAGTTTTAGGGTCGCATATTATTAATCTGACGTCAGATTTACAAAATGCAAAAGGACGCACTCTACATTACTGAAAGATTTTTGAAAAATAATCCTATATTTATAACATTTGGTATCCAATGTTCGAACGGGATCGCAGATTATTGATCTGAAGACAAATTTCCAAAATTCAAAAAAGCAGATTCAAAATGGCGCAAGGATTTTTAAAAATTCTGTTTTTATAAAATTTGATATCCAATGGTTTTTAGGGTCGCATATTATTAATCTGACGTCAGATTTACAAATTCAAAAGTCCGCACTCTACATTACTGAAGGATTTTTGAAAAATAATCCTATATTTATAACATTAATATCCAATGTTCGAAAGGGGTCGCAGATTTTGAATCTGAAGTCAGATTTAAAAACTCAAAAAGTCGAACAAAAAATGAGGAAAGTATTTTTGAAAATCAATCCTCATTTTTATAAAATTGGGTATGCAATGGTTTTTTAAGGTCCAAGATTATTAATCTGATGTCAGATTTAAGAACTCAAAAAGTCGGACATAAAATGGCGGAAGAATTTTGAAAATCGATCCTATTTTTGTAAAATTTGGTATCCAATGATTTTTAGATCGCAGATTATTAATTTGACATCAGATTTACAAAATTGAAAACGACGCACTCTACATTACTGAAGGATTTTTTAAAAATAATCCTATTTTTATATCATTTAGTATCCAATGTTCGAAAGGGGTCGCAGAATATGAATCTGAAGTCAGATTTAAAAACTCAAAAAGTCGGACGTAAAATGGCGGAAGAATTTTCGAAAATAAATCCTATTTTTATAAAATATGATACGCAATGAGTTTTAGGGTCGCATATTATTAATCTGACGTCAGATTTACAAAATGCAAAAGTCCGCACTCTACATTACTGAAGGATTTTTGAAAAATAATCCTATATTTATAACATTAATATCCAATGTTCGAAAGGGGTCGCAGATTATGAATCTGAAGTCAGATTTAAAAACTCAAAAAGTCGGACGTAAAATGGCGGAAGAATTTTCGAAAATAAATCCTATTTTTATAAAATATGATACGCAATGGGTTTTAGGGTCGCATATTATTAATCTGACGTCAGATTTACAAAATGCAAAAGGACGCACTCTACATTACTGAAAGATTTTTGAAAAATAATCCTATATTTATAACATTTGGTATCCAATGTTCGAACGGGATCGCAGATTATTGATCTGAAGACAAATTTCCAAAATTCAAAAAAGCAGATTCAAAATGGCGCAAGGATTTTTAAAAATTCTGTTTTTATAAAATTTGATATCCAATGGTTTTTAGGGTCGCATATTATTAATCTGACGTCAGATTTACAAATTCAAAATGACGGACTCTACATTACTGAAGGATTTTAGAAAAATAATCCTATTTTTATAACATTTGGTATCCAATGTTCGAAAGGGGTCGCAGATTTTGAATCTGAGGTCAGCATGAAAAACTCAAAAAGTCGAACATAAAATGAGGAAAGTATTTTTGAAAATCAATCCTCATTTTTATAAAATTGGGTATGCAATGGTTTTTTAAGGTCCAAGATTATTAATCTGATGTTAAATTTACAAAATCCAAAATGTCAAACTCAGAATGACTAAAAAATTTTTGGAATACAATAATTTTTTTGTGAAAATTGGGATCGCAGATTATTGATCTGAAGAAAAGTTTTCAAAATGCAAAATGGCAGATTCAAAATGGCGGAGAGATTAAAAAAAAAACCTATTCTTATAAAATTTGATATCCAATGGTTTTTACGGTGGCAGATTATTAATCTGAAGTCAGATTTTAGAACTCAAAAAGTCGGACATAAAATGGCGGAAGAATTTTGAAAATCGATCCTATTTTTGTAAAATTTGGTATCCAATGATTTTTAGATCGCAGATTATTAATTTGACATCAGATTTACAAAATTGAAAACGACGCACTCTACATTACTGAAGGATTTTTTAAAAATAATCCTATTTTTAAAACATTTGGTATCCAATGTTCGAACGGGATCGCAGATTATTGGTCTGAAGACAAATTTTCAAAATTCAAAATAGCAGATTCGAAATGGCGCAAGGATTTTTAAAAAATACTGTTTTTGTCAAATTTGATATCCAATGGTTTTTAGGGTGGCAGATTATTAATCTAACTTCAGGTTTAGAAAATTCAAAATGTCAAACTCAAAATGACTTAAAAATTATTGGAATGCTATCCTATTCTCATAAAATTTGATATCCAATGGTTTTCAGGGTGGCAAATTATTGATCTGACGTCAGATTTACAAATTCAATATGACGCACTCTATATTACTGAAGGATTTTAGAAAAATATTCCTATTTTTATAACATTTAGTATCCAATGTTCGAAAGGGGTCGCAGAATATGAATCTGAAGTCAGATTTAAAAACTCAAAAAGTCGGACGTAAAATGGCGGAAGAATTTTCGAAAATAAATTCTATTTTTATAAAATATGATACGCAAAGAGTTTTAGGGTCGCATATTATTAATCTGACGTCAGATTTACAAAATGCAAAAGTCCGCACTCTACATTACTGAAGGATTTTTGAAAAATAATCCTATATTTATAACATTAATATCCAATGTTCGAAAGGGGACGCAGATTATGAATCTGAAGTCAGATTTAAAAACTCAAAAAGTCGGACATAAAATGGCGGAAGAATTTTGAAAATCGATCCTATTTTTGTAAAATTTGGTATCCAATGATTTTTAGATCGCAGATTATTAATTTGACATCAGATTTACAAAATTGAAAACGACGCACTCTACATTACTGAAGGATTTTTTAAAAATAATCCTATTTTTAAAACATTTGGTATCCAATGTTCGAACGGGATCGCAGATTATTGATCTGAAGACAAATTTCCAAAATTCAAAAAAGCAGATTCGAAATGGCGCAAGGATTTTTAAAAAATACTGTTTTTGTCAAATTTGATATCCAATGGTTTTTAGGGTGGCAGATTATTAATCTAACTTCAGGTTTAGAAAATTCAAAATGTCAAACTCAAAATGACTTAAAAATTATTGGAATGCTATCCTATTCTCATAAAATTTGATATCCAATGGTTTTCAGGGTGGCAGATTATTGATCTGACGTCAGATTTACAAATTCAATATGACGCACTCTATATTACTGAAGGATTTTAGAAAAATATTCCTATTTTTATAACATTTAGTATCCAATGTTCGAAAGGGGTCGCAGAATATGAATCTGAAGTCAGATTTAAAAACTCAAAAAGTCGGACGTAAAATGGCGGAAGAATTTTCGAAAATAAATTCTATTTTTATAAAATATGATACGCAAAGAGTTTTAGGGTCGCATATTATTAATCTGACGTCAGATTTACAAAATGCAAAAGTCCGCACTCTACATTACTGAAGGATTTTTGAAAAATAATCCTATATTTATAACATTAATATCCAATGTTCGAAAGGGGTCGCAGATTATGAATCTGAAGTCAGATTTAAAAACTCAAAAAGTCGGACGTAAAATGGCGGAAGAATTTTCGAAAATAAATCCTATTTTTATAAAATATGATACGCAATGGGTTTTAGGGTCGCATA
The DNA here is from genome assembly GCA_030407085.1 of Trichopria drosophilae. Taxonomy (NCBI): domain Eukaryota; kingdom Metazoa; phylum Arthropoda; class Insecta; order Hymenoptera; family Diapriidae; genus Trichopria; species Trichopria drosophilae. The sequence continues at coordinate 57,877,344 of CM059584.1, read as the reverse complement.
TTATTAATCTGACGTCAGATTTACAAAATGCAAAAGGACGCACTCTACATTACTGAAAGATTTTTGAAAAATAATCCTATATTTATAACATTTGGTATCCAATGTTCGAACGGGATCGCAGATTATTGATCTGAAGACAAATTTCCAAAATTCAAAAAAGCAGATTCAAAATGGCGCAAGGATTTTTAAAAAATACTGTTTTTGTCAAATTTGATATCCAATGGTTTTTAGGGTCGCATATTATTAATCTGACGTCAGATTTACAAATTCAAAATGACGGACTCTACATTACTGAAGGATTTTAGAAAAATAATCCTATTTTTATAACATTTGGTATCCAATGTTCGAAAGGGGTCGCAGATTTTGAATCTGAGGTCAGCATGAAAAACTCAAAAAGTCGAACATAAAATGAGGAAAGTATTTTTGAAAATCAATCCTCATTTTTATAAAATTGGGTATGCAATGGTTTTTTAAGGTCCAAGATTATTAATCTGATGTTAAATTTACAAAATCCAAAATGTCAAACTCAGAATGACTAAAAAATTTTTGGAATACAATAATTTTTTTGTGAAAATTGGGATCGCAGATTATTGATCTGAAGAAAAGTTTTCAAAATGCAAAATGGCAGATTCAAAATGGCGGAGAGATTAAAAAAAAAACCTATTCTTATAAAATTTGATATCCAATGGTTTTTACGGTGGCAGATTATTAATCTGAAGTCAGATTTTAGAACTCAAAAAGTCGGACATAAAATGGCGGAAGAATTTTGAAAATCGATCCTATTTTTGTAAAATTTGGTATCCAATGATTTTTAGATCGCAGATTATTAATTTGACATCAGATTTACAAAATTGAAAACGACGCACTCTACATTACTGAAGGATTTTTTAAAAATAATCCTATTTTTAAAACATTTGGTATCCAATGTTCGAACGGGATCGCAGATTATTGATCTGAAGACAAATTTCCAAAATTCAAAAAAGCAGATTCGAAATGGCGCAAGGATTTTTAAAAAATACTGTTTTTGTCAAATTTGATATCCAATGGTTTTTAGGGTGGCAGATTATTAATCTAACTTCAGGTTTAGAAAATTCAAAATGTCAAACTCAAAATGACTTAAAAATTATTGGAATGCTATCCTATTCTCATAAAATTTGATATCCAATGGTTTTCAGGGTGGCAAATTATTGATCTGACGTCAGATTTACAAATTCAATATGACGCACTCTATATTACTGAAGGATTTTAGAAAAATATTCCTATTTTTATAACATTTAGTATCCAATGTTCGAAAGGGGTCGCAGAATATGAATCTGAAGTCAGATTTAAAAACTCAAAAAGTCGGACGTAAAATGGCGGAAGAATTTTCGAAAATAAATCCTATTTTTATAAAATATGATACGCAATGGGTTTTAGGGTCGCATATTATTAATCTGACGTCAGATTTACAAAATGCAAAAGGACGCACTCTACATTACTGAAAGATTTTTGAAAAATAATCCTATATTTATAACATTTGGTATCCAATGTTCGAACGGGATCGCAGATTATTGATCTGAAGACAAATTTCCAAAATTCAAAAAAGCAGATTCGAAATGGCGCAAGGATTTTTAAAAAATACTGTTTTTGTCAAATTTGATATCCAATGGTTTTTAGGGTGGCAGATTATTAATCTAACTTCAGGTTTAGAAAATTCAAAATGTCAAACTCAAAATGACTTAAAAATTATTGGAATGCTATCCTATTCTCATAAAATTTGATATCCAATGGTTTTCAGGGTGGCAAATTATTGATCTGACGTCAGATTTACAAATTCAATATGACGCACTCTATATTACTGAAGGATTTTAGAAAAATATTCCTATTTTTATAACATTTAGTATCCAATGTTCGAAAGGGGTCGCAGAATATGAATCTGAAGTCAGATTTAAAAACTCAAAAAGTCGGACGTAAAATGGCGGAAGAATTTTCGAAAATAAATCCTATTTTTATAAAATATGATACGCAAAGAGTTTTAGGGTCGCATATTATTAATCTGACGTCAGATTTACAAAATGCAAAAGTCCGCACTCTACATTACTGAAGGATTTTTGAAAAATAATCCTATATTTATAACATTAATATCCAATGTTCGAAAGGGGTCGCAGATTATGAATCTGAAGTCAGATTTAAAAACTCAAAAAGTCGGACGTAAAATGGCGGAAGAATTTTCGAAAATAAATCCTATTTTTATAAAATATGATACGCAATGGGTTTTAGGGTCGCATATTATTAATCTGACGTCAGATTTACAAAATGCAAAAGGACGCACTCTACATTACTGAAAGATTTTTGAAAAATAATCCTATATTTATAACATTTGGTATCCAATGTTCGAACGGGATCGCAGATTATTGATCTGAAGACAAATTTCCAAAATTCAAAAAAGCAGATTCAAAATGGCGCAAGGATTTTAAAAATTCTGTTTTTATAAAATTTGATATCCAATGGTTTTTAGGGTCGCATATTATTAATCTGACGTCAGATTTACAAATTCAAAATGACGGACTCTACATTACTGAAGGATTTTAGAAAAATAATCCTATTTTTATAACATTTGGTATCCAATGTTCGAAAGGGGTCGCAGATTTTGAATCTGAGGTCAGCATGAAAAACTCAAAAAGTCGAACATAAAATGAGGAAAGTATTTTTGAAAATCAATCCTCATTTTTATAAAATTGGGTATGCAATGGTTTTTTAAGGTCCAAGATTATTAATCTGATGTTAAATTTACAAAATCCAAAATGTCAAACTCAGAATGACTAAAAAATTTTTGGAATACAATAATTTTTTTGTGAAAATTGGGATCGCAGATTATTGATCTGAAGAAAAGTTTTCAAAATGCAAAATGGCAGATTCAAAATGGCGGAGAGATTAAAAAAAAAACCTATTCTTATAAAATTTGATATCCAATGGTTTTTACGGTGGCAGATTATTAATCTGAAGTCAGATTTTAGAACTCAAAAAGTCGGACATAAAATGGCGGAAGAATTTTGAAAATCGATCCTATTTTTGTAAAATTTGGTATCCAATGATTTTTAGATCGCAGATTATTAATTTGACATCAGATTTACAAAATTGAAAACGACGCACTCTACATTACTGAAGGATTTTTTAAAAATAATCCTATTTTTAAAACATTTGGTATCCAATGTTCGAACGGGATCGCAGATTATTGATCTGAAGACAAATTTCCAAAATTCAAAAAAGCAGATTCGAAATGGCGCAAGGATTTTTAAAAAATACTGTTTTTGTCAAATTTGATATCCAATGGTTTTTAGGGTGGCAGATTATTAATCTAACTTCAGGTTTAGAAAATTCAAAATGTCAAACTCAAAATGACTTAAAAATTATTGGAATGCTATCCTATTCTCATAAAATTTGATATCCAATGGTTTTCAGGGTGGCAAATTATTGATCTGACGTCAGATTTACAAATTCAATATGACGCACTCTATATTACTGAAGGATTTTAGAAAAATATTCCTATTTTTATAACATTTAGTATCCAATGTTCGAAAGGGGTCGCAGAATATGAATCTGAAGTCAGATTTAAAAACTCAAAAAGTCGGACGTAAAATGGCGGAAGAATTTTCGAAAATAAATTCTATTTTTATAAAATATGATACGCAAAGAGTTTTAGGGTCGCATATTATTAATCTGACGTCAGATTTACAAAATGCAAAAGTCCGCACTCTACATTACTGAAGGATTTTTGAAAAATAATCCTATATTTATAACATTAATATCCAATGTTCGAAAGGGGTCGCAGATTATGAATCTGAAGTCAGATTTAAAAACTCAAAAAGTCGGACGTAAAATGGCGGAAGAATTTTCGAAAATAAATCCTATTTTTATAAAATATGATACGCAATGGGTTTTAGGGTCGCATATTATTAATCTGACGTCAGATTTACAAAATGCAAAAGGACGCACTCTACATTACTGAAAGATTTTTGAAAAATAATCCTATATTTATAACATTTGGTATCCAATGTTCGAACGGGATCGCAGATTATTGATCTGAAGACAAATTTCCAAAATTCAAAAAAGCAGATTCAAAATGGCGCAAGGATTTTTAAAAATTCTGTTTTTATAAAATTTGATATCCAATGGTTTTTAGGGTCGCATATTATTAATCTGACGTCAGATTTACAAATTCAAAATGACGGACTCTACATTACTGAAGGATTTTAGAAAAATAATCCTATTTTTATAACATTTGGTATCCAATGTTCGAAAGGGGTCGCAGATTTTGAATCTGAGGTCAGCATGAAAAACTCAAAAAGTCGAACATAAAATGAGGAAAGTATTTTTGAAAATCAATCCTCATTTTTATAAAATTGGGTATGCAATGGTTTTTTAAGGTCCAAGATTATTAATCTGATGTTAAATTTACAAAATCCAAAATGTCAAACTCAGAATGACTAAAAAATTTTTGGAATACAATAATTTTTTTGTGAAAATTGGGATCGCAGATTATTGATCTGAAGAAAAGTTTTCAAAATGCAAAATGGCAGATTCAAAATGGCGGAGAGATTAAAAAAAAAACCTATTCTTATAAAATTTGATATCCAATGGTTTTTACGGTGGCAGATTATTAATCTGAAGTCAGATTTTAGAACTCAAAAAGTCGGACATAAAATGGCGGAAGAATTTTGAAAATCGATCCTATTTTTGTAAAATTTGGTATCCAATGATTTTTAGATCGCAGATTATTAATTTGACATCAGATTTACAAAATTGAAAACGACGCACTCTACATTACTGAAGGATTTTTTAAAAATAATCCTATTTTTAAAACATTTGGTATCCAATGTTCGAACGGGATCGCAGATTATTGATCTGAAGACAAATTTCCAAAATTCAAAAAAGCAGATTCGAAATGGCGCAAGGATTTTTAAAAAATACTGTTTTTGTCAAATTTGATATCCAATGGTTTTTAGGGTGGCAGATTATTAATCTAACTTCAGGTTTAGAAAATTCAAAATGTCAAACTCAAAATGACTTAAAAATTATTGGAATGCTATGCTATTCTCATAAAATTTGATATCCAATGGTTTTCAGGGTGGCAGATTATTGATCTGACGTCAGATTTACAAATTCAATATGACGCACTCTATATTACTGAAGGATTTTAGAAAAATATTCCTATTTTTATAACATTAATATCCAATGTTCGAAAGGGGTCGCAGATTATGAATCTGAAGTCAGATTTAAAAACTCAAAAAGTCGGACGTAAAATGGCGGAAGAATTTTCGAAAATAATTCCTATTTTTATAAAATATGATACGCAATGGGTTTTAGGGTCGCATATTATTAATCTGACGTCAGATTTACAAAATGCAAAAGGACGCACTCTACATTACTGAAAGATTTTTGAAAAATAATCCTATATTTATAACATTTGGTATCCAATGTTCGAACGGGATCGCAGATTATTGATCTGAAGACAAATTTCCAAAATTCAAAAAAGCAGATTCAAAATGGCGCAAGGATTTTTAAAAATTCTGTTTTTATAAAATTTGATATCCAATGGTTTTTAGGGTCGCATATTATTAATCTGACGTCAGATTTACAAATTCAAAATGACGGACTCTACATTACTGAAGGATTTTAGAAAAATAATCCTATTTTTATAACATTTGGTATCCAATGTTCGAAAGGGGTCGCAGATTTTGAATCTGAGGTCAGCATGAAAAACTCAAAAAGTCGAACATAAAATGAGGAAAGTATTTTTGAAAATCAATCCTCATTTTTATAAAATTGGGTATGCAATGGTTTTTTAAGGTCCAAGATTATTAATCTGATGTTAAATTTACAAAATCCAAAATGTCAAACTCAGAATGACTAAAAAATTTTTGGAATACAATAATTTTTTTGTGAAAATTGGGATCGCAGATTATTGATCTGAAGAAAAGTTTTCAAAATGCAAAATGGCAGATTCAAAATGTTGGAGAGATTAAAAAAAAAACCTATTCTTATAAAATTTGATATCCAATGGTTTTTACGGTGGCAGATTATTAATCTGAAGTCAGATTTTAGAACTCGAATTGTCGGACATAAAATGGCGGAAGAATTTTTGAAAATCAATACTATTTTTAAAAAATTTGTTATGCAATGGTTTTTAAGGTCGCAGATTATTAATCTGACGTCAGATTTACAAAATTCAAAACGACGCACTCTAAATTACTGAAGGTTTTTTAAAAATAATCCTATATTTTTAATATTTAGTATCCTATGTTCGATTGGGATTGCAGATTATTGATCTGAATACAAATTTTTAAAATTCAAAATGTCTGAAAGTTTTTTGTATAAAAAACCTATTCTGGTAAAATTTGATATCCAATGGTTTTTAGGGTTGCATATTATTAATTTGGCGTCAGATTTTCAAAATTCAAAACGACACACTCAAAATTACTGAAGGATTTTTTATAAATGATCCTATTTTTATAGAATTTGGTATCCAATGTTCGAACGGGATCGCAGATTATTGATCTGAAGACAAATTTTTAAAATTCAAAATGACGGAAAGTTCTTGAATAAAAAACCTATTCTTATAAAATTTGATATGCAATGGTTTTTTGGGTTGCTTATTATTAATCTAACTTCAGATTTAGAAAATTCAAAATGTTAAACTCATAATGACTTAAAAATTGTTGGAATGCTATCCTATTTTTATAAAATATGATATCCAATGGATTTTAGGGTCGCATATTATTATTCTGACGTCAGATTTACAAATTCAAAATGACGCACTCTAAATTACTGAAGAATTTTAGAAAAATAATCCTTGTAACGTAGTTTCCCCGCCGCCCCGTGCCAGGCTCTTGTCGGTAGACCAGGGTACGTCGGGGCTGTAGTTTCAACTGCCAGGGTAGGAAGACAAGTAAAGTGACACAGAGACTTAAAATTACAAAATGACACAGTACGCCATTCCTATATTCGCTTTTCTTTGGCAGAATTCTTTCTTTCTTCCAGACCTGCTCCCCGATTTGGGGTACCCAAGTTCGGTGTGTTCGATTGTAATGCCCTTCCTGGCATAAAATGCTCACGCCATGTTCACTTGGACTAGGTTAAGACCTTGGGCCCCGCGAAAATGTTGCCCCGGCATTCGGATTTCTTGGCCGTGGTTTAAAAAATATGGTGAAAACCCACTGGCTTCATGAACGGCGGAATTATACGCTGCCTGGACTCAAGCAGTTGATCTGCCCATTTCCGTTGGGATTTGTCGATATAATAGGAAATCATTACTTTAATTACCCGATTTGTCCTTTCTACTGGGTTGCATTGTGGGGTGTAAGGGGGCGTTCGACGATGATGCGTTCCCCACTGTTTTAACATTTTGGTACATTCCTTTGAGATATACTGCTTCCCGTTATCGCTAGTCAGTACCTCGGGAGCACCATGTTGGAGCATGTATTCAAAAATAGCGCGAGTTACAGCTTCCGATGTAGCTTCTCGTAATGGCCGAACTTCTAGCCATTTGGTGAATCGATCTTGGTAAGTAAGGATCCACTGGTATCCGTAGGTGGTACGTGGTAGGAGTCCTATGAGATCGGTAGCTACGTGTTGCCAGGGGCGATTAACCGGTGTAGCATATCATTTTCCTGGCGGAAGTTGCTGTCACGGCTTATATCGGAACAAATTCCACATGACCGTATATACTTCGCGGTATCGCGGGGGATCCCGGGCCAGTAGTCTTTTTGGTGCAGCCTTAATAAGGTTTTTGTGTACCCAAGGTGACCGGCAGTGGGTGCATCATGGCATTCATGTAGTATTTGTGCCCTATGCTGCTTAGGTACGCATAATTTCCATGCCTGTGTGGGATCGTGCGCGAAAGAGTGTGGCATGTTTCGATACATTTGCTTCTTTTCAATGTAGTAATCGGGATGGTCTTGCGGAGACTCACACACTTTTTGATACTTCTGGCTGTACCAATCTGGTTGCGGTACGATTTCATCCACCGCGTTTACTGGATTGCGTGAAAGAGCATCTGCCACGTAGTTAGAAGCTCCTTTGCAGTATTGAGGGTGAAAATCGTATTGTTGGAGCTCTAGTGCCCAACGTGCTAGGCGTCCGGAAGGGTTATCGATCTTGTGTAGCCACTGTAAGGCTTGATGATCGGTGCGCACTGTAAAATGATACCCTTCGAGATACGGTCTCATTTTCCTGATCCCCCATACTACCGCTAGACATTCCTTTTCTGTTGCAGAGTACTTAATTTCGGCCCTTTGCAGTGTTCGGGAGGCATACGCTATAACTTTCTCACCTTCATTTTCGGTTTGCGTGAGTACACAACCTAGACCAACATCCGAAGCATCGGTTTGGAGGCTAAATTCCCGTGTGAATTCGGGGCTGGTCAAGACTGGTGCATCCGTGAGTTTTTCGTTCAGGGTCTGGAATGCTTCTGCCGCTGGGTTATCCCAGTGCCACTTAGCATCTTTCCGTAAAAGCGACGTTAGCGGCCGGGCGATCACGGCGAACTTGGGGATAAAACGCCTATACCACGAGACCATGCCTAAAGACTGTCTTACGTGACGTAGTGTGGTTGGCGTTGGCATGTCGGTTACGGCGCTAACTTTTTCAGGGTCAACGGTAATTCCGCCACCGACTTACACATACCCTAGGTAAGATAGCGTCCGCTGGCCGAACTTACATTTTTCGACGTTGATACGTAAGTTTCAGGAGCGTAAACTACAAAAGACTTCCCGCAGGTGGCACATGTGTTCCTCCAGAGTCGTGCTAAAGACAATGATGTCATCTAGGTAACACATCGCCCATCCTTCTAATTCTGGCCCTAGAATCTCATCTAGAAGTCGTTGAAACGTTGCCGGGGCTGAGTGTAAGCCAAAGGGCATTACTCGAAAATGCATGAGCCCTCGTCCCGGTACAGTAAATGCGGTGAGTGGCCTGCTTCCTACTGACAGGGGAGCTTGCCAGTACCCATTTTTTAAGTCAAGGGTGGAGAAGTATTGTGCCCCACGGAGTTTGTCGAGCGTTGCCTGTATATACGGTAAACGGTATGCGTCTTTCTTAGTTGCAGCATTCAATCGTCGGAAGTCAATGCAGAAGCGCGGTTGCCCGGTTTTCTTTTTCACAATGACGACAGGCGAGCTCCAGGGGCTATTGGATTTTTCAATAACACCATCCCCTTCCATTTTTTTAACTTCTTCGTCGATAACCCTTTGCATGGCTGGGTTTCTGGGGCGATACCGTTGCTTGATCGGTAGTGTCCCTTCCTGGAGCCGAATCACATGTTCCGTTTTTGAAGTTATGCCTGTGATTGTTGAGAATTTTTTCGTTTCCTGATTTAAAAATGTCTGAAATTTGTCCAATTCGCTTGGAGTGACTGTGTCAGCCGAGTCGGACAGCTTCACTGGAAACAGAGCTAACTCTCTGATCGCTGTTGGGATGTTTAAATTAATATCTAATCGATTTAATATGTCCATTTCAAATAATATATCACTCCTCAGGCCTGGTAATATGGAACAACGGTGTGTTATGTTTCGTTGCCTGAGGCCCATCGGGACTAAGAGATTTCCGGGTACCTCGATATAAGAGCCGTCAGCTAATCGAGCATTACTAGGATTGGCTTCGAGGCAGACTCCATTATTTTTGCATAAATCCGCTATTTCAGGGCTAACGTAGGATGCAACCGCCCCAGTATCTAGGAGGGCTCTGTAGGTGACGTCAAAGACGTTTACCACCATTTGGGGTCGTGTTTCCCCATTGAAGTGTGGGCCGGAAGATTGGGTCTTCTCCCGGCCCGCCCATCGTTTCCCGGTTTACAAGGATGTTCTTGGGACATCTTCCCTTCTTGCCCACCACGCGAGCAGAAAAAGATAGCGGCGTTACGACATTGATGTCGTGTGTGGCCGGCTTGTTGGCACTACCAACACATAGTATCTCGGTCCCAAGGTGGCGAAATTTCAGGATTGGGTGGAGTGAAGTCCATCCGGTCTTAGGCACCGACGGTGAGTTCGTGTTGATGACTTCGGTTTGGAGTCAACCTTCTCTAGGGCTCGAGGATGGGGTCGGTTTTGCGTGACCTCCAATCTTTCGGCCTTTTTAATATTTTCGTATTCCGTTGCTAATCGGCAAAGTTCAGCAATGGTAGGTATGTCAGGGTTGCGCATATACAGTTTATATCCGGACTGCATATTGTCATAAATCCTTTTGGCCTGTTCAGCAGGCGAAAAGGTCTGAGCCCGCCTCATCAATGTTTGCAATGCATTGCAATATACGGAAAATAGTTCATCAGCCCTTTGGAGGCGATCACGGATGAGCCTTTCGGATTGCCCCCGTAGGCGCGGTTCTTCATACCACTGTATGAGTTCTGAGGCGAAATCAGTCCATTGCCTCCACTGGTCACGGCGGTTTCTGTACCAGAGAAGCGGTTCTCCCCGTAGCATTTCCGGTAATCCGGTCAGTAATTGGTTTTCCGCCAGGCCGTAGGCTTGGCGGAGTTCTCGAGTGGAGACTCGTTCTAAAAACGATACCGGATCTTTACCAGAAAAGTGGCATCCCCATCGGCGGATTTGGTCGATGGGTGGGGGTCGAGGTGCAAGATTCGGTACGTACGGGTGAACAGCTGGCGCTGTATAGGCAAGCGGAGGATGTATTCCGGAAGTACTGGAAGCAGGGATGGACCCTGTTAGGTTTCCGCCGTCAGTATGAGGAGCCGGCGGGAATTGAAAGGTGGATGGTGTAAGGACACTCCGCGGTTGAGCAAGAGACATGAGATTACTCATGGAAGTAAAAATTGTAGTAACTGCTGTGGTTAGAGCCATAGTTATAGCTGTCGAAATAGTTTTTGGTACATCGGCGACGGATGCCGTTCCGGAAGTCATGGTGGGGGAGCTGGCATTGTCATCAAACTCCGCGGGGATATTGAAATGTGGGGAATTTTTTAACATTGTTTTCACAAGGTCAGGATTAGCGCGTATAATGGCACGAAGTCGGCCGCGAAGGTCGTTAATTTGACCGGTTGAGTCTACGTCTAATCCGGTTAATAGTTCCTGCAATTGTTCTTTTGAGAGGCTCAAAACCCATTGTGTGCCTTCAGTTGTTTCCATGACCTGGCAGTTAAGGACCGGGGGAAATTGATCTTGTTATAATTTACTTTTTAAACACGCGACCGAAGTCCCTGTTCGGGCGCCATGTAACGGAGTTTCCCCGCCGCCCCATGCCCAGCTCGTGTCGGTAGACCAGGGTACGTCGGGGCTGTAGTTTCAACTGCCAGGGTAGGAAGACAAGTAAAGTGACACAGAGATTTAAGATTACAAAATGACCGTTATTATTCAAGAAGCCCTACGCTTACATATTGAGTCCCTACTTCTATAGCCGTATGCACGATAGGAACGGTCCGGACGCAAATGATAACGGTAAAAAAGTAAAAAATAGTGAACTGCTGGTTTAGAGATGTTACTAGTTGAGAAGATTACTGCAATGATGAATCCGTCAAGAGCGATACCCAAGACGACAGGAACAGGCGGCCACGACAAGAGTGATACTCCGAGTCGAGCGGTGGACGGATGGTCAACGAGAGCGATACTCAGGTTGTCCCGACGGTGCAGGATTTCATCGAGAGCGATGCTCAAGATGCAGGAACAGGCGGCCACGACAAGAGCGATACCCAAGTTGCGGGGGAGGTATCCGTCAAGAGCGATACTCAAGACAGCAGGAGTAGGTGAGCTTGACAAGGGCGATACCAAGTCGAGCGGTGGACGGATGGTCAACAAGAGCAATACGCAGGTTGTCCCGGTGTAGGATCTCATCGAGAGCGATACTCAGGATGAGCGGCGGTGGATGGTCAACGAGAGCGATACACAGGTTGTCCCGGTGCAGGATCTCATCGAGAGCGATACTCAAGGTGAACGACGATGGATGGTCAACGAGAGCGATATTCAGGTTATCCTAGGATGCGGGCTGGAGGGTCGAGCTTCAACGAGGGCGATACCCAAATGGAGCTCCGGGCTTGTCGTCTACAGGAGACGGACGACTGCTTGCTGCCACTCCGTTGCGCCTGGCTTTTATACATTGTCCAAGCCCCCTCGGCGTAGGCCCACTCGAAGAAGCGCTGCGCGCGCCGTTCCGGATCGATGCGTATAGAGGGCCGCTTGAAGATATAGGTGGCGCTATTCGTATAGCGCGCGAAATTTCAAAAATTATATCGCCTATTGTAATCTATATTATAGGCGTAGAAACGATCGTTTCATCCTATTTTTATAACATTTAGTATCCAATGTTCGAAAGGGGTCGCAGATTATGAATCTGAAGTCAGATTTAAAAACTCAAAAAGTCGGACATAAAATGGCGGAAGAATTTTCGAAAATCAATCGTATTTTTATAAAATATGATACCCAATGGGTTTTAGGGTCGCATATTATTAATCTGACGTCAGATTTACAAAATTCAAAATGGCGCACTCTAAATTACTGAAGGTGTTCAGGAGAGGGAAAGGAACTCTTTTAATAATTAATAATCACACTGTTGAAATTATGTTTCTTTATTCGAGTGATCACAAGCACATGGCGCGTCACTGCTGCAATTGGTGTTTTTCGCTCAGACGCCGAACGAAGACTGACTGCCGAGGCGCGCACGATTCGCGAAACCTCGAGAGACGGAGGAGGGGATTGGTCATTTAATATTTATTCCCGCTAATTTGTTATGCATATATTTAATTACTCGCGATGCATTGTTTTCGTCGCTAGGATTCCATCGGTTGAACTGTCAATCAGTCCAAACTAGCAGAAAGGCCAGCGCACCTATGACCTCTCACGTGGGGGCGAACGAATAATCTTAGGCTATCACTCATCATTATCGGCAGTCACTTGGACTCTTGGCCTGGGGTGTGCCTGGCATGGTCCGCACCTCTTAGGCTTAATCCATGGGGTATTAGGCCCACACCCTTTCTGACTGTATAGTCAATGAACGCCACTTCAAGCGAGGGAATCACTTGCGCTTAATAAATTGATATTTATTCTTTTATTAAATTCAACGTCTAATAATTTCGCGCTATCCATCCTACTTCGTCGAACCAATCCTCTCCCCTTGTCCGACTCTCCAGTTGGACAACATCAGGTCCGTTTAACAGGAGGTAACGTGCAACCGCTATACAATAATAAGTAGAGTAAACGCAACATTATCGATTCGAAACACGAACATTTAGAGTAGTTTTAGAGGTCTCTTTTAGATCGATCGAGGTGCAGAATAAACATAAACTTCCAGGACTGCTGCTGGAGCAACACATGCTCTCGAACAATCTGAACAATACTGAGACCGCACGTTTCAATGGTGTCAGGAACAAACTTATATCTAATAACTTATAACTATATATTTTACTTAAGCATTATCGTAATGATCACCATGAATCTCATTCGAAACAGTGAGTTTGATTAATTTTATTGCCGGTCTAATCAATATTCCGTTTGCCGTTCGAATCTCAGCCACACGAACGCGCCCGTCAGCACCAGGGAATACCTTTTCCACCATGCGCCTTTACGCCAAGTATTTCTAGGACACTGATTATCCGCGATCAAGACAACGTCGCCTGTCTTTATTTGTTCTGTGTCAGTTAACCATTTCTTGCGCGCAGCAAGGTAGGAAGGTACTCTCTGAGCCATCGTTTCCAGAAGGCATCCGCAAAGGTTTGAGCGATTTGCCACTGCCTTCTTAGGCACGTACTTTGCAACGAGTATCGCGTTAGAAAACCGTTTCCCGAAGAGGAATCTATAAGAAAATGGTTTGGGGTCAACGCTTCTAAATCTCGTGGGTCTAACGAAACGTGTGTGAGAGGGCGAGAGTTCACTATGTACTCTACTTCGGTTAACAGTGTCAAAAGCGTATCTTCGCGTGGTGCTTGCTCCTTCAAAATAGCTTTTAACGCCACTTTTACGGATTTAACCATACTTTCCCAGGCTCCTCCCATATGCGGGGCGGCTGCCGGAATAAAGTGCCATTCGATTCCTTTGGAATTAGCATGTTCTGATATAGCATTTGTATCGATTTCTTTTAACGCGTCTCTTAGCTCTCGGTTCACGCCTCTGAAACACGTTCCGTTGTCCGAATATATAGCCGATAGTTGACCGCTTCGTGCGGACAAGCGACGGAGCGCCAAAATCGCGGAATCCGAGGAAAGATCATGCACTATTTCGATATGAATCGCTCGCGTACTCATGCAAACGAATAACGCTCCCCAACGTTTCTCCCGTCTTCGCCCCACCTTGACTCTCATGGGTCCAAAGTAGTCTAGACCGCTATGACTAAAGGGTCGCTGCCTATATCGAGTCGAGATGCCGGAAGGGCTGATATCAGTGGAGCTTTGGGCAAGGTCCGTTTCAAGCGACAAAATTGACATCTAGAGTTAATCGATCGTAACGCCGTTCGCAAGGTAGTTATGCAAAATTGTTGTCGCAGCTCGTTGACGATGGTTTCGTTTCCGCAATGGTTAAAACGCCGACGATAATCCATAATTATTAAACACGTGACATAATGGCCGCCGACGAGGATTATCGGCTGATTGTTAAATGAGCTTCCAACGACGTTCGTAACACGAACTCGTAAAGTACCGCGTTCATCGAGAAATGGTAATAACGACGCAATACGACTTCGCATACTTATTATTATCGCGTGACCATCCCTTAGACTACGGATTTCCGATGCGAAGCTTTCCGATTGGATCACGTGTACCCATAGCTCCTCAGCTCTACTGATGGCGTTCGCCGTTGAGTGAATCTTTAAACGTCGAGGCCAGCAAGGCCCTAAAGCTAGAACGAGTGCGGATACTCGGATTAGCCGCTGCCACGAAGAGAACTTATCCCTATCTGGTAGATAGTCCACGCGCACTGGTTCTACAATTAAAGCCACGAACTCTTTTTTTCTTTCGTTTCGCACTGCGAAATCATCGCGCGTAGCGATAGCGACTGCACGAGTAGGCCACTCGCTTTCCGGACGAGAAAGAAATTGGGCACCCTGAATCCAAGGACCGTTAATTATGTGATCCGTTAAATTGTAGGGTTTCGTTGCTAAGTCGCATTGATTTAAGGTCGAAGATATCCATCTCCATTCTAACGGTATGGTAAGTTCGGTTATTTCCCCCAATCTATGCGATACGAAGGTATGATAAATACGCGGGTCGGATTTAATCCATTGGAGAACCGTAGTGGAATCCGACCAAAATACGCGACGCGTTATCTGGAATTCATGCTCCGATTCAATAGTCTTTGCAAGTCTAGCGCCAATTAATGCTGCTTGCAGCTCTAGGCGCGCTACTGAAATCGGTTTCAAAGGTGCTACGTGAGATTTTGAGCAAATTAATGCCGTAGCATATTTTCCATTTTTAAGACTAAAGCGCCAATAAGCTACGGCAGAGAACGCTTTCGCACTTGCAACGCAGAACACGTGCAGCTCAACTGCATCATAATTCATGTTCCGAGACAAGTAACACCTCGGTATCTGCAAGGGATCGATTTTGAACAGATCAATTACGCACTGCTTCCAAACTAAAAATTCCTCATCGCGCAGTACCTCGTCCCATCCGATACCGCTCACCCATATAGCCTGCATAAGTAATTTTGCCCTGATTAGGTACGGAGCCAAAAATCCGAGAGGACCGTAGATAGACATGAGTGTAACTGTCGAGATAATCGTCCATGTAGCTATTTCTAATTATTCCCGCCGCGGCTTCAGGCATCGAATCCTTGAATTAATTAGCGTTTCTGTTTCGTACGTACAACGCGCTACATAGCGATGACCTTGCGCCAGGTATTAAGGAGGTTACCACATACTCCTCTGGTTCCCTGCGCCTATCTTTCCGTCGCCATAAGAAGCGCTGCATGTTGCGGTCCTCTTTACGTACTTTAATTTTTAGGAACATATCAGTTATACCTCCTTTTACTGCAATATGCCGCTGCCTAAATCTCATGAGGATACCGAATAATGACTTCAATAAATCTGGGCCTGACATCAGCTTATCGTTTAGGCTCGTACCTCGGCATTTAGCCGCAGCATCAAATACCAGCCTAATATTATTTGGTTTATTTTTATTTTGAACCCCAAAGTGGGGCAAGTACCATATTGGTCCATTCAATAATTTATCATTTCCCTTTTCAGCAAATCCGTTAGAAATAAATCTATCAATTTCTTTGTAATATAATAAGTCATTATCCAGTTTCCTCTCTAAACTATATAAACGATTTAAGGCATTATTCTTACTCTCTGAAGACGTACGATCATCTGTTTTCCAGAGCAAGCTCGTAATCCACGAATTACCTACGCGTTTACTAGGAGTGTCCAATATTTTTCTAGCCCTAATAAGAGAAGGGTCAGTGAGTTTTTTGGATACCTAACGAATCTATTTGAAAAAAAGATTTAACTAAATTATGTAATTCCTCGTCATTTCACGCAAGTTGCAAGGTCTCAGTCCCTATTGCAGACTTCGCGCAATACATTAAATTTCCCGACGCGACCTTTCCCGCCACGGATCCGTGAATGACCCATCCTAGTAGTGTTTTCGAAAGTAGGGGGCCCCGATTAAAAGTTGTTTGTATTTCCCTCTAAATTATTAAGGACGCGTTATTTTGACCAATGAGAATCGTCGGGATTGCTTTCGTATATGGTTTTAAATATTTTCTATTAATAATTTTAGGAAGAGATTGCCATAAGGTTTCACCTACAGTTTGTGTGGGTAAAGAGAGCCCGCAAATTTAATGAACGCTTTCCAAAACATACTCTTGTTGTCCCACACCGACGATTCTCAACGATACTTTCCGGCTAACTAGATTAATTCTGCCTAACGGAGATACGCCTTCTATACCTATCATGATGCTTGGGCCCGTTGCTCCTAATCTTTCGGCTATGACGGAGTCTACTAATGTTAAGGTGGATCCTTCATCTAACAGGGCAAATGTGACAACGTGGCCCACATGTCCTACTAACCTAACGGGTATTATTTTCAACAAAATTTGTCCCGACCGCAGTGATGACTCATCGTGTCTTTCCTGATCATGTGTCTCTGCCTCCCTCGCAGTGGAATTTAGCGGAACACGATTTCCCTCGAACTGATTGTTACGTTGCGTTTCGCCTCACTATTTGACCGTATGCGTTACGGATAAACACCGAGAACAACGGCCTTGACGCTTAGCCCATTGTTCGCGCTCACCGATGCTTAAACGTTTGAAACTAAAGCAGCTGGCGACCCTATGGCTTGGCCTATCGCAAAAATAACAACCACCTCTTCGTTCTGTCGTCGATATTCGTACGTTTTTATTCCGGGAATTATCGCATTCTTGTCGCGTCATACAAACAATATATGGATCGGAATTCGGATGACGAGCCGCGTCATTTGACGTTGAGGTGATATTCGAATTTGAAGCGCGAATAACCAGCGTTCCGGCTACCTCTTTCATTAAAAAGTTCCCGAGGCTAACTAAACGAGGCTCATCAACAGATGCTGCATAATCATTATACCTAAATATTAACGAGGACGGCATTTTCCCTATTATATCCCACGCGATCTCAGGGCTCTGCAGATATCCTACATGGTTCATGGCTCGCATAGCCGATACACAATTCTGTATTTTCGTAGCGAAAACAGCCAAATCTGTTTTCCCGGTGAATAATTTTGGTAGCTTTTTAAGGAGAAAAGAGCATTCATTAATTGAGGAGCCGGATCGTAGAACCGGCCCTGTGGGATTTTAGTTGGCCCCTGGATTTCTCCGGCTATAACTCAGCCAATTTTTAACCTTTTCACGTGTAATTTTAACTGAATACTTCTTATAGTATTCTGAGAATAATAATACAAACGAAAAAATATTTTAAAAAGATATAACATTGCTTTTTGCTTCTAATAAACAATGGTTTATAGATGGATACTTTCATATTCTACGGGATCAATAATTCGATTACTAATATGTACCTTAGACAACGTTTTCTTATATTTTCGGGGTCGCCGATTACGAATCTGATATCGAATTGTCAAAATTCAAAATGGCGGATCCAATAAGGCGGACGAAAGTTATGAAACCAATCGGATTCGTTTGAACCGTATTGCACGGGGGTTTTCGAGGTCGCCGATTACGAATCTGATATCAGAATGTCAAAATTCAAAATGGCGGATCCAATATGGCGGACGAAAGTTATGAAACCAATCGGATTCTTTTGAAATATAATGCACGAGGGTTTTCGAGGTCGCCGATTACGAATCTGATATCAGAATGTCAAAATTCAAAATGGCGGATCCAATATGGCGGATCCAATATGGCGGACGAAAGTTATGAAACCAGCCAGATTCTTTTGAAACGTATTGCACGGGGGTTTTCGAGGTAGCTGATTACGAATCTGATATCGGATTGTCAAAATTCAAAATGGCGGATACAAAATGGCCGACGAATTTTGTAAAATCAACTGGATTGCTCTTGAAACTTATTACTAGGGTTTTTTGGGGTTGTTGATTACAAAAGAAAACTTCGAAAAACTATCATTAACAGTGGTAATAACCATTAAAACTGGTAGTTTTAAGCCAGTTCAGAAGACTGTCTGAATTTATTTTTGTTAAAAAAAGACACGAAATAAGAAAGCCAGGTTAATAATATTATTACGTATATATTTTATAATTACAGTGAAATGTATCATAATTTGTACGTTCATATTTAACAATGACTACAATCATCTAATCATAACATTGAAGTTTTATTCACTGTCTGACGAAATCGGGCTATCATTAGGTGCTTTTGAATTTTCCAAAACTTTAAAATATTCATTAACGAATATTTTTCCTTCGGACAAAAGGAATTTCATCAGGCTTCTGAGATCGTCCATTTTTGCTTTTGTTAGCCCAACTAACGGAGGGCACTTCCTTTTAATATCTATGAGTTTTATTTTCGGCTTAAACATGACTTCAGATGGACTTTCATTTTTGTAGTTGTTGAAGAACTCTACTTCACCGGTAGGTAAATAATGAATATCACGAGCTTCGCTTACCTTTACACACTTTGGTATAGTTAAATACCTTTAAAGGATTTCTCAAAATCATGAATAATATTTTGTGCATTCTCAACTATTGTGAATGGGGGAGTCCGGGAGTTTTTAATAAGTTCGATGTATTTAAAAGATGTTTCTATTCTAAAGTCATGTTTAAGCCGAAAATAAAACTCATAGATATTAAAAGAAAGTGCCCTCCGTTAGTTGGGCTAACAAAAGCAAAAATGGACGATCTCAGAAACCTGATGAAATTGCTTTCGTCCGAAGGAAAAATGTTCTTTAATGAATTATTGGAAAATGCAAAAACACCTAATGATAGCCCGATTTCGTCAGACAGTGAATAAAACTTCAATGTTATGATTTGATGATTGTAGTCATTGTAAAATATGAACGTACAAATTATTATACATTTCACTGTAATTATAAAATATATACGTAATAATATTATTAACCTGGCTTTCTTATTTCGTGCCTTTTTTTAACAAAAATAAAATCAGACAATCTTCCGAACTGGCTTAAAACTACCAGTTTTAATGGTTATTACCACTGTTAAAGTTTTCTTTTGTAATCAACAACCCCAAAAAACCCTAGTAATAAGTTTCAAGAGCAATCCAGTTGATTTTACAAAATTCGTCGGCCATTTTGTATCCGCCATTTTGAATTTTGACAATCCGATATCAGATTCGTAATCAGCTACCTCGAAAACCCCCGTGCAATACGTTTCAAAAGAAACTGGCTGGTTTCATAACTTTCGTCCGCCATATTGGATCCGCCATTTTGAATTTTGACATTCTGATATCAGATTCGTAATCGGCGACCTCGAAAACCCTCGTGCATTATATTTCAAAAGAATCCGATTGGTTTTATAACTTTCGTCCGCCATATTGGATCCGCCATTTTGAATTTTGACATTCTGATATCAGATTCGTAATCGGCGACCTCGAAAACCCTCGTGCATTATATTTCAAAAGAATCCGATTGGTTTCATAACTTTCGTCCGCCATATTGGATCCGCCATTTTGAATTTTGACATTCTGATATCAGATTCGTAATCGGCGACCTCGAAAACGTGCATTATATTTCAAAAGAATCCGATTGGTTTCATAACTTTCGTCCGCCATATTGGATTCGCCATTTTGAATTTTGACTATCCGATATCAGATTCGTAATCGGCGACCTTGAAAACCCCCGTGCAAAACGTTTCAAACGAATCCGATTGGTTTCATAACTTTCGTCCGCCATATTGGATCCGCCATTTTGAATTTTGACAATTCGATATCAGATTCGTAATCGGCGACCCCGAAAATATAAGAAACCGTTATCTAAGGTATATATTAGTAATCGAATTATTGATCCCGTAGAATATGAAAGTATCCATCTATAAACCATTGTTTATTAGAAGCAAAAAGCAATGTTATATCTTTTTAAAATATTTTTTCGTTTGTATTATTATTCTCAGAATACTATAAGAAATATTCAGTTAAAATTACACGTAAAAAGGTTGAAAATTGGCTTAGTTATAGCCGGAGAAATCCAGGGGCCAACTAAAATCCCACAGGGCCGGTTCTACGATCCGGCCCCTCAATTATGAATAAAAGGGAACCTGCCTACCCGACCATGACAGGGACACTAGGTGCGCTGACCTGAATGCCGCTGCAATTTGAAGCTATGCACGTTCTCAACCTGCCCACGGATGCTAAAGTAGCCGGGGCATCGGAGCGCGTGCTCGAGTCGACCGACAGACTGT
The DNA here is from genome assembly GCA_030407085.1 of Trichopria drosophilae. Classification (NCBI taxonomy): domain Eukaryota; kingdom Metazoa; phylum Arthropoda; class Insecta; order Hymenoptera; family Diapriidae; genus Trichopria; species Trichopria drosophilae. Next base: position 57,856,574 of record CM059584.1, on the reverse strand, counting down.
GCGAGACGGTCTGGCGACGACTGTCCAAAATTCGGAAATTTCCCCCAATTTATACGCTGAGGTCCCGCCTAGTTACGCGACACTCACACGCTTCTGACGCTCACGCACACACGCATGCATTGTTTAGCGCTACCGGCGAATCTGTCCGTTAACGTTCGCTTAGGTCGACGTTCTTTTTTTATTTAAAGGTTAGGATATCGTTTTTCGAATCTTCCCCTCGTTATGTGGATCCTCGAATTTTCGAGATTAATTCTTGTTTTCCATTGTGTATGTTGATTCCGATAATACAGTCTCTAATTAGATGTGGTAAGATCGCGAATGCAATCTCGCTTTGGATTTTTCCCACTATACTTCTTGATAGAACCTGTATTTTGAGTGTGGTTGACTTCGTTCCTGTCGCGCCTATAACGCGTTTCCGGGTGATGAGTAACGTCGGAGACTTTTTGAACGCTGCGGCATTCGACCTTTAAAATGCTTCCGAGATACACGTGATCTTGCTACCTGTGTCCCATAACGCTTTTGTTCGGATTCCATCGATTATGATCGGGATTTCGGGGCACATTATTTGTTCTTTATTCCTGGGAATGCTTTCTTCATTCGCCAAGAATGCCCTTGGATCTTCGAATATTGATTCGATTCCTATTTGTCGGTCCTTATCACCGATTTTCCAATCTTCTTCCTCAGGCTCACATCTTTCCCTGTCTCCGGAGATTTTTATTTCGTCGAGCGTTGAGCTCTCATCGTCTTCGTGTTTTCCTTCATTTAAGCTCATTGTATTAAGATTGTACCTCCGAGGCACCCATTTTTGAGGAATCGCCTGTTGATGGCGCCACCTCGGGAGTTGTCTTTCTCCCCGCCTTGCTTCACTTTCTTTTAAATGCCTGGGGTTTCATATGGCGTTGTTTTCCGCCATGCCGCTCTTTTTTCTTCCATCGGGGTTCTTCTTCGGTCCTGGTGGATCATTCCCATTATGTCGCCCTTATTCTCGTACATCCCTCTACTCGCATCCGAGGGCCCCATTTCGTCGTAGGTTTGTAGTACGTACAATAAATCGTCGTATTGGCGAATATCTCGATTAATAATGGCATTCCTTATTTCTTGCTCAAAGTTTCGGGATATCATCGTAATTAATTCTTTATTCGATAATGCCATATTCGCGTCTTTGATTTGGTTACATAAATCGATGGCATATTCTACGCGGCTTGCATTTCGCTGGGATTGGTAAGATCTGAATTCAATATGGCGTTTGAGTTGGTACTGCGATTCTTAATTCCAGTATCTCTTCCGGAACTTAAGTTCAAATTCGTCTAAATTTAGTACATCTCGCCGACGAAATACCACCAATCCAGGACGGGACTCTTCAAAATTTGGTACATAATCGTCTTGAATTGTGGCGCATTTATTTTTAATCCTTCGCAATAGTTGCGAAGCGCTTGCAGAAATTTCAATGGTTTTTCCGCTTTTTCCCCGGAAAATGTGGGAGGATTTATTCTTATTTTCGGGGTATTATAATTTTTACCCTCTTGTGTATTCGGACGACTAAAGCGCGCATCTCTCGTCTCCCGTGCTTCTTGTATGAGCGAATGGAGATGTTTAATATGATGCTCTAATCTGAGAATATCGTGACTATGTCTTTTCACGATCTCCGCTAATTTCGAACTTTCGAGTAGTTCTGGTACGTCCTCTGGACGCACTACCACTTCCTTTTCTATTTCCTCAATGCGACCTTGTAGGTCTTTTACTTCCTCTCTGTTAATGCTCATTTGATCGAGCATTATGTGAGCATTCATATCTTTTTGCTCTAATTGTGTTATTCTTCGCTCGCAGTCTTGTCCTTTTTTCCGCATTTCTCGGAATAGACCGGTTGCTTCGGACTGCCAATTGAGAATCGAAAAGAACTCTCCATTTCCTGCAGGTTCTACCTCCTTTTCTCGTAGTATTTCGTGTGACATGCTCCTTCGCATTTCCTTGCTTAGTCTGTCCCTCGGCATTTTATTTATGAGAATTTTTTCTCGGTTTTATTTTAAAAAGATTGTACTGGATGTTTTTTTAAAAAATAACAATTCAGGGTTATTATTTTTGTTCAAAGTACCATTTATTTATTAATTTTTCAATCGGTTTTTACAGGCGGTTTTGGTAAGTTCATTAGGAACTCCTCTATATTGATTCCCGTCTGTTTCACTGTATAGAGGCCACCGAACACTACTTGACCGGCTTTTTCCTTGGCGTTCCACTCTTCCATTTATCTATATTTGTTTTTAATCTATACCCAATCGTTCTCGAGTCCTGTCACGGTCGCCAAATCTAACGTGCAGGTAAGTAAAATAAATGGACTCGAGAGACGTATTGTGAGGTATACAAAAATATATTTATTCTTTCTTCTTTCTTTTTATTCTTTCGAATACAGAAGCACATACAATAAGCGATCGCTAATTACTCTTGTTCCTTCACCTGTAAGGAGAAAAGAGCATTCATTAATTATGAATAAAAGGGAACCTGCCTACCGGACCATGACAGGGACACTATATTTATAACATTTAGTATCCAATGTTCGAATGGGATCGCAGATTATTTGTCTGAAGACTAATTTTCAAATATCAAAATAGCAGATTTAAAATGGCTCTAGGATTTAAATAAAAAATCCTATTTTTATAACATTTGCTATCCAATGTTCGAACGGGATAGCAGATTATTGGTCTTAAGACAAATTTTCAAAATTCAAAATAGCAGATATAAATGGCGCAAGGATTTAAAAAAAAAATACTATTTTTATAAAATTTGGTATCCAATGGTTGATGGGGTCGCAGATTATTAATCTGATTTCATATTTACAAAATTCAAAATGTCGGACATAAAATGGCAGAAGAATTTTGAAAATCGATCCTATTTTTGTAAGATTTGGTATCCAATGATTTTTAGATCGCAGATTATTAATTTGACATCAGATTTACAAAATTCAAAACGACGCACTCTAAATTACTGAAGGATTTTTGAAAATTGATCCTATTTTTATAACATTTGGTATCCAATGTTCGAAGGGGATCGCAGAGTATTGATCTGAAGACAAATTTTTAAAATTCAAAATGGCGGAAACTTTTTTGAATGAAAAACCTATTCTTATAAAATTTGATATCCAATGGTTTTTAGGGTTGCTCATTATTATTCTAACTTCAGATTTAGAAAATTCAAAATGTCAAACTCAAAGTGACTTAAAAAGTTTTGGAATACAATCCCATTTTTATAAAGTTATCCAATGTTTTTTTGGGTCACAGATTGATTAATCTGACGTCAGGTTTACAAAATTCAAAACGACGCACTCTAAATTACTGAAGGATTTTTGAAAAATAATCCTATTTTATAACACTTGGTATCCAATGCTCGAAAAGGGACGCATATTATGAATCTGAAGTCAGATTTAAAAACTCAAAAAGTCGGACATAAAATGGCGGAAGAATATTCGAAAATCAATCCTATTTTGATCCAATTTGGTATCCAATGGTTTTTAAGGCCGCAGGTTATTAATCTGACGTCAAATTTACAAAATTCAAAATGTCAAACTCAAAAATGACTAAAAAATGTTTGGAATACAATCTTTTTTTCGTGAAAATTGGGATGGCAGATTATTGATCTGAAGACAAGTTTTAAAAATGCAAAATGGCAGATTCAAAATGGCGGAAAGATTTAAAAAAAAAACCTATTCTTATAAAATTTGATATCTAATGGTTTTAATGGTGGCAGATTATTAATCTGAAGTCAGATTCAAAATGGAGGAAGAATTTATGAAAAGCAATACTATTTATATAAAATATGGTTTCCAGTGGTTTTTAGGGTCATAGATTTATTAATCTGACGTCAGATTTCCAAAATTCAAAATGACGCACACTGGTTTACTGAAAGATTTTTGAAAAATAATGCAATTGTTACAACATTTGGTATCTAATGTTCGAAAGGGGTCGCAGATTATGAATCTGAAGTCAGATTTTAAAAACTCAAAATGACAAACTTTCAAAATTCAAAATGGCAGATTCAAAATGACGCACTCTAATTTACTGAAAGATTTTTGAAAAGTAATCACACTTTTATAACATTTGTTATCCAATGTTTGAATGGGGTCGCAGATTGTGATTAGGAAGTCAAATTTTCAAAATTAAAAGTGTCAAACTCAAAATGACGGAACAATTTTTGAAATGCAATCCTATTTTTATAAAATTTGGTATCCAATGGTTTCTATAGTCACACATTTATTAATCTGTCGTCAGATTTACAAAATTCAAAAAGACGCACTCTAAATTACTGAAGGATTTTTTAAAAATAAACCTATTTTATAACACTTGGTATCCAATGCTCGAAAGGTGTAACGAATTAAAACACGGGGTGATAAACAAAGACACAATTTTGTATGGAGTGTAAGAATTGCGCGGATTTATTCTCGCTTTCCCTGCGGTGACGACGATATCAGTCTTCCGAAAAAATTAATCCGCGCGGTTCAATAGCTAGATTTGCTCTACTTTCGATATCGCGGCAAGGAGGAGGCGTCCGCGTCGTTATTTTTTGGTTGCTAGGCGACGGTTTCCACTCTTTGAAAATCAGTGGAAGGGTTTTCCCCCCACTAAAGTACCGAATTCCAAATTCAAAAAGCCCTCGTTCCAAACTTCCGAAATGTACGCCGCGAGGCCAGCACTGGTACGAAATCGGAGTCACCGTGCAACCACGAGGTTGACGTATCCGATTCCCCGTGCTCGAAACCAAACGGTTTCGAACCATTTCGAAAAGCGAATCATGAGGCGTGCTTTTTCTGCGTTCCAAACCTCCGGACTTCTTATTCACCAAAAGGCCAGCACTGGTACAAAATCGGAGTCGCCATGCGATCACGAGATCGATGTATCCGATTTTCCGTGCTCGAAACCAGATGGTTACTCTCCATCCAGAAGCGAATCATGCAGACGACGAAACGAGCCCTGTTGACACTTTCCACTTTCATTTCGACGCTTTTCACGTCTTAAATTTTGATATTAAATTTACGGTAATTAATCGACCTCCTTTTTGCCTCGATTATTACACGTTCTTCTAATTTAACTACGCAATCGGGTAATATCGTCGCCACAGTTGAAGGGCCCGTACATAAAACCTATAGGCGCCCTTCATTGCGGCTGCAGCCGACTTCTTTGAGGAGTACCCCCATTCGGGTGTGCAATGGCGTGGGGAAAACTGCAGAAAAACCCACGCCAGGTACCGCATTGTGATATAACATCGAATAAACAAATTAAACAGCGATTCTATTCGCAACAAAAGGGGTCGCAGATTATTAATCTTACGTCAAATTTACAAAATTCAAAATGTCAAACTCATAAATGACTAAAAAATGTTTGGAATACAATCCTTTTTTTGTGAAAATTGGGATGGCAGATTATTGATTTGAAGACATAAAATGGCGGAAGAATTTTGAAAATCAATCCTATTTTTATAACATTTAGGATCCAATGTTCGAAAGGGGTCGCAGATTATGAATCTGAAGTCAGCTTTAAAACTCAAAAAGTCGCACATAAAATGGCGGAAGATTTTTTGAAAATCGATTCCTATTTTTATAAAATTTGGTATCCAATGATTTTTAGGTCGCAGATTATTAATTTGACGTCAGATTTATAACATTCAAAACGACGCACTCTAAATTACTGAAGGATTTTTGAAAAATGATCCTATTTTTATAAAATTTGATATCCTATGGTTTTGCAGTTTTGTCTTGTGTTGTGCGCAGATTCCCAAAAAGAAGGTGTATCTTTTATAGCGGAATTTTCCGTCGTAGATTGTATTCAATCCGGAATCTAGAAAACGACAGCTGTAATTCCGATGAGAAAATCAATCTCGAAACGAATAAACACAACACAGAACCGTTTCAAGTTACGTAATTCGTCACTTAAGTTCAATTATAAATTTATACAAACAAAAACTTAACATAGGCTTGATAAACGCGTGCGGACAGAATTTCGCACTAGCTCGGTATTTAATGCATTCTCTATACCAGAGGAATACCCGTGACTCGTCATATACACTTATGAAAATGAAAATAAAAAAATCGCGAACACTAAAAAAAATCGTATAAAAAACTACTCTTGCACCAAACAGCAGTTGGCGAGTGGAGTTGCCGAAGGTCTAAAAAATCTCTGGCCTATCGAACCGATGGCTCAAGAGAATGGTTGAACTAAGAGGTGCCGACTGCCTGTTTCGCGAGCGGCTATGTCGAACGACCGGTAGCTTCTTCTTCTCCCTTGACTCCTAGTAATCTCGATGGTCCGCTGTGTGGGAAACAGCTGAGGCTATACGGTTGCCGGCTCTGCAGGCGGCACGACCGTAGGCTAAATACCTCCTGGTATTGATGCGGCCCCTTTCCTATACGCCAAGCAGGCTGAAGGCAGAAGAACTGAGTCGGTGTTATGGCTGCTTGCACTAACCACATGAGATTACTGGCTCATGGACCAACAGGGATGCTGTTCGTTCTACACGCTAAACTGGCTGTTAGAACGACAGATGTACAGTGTTAGGCGATTTGCACTAACGATCTGTGGATGGCTGGCTCCTGGACCAACAGAGATGCTGTGGAATCAAATGAATTAATATAGCCCTGAGAAGGGCTGTTGAGATACGAATCAGTAGTTCTGCTGTGGTTAGAAGCCGAAATGGCAAAAAATATTCTGTAACAGCGGCTGATCCCAGTAGACGATCCTTGATCCGTTGTCTACCTGGTGTTTGTTGTCCAGGGTTGAAATGACTCGATGTAAAGCCAGAAGAGAAGTGAAGTGTCCTATCCCTCAAAATCGCGCTTATTTATATGCTAGTCGTAACCCGAGTCAAATCTGATTGGTCAACACTCAAATAGTAGGGGTCATATCTCTCTGTCCTTCTGGGCAAAGTACAATTAAAACCATAAAAAATTACGAAATATAGTAATTTTTGTATGTAGAAATTTTCCTCTTGTAACGAGCTATCACTTTTTGAACCCGAACGGAGGATTTCCTTTTTTTTAATTTACAAAAATAAGAGATCTCATTTTTTAAACGATATCTCTAATGCAGACATAATGAGTCTGTCATATAAATCATTTTTATGACTCCAGTTGCATTACTGCAGAATTGCGAATTAAAATTCATTAAGAAATTAATTTTAATTGAAATGAATGATATTAACTCTGAAATCGGCATGGCTAATAACGGTCATTTTGGTTTAAGTGAAAAAACCATAGTATTGCCAAACATTTATGGTGTTCCAAGACCATCACTTTTTAAGACCGATATCACGGCTTAATTCAAGTGTACTGGAACATTGTTCGCCACTAAAAAATATCATTTCATTTGCCCAGAAATTTTTAAAGTTATGGGTTCTCAGAGCATTGTTATGGTGAAATCGATTTCGCATTTACGAGAATCTTATCGGAACAATTTTTAAAGTGTAATTCCCTCAAAAAGGATTAAATTTTTATTATCGTAAAATCTGGTAATTTTGATAATTACATTTTAAATATAATGCTCGAATTCTTGGAAATTGACGTCAAAAACGAAGAACTTAATTTAAATAAGTAATTTCGAATTAAGCGTTTGTATTATGAAAATTCCGATACGAGGCATTCAAATTCGGTCCTTAAATCGCCCGTAAATAGTTTGCATTTACTTTTAGTTATGATGCGTAAAAAATGCATCCGCCACAATACTCCCCTCCTAGTGAACGAGAGGGAACGTTAAAAAACTATGTACTACCATAGCGGTCAGGAAAACGAACTTTCGGACCTGATCTAGTATTTCGTACGGGTGGCGCTACATTATTTTCTTTCAAAATCGTATTAGAGTTTTGCAAATTATCGGATTCCTGTATTTTTCGGACTCTAACATGAATGATGGTTTAAGTCTATTTATTGAGACTGTTACTTTTTTATCAAAGATTTGTATAATATATGTATGTTCGCCTCTTTGTATTACTAAAAACGGGCCATCATACGGCGCTTGTAATGCATTCCCTGTTGCAAGACGGCGTAAGAATACATGTGAGCAAGTTTGAAGATCTTTATGTACAAAAATTCTTATTTTACCGTGTGCTGTACCAGGTACAGGTTTGAGTTGGTGCATTTGCTCTCGTAATTTCTCCGTAAAAGTCTGTGGATCTGTTGTACTTTCTGAATTATTAAAAAAATCTCCCGGTAATCGCAGTGGCTGTCCAAAAATAATTTCAGCGGAAGTAGATTTACTGTTCTCTTTGTATGCAGAACGTATTCCTAGCACGACTGTCGGCAGCACTTCGGTCCAGCGTTCCGTAGCGTAACATTTTATCGCCGTTTTAAGCTGTCTGTGGAATCTTTCCACCATTCCATTTGACTGCGGGTGATATGCCGTTGTGCGAACATGTTTAGATCTGAACAATTTGTTTAATTCGGTAAATAATGCCGATTCAAATTGTCTTCCCTGATCTGCAGTTATAAAAAGAGGCACTCCGTATCGTGCGATCCACTCTGAAAAAAATGTGCTAGCTACAGTTTCGGCAGTGATATCTGTTATTGGGATAGCTTCTGCCCAACGAGAAAATCGATCGATACACGTAAAACAGTACCTATAGCCTTTGGATGTTGGTAATGGACCAACTAAGTCTATATGCACGTGTTCGAATCTACTGGCCGGATTTTTAAAATCGGCACGGGATACAAGATCTGGTCCATTCAGTAATTTGATTATTCATTTTTGGCCACACGTACCTTTGTGCAATCAATTTTACTGTTGCTTTAATACCAGGGTGTGATAACTTGTGCAAAACTTCAAAAATCTTGTATCTAATCGAAACTGGAACGAAAGGCCTTTTATTTGTCGTGGAAGTATCGCAAATAACGTTTTTTACTGTACCCGGAATTTGTACTGATTTTAAACGAAGTGAAGAGTCGTTTGGATTTTGAATTAGCTGTTTTAATTCTGTATCAGCATCCTGTTCTGTAGCAATTTCTTCCAATGTAACTGTAGTAGAAATCTCTTCTATTCTTGAAAGTGCATCTGCTACTATGTTATTTTTACCGGAGATATACTTAATATTGGCTGTAAATTGAGATATATATTCCAGTTGCCGAAATTGTCGCGGTGAGCTTTTTTCTGGATTTTTTTTAAAAGCGAAAGTTAACGGACGGTGATCAGTATATATCACGAATTCTCGTCCTTCGACCATATAGCGAAAATACTTAACTGCCTCGTATGCTCCCAATAGTTCTCGATCATAGGCACTATACTTTTGTTGTGTAGCATTTAATTTTCGCGAGAAAAAACCTAATGGTTGCCAACAATTACCTTTAAATTGTTGCAGCGATGCTCCTAGTGCATAGTCCGATGCGTCAACGTGAATTGCCAGTGGCGCACGCATATCGGGGTGCGCGAGCGTGGTTGCCTGCATTAAGGCGTTATTAGTGTCGGTAAATGCGGTATCTCGCTCTGGGGACCATGTAATTGGCTTATTTCCTTTAATGTTGTGTCCTTTTAACGCTTCATTTAGTGGAGCTTGAATATGTGCAGTATGCGGTAAGCACCTTCTGTAAAAATTTACCATCCCGAGAAAGCGTCTTAATTGCTTAGCAGTTTGTGGCTGTGGATAATCCTTAATTGCTTGTATTTTATCGGGGAGAGGTTTTATTCCGTCTTCTGTTACCGTAAAACCTAAAAAAACTACTTTATTCGTGCCTAGTACGCATTTAGCCGGATTTACTGAAACGCCATATTCATTTAATCTCTCAAAAACTATACGTAAATGTTCGGAATGTTGTGCTTCGGTTTCGGAAGCGATCAAAATGTCGTCAAGGTAGACATATATAAAGTCTAATCCCTGTAACACTTCGTCGATGAAACGCTGAAACGTTTGGGCCGCGTTTCTTAGACCGAAAGGCATTTTTAAAAATTCAAATAATCCGAATGGCGTAATTATGGCAGTTTTTGGTATATCTTCGACTACTACTGGAATCTGGTTGTATGCTTTAACCAAATCCAGCGAGGAGAAAACATTTTTCCCTACTAAATTAGCCGAAGAATCTTCCACTCTTTTTATCGGATACCGATCGGGTATCGTGCGCGCATTGAGTGCTCTACAGTCACCGCAAGGACGCCACTCACCCGTCTTCTTTTTAACCATGTGCAATGGCGAAGACCAGTTACTATCGCACCGTCGAAGTATACCTAATTTTGCTAGTAATTCCAAATCTTTACGCGTATCTTCAAGTAAATTAGGTGCAAGTCTTCTTGCTTTGGCCGAAACCGGCGGGCCGTTTATAATTTGTATATGGTCAACGGTATTATGCTTAGCTTCTTTATTAAAAAATGTAGGTTTGCAAATATCGGGAAAGTCTGATAGGATTTTATGATATTTTGAATCCTGGATTGGAATTTTGATTTCCTCGATTTTTCCCATTGGTTTTTTTCCTGTAATGGTTAACTTAGTAATCACGTCTATTAATTTTTTATTACGTGAATCTACTAAGAGATTATAATAGGCCAGGAAATCTGTACCGATAATAGGTTGTGAGACATCTGCAACCGTAAATCGCCAAATAAAACTTCGCAAACCCAGATTTAATTCAAGATCGTAAGTTCCGTATGTTCGAATCGCTGTACCGTTCGCTGCTACTAATTGATAATTAGTTTCCGATCTCCGCGAGAGTAATTTTATGGGGAAAACGCATATTTCCGCCCCCGTATCGACAAGAAAATATTGCTTAGTGTGTACATCTGTAACGTGGATGCGGCTATTCGAGGGATTCGAGTCGACTGCCGCATTTACGACTCGCCTTGACCGTTTTCCGATGTGTAAGTGCAAGGGTGTGTGCATTTTTGTACATCTTTTCCAAATTTGCGATGATACCAGCATACTCCTTTTTGTTTTTGAACGCTCCAATTAGGATTATAATTGCTACCGCCTGCGCTACCCGATCTGATACGACTTCGAAAATCTCGCTTAAATTTAGATCGACCGCGTTGATCTTGTGCATAAGGTGTATCGTTCGTGTTTCTTGCCATTAACCGTTCTACTTTTTGTGTTGAAACGAGATACCCGTTTCGTATATATATATATATATATATGAGCATCAAGGTCATATTCAAGGTCACATAAAGGCAGCCATTGAATTGCCTGGGAAAAAACCCATATATATATATATACAGGGTGTCCCATTTTAAAAAACCACCCGATTTTTTCGAAAATTACGCGTTTTCGAAAAAAATGTTTCAGACAAAAGTTTCAGGATTTTTCCCAGGCAATTCAATGGCTGCCTTTATGTGACCTTGAATATGACCTTGATGCTCATATCAAGGTCAAATTTAATTTTTTAATGGGAACCCCTATTTTTTATTGCTGATTTAGAAAGTGCAGTGAATTTTACGTTCAAATATGACCTTGACAGTGTCCTTGATCATGACCTTCAAGGTAATTTCAAGGTCAGAGTTGTTTTTTCAATGGAAAACCCTACTTTTTTATTGCTGATTTAGAAAGAGCAGGGTATTTTACGTTCAAATATGACCTCGACCGTGTCCTTGATCATGACATTCAAGGTAATTTCAAGGTTAAAGTTGTTTTTTCAATGGGAACCCCTACTTTTTTATTGCTGATTTAGAAAGAGCAGGGGATTTCTCGTTCAAATATGACCTTGACCATGACCCTTAAGGTCATTTCAAGGTCAAAGTTGATTTTTCAATGGGAAACCCTCTCCGACCTATCCACCTTATAGGAAATCTGTCATTAAGGAAGTCCTTAACAATAAGAGCATAGTGTGATGCTGCGCCGTCCTGCTGTAACCACTTTCTTGCTCTAATAACAAGATGAACATTTTCGAGCAAAAGTAGGAGTTCATATGCATGCCTATTTACGGTGCCTTTAAAACAATATGGTCCAACTAACCAACGGCACGTAAACTAAGGTATGTGCTGTTCCATCAAGTGCCCGGACATGTAATATGTTCGTGTTCGAGATCGTCTTATCTCTCGATTCCCATATGCATTACGCACATGGTTGTAAATTCCCCGGTCGCGCTTGTTCTATTTTCTATTTCTTTCATCCCAACTTAAATGTGTAGAATTGCCATATTTGCGAGCCTGCAACTTCGCAAAGCACAAACCATAGTTGTATGTAGGTACAAGCTGATTGTACATGCATATTGGTTTCAAAATACTGTAGAGCTTCGAAGCTGTATAAAAGCGATAACTGGAGTCTTCAAACTACGTCTAGAGTTACATGCGACTTTTAAAAAATGCCTGACTACACAGCGAACGAAATTTTTGATATTATACTTATATTAGGTGAATGTCATAGACAATATCGTGTAGCAGCAAGATTGTATCGTGTTCGATTCCCTGAACGACAACATCCAAACCATACGTAATACGCGGTATTGAATTGCGTTTTCGGGAAGGACATTTTATTCGAAGAAGGATGGCAGCAAACGAACATGATTACGAGAATAATCCTCGCTTTATTGCAGTACTAGCTATGGTACATTTAAATCCCCATATCAACTTACGCGAACTCGAGCTTAACGTGGGTATTCCAAGATCTACTGCCAGTAGATATTTACGGAACGCACATTATCATCCTTATCACATAACTCTTAATCAAGCCTTGTCTCCGGATCATTATCGACGAAGAATGATATTTTGCCAATGGTCAGCCCAACAAATTATTAATGATGAAAATTTCTTCCAGTATGTTCTCTTCAGTGACGAGGCTACTTTTGAAAGTACTGGCACATTGAATCGTCATAATTCGCATTACTGGTCCCCAGTTAATCCACATTGGATGAGAGAAGTTGACCATCAGCACCGCTGGAGTTTAACTGTTTGGTGTGGAATCGTTAACGGTTTTTTAGTTTGACCATATTTTTTTGAAGGCACCGTAAATAGGCATGCATATTTACAATTGCTGCGAGATGAACTCCCACTTTTGCTCGAAAACGTTGATCTTGGTACCAGAGCAAGAATGTGGTTACAACAGGACGGCGCAGCACCACATTATGCTCTTATTGTTAGGGACTTCTTTAATGAAAGATTTCCTAATAGGTGGATAGGTCGGAGAGGTCCTGTTGAATGGCCAGCTAGGTCTCCGGATCTGACATCTCTGGATTTTTATTTGTGGGGTTTCCTCAAGGATACGGTTTACCGCGATCGACCAGCGACAAGAGCCGATATGACAGAGAGAATTACGACCGCCTGCCAAAATATTCCGCGTCAAACATTATTAAATACTGTTCGCCAGTTTCAAACGCGAATTGCAAGATGCCAAGAGGTGAATGGGGCAACTTTTGAGCACCTCATTTAAAAAAATAGTACCTAGTATAAAATTAAATCTTCCACAAACTATTTTAAAAATTAAAACAAAAATAGAAACTAAACTAAAAAAAGGATAAAAAAATAAAAAAAAGAATAAAAAAATTAAAAAAAAAAAAAATGATACTCAAAGTCCGACCAGTCAACCTCCTCGCGGTGAGTATCGGGTAACGCTGATGCTGGCGGCGTTTATTATCAGAATTAAATTAATGTAAGGAAAACTAAAATAACTAACTGCCGATTGAAAGAGGAGGCATCGTTGATCCATCCCTTTCGAACCCTGCAAGTTTTGCCTGAAATATTTTCTTCCGGCTCTTTCTAAATCAGCAAACAAAATAGAAGTTCCCATTGAAAAAACAACTTTAACCTTGAAATTACCTTGAAGGTCATGATCAAGGACACGGTCGAGGTCATATTTGAACGTAAAATACCCTGCTCTTTCTAAATCAGCAATAAAAAAGTAGGGTTTTCCATTGAAAAAACAACTCTGACCTTGAAATTACCTTGAAGGTCATGATCAAGGACACGGTCGAGGTCATATTTGAACGTAAAATACCCTGCTCTTTCCAAATCAGCACTAAAAAAGTAGGGTTTTCCATTGAAAAAACAACTCTGACCTTGAAATTACCTTGAAGGTCATGATCAAGGACACGGTCAAGGTCATATTTGAACGTAAAATTCACTGCACTTTCTAAATCAGCAATAAAAAATAGGGGTTCCCATTAAAAAAATTGAATTTGACCTTGATATGAGCATCAAGGCCATATTCAAGGTCACATAAAGGTAGCCATTGAATTGCCTGGGAAAAATCCTGAAACTTTTGTCTGAAACATTTTTTTTTCGAAAACGCGTAATTTTCGAAATAATCGGGTGGTTTTTTTAAAATGGGACACCCTGTATATATATATATATATATATATATATTATATATATATATATATATTATATATATAGTTTTCTACATGATCCTAGTTACGTTTCATCCATGTTGCAGACATACAGGGTGGACCTCGGTTTGCGGGTCATAGGCATTCCATGTTAAAGAAGTAACTAGATCTGCCGACTAATCACGCGGTATTTAGAACTTGTCGGCTTTGCTACAATTCTTAATTCTGTTTTGTTATCCATTGGGAGAAATTAAAATCCTGTAGCAAACCCTAATTACCAAGGGATTAATCTATTGATGATCTAGTTACTTTTTTAACATGGGATGCCTATGACCCGCCAGCCGAGGTCCACCCTGTATATCCGGCGCCAGCAATCCGATGCTGGGTGCATGCGCCACCGTTCCGTTACCGCCGCACCGCTCCGTTGCCTCTCCGAGCTGCGCTCGCACCGCGTAGTGGGGCTCGTCCGCCGATGTAGGGGACGCCTATAAGTGCGAACGCTCACCCGTTCGGACCAGGAGTTGCTCGTTTGGTCTCCAGACGAACAGCTCTCCGGCTAAGGTCTCCTTAGTCTCCGACCGCGATACCTGTGATCCGAATTCCGTTCCTGGTGAGGCCACCTCATATCCGACCAGCGCTTCCTTCCGGCGAGGACACCTCGTCTCCACTGCAGGGAGGCCTTGCACCCGCGAACCCGCCTACTTTTGGTTATTACTTTTTCTTTCACCGTGCCGATAGATTATAAGCTCCTGACCCTGCTTCCTTCCGGCGAGGACACCTCGTCTCCATTGCAGGGAGGCCTTGCACCCGCGAACCCGCGTCGTTATCTTTCGTTCCGTAGGGTCAAGTTAGTACCCCCCCCCTTTCGCGTCCGGCGCGTGTGTTTGAGTGCTAATTAGTGATTAAGGTCATGCGATGCTCTGTATTAGAGTTTAAGTTTTGGTTCAATAAATGATTATAGTTGTATCTTTAAACTACTGTCTTGTCATTTACCCCTACCTCTCAGTCGAACGTCACTTCTCGTCTCTTGCGAACCTTGGCATACCAGAGTCTATCCGGCAGCGGGAAGTAACTCCGTTACATGGCCCCGAACAGGGACTCGCGTATTAATTGATGAAGAAATTAATAAATGGTATGCGGAGTCCACCGAATCCGACTGAGAGGCTGGGATGAGTGATACGACCCCGTGGGTACATAAACTCAAAAAGAAAGACATCGAAGTGTTATTAGTGCAGTTACAAGTGACACCCGAAGGAGATCTCTTCTTGCTACGCAAGCAGCTCCGACTCCGTCTCCGTATGAAGAACGAAGCGAAAAACAGTAGTAGTTCCGAAGAACTTGAAAATACCTTCTTAGAAACCACCGAAACAAGCGAAACCGAAATGGCCCAGCTCGCCGAGAATGCCGAAGTGGCCCAAGCCGTCCCGAATGCACCAGTGCAACCTGTTATGGACTAGATTCGACGGTGGGGGTGTCATTTCCAGGGAAAAGACCCCGTAGCCTTTCTAGAACGAGTAGAAGAACTCCGGATGGCGTATAATATTACCGAACCGCACCTTGTGACCGGCCTTCCAGAATTGATCCGTGGTGACGCCCTCTTTGGTACCGCAACAATCGGGACCAGTGGAGAGATTGGCAAGCTTTCCGTACCGATCCATTAACTAGTTTTGGCGGATCTGGTAGTTCCGACCGTAGTGTACGCGATCGAGTGCAATTAGAGGATGAGACTTTTCAAGCATATGTGAATGACCTACAAACTTTGATGCGTCGTGCGGGTAACTTTACGGCTGATGAACAGGTGCGCCGCATTTACGCGAATATGCATTCTAGCTATCAACTATATGTGCGGGATCCGAACATTGCGACACTCGCGGAGTTACGCCGACTCGCGAGTGAATTCGAAGCAATCCAACGCACGAAGAAAGAAATGTCCAAAAAAAAGAAGCAGGCCACCGCTCAGACTGCGATGCTTCAGCCAGCCCGATGGAATAGAGAGGAGCATTGTTGGAGGTGCGGGCAAAGGGGACATAACCGTTTTCAATGTCAGGCCCGCTCAAGGATCTTCTGTTCTAGATGCAAAAAAGACGGTGTCCTGTCTCGAAACTGCACGTGCAGCCCGGGAAACGCTCGTGGAGCCCGGGGTTTGCCGCAACCCTTGAGCTCCACCCCGACGACCCGCGGCCACACCTCCCGGTAGAGACAAACGGGACGAGATACCCGGCTCTTATGACACTGGCGCCGCCGAATCGTATGCCAGTAGCCGCATCATGGAAATATGCGCCAGTCACGGACAGTTACTTTGTTCGTCCCAATCAGCAGCCAGCATGGCTGATGGGCGACCCGTGCCAATTATGGGTAAGCTGCATCTCGAAATGCGTATTGGACACCGCAAGATCGGACACCCTTTTTCGATCCTATCAAATCTGCAAAGTGAAATAATCATCGGGGTGGATATCCTAAAAACACTAGGGATCGACCTACAGTATCCGCCAGATCTATTGCAGGAGGCGTCAATTACCGCCTCACCGTTGTGTGCCGTGACCGAATTGCAATGTTTAAGTACTGACCAACAAGTTCGCCAGCAGAACATCTTAGACGAAGAGTTACCTCTGTTTAGTAACGTGTTCGGACCGACTCCGACCTGCGAACACGTGATCCGACTACAACCGGGTACGGTTCCGATTAAACAACGTTACCGACCTCGTAATCCCACTATGCAGGAGATTATCGACCGAGAAGTTGTAGCAATGGAAGCAGCAGGCATAATTGAGCCGTCATCTGGACCGTGGAGCTCGCCTGTAGTAATAGTAAAGAAGAAATCGGGATAGCCTCGTTTTTGTATTAACTTTCGGAAAGTGAATGAAGTGACAATTAAAGTCTCTTACCCGTTACCTTATATACAGGCAACGTTGGATAAACTGCGTCGGGCCCGATATCTGTCCACCTTGGATCTCAAAGATGGGTATTGGCAAGTACCGTTAGCGCCTGAAAACCGCCAAATCACCACATTCACGGTACCGGGACGAGGGTTGATGCGAGGGCCTGCATTCCGCCCCGGCGACGTTTCAGAGAATGTTGGACAATATTATAGGTGTTTTGTTACTTGGACGATATCGTAATCGTAAGTGATTCCTTGGACAGACATTACCAGTTGTTGCGCGAAGTGTTTCGACGTTTGAGAGCGGCGAAGTTAAAAATAAATCCTGAAAAATGCCAGTTTGCACGTGACTCTTTACGATATTTGGGTCACGTAGTTGACAAAGAGGGCATCCGAACTGACCCCGATAGGGTCAAGACCATCGCCAGCATGCCCGCGCCACGTACCACTAAGGCCGTCCGTCAATTCCTAGGCCTGGCATCATGGTATCGCCGTTTTATTGCTGGGTTTTCGCAAATCGCCCGACCGCTTACGAATTTATTTAGGAAAAATAACCAATGGAAATAGGATCTCGAGGAGGAGACCGCGTTCGAGGCGCTAAAAAGATGTCTCACCACCGCACCGATACTTGCGTGCCCAGACTTCAGCCTGCCTTTCACGTTGCAAACCGACGCATCTAATGGTGGCCTAGCATACGTGTTAACCCAGACATTTACGAACGGCGAACAACCAATCGCGTACGGGTCCAGAACGTTACAAGGTGCGGAAAAGAACTATAGTGCTACTGAAAAGGAGTGTTTGGTGGTGCTTTGGGGTATCCGACAGATGCGCCCCTACCTTTAAGGTTATCGGTTCACCGTATTAACCGACCACCAAGCACTGAAGTGGCTAAGACGCATCGACAATTCTTCGGGTAGGTTAGCCCGTTGGGCCCTTGAACTACAGCAGTTCGATTACGCTGTTCTGTATCTAAGGGGTACCACCAATTATGTCGCAGACGCCCTTTCGCGCCAGCCTCTTTGCGAAATCCGTGCCCCAGCGGGAACCGACTGGTATGAAAGCAAGTACCGTCTGGTGGAGGAAAGTCCTGACACAGACCAAGACTACCGCGTGGTGAATACAAAACTTTACCAACGGATGCCGCACTCCGTTAATAAGGAAGATGGTAATGAGTGGAAGCTGTGCGTCCCACCGCATGAACGTCCAAGTGTATTGCGTGAGTGCCATGATGCGCCCACCGCAGGCCATCTCGGGATCACAAAAACCATCCACCGCGTCTACCAACATTACTATTGACCGGGAATAGCGCGGGACATTGCGAAATATGTTAGATCGTGTCGAGTTCAAGCCCTCGCAGCAAGCCACTCCAGGGTTGCTACACTATACCGAAGTGTCCGAACCTTGGCAGCAAGTGTCCACCGACCTGGTAGGTCCGTTGCCGCGCTCAAGTAAGGGGCATACCTGGTTGCTGACTTATCAGGACCGTTTTTCGAAGTGGCTCGAGGTATATCGCCTCCGACAGGCCACCGGGCCTGCAGTCACTAATGCGGTATATCGTTTCTTCCTACGCCATGGTGCGCCAAAAGTGCTCGTGAGTGATAATGGAAAACAATTTAGGTCGAAACAATTTAAACAGATGTTGGCTTATAGTGGTACTAAGTCCCGTTTCACTCCTCCGTACACCCCGCAATGCCACCCCGTCGAAAGAACCAACCGCGTTATAAAGACAATGATCGCGCAGTACGTAGACAAATCCCAACGTACTTGGGACCAATACCTACCCGATCTGCAAATGGCATATAATACTGCAATCCATGAAGCGACTGGATATACCCCGGCATATCTGAATTCTGGCCGTGAATTTCGTGTCCCGGGGCAACACACTAACGCACCACGAAACCGTATCCTACTCGACCGGTTAGCCAGATTGCAAGACTGCATCGAGTTAGCGCGAGAAAAATTAGTGCAGGCTTTTTCCGCACAGGAAAAACATTATAATAACCACCATCGGGAGTGGAAACTAAAATTAGGTGACCGCGTAAGGCGGCGTGAGCGAGTGCTGTCAATGAAAGCCGAACATTTCAGCAGTTCGTTACATGCGAAATTCGGCGGATCTTACTATGTGGTAAAGTGTAGTTCCCCCGTCATCGTAGACCTGCAGGACGAGAACGGGAGAATACACCACCATATTCATATATCAGACTTAAAATCCGCGGCGGAAGGGTATTCCGAATTGAGAACGCCCCGCGGCCAATCCGTGGTTCGCCCGGCCCACCCAAACATGAAGCAGATCGATCAAGGGATCGATGAAACACCAGTTTGTGCCGAGCCTTCGAAAAGGGAACATGTACTCCTGCGACGAAATTTGCACCAGGAAACCGACCAGGCCGCAGAAAATGCTGACCACGGTGCCCACATCGCTGAGACCGTCCGACGGTCCGCCCGCATCGCCGCAAGAGCATCCACGAGTGGTAAGCCACGTCAGGCTGGAGGGAGATGCCGTAATTCCGCTAAAGTTACCCCAGCCATTTCCGCGACACGAGGACGTCAGCAGCTCACCCGACAGGCGAAAAATAAAGTTTCTGGCACAACCCCCGCCATTACGAGTCGTCCGGAAGAAGAGACCGGCAGCGCAGGCCAAGAAGGGAGTGCCCGAGTTAATCCCGATCGAAGCAAACCCCAAGGGAAACCCAGGTCCGGCAACATCCACAGACACTCCGCCACCATCACCAATCGTCAACCCTGCCACTACGAGCCTTCCAGACCCGACGACCGTACCGAGCGCTCCGCAGGCATACTCCACGATGGACCGTATAACCTCCGGCCTACGACAGCCCGTCGACGGACACTTTTTACTTCGCATGGAAACAACGTACGTGGATGTTCCTCTACACCTCCCACATACAACCCGTCGATATCGTCATCGTACATCGACCGGCCAGTTCACCGCGCGTTGGGACGTCCACGGCAAAGTGAAGATAACGTTTAACCCCAGACCATATTAAATATGTAAGTGACATTCTGCGATGTTTTTCCGACCGCTTCATAACCGTAAAGAGTTGATTTTGCTTTATTAATTTTCTACCGACCAGTACATTGTATACGGGTAAATAAATATTTTTGTTTAGTTTTTCACGAAAAGATAAGTTTTGTTTAACGCGTTTTCATCTGCCGAATAACACTCTGTGTGGGAAACAGCTACGGCAGTGCCGTAGGCTAAATACCTCCTGGTATTGATGCGGCTCCTTTCCTATACGCCGAGCAGGCTGTAGGAAGGCAGAAGAACTGAGTCGGTGTTATGGCGGCTTGCACTAACCAGATTAGATTACTGGCTCCTGGACCAACAGGGATGCTGTTCGTTCTACACGCCAAACTGGCTGTTAGAACGGCAGATGAACAAACTGTTAGGCGACTTGCACTAATGATCTGTGGATGGCTGGCTCCTGGACCAACAGAGATGCTGTGGAATAAAATGAATTAATATAGCCCTGAAAAGGGCTGTTGAGATACGAATCAGTAGTTCTGCTGTGGTTAGAAGCCGAAATGGCAAAAAATATTCTGTAACAGCGGCTGATCCCAGCAGACGATCCTTGCTTCGTTGTCTACCTGGTGTTTGTTGTCCAGGGTTGAAATGACTCGATGTAAAGCCAGAAGAGAAGTGAAGTGTCCTATCCCTCAAAATCGCGCTTATTTATATGCTCGTCGTAACTCGGGTCAAATCTGATTGGTCGACACTCAAATAGTAGGGGTCATATCGCTCTGTCCTTCTGGGCAAGGTACAAAAAAAAAACATAAAAAATGACAAAATATAGTAATTTTTGTATGTAGAAATTTTCCTCTTGTAACGAGCTATCACTTTTTGAACCCGAACGGAGGATTTCCTTTTTTTTAATTTACAAAAATGAGAGATCTCATCCAGTTGCATTACTGCAGAATTGCGAATTAAAATTCATTAAGAAATTAATTTTAATTGAAATGAATGATATCAACTCTGAAATCGGCATGGCTAATAGCGGTCATTTTGGTTTAAGTGAAAAAACCATAGTATTGCCAAACATTTATGGTGTTCCAAGACCATCACTATTTAAGACCGATATCACGGCTTAATTCAAGTGTACTGGAACATTGTTCGCCACTAAAAAATATCATTTCATTTGCCTAGAAATTTTTAAAGTTATGGGTTCTCATAGCATTGTTATGGTGAAATCGATTTCGCATTTACGAGAATGTTATCGGAACAATTTTTAAAGTGTAATTCCCTTAAAAAGGATTAAATTTTCATTATCGTAAAATCCGGAAATTTTGATCATTACATTTTAAATATAATGCTCGAATTCTTGGAAATTAAGGTCAAATACGGAGAACTTAATTTAAATAAGTAATTTCGTATTAAGTGTTTGTATTATGAAAATTCCGACACGAGGCATTTAAATTCGGTCCTTAAATCGCCCGTAAATAGTTTGCATTTACTTTTAGTTATGATGCGTAAAAAATGCATCCGCCACAGTTTTTACGGTGGAAGATTATTAATCTGATGTCAGATTTACAAACACAAAAAGTCGGACATAAAATAAGGGAAGAATTTTTGAAAATCAATCCTATTTTTGTAAAAATTTGGATAGCAGATTATTGATCTGAAGACAAATTTTCAAAATTGAAAATGGCAGATTCAAAATGAAGGAAGAATTTTTGAAAAGCAATCGTATTTTCATAACATTTGGTATCCAATGTTCAAACGGGATCGCAGATTATTGATCTGAAGACAAATTTTTAAAATTCA
This sequence comes from Trichopria drosophilae, assembly GCA_030407085.1. Lineage (NCBI taxonomy): Eukaryota > Metazoa > Arthropoda > Insecta > Hymenoptera > Diapriidae > Trichopria > Trichopria drosophilae. The sequence goes on along the minus strand of CM059584.1, from coordinate 57,834,707 downwards.
AAATGGCGGAAAGACTTTTGGAAAAAAACCTATTCTCATAAAATTTGATACCCAATGGTTTTTAGGGTGGCAGAGTATTGATCTGACGTCAGATTTACAAAATTCAAAATGACGCGCTCTAAATGACTGAAGGATTTTTGAAAAATAATCCCATTTTTATAACATTTGTTATCCTATGTTTGAATGGGGTCGCAGATTATGAAGCTGAAGTCAGATTTAAAAACTCAAAAAGTCGGACATAAAATGGCGGAAGATTTTATGAAAATCGATCCTATTCCCCCCCCCCGTTGAATCGTTGTCTAATCACAGATCAATTAGATTCGATTTATCCGCAGTTAAAGCAGTTAGGAAACTAGAGTATAGAAATCCTAAAAAGACTAACTGGAGCAATTTAAAAAAAACTTAGTATAGATATATCTCATTTGTCCTTCCCAATAATAACTATTGAGAACATTGATCATGCCACAAGTTTACTAACAAAGTTTATTCTAAAAGCGTATGAAAAAAATTGTCCCTTCAAGTCCAAATTAACTAATAGAGACGTCCCGTGGTGGACGCCTAAGTTAGGTAGGATGAGAAAGGAAACTAGGAATCTATTCAATAAAGAGAAACCCACTAATAATTGGGAAGCTTATCGAAAAGCTCTAACCAATTATAACAAACAGCTAAAAAAATAAAAAAATCAATCCTGGCGGAACCTATGTGGCGAAATAAATAACACCACACAAGGAGCCAGGATTCATAAAATTATGACGAAAACACCGTTCAATCCATTAGAGCTACTAAAAACCCCCGATGGCTCATAGTCGGAAACAGAGAGTGAAACGTTACTCCTGCTAGCAAAAACACAATTTCCAGGATCCTATATTGAGGATGACGTGGCTAACAATAGTAGGTTAAATGATGGCTCTCGAAGACCGTCAAAAGCCGACTGGAAGAAGGCCGCTGAAATCTTCAAACCAAATCTTGTGAGATGGACAGTACGCTCTTTTGAACCTTACAAAAAAGAAGGCGAAGACGGTATCTTCCCAATGCTTTTAAAGCAAAGTATATATTTAATTCTATCTAATTTACTGAGAATCTTCAGAGCCCGCTATGCCTGGGGGTACATACCGTATGGGTGGAGACGGGTGAGGGTGGCCTATATACCGAAATTTGGAAAGAAAGACAGTGCCAACCCAAAGTCGCATAGGCCAATAAGCCTGACATCGTTTCTCCTAAAGACAATGGAGAAGATAATTAATCATCACCTCAGAGAACATTATCTGAAGATACACGATCTACATTGTAATCAACATGCATATCAGAAGGGTAAATCCACTGAAACTGCGTTGATAAGTCTAGTAGATAAACTTGAAAAGGCCGTAGAGGATAAAGAAATCGCTCTATGTGTCTTTTTGGACATAGTAGGTGCTTTTGACAACACTTCAACCAAAGTTATCCTGGAAGGACTGACAAGGAAAGGAGTCGACACGACCTCGATAAATGGATAAAGCACCTTCTATCAAATAGGAAAGTAATTTCCTGTTTACTAAATACCACACTTGTTATTAAAACTTCTAGAGGCTGCCCACAGGGAGGTGTACTATCGCCTCTAATGTGGTCAATTGTGGTGGATAACCTACTAGTAGATTTAAATAAAGCATACTTATGATATAGCACTTGGTATACAATGCTCGAAAGGGGTCGCAGATTATGAATCTGAAGTCAGATTTAAAAACTCAAAAAGTCCGACATAAAATGGCGGAAGAATTTTCGAAAATCAATCCTATTTTTGTTAAATTTGGTATTCAATGGTTTTTAAGGCCGCAGAATATTAATCTGACGTCAAATTTACAAAATTCAAAATGTCAAACTCAAAATGACTAAAAAATTGTTGGAATACAATCCATTTTTTATCAAAATTGGGATCGCAGATTATTGATCTGAAGACAAGTTTTCAAAATGCAAAATGGCAGATTCAAAATGGCGGAAAGATTTAAAAAAGAAACCTACTCTTATAAAATTTGATATCCAATGGTTTTTACGGTGGCAGATTATTAATCTGAAGTCAGATTTAAAAACTCAAAAAGTCGGACACAAAATGGCAGAAGAATTTTCGAAAATCAATCCTATTTTTATAAAATTTGTTATCCAATGGTTTTTAAGGTCACAGATTATTAATCTGACGTCAGATTTATTAAATTGAAAATGACGCATTCTAAATAACTGAAGGATTTTTTAAAAATAATCCTATTTATAACATTTGGTATCCAATGTTCGAACGGGATCGCAGATTATTGATCTGAAGATAAATTTCCAAAATTCAAAATCGACGCAGATGAATCAAGAGACACTGTATTGACAGTTTTTGCTGCAGATCCTTTATTTGCAGAGTCAATGCATAGCGTGCATGCCAAACAAGTGCTCCCTTTATACGTGATCTTGATGAATTCTGTACACTTTTTGTGATAAGAACGATTGCATATTTCACAATTAACGGGATTTTTCACTTCACCCTTACAAATTCCAGAACAAGGTACACCTTTACTAAGATCCGCCATGGTTATTAATCATTGACCGAGGATATAATATAATCTTGTATCAATTACTGAGAGTAATTTCATAAACTTCGGTAAAAAGAAGAAAAGACATATAATATTAGCTTGTTATAATTCGAGTTTAATTTGACTCAATATCAATAAAGCCAGCTTCGTATTTGGTATAGTAATTTGCTTTTCTGAACTATTAGTATAATTCCAGATAACGTGACAGTGAGACAATATAGCCATAAATTACTACGTTCAAATCAAAACACGACGAGTAGTAACAGCTCGTTTAAAATCCACAAATTTACGTTAGAAATATTTAGTCTCATTGAAAAAAAAGAAAGTAAAATTATGAAAGATTATGAAAAGCACCGTGATACGACAAATCCAATTAAACTAAAAAAAAAAACAACTATTGGTACTGTTTCGATGCATTTCACCGCGCAGGAGCTGATAACATTGTGTAACGCTGGTGATATGACTCCTACAGTAATCCTTCCAGACATAAAAAATTAAGGCACTTGTGCTAACATATCTTCCAATTTCTTTTTAATCCACAACACACATAAGAACGAGTCAGCACAGTAGACACTTTTGAACACAGTTAAAAAAATATTAGTTAAGTACTTGAGATGATGAATAAAAACTTGTCAGTGTTATAATATATAATTTCAAGACACAAAAGAGAGACAAACTCACACTAATATGACGAGACTGTTAAAAAAAATATAACATGGATTTTGAAATATAATACCTATGTATTTTTAATGTTTGCTATTATGATTTTGTTCAGAATTTTATTGATTATTATAATCTTTCGCTTTTCAGTGACTAACGGGTCCTCTGCCCGTATTGATGATAAGCTAACGATTGGTTATCCAATGGATTATCCATTAAATTCTAGGATCATAGATGTATTAATCTGACGTCAGATTAAAAAATTCAAAATGACGCAATCCAAAATACTAAAAATTGGGTTCGCAGATTATTGATCTGAAGACAAATTTTCAAAATTATAAATGGCAGATTCAAAATGAAGGAAGAATTTTTGAAAAGCAATCCTATTTTTATAAAATATGGTACCCAATGGTTTTTAGGGTCACAGATTTAATAATCTGACGTCAGATTTACAAATTCAAAACGACGCACTCTAAATTACTGAAGGATTTTTGAAAAAGAATCCTATTTTTATAATATTTGGTATCCAATGTTCGAAAGGGGTCGCAGATTATGAATCTGAAGTCAGATTTAAAAACTGAAAATGTCGGACATAAAATATCGGAAGAATTTTTGAAACTCAATCCTATTTTTGTAAAAATTGGGATCGCAGATTGTTGATCTGAAGACAAATTTTTAAAATTCAAAATGGCGGAAAGTTTTTTGAATAAAAAACCTATTCTTATAAAATTTGATATCCAATTGTTTTTAAGGTGGCAGATTATTCATCTAACTTCAGATTTAGAAAATTCAATATGTCAAACTCAAAATGAGTTGAAAACTTTTTGAATGCTATCCTATTTTTATAAAATATGCTATCCAATGGTTTTTGGGGTCGTATATTTTTAATCTGACGTCAGATTTACAAAATTGAAAATGACGCACTCTAAATTACTGAAGGATTTTTGAAAAATAATCCTATTTTTAAAACATTTGGTATCCAATGTTCGAACGCGATCGCAGATTATTGATCTGAAGACAAATTTTCAAAATTCAAAGTAGCAGATTCAAAATGGCGCAAGGATTTAAAAATATATACTATTTTTATAAAATTTGATATCCAATGGTTTTTAAGGGTGGCAAAGTATTCATCTAACTTCAGATATAGAAAATTAAAAATTTCATCTCAAAATGACTTAAAAATATTTGGTATGCTATCTTATTTTTTAAAATTTGGTATCCAATAGTTTCTAGGATCACAGATTGATTAATCTGACGTTATATTTCAAAATTCAAAATGAAGCACTCTAAATTACAGAAGGATTTTTGAAAAATAATCCTATTTTTATAACATTTGGTATCCAATGTTCGAACGGGATCGGAGGTTATTGATCTGAAGACAAACCATTCAACCAACTTATCAAACGTTCGGAAGTTGCATTATTTGCAATCATGCCTGATCGGTGAAGCAAAAACAGTATTACAGAATTTATCTATTACAAATGAAAACTTTCACTTGGCATGGAACTTAGTTAAATTGCGTTATTCTAATGAGCATTTAGCTATATTTTCTCATGTGTCGCGTTTCTTATATTTGCAGACTGTTCATGTTGCGAAACCGTTAGCCTTGCACCAATTAATTGATCAAACTGGTTCGATTGTTTGATCACTGCGCAAACTAGATCAACCCGTAAATCACTGGAGTACTTTTTTAGTAGTAATTACTGTCCCAAGACTTGATTCGCGAACTTGTCGTGAATGGGAGCAGTCGGTAGATAATCAAACGCAGTTTCCAACTTTTGATGAACCGGAAAAATTTATATTGAAATGAATTCAATCATTGACCATCGCGAATTTCAAGGCTCAATACTTCCAAACATCTCCCAGTTCGACTAGTGGGCCGAATAAAGCTTTTATTTCTACCCATGTATCCGCGGATGTTGTCCAATTATATTTCTATGTAATGTCAGTGGTGATTTATCCAAATGTAATGCCTTTAAAAACATGTAATAAAATTATGGTTTTAAATTAATTCAAAAACGTCGGGCGCGTTACAATTGTCTGCGAATCGGGCATACGCCACGCCCATGTTTTGTAACAGATGTTCTCGGAAGCATCATACTTTATTACATGAAATATTAAACTGTGTTTCCAAACCGCCAGAAGTTAAAATTGATATAGAAACCTTCACTGCAAACACCTCTGAAAAAACTCCTTTAGTGTCGAGTCATTTATCCACTCCATCGATATTCAACAATGAATCGATAACAGCGATCGTAAAAATTACCACCTGTCAAGGTCGTTCGATGACGACTCGCGCTTTGATTGATCTGAATTCTAAGCGTTATTCATTTCCGAGAACATTGCGCAAATTTTACGGATTCATCGAAAGAAATTTTCGACACAATTTACAGGTATTGGCGATCAACCTGTGGGACACATACGGCAATATGCTCGCGTTAAGTTGAAGCAAAAGCTGATAAAATGTCGGTACCTCGCGACGCCCTTATTATAAACAGGGTAACAGGGTCTTATGTGCCTCGCACAGCAATTAATGTGGCCTTATGACCTCATTTGCAGGAACTTGATCTTGCTACTACTAAATTTAGTAAAACTTCAATCGAATTATTAATCGGCGCGGTTGTTTATAATCGCGTAGTATGCGATGGCATGCGTAAAGCGGAACATGGTCCGATTGTCCAACTTACAATTTTCGAATGGATAGTTTCCGGTGAGATTTCTTGTGTAACCTCGGAGCGAATTGCGATTCATTCGATGCATATCGTTTCGAATGAAAAGTTAATGGAATCGCTGAAAAAATTCTGTCAAATTGAAGAGCTCACAAAGCAGTATTATCGTGATAAGGGTGACTTATATTGCGAAGAATTATTTCAATCAACCACTAAGCGAATTTCTGAGGGAAGGTATTCTGTTGCACTGCCTTTCAATCAATCCACTCCAATCAATATTGGTGAATTAATTCCTCTTTAGATTATGATTACCGTAGCTTATTGCAACAATATTTCTCCATGGGCTATATGGTACTCCACTGCATTAATGAATCACAATCTTATTTTATACCACATCGCCCGGTTTTTAAAAAGAATACCACCGCGTCAAAACTACGCGTTGTCTTTGTTACGCTCGAACCCGGGGTACTTATTCGAGTACTCCGAATACTTACGTGAAAGGTCGGTCGCCTCTGAGAGTCAACTCTAGGTTCTGGGTGAACAGAGATGGCTGCGTTAGAGAAAGAAAGTCTGAGGAGGTGAAACAAACAACGCTGAATATGTTGATTTAACAAATTTATTTAGGTGAAGTCGTGATGCGAAATACAGGAGGAAATAACATGGAGGGAAGGCAGGGGGCAGCAACGGCGGCTTGTTAAGATTCCCGGTCAGGAGTCGACACCGGAAAACTGTGCTATTGAAAAGGTATAATACACAATATAAAAATAGTCACCCCAAATATTATTTTTAGTAGGAAATAGGGATGAGGAAAAGACGAGAGGCTAAAATATATATGGCCTTTATATATATAGCCCATGGAGAGGTATATATCTATATGTACAGATATATAGATATAGACATATACCGACCTAATCAAAAAATGATTATTATATCAAAAAAAAAATATTAAAGGAGAGTTGACTCGAATTCCTAATGGCCCTTCATTCAAAGAATGATCTCGATCCAAGTCACTAGTATCCCTAATAAAAAAAAATTATCCCTAAGGAGTTAATCTCTTTGCTTGGTGTAAAAAAATGTAAAAGAGATTAACACGTTCGTCTCATAAAAAATAAAAAATATATATAAAAAAAAAAGTTTTTATAATTGTTGCCGTTGCAACTCGTCTCTTTTCGGGCAAAAATAAAGAGGGAAGGATGAGTTAGTGGGTTTTATGATAGAAGGCAAACTTACTCTTTGTTCCTCCCTGGAGATCCTATGGTCCTTGTTCGAGAAGCAGAATGTCGACCGTGAGGCAAGTTGGACGATCTCCTCGAATCTTGACCGTGAGGCAGGTTGGAGGTTCCCTCGAATCTTGACCGTGAGGCAGGTTGGAACACTATAGGGTGAACGGGTTGAGTTTCGCGGAGACCCGACGTTCAACTCGCGATTTCCTATACGAACAGGGAACCAAAAACTGCTTGCCGTTACCTCTGGGTTAGGATTTGGAAAAGACTACGGACGTTCAAACCGAAATGGAGAAAAAATGGGAAGGATAAGATATTCCGACGTTCAGACGGAAATATCGGGAGAAAAAGGAAATGTGGGAAGCTGAACGAGACGCTTTCGTTATGAAGTGTAGTTTTTAGAAAAAGATATTCGGTCCGGATACCCTATCTTATCTAGGAAAAGAGATGATATGGTATATAGGCGAGATGCTGGACAAACCGCTTCCTTTCGCTAGGAGGGTTTTTTTAAGATAGGAAGGTTTGAAGTTCGGAGGTTTCTGGTGGATTGGTGGCGGTGCGGAAAGGAACTCTTTTTATACTCGATGCTTTGGCCATAAAAGCTCAGTCGAGTCGGAAAAGTGGGGTGACATTTTTTATGGCGTGAAAATGTACAATTTTTGTAAGAAACTTATAAACTCTTGTTATGACATATATGGTTTTTACGTTGATGCAAAATGTGTTTCAATAAGGTGACAATAATTAGTACTAACTTTAACGGAAGTTGTAGCGTGAGTTTAACAAAATTTATTAATAAAAAACGAATTTTGTATCAATTATTTATATTAATTTTTCTTAAATGTTTTATCTGAATAAAAAATATAAGGTATAGCATTAAAAATATATTTTAAGTTATGAAAATATATTTCTAATTTATGTGAACATTTTTAATTGTTCTTTTTAATGTTAATTATTAGTTTTAATTATTTGTTCTTATAAATATTCATTCAAGGGTTGCACTAATTTTACAGGAAGACAGTTGAGTGTATTTTAATTCTATTGGAATGTAATTCTTTTAAATAATTTAATAATTTATAAAAATAGCATTATGCTTTGTTATACCAATATCTGACAATTTTTCTTAGTAGCTGTAAAGGGAAAGGTGAAGGAGAAAATTATTATTTATAATTTCATTTATCAATTTGGTAAAGCTGAATATTATTTATCGAATTTGTAATGTAAAATAAGGAAAAGCATATCATAGTCGGTTGGGTTTTTCCAGTACCACCGTATATAAGCAGATGTTCATTTTTCCTAATCTCATTTTTTTATATCTTTTTATGACTGAGGTCGGACTATCGTGGGCCATGTGCACGTTCCGAAAGTTTCTTGTAAGATTTTGAAAAAGGAAAAGTTTTATTCTAACAAAAAATATTATGAAGATTGTTCAGCGAAATATTATTTCAATAAAAATGTATTAAGAATAAAAATAATAAAAATAATATGTTAGTATAATTTTTATATTTTCTTGATAGTTTAAAGTTTGTTGGTAATGGCGGAATCGTGTTTATTCACTGAGGATGGGGAAAAACCTGCTTTTCCGACTTTTACTTTCTTTAGTGAGATCGGATTATCTTGAGAGAAGCTCGAGTTCGGGCAGTTAGAGTTTTCTTATTTGTACCCTTCGAGATCGGTAGGGCAGTGTTCTCTATTACAAAAAACTTTTATCGGTATTACAAAGCAACGTAGCTCCGATTATGTTTGTGGATTTCTTAAAAGATGGAGTTAAAAAAAAAGAATGGTATTGCCGTTACGTGGGACGTAGCATCTTTAATGCATCGTGCCCCTCTTCCAATGGTCGTTCGTTAAATGATTTCTTGTTATATTGAAAGAATCGCAATGAACCATTTATTTTGATGTACGATACTTGTGGCAAATTTAAAAGATTTCTTCCCACAAGAATGCCACAAGGTTGGCTATCATCAGGGACAATGCGAAATTATATGCCCATAGCCGAAATCTCATCGATTACTATGTCTGCTCTCACCACACCACAGGAATCGACTACATTCTCTTTATTACCGAAACCTCTAAGTTGCCATAGTCAGCGAATGATCTGTAGATCAAGGCGAATGACTATCGATGCCTTGATTATACAAACAGAGCTTCCCGTATCAATCAAAGGTTTTACCTTATCTTCGTTGAACATAACCTCTTTTACGTAGTCGCTGGAAGTAGTCCTCACATCCGCTTTGTCGACATTGGTTGATTTTGGACCCATACACTCTGACTGTCGATACCCTACCCGACCACATTGACTGCAAACGATTGATTTCTTCTTGGGACATTTACCCGAAAAATGCCCTGCCCCGCTAAAACCACTTCATTATTGTCCAATCTTTTTGTTGGGATGTCGTATTTGGAATCGATGAAATTTCTCGGATCTGGATCGAAGGCTTTCAAAAGCGAGCAAATTATGGAATGACTGATCCTTGTTTTCGACTTGTAACAATGTACAATGGGCACCCAAATCTTTGGGCCGAAAGCCAGTTGCAAGTTGCTCTTTAAATTCAATAAAATTTAGTGCCAATACATGGCATAAACGTCTTTTCTTATAAATATGCATCTATAATTTTTCGTCCGACCCTTGTTTTCTCGGTTTCATAACATCGAACATTTCAGTAATACTTACAGAAGTAACGAAAGTCTTCTGAAATGCTTCACGAAAAGAAGCCCAACTTACAAATTGTTGCTTTCTTGACAATAACCACAATTTTGCCGCATCTTGCAAAAATAAACTAACGGCCTCGAATAGAGTTGCCTCATCCAAACAGCCCTGCAGTAATCCAATTGACGAATCCACACTTTCGCTGAAGCTGATCTTTCATGACCATGCAACAACATTTTCGGTAACTCGGGAAGAATACGCACTTGTGCTTGGGGCGGTTTTACGCGTACAATCGCTGCATCAACATGGTGTTCTCGCACCTATGTTCGGCGATTTGTTCTATCAGTACTCCCTGCAAAGAAATACTCGAAATATTTTCTGATGCGCGAGACTCTCGTACTGTTTCGTTGTTTCGTGATGACTCTGCCGGGAATACCATGCATCCCGTACGTAAATTCGACACACTGTCTCGGATCGCGTGCGACTGTTGCGAAAATGGCGGCGCCACGTCGTCCGGTAACACTCCGCGACCGGAAATCAAATTCGGCGTGCTGTCTGTGGCCGCGTGCGACTATTGTAAAATGGCGGCACCACGCCATCCGGCAATACTCCGCGAACAGTTGGCGTGCCTTCTGCGAACACGTGCGACTGCTGCGATAATGGCGGTACCCTGCCGTTTGGTTCACCTCCAATTTGTTGACCGTCTGAACTTCTATTTCCAAGTCTTCTTCCACTCGTTCCAATCGTTCCCCACGATTTACTCGACGAGACTTCTGAAAGTTCCCTTTGGAAAACTTCGAATTGATCCATGTCTTGAGTTAAACTCTAATGCGTATTGAAACTCGCACTGAACATTCACGTCGTGCGAAACTATCATAGCCGATTTCAGTATACTGCCGAATTTCCACGACTCTGTGATTTACACATCGGATACATCACTCGCACAACCTCAATTTGAATGATATTTGGTATATCCGACTTCTAATATGGTAACGATTATGGTTTCTTTTTTTTAACCGTGAAATGGCGTACTGCCTGTCAGGATTTAAAACTTTCAATGTGGAAGAGGATCTCGAGAATGACGAGCTGTTCAATAATGTTACAACAATAATTGGGGTCCTCTTATACTTTATTTTTTTTACACAGCTCCGATGAGTTTTGCTATTGTTACTTTTCTAATTATAATTATATCTCGCACGTGTCGCATAAATCAAATTCCGTCCGCCGCCGATCGACGTCTTTTTCAATATATCTCCTGTTCGCAAATTCGGGTCGCTTACCCCTACTTCTACTCATCTCTTTATCATTCGCTAATGATATGTATATATATACATATACGAATTGGAGGACCGCTCCATCGTAATCGCGCACTATTTTCAAATTTGCAACCGTTTTTATTGTGTCGCTAACAATATACTATGCGTAAAATTTGTGCTCCGTTTTCTGTGTGGCAAATACTATTTTGCGCACGTATGCTGACCGCGACATACGAGTGTAATCAAATGTTACGCATATGTATGTCAAAAAAACATTTTTATATGACTGGATCAGTTGTAAGGTTTAATTTATCTACTTGTAAATACACATTTTTTCAGGCGTCCGTAACGGAGCTTGTAGATTTATTAAAAAGTCATTAGAAACAAATCTCCTCTATCTAACATGCTGCCGTCACCATATAGTGGAACTAGTGCTGCGAAGTGTTTTTGAAGTTTATATAAAAGTTCAAACCAACAGACCAAATGTTGGGATTTTCAACAATTATGGTCAACAATTATGGTAAACAATTGACAGGACAAAGTACGGAGCAGGTTTAAGCTTTTCTAAAACTGCTACAGCATTACGCACCGATAGACAAGATGTAATAACTTTTTGCTTGAACCAACTGAAGGTAAATTACGCCATTGTTTCAAATTAAAATACAACATCATATACGTTTTCCCTATTTGTAGCTCAATATTATTACTTAAAAATGATAATCTTAATAGATTGTATAATATTCATACGTCTACACGAAAGGTGAATAAAATTTAGATCGATCGTAGCAGACCTGTTGTTCTTTGGTTGCATATAAAATACTATTGCATCGTGACTACAGATGAAAGGTCCCAGGAGTTTGGCGCAAAATACAAATTCAGCTTGAGTGCTTATCACGTTATCGGGAGTGAAAGTATCAGCGCGGTGGAGTATCGCGTGAGCTCCAGAGATGGTGCTACGAAGTCGCTTTGGCCATCGTCGTTAACCGTACATTCCGCAACATTACCTTGCCTTGTGACACCCGGGTCGCAATATAAAACTACTTATAACTATATCTTAAATTTGGGGTATTGTGAGACACGAGTCAGGCTGCATATCACTCGGAAGCCATGTGAGTTTCACGAGAGGTCGTTGAAACGTCTTAGTTGTTGTGAGTACGGTGACCGCTCGGACATAACCGACAGAACCCGGACGGCATTTCAGAATGCGGGCCATCTTCCATTTCGATGGAGAGAGCTGAGCGTGTCTCACAAGCACTAACTCTGTCCTACTCTAATGTTAGGCGTACGAGCGAGCCATTTGAAGCGGATTTTCGACGTCGTCGGTAAGCGGAGCTAGAGGGCAAGAATTTAAACACGCTTCGATCTTACAAAGAAGCGTAGTGAACTCTTCGTAGGTAGGCGTCTGATATCCAAGCGATCGCTTGATATGCTGTTTCATCGCTTTCACCCCTGCCTCCCACACCGAAGTGAGGAGCAGCAGGCGGGATGAATTGCCAATCAATGCCATGCTCAGTGACGTGAACCTGGAAATCATCGTTCCTAACCGCGACATTATACGCAGTTTGCAGCTCCTTATCGGCGCCCTGAAAATTAGGACCACAATCGCTGTACATTTTACTGGACAAACCGTGGAGCGAGTAAAAACGTTTAAATGCCGCGATGAATGAAAAATCTGCGGAATATGCGCACACCATTTTCAAATGTATGGCTCGTTAAATGAATCGGCATCATCTACGCCGCATTCGTCAAACTTGCAAGAGGGGCGCGTAACGTGAGCCGGCGGCAGGGAGTCATCATATGAAAAGGCAGAAAGTCGTACGCAAGAAACGCAGCCACTGATCGGACCGTTTTCCGCGATTCGAGAATCCACACCTGATCGCGGACAGTACTGAGGGCGAGGCATTTTTTATTCCGAAGGAAACTGTGCTTGATTTTAATTTGAAAAATCCGGACGCGGCTTCAAGCGATCTAATTTTTGACGTGAGAAAAGTGGTCAATTGTGCATAGTTGAAGGGTTGCATAATCGTCCCCGTCTAGGGAGAAGTCCCGTGCCTCGCGCATCCTTGGTCAAGTCTTGGTGTTATCAGAAAAACTATAATATCACCTGGCATTATATAATATAATAATATATTGGCAGAATCCAATAAATATCTTAATTCTTTAGGAGAATTATCGCGCGTCACTGATTTCAGTGCAAATAAATTGAACAAGCAAATATTCAACGTACGATTCAATGTACGATTTTCGTACAGATCTTTTAAAAGTACCCATGCTAGATCGAATTTATCTCCGGACATGGGTAAACTTTTTTAAATATATATAGAAATAATGCGGAAAAGTGATCGTGGAACTCTGCCCATTCGGTGTAAATACCGGAAAACGAGGAAGTTTTATAGCTGGTACTTGCGTAAGAGTAGACATGATGAATGTAGCTGGCGGTTCGTAGGATCCCGATGCGGGTGGCGCTAAAAGGCCGGCGACGGTATCGAAATAAATGGTCTCAGCTGTCTCGACAAAGTCGTCCGAAAAATATTTGTCACTAGAGAGAGAGAGAGAGAGAGAGAGAGAGAGAGAGAGAGAGAGAGAGAGAGGGAGGGAGAGAGAGAGAGAGAGAGAGAGAGAGAGAGAGAGAGAGAGAGAGGGAGGGAGAGAGAGAGAGAGAGAGAGGAGAGAGAGAGAGAGAGAGAGAGAGAGAGAGGGGGAGAGAGAGAGAGAGAGAGAGAGAGAGAGAGAGAGAGAGAGAGAGAGAGAGAGAGAGAGAGAGAGAGAGAGAGAGAGAGAGAGAGAGAGAGAGAGAGAGAGAGAGAGAGAGAGAGAGAGAGAAGAGAGAGAGAGAGAGAGAGAGAGAGAGAGAGAGAGAGAGGAGAGAGAGAGAGAGAGAGAGAGCCTAGGGCCGTGGGCAAATTTCAATTAGTCCTGCTGTTACATTTTTCGGTCAGGACTGTCAGATTCAGAAAAAATTACTTAAGAAGTTATCTCTCCAAGTAGCAGTACGGGTACATTTTAGCAGTAACTTATCGTGTATATCCTAAACTTAAATAATAAATCTTACAAATAATATTATACGGCAAAATAATAATAGATAATCAAATTCACCCATATCAATTAGAATCAGCTCTAAATAAAGTCGCGAAGAGTTGCGCACGAAATGATGCTGGGGTCGGTAGGTCTTGCAAATGCTGCGACAATGAGTTCCAGAACTGAATGGCAGTGATCCAAAATGATCGTGCGAAGATGTTAGTGCGAGGAATAGGGAGCATGAAATGAGATGATTGCAAACGTGACGATCGACGCAAAGAGTCATCTATGGGGATGAATCTGGCTGCAAGATATGTTGGTTGAGAAGAAGTGATTATTTGATAAGTGAGATTACCAAGAAAGTATTGTCTTCTAGATGGAATGGAGAGCCAGTTAGCTTTCTTTCGGTAAGGCTTGAGCCTATCATCACGGCGTAGACGGTAGATATACCACAGAGCATGATTTTGAAGACGCTGGAGTTTAGTACTCAGATAGCCAGATAGATCCGCGATAACAAGTGTAGCATAGTCCAGGTGAGGTATAAGTAATGCGTTAACTAATGAGAGCTTACTAGATGGTGGTAGGAAGGAGCCACGAAATTTAAGCCTATAGAGGATGTTGTGAACTCTAGATGAGATAGCGTTGACCTGCCGATTCCATGAGAGATCAGACGCTATTATTACGCCTAGGTCTTTCACTTCGTCGGAGTAAGGTATTACGTCTGTTCCTACAACGATTGGCGGTATGGATATGCTTTTTAAAGATGCGATGTTTTGGGGTGATCCAATGATAATAGCTTGGGTTTTACGAGCATTAAGCTTGAGCCCGTAGTCATGAGACCATTGGACCAGTTCGTCAATATCACTATTGATTTGACGTATAGTTTCATGAAGGCGACTTATTGGAGTTGACAGATAGAACTGTGTGTCATCAGCAAATATGATGGTGGAATCACGACAGTACTGGAGTCGGGAGAACAATGTATTTATAACAATAATAAAAAGTATAGGGCCCAAGCTAGTACCCTGTGGAACACCTGACGTAGTATGTTCACGCTGCGAGGAGTAGCCGTCTAGTCCAATTATCGCTTGGGAACGTCCGGTCGAAGTCTCCGATGATGTTAGCCAGCGTGTTTCCCGGGCGCTTTCACTGATTTCCCGTCCCTGCGTTTCCTCGGCTTTCACTGGATCTCGAAAGGAGAAATGGAACGGCAGAAATTTGTTTACATGAAGATGGAAAATAGAGAAAAACCCACGCTCACCTAGGTCTTCAACCCAGCAGGTTGAATTCGCAGAAGTAGACACGCTTGTTTTTGTATGAATCCCTGCCTCAGCTTCCGTCCGTATAGAGTGGACGACTCGAACCAGGATTGAGAAATTCATCGACGTCAACGTGATGTTCCTGTAGATGGTCGAGTCGGAGGGAATTCGCCACTTCCTAGTTGGGGTCAGGCAGAAAAGAGCGAGCTTCCCCGAGGACTCACTTTTATATGAAGATCGTGCTCCAATAAACATGACCAACTCATACTTTTACGGAAAAAACGACGGGACCTGTCATTCATTTAAACGTCAATCGTGAAATTCGAGATGATAGCCCGCTTCCTAGTTTGAATCACCCGCCGCGCGCGCTCCCTGCGGAGGGCGTATTTTCTTATCTCCCTGTTGGAGAGCTGCGAGCATACTTAATGTTCGCTCGCCCAAAGGTTCCCGTACTCGTTGGTCAGGTTAGTCCCTCAACATGTCGGCGGAAACCCGCCATCGATCGCGCACGTGTTTTACGAATTCCCTCGTTGTATCAATTTTTTCCTTCCCTCCTAACCTTCTCTCCTGCCGATTCGCGTTTTCTAATAATCGTCCCGTTAGAAGCACTTGCATCGAAAACTACTATTACGTCGATCTTGGTTTTCGTTGTTATGAGGACAGCAGTGTGTCGAAACGTCAACGTCATGAAATATAAGAATGTTTATTTACTGACTCGGAGCATCTATTCCATCCAACGCATAAGTTCATTTCCTTCTATTAATAATTATTTAAAACGTAAAAAAAAAAAAAACATTACATTGTTAACCCTTAGAGTTATTATCAGGGTTATTATTCACCCTGCTGAATTTTCAAACTGCTGTAACTTTTGAAAACGGACACGAGGGCGCTACGACGTGTTTGTAAAAAAAGTTATGCCTCCCGAGGACCAGTCTGCCGAATATAACAGTGCACTAGTTCCCCTCAGGCCATTACACGAGGCGATGCAATTTTGGGAATCAGTTGTTGGCAATTTTGAGATTAAAACATTAAGCATTGTTTTCAATAAACATCGAATGTACTATTTTTGTATGTAAGGTATAATCTTTTTCATTAATTTCGTTTTCGATTTTTGTTGATATCTTCATTTGGCTTAAAGTTACGATTTTTTAAGTGCATAAGTAAGATTTTTCCTTACGTACCTAGAAATTGTAATAAAAAACTAATTTTTTCATAAACGTTATAATTTCGACTTCAAGTTGAAGGTAGAAAGAAGCAGCATGCATTTATTCAGATTTTTTACTGCACTTTTGCATATTTAAGAATATTCAGGGTGAAAACGATCCTGGTCATGGCTCTAAAGGTGCTCAAAAAACGTCGTGACTCTAGAGGTTAAATAAAAGCAGATATCAAAATTTTATTAATTTTTCTTGTTGAGCAATGTAGACCGTAGAGTCATTACGTTATATTATTATTGATAGTTCTATTTTTATTTATTTAAGAACACCCAACAAAGAGATGGAGACATTATAGTGAGTTTATAGAGCTTATAGAAAGGTTCTCGAACTTATTTTAATGTTTCTCGACCAAACTCCTCTGTGTGGGATAAAATTTCGTACACCTGGTACAGTACACCATGCTAGATGAATGGCTGAAGCTTTGTACAGTTTAAAAATATTTGTTTCGATCACAATTTTACTTAAGGTGGGTTCGAGCAAAAATCGAAAAACGACAGAATTTCGTAATTTTATTTTAGGTTATAGTTAATAACTTCACTTATCATTCTGCGAAATTTTAGACCAGGTCACCGAAGAAAATATCCATATAATAGGGGGCTCTTCGGAACCCGCTAAATGTCCCGGCCGGGGCGCTCGAGCCATCTTAACAAGCAGTGAATTTTATGGCCTAAGTGAAGTGTTCATTTTTGTGGTCACTGGATATAGTGCACCACTTGCAATTTCTACGCCGAGAAATGATCTCTGACTTTGATCTCGGACTTCACTCCAAGAGTATGACCAAGTAAACGAACAGGTGTCACAGGCTGCAATAACAACATTTTCTGGGCACCTATGGTACTTGAGCGATGAACTTGCTCTACTTGCATTTTTCGACGGTGATGTTTCAGGCGATATCAAATTAAAAATAGTAAGATCATTCCAAAATAACGAACCAGGACAACCGGTCAAGAAACGGGTTGTTATCAAGGACTTGGACAGCTACCCCATTAATGACATGTCCGGTTTCATTTCCCAGAGAACATTACAATTTTTTCAGACTTTTGCAGCATCCAGAAAATAAGAATAAAAAATAAGTCAGTCTTCATTATTTAGATCTACATCTCGAGCTTTGCTGAGTACAGTGCATGGCATTCAAATACTAATGTGATTGGATCATTTGTAGGTCATGAAATAAATTATGCGACTTTATAAAAGGACTCGTAGGTTAGTTGCTAGAGCATTCGGCCTACAATCGAAAGGTCTCAGGTTTATATACAGGGTCATCGAAAAGTATCGGACCCCCCTAATATCTTCAGTTAGAATGCACTTAGGAGAAAATGTCCAATAGCAAAGTTGTATGGTTTCAAGCGGGGAGTAAGATGATGACCTTGAATATGACCTTGACCATGTCCTTCAAGGTCATTTCAAGGTCAATCTTATTTTTTTAAATAGAACCCCCTACATTTTATTGCATATTTTTATAGCTTATCTCGAGAGCTTTCCAAAACACTATAATAAAATATTTTTTTATTAAGTACTTTTTGAGTTATAAAGGTTTGAAGTTAACAATTTGTTAAGTGGTGTGCGAGTCCGACCAGTTAAGGCAAGAGTGATGTATTTTCTTTAAACCAATTAATTGGTCTCATTATTCCGCGCACAAAAGTATTAAGGTTATGATTACTGAAAACTAAATAATATTTTACAAGATATTCTACATTTTGTGTCAAAAAATTGTTAACTTCAAACCTTTATAACTCAAATAGTACTTAATAAAAAAATATTTTATTATAGTGTTTTGGAAAGCTCTCGAGATAAGCTATAAGAATATGCAATAAAATGTAGGGGGTTCTATTTAAAAAAATAAGATTGACCTTGAAATGACCTTGAAGGACATGGTCAAGGTCAAAGTCAAGGTCATCATCTTACTCCCCGCTTGAAACCATACAACTTTGCTATTGGACATTTTCTCCTAAGTGCATTCTAACTGAAGATATTAGGGGGGTCCGATACTTTTCGATGACCCTGTATATACAGGGTGATCCAAAAGTCCCGGAACAGCAAAATCTCAGCGGGAGTGCATTTTCGAGGAAAATGTTTCAGACAAAAGTTTCAGGATTTTTCCCTGGCTATTTAATGGCGATATTGAATTTGACCTTGAACATGACCTTGAAGGTTATTTCAAGGTCAAGTTAATTTTTTTAAATGGGAACCCCTATTTTTTTTCATGGATTCTGAAAGAGCGGGAAATTCTACGTCCGACTATGATATGATCGATTTTTCCGGCAAGGTCATTTCAAGGTGAAACTTAAAACTCCCGTAACGGCGAAATATCTCAGAGGGTGTGCATTTCTTTGGAAATTGTTTCAGACAAAAGTTTAAGGATTTTTCCTGGGATATTTAATGGTAGCACAGAATTTGACCTTGAACATGACCTTGAAGGTCAAAAATATACATTTTTTTTTACATCCGATACGTTTATAAATACCGTATGTATGGGTAACATTTTTACATTGTTTCCAATGCTACCGCCGGCTTTAGCATTACCCAAGATGTACCGCGTGGAGGTAGCACGGTCGGGTTTACACCTCTTCGGGGTGCTTTGTTCAGGTGGTTCCCCTCGCCGTCACCTGTGCGTGTGCGTGTGCGTGTGCGTGTGCGTGTGCGTGTGCGTGTGTGTGTGTGTGGGTGTCCCCAGACAGTTAAGGCAAGATGGGTATACTAAGATTTTGATGAAATTATGTATCTTACTAAAGCTTATGCTCAAAGTGATTGCCATGAACTTCTTGACAATATCCCAAGCGATTATAAAAAGTCGATACGACTTTTTTAATCATATCTGGTTCTATAGCCGCGATCTCATCCCGTATTCGTTGTTTTACTTCCTCAATATTCACCGGTTTCGTTCGATACACTCTATCTTTGAGATAACCCCATAGAAAATAGTCAAGGGGCGTAAGATCCGGAGATCTTGGTGGCCATTCTATTACACCCCTTCGACCTATCCACCGTTCGGCGAATACATCACTCAAATAATTGCGAACATCTGTTGCATAATGGGGTGCTGCACCATCTTGCTGAAACCAAGTCTGATCGAAATCCTCGCCTACAATAACCTGAATAGCAGGGATGATGTCGTCCCTCAACATATCGTGGTATTTTTGACCAGTAAGGGTACCCTCGATGAAGAAGGGCCCAACTACCGCATTGTTTATAATACCTGTCCATACGTTTACTTTTTCAGGATATTGAGTAGAACGACTATCGACCATCCAATTAGGATTGGTTTCACTCCAATAAGACATGTTATGTCTATTGATTGCCCCATTTAAGAAGAATGCAGCTTCATCACAAAATACGATGCGATTCAAGAAACCGGCATCAGCATCTATTCGATTCATCATTAATTCCGCAAACTGTAGGCGTCTATCAGGATCGTCTTCATTCAATTGTTGTACGAGTCTAACTTTGTATGGGTGAAATTTTAAGTTTTTAGTTAAGATCCGTTGTACTGTACCGTAACATAAGTCGTGCTGCTGTTTAACTTTCCTGATGGAAGTATGAGGATCTTCCGTTATTGACAGCGCGACATTCAACTCATTTTCTTCAGTTGATGCTGTTACTGGACGACCTGCTCTTGGGAGATCCTTTACAGTGCCGTAAACTTCGAAACAATTTATTGTTCTGCCAAAAGTCGATTTAGGAATCAGTTCCTGTCCCTCGCTTGTCCTCTAATTTTGTAAATAGAATAATAAACTGTTTAAAAAAAGTGTATACATACATCTTACGCAACACTTGTGCAAAGTGAACTTGGGCGCGCGAACAGCGACAGAGAGCACGAGTCACCAGCGAAGTAAATAAACAACATACATTCACATTGAATTTATACATACGTGTACAGTCTTATAAGGTTACATTTTGGTCTTAACTTTATCGTTTTGTGAGATACATGGATTTCCTATCTAAAAGCCTTTCCTATCTAAACGTATTAAGCATCATTTCAGTAACAAAATACATACGTATATTTCGTACAAAGAGCAATGGCTGCGCTAAGTGAACGAGAAAGAATAACCATTCTCATGATGAGAGGCTGGGGTGATAACCAGCGATCTTTAGAGAATGTGCGAACCTTATTTAACGCATCATTTAGAGAGGGACGAGAACCGATTTCTAAATCTACTGTTAGCAGAACAATAAATCGTTTTGAAGTTCACGGTACTGTGAAGGATCTCCCAAGAGCAGGTCGTCCAGTAACAGCATCAACTGAAGAAAATGAGTTGAATGTCGCGCTGTCAATAACGGAAGATCCTCATACTTCCATCAGGAAAGTTAAACAGCAGCACGACTTATGTTACGGTACAGTACAACGGATCTTAACTAAAAACTTAAAATTTCACCCATACAAAGTTAGACTCGTACAACAATTGAATGAAGACGATCCTGATAGACGCCTACAGTTTGCGGAATTAATGATGAATCGAATAGATGCTGATGCCGGTTTCTTGAATCGCATCGTATTTTGTGATGAAGCTGCATTCTTCTTAAATGGGGCAATCAATAGACATAACATGTCTTATTGGAGTGAAACCAATCCTAATTGGATGGTCGATAGTCGTTCTACTCAATATCCTGAAAAAGTAAACGTATGGACAGGTATTATAAACAATGCGGTAGTTGGGCCCTTCTTCATCGAGGGTACCCTTACTGGTCAAAAATACCACGATATGTTGAGGGACGACATCATCCCTGCTATTCAGGTTATTGTAGGCGAGGATTTCGATCAGACTTGGTTTCAGCAAGATGGTGCAGCACCCCATTATGCAACAGATGTTCGCAATTATTTGAGTGATGTATTCGCCGAACGGTGGATAGGTCGAAGGGGTGTAATAGAATGGCCACCAAGATCTCCGGATCTTACGCCCCTTGACTATTTTCTATGGGGTTATCTCAAAGATAGAGTGTATCGAACGAAACCGGTGAATATTGAGGAAGTAAAACAACGAATACGGGATGAGATCGCGGCTATAGAACCAGATATGATTAAAAAAGTCGTATCGACTTTTTATAATCGCTTGGGATATTGTCAAGAAGTTCATGGCAATCACTTTGAGCATAAGCTTTAGTAAGATACATAATTTCATCAAAATCTTAGTATACCCATCTTGCCTTAACTGTCTGGGGACACCCACAAACACACACGCACACGCACACGCACACGCACACGCACACGCACACGCACAGGTGACGGCGAGGGGAACCACCTGAACAAAGCACCCCGAAGAGGTGTAAACCCGACCGTGCTACCTCCACGCGGTACATCTTGGGTAATGCTAAAGCCGGCGGTAGCATTGGAAACAATGTAAAAATGTTACCCATACATACGGTATTTATAAACGTATCGGATGTAAAAAAAAAATGTATATTTTTGACCTTCAAGGTCATGTTCAAGGTCAAATTCTGTGCTACCATTAAATATCCCAGGAAAAATCCTTAAACTTTTGTCTGAAACAATTTCCAAAGAAATGCACACCCTCTGAGATATTTCGCCGTTACGGGAGTTTTAAGTTTCACCTTGAAATGACCTTGCCGGAAAAATCGATCATATCATAGTCGGACGTAGAATTTCCCGCTCTTTCAGAATCCATGAAAAAAAATAGGGGTTCCCATTTAAAAAAATTAACTTGACCTTGAAATAACCTTCAAGGTCATGTTCAAGGTCAAATTCAATATCGCCATTAAATAGCCAGGGAAAAATCCTGAAACTTTTGTCTGAAACATTTTCCTCGAAAATGCACTCCCGCTGAGATATTTTGCTGTTCCGGGACTTTTGGATCACCCTGTATATACAGGGTCATCGAAAAGTATCGGACCCCCCTAATATCTTCAGTTAGAATGCACTTAGGAGAAAATGTCCAATAGCAAAGTTGTATGGTTTCAAGCGGGGAGTAAGATGATGACCTTGACTTTGACCTTGACCATGTCCTTCAAGGTCATTTCAAGGTCAATCTTATTTTTTTAAATAGAACCCCCTACATTTTATTGCATATTCTTATAGCTTATCTCGAGAGCTTTCCAAAACACTATAATAAAATATTTTTTTATTAAGTACTATTTGAGTTATAAAGGTTTGAAGTTAACAATTTTTTGACACAAAATGTAGAATATCTTGTAAAATATTATTTAGTTTTCAGTAATCATAACCTTAATACTTTTGTGCGCGGAATAATGAGACCAATTAATTGGTTTAAAGAAAATACATCACTCTTGCCTTAACTGGTCGGACTCGCACACCACTTAACAAATTGTTAACTTCAAACCTTTATAACTCAAAAAGTACTTAATAAAAAAATATTTTATTATAGTGTTTTGGAAAGCTCTCGAGATAAGCTATAAGAATATGCAATAAAATGTAGGGGGTTCTATTTAAAAAAATAAGATTGACCTTGAAATGACCTTGAAGGACATGGTCAAGGTCATATTCAAGGTCATCATCTTACTCCCCGCTTGAAACCATACAACTTTGCTATTGGACATTTTCTCCTAAGTGCATTCTAACTGAAGATATTAGGGGGGTCCGATACTTTTCGATGACCCTGTATATAAACCTGAGACCTTTCGATTGTAGGCCGAATGCTCTAGCAACTAACCTACGAGTCCTTTTATAAAGTCGCATAATTTATTTCATGACCTACAAATGATCCAATCACATTAGTATTTGAATGCCATGCACTGTACTCAGCAAAGCTCGAGATGTAGATCTAAATAATGAAGACTGACTTATTTTTTATTCTTATTTTCTGGATGCTGCAAAAGTCTGAAAAAATTGTAATGTTCTCGGGAGATCCTTCACAGTACCGTGAACTTCAAAACGATTTATTGTTCTGCTAACAGTAGATTTAGAAATCGGTTCTCGTCCCTCTCTAAATGATGCGTTAAATAAGGTTCGCACATTCTCTAAAGATCGCTGGTTATCACCCCAGCCTCTCATCATGAGAATGGTTATTCTTTCTCGTTCACTTAGCGCAGCCATTGCTCCTTGTACGAAATATACGTATGTATTATGTTACTGAAATGATGCTTAATACGTTTAGATAGGAAAGGCGTTTAGATAGGAAATCCATGTATCTCACAAAACGATAAAGTTAAGACCAAAATGTAACCTTATAAGACTGTACACGTATGTATAAATTCAATGTGAATGTATGTTGTTTATTTACTTCGCTGGTGACTCGTGCTCTCTGTCGCTGTTCGCGCGCCCAAGTTCACTTTGCACAAGTGTTGCGTAAGATGTATGTATACACTTTTTTTAAACAGTTTATTATTCTATTTACAAAATTAGAGGACAAGCGAGGGACAGGAACTGATTCCTAAATCGACTTTTGGCAGAACAATAAATTGTTTCGAAGTTTACGGCACTGTAAAGGATCTCCCTAGAGCAGATCGTCCAGTAATAGCATCGACTGAACAAAATGAATTTAACCACTCTCAATACCGGAAGATCCTCATAACTTCGTTAAGAAAATGAAACGGGGTTCCAATTAAAAAAAAAAAATAATCTTGATCTGAGAATAATCTTCAAGGTAATTTTCAAGGTCAAATTTTATGCTAGCATTAAATATCCCGGAAAAAATCCTGAAACTTTTGTCTGAAACATTTTACCCGAAAATGACCTCTTGCTGAGTTAATTCGCTGTTCCGGGAGTTTTAACTTTGGCCTTGAAATGACATTGCCGAAAAAAACGGCCATAGCATATTTGGACGTAAAATTTTGTGCTCTCTCCGAATCCGTGAAAAAAAATAGCAGTTTCCATTAAAAAAAACAAACTTGACCTTGAAATAACCTTGAAGGTTATGTTCAAGGTCAAATTCTGTGCTACCATTAAATAGCCCGGGAAAAATCCTTAAACTTTTGTCTGAAACAATTTCCAAAGAAATGCACACCCTCTGAGATATTTCGCCGTCACGGGACTTTTGGATCACCCTGTATATATATATATATAGTTCTCGAGGTATTTCAATGTCTTCAGATAGAGAACTATGCACAGAATCAAAAAAGTTGTCGGATGAAAGTTGTTCGACACGAAGGGGGGCATCCAGGGGGCAAATAGGGACAATTTGATCCCTTTATGAAAATTTAATATTAAAAATTCTAATATTAGAATTTTTAATATTAGAATTTAGTAATATCAATTGCGAAAATTGTTATTCTGAATATGAAATTTTAATAATGTCCACATGTAAGCATACGACAATTACATCGCGATTCCGGCATTTCCAGAGACAGTATTCAAAGAATATTGCATCGTCATAAATTTCACCCATATCACATTTCACTGCACCAGGAACTAAATGGCGATGATTTTCATAACCGCGTGGTGTTTTGTGAATGGGCATTTCAAAAAATGCAAACGAACCACAATTTCTTTGCTAATGTATTATTTTCAGATGAATCTACATTCACGAACCATGGTGGCGTCAATAGGCATAATATGCATTATTGGAGCGTAGAAAATCCCCATTGGTTACGACAAGTTAATCATCAACGTCCTTGGTCGGTGAACGTTTGGTGTGGAATCATAGGAAATAAACTCATTGGTCCTTATTTCATTGAAGGTAATTTGAATGGAACAAAATATCGAGATTTCCTAGAACAAGAAGTACCATTACTACTTGAGGATGTTGCTATGGACGTCCGACGGACAATGTGGTTTCAGCATGATGGTTGCCCAGCACATTTTTCAAGAGTAGCAAGGGAAATACTAGACCGTGATTACAATGGTAGGTGGATTGGTAGAGGTGGCCCCATTAATTGGCCTGCGAGGTCACCTGATCTAACATCTCTGGATTTCTTCCTATGGGGTTACCTAAAAGGTAAGGTTTATGAACAAGTACCAACGACTCGTGAAAACATGGTGGAACGCATAAGAATTGCTTGCGCAGAAATTTCTGCAGATATGATTCTATCATGTATAAAGTCATTTGAAGAAAGAATAAATAAATGCATTGAAGTGGAAGGTCAACATTTCGAACACTTACTCAAGTAAGTGAACAGTGAGACAGTGAGAGGCAAGGGGACTCACGTAAAACAAGCACCCCAAAGGGAACAGAAAAATACAACGTCCACGTCGTTGTTCCTGGGTAACGCTAAATGTATTTTTTCCCGGCTTTGTTAGAATGACCGTATTCCATATCCGCTACGCGGGCGAAAATTGTCAATATTGGAGAATCCAAATCTGCAATAAAAACTGGGGGTTCCTATTTAAGTTTTATTGTTTTTGCCCCCACTCCACCCCCAGGGGATGGGGGAGGGGGTAAATTTCATTATTACTGGATGCCCCCCTTCGTGTCGAACAACTTTCATCTGACAACTTTTTTAATTCTGTGCATAGTTCTCGAGGTATTTCAATGTCTTCGGATAAATTTGGATTTTTATCGATTACAGCGCCACCTGTGAACCAAAATGCAATAGTTCCTAGGTCAAATTCGTGTACTTTTTTCCGGAGAATCCAAATCTGCAATAAAAAATGGGGGTTCCTATTTAAGTTTTATTGTTTTTCCCCCACTCCACCCCCAGGGGATGGAGGAGGGGGTAAATATAATTATCACTGGATGCCCCCCTTCGCGTCGAACAACTTTCATCCGACAACTTTTTTGATTCTGTGCATAGTTCTCGAGATATTTCGATGTCTTCAGATAAATCGGCCACCCTGTATATATATACATAAGGGCGGCAGTTAGGACCTAGGTTTTTTACGCCCCCCCCCCCAAATCGGCTTTAAATAATTCAAAAATAATCTCTGAATTTTTTCAAATTTTTATCTTCACTCCATACGTCTCCCCTCCCCCCCCCCCCCGAGCCTCGAAAATTAACGTTGTTTTTATATAAAAAAAAAAAACATTTTATCCAGTATTTCTGTTGGTTTTTTAAACCCAGTCGTTCTAAAAATGTACCCAGTGAGATGTCTTTTGTTGGATGTTTTCCGAAGGCAATGAGCCTAGTCCGATAAAAAAATCATTCGAATTTTTGTCCGAGTTATTCTACTTAGAATTTTGATAATTACTCGCAAAAAATCGTAAGAGCCTAACATGTCTCAATTAAATTGCAATAACTTTGTTCGAATAAATTCTAACATTACTATTAAAATGACCCCCGGTTGAATCAAAAACAAAAATTTTTGGCCGATATATAGAATTTTTAAGAAGACGTTTTTTTTAAGCTAAAATCAGACAAAGGAAATAATTCACACCTCTCTTGAAGCAGTGGCAGGTTGTACTAATGTGGATAAAAAATGTGTCAATGTGGAGTTTTCACAAATAGCCTATAGATTTCAAACTTTAAAACCCGAGAATCGTACCTGATCCTATTTTCAAGATATATGCGTATATGGGTACATCCACAGAACTTTTAATTTTACGATGTAGGAAAAAAAATTATTTAGCTGGCACACATTTAAAATCAAGCTGAGCCCATTCCTTAACATATAAAATATAAAAAAACGGTATGTTACGACTCTTAAAGAATTGTTCCAGCGCAGGGAGATACAACGTGACATAAAATTATATCTTCGAACCAAACATATTTCCTTATGCGGAAACCAGTTAAAATTTGTTACTCGGGGTATTTTAAGTTACTAATCACGAATCCGTCATCAGATATTCTGAATTCAAGATGGCGAATTCAGTATGACAGACCGTATTTGTAAGAAGTTGGACTGAATACGCAAAAAGATATTGGAACAAATTCAAATATGGGTACTTTTCCTGATCTTTGACGGCAAATTCGGTACCAAAGAGACTTCGACCGAGTTAATAAATAGATATACACAATACTGTAAATACACAGCAGGCAGCACAGTGCGAGTTAATTAATACATCGAGTTAAAATTATCTAATAATTATCAACTTATTTTAATAAAATTTAGACAACGAACATTAGTAAACTAATTGCCAGTAACTTATCTTTGCAGGGTAATCCAATTTTTGCTTGATTTTAGGTTTATAATATATTTAAAATATATTTAATATTTAAATCGATTTAAGGCATTGCAATCCTGACTATACTAAAAAAGTTATGAACAATTTAAGTTTTATGCACCTTTTTTTTAAATTCGTAATTTTATGAGATTATATTATAAAGAAAGACTAACATCCGGATTTTGTTAACAAATATCTATATTTTTAAACACTATACAATGATTTTAAAAATTTTATTTTCTAATGCATAAGTCGGCATTATTTTATTAACAAATAGAGTTATTTTACTGTTTCTAATCGCAAAATAAATTTTTTCGTTTATATTACTATTCCGTGTACATTCAAGATGAAGTATGAAAACAAAATTTTAGCATTCTTCAATGTTAGATTCTTAATCGAGAGTTTTTGTCGCGCGATACACTTCATGATACTGTACTCCGCTCGCGCAGCGTCGCACACAAGTCGGAGATCAAAAAAAGCTGGCCAAAACCTACTTTCAAAATTCAACAATCTTTTTTTTTTAATCGGTAAAAAAGTTTATATGAAAAGAAGCTATAGAAAGAATCATATGTATAAAATAATAAATGTAAATTTTTTTTAAATGGTAAAAAGTTTACGTTATTTTCTAGTATTTCCTACAAACATATAGCATACGTTAAAGGAATATTGATCTTCAATATACATTGGACAAAATCTGCGAATAATTGCCGATTTCAGAAATATTTGAAAATATTTGCAAAAATTTCACTTAATAATCTGTAGATACTCATTAGTAAGCCTGAGAATAAGTTATCTATTCTTATCATAACAAGTAATGTTAAGTTTTTGGTCCAACTCCCAATATATATATAGCCAATTTCGTTGCCATATTCATAAATGAGAGTCATATATATGCCAAAAACTTAACATTACTTGTTATGATGAGAATAGATAACTTATTCCCAGGCTTACTAATGAGTATGTATAGATTATTAAGTGAAATTTTTGGAAATATTTTGAAATATATCTGAAATCCGCAATTATCCGCAGATTCTGCCGAATGTATATTGAAGATCAATATTGCTTTAACGTATGGAATTTGTTCGTAGGCAATACCAGAAAATAATATACTTTTTTACCATTTAAAAAAAATTACATTTATTATTTTATACACATGAGTCTTTCTATAGCTTATTTACATATTAATTTTTATTATGTGTACAAATTTGACATGCTTAATACTTACAGAATCTACAGAAAAATCGTTACATGAATATTTGTTATTTAAGTACATTTAGAATAATGATCGATAGTAACTAATTTTCGTTGTTTTTCTGTCATATTTGATGTGTTCCACAGCTGCGAAAAAGGAGTGCCCCTAAGGCCTATATTTCGCCCCCTTCGGATTTTGATTTATACGGTTGAAAACTTTTTCTTAAGGTAGAAAAAGTAAGTTTTTATTGATTTTAGGTGAAACGGGGGTGTTTTGGTCAAATTAACCCTTAGATTTTAGGGGTATTTTTCAGAAAGAGTGTCAAAAATATATGCAAAAAACGTTGTTAAATTGTTGGGCAAGTGGCTTGAAAATCGTTACTCGGGAGTTTTCGGGGTCGCTGATTACGAATCCGATGATAGTTTTTCAAAATTCAAAATGGCGGATCCAATATGGCGGACGACTTTTTAAAAATTGTATGCAGTCGGCTTGAAAATCGTTACTCGGGGGTTTTCGGGGTTGCTGATTACGAATCCGATGATAGTTTTTCAAAATTCAAAATGGCGGACGATTTTTTTAAAATCTTACGCAGTTGACTTAAAAATCGTTACTCGGGGGTTTTCGGGGTGCTGATTACGAATCTGTGATCAGATTTTAAAAATTTAGTTCCAAAACTTGTTAAAAATTCTTTTAAGAATCATTGGTAAAGATTTGGTTATCTACTCTTAGCGTTACCCAGGAACAACGACGTGGACGTGGCAGATACCGTTCCCTTCGGGGTGCTTGTTTAAAGTTAGTCCCCTTGCCTCTCACGTAACAGCAATAATCTTCTCAACCTTCGATCTTTTGTACATTTCAGAAGCCATAGTTCGTTTAACCAGCAATTGATTCGTTTTCTTCACTTTTCGAGTCATCCGCTTCGGACCATGTGCATACAGCGTCCATTTCATATTCTGGATAGGTGAACAGTATCTGCCACGTCCACGTCGTTGTTCGTGGGTAACGCTAAGAGTAGATAACCAAATCTTTACCAATAATTCTTAAAAGACACTTTAACAAGTTTTGGAACTGAATTTTTAAAATCTGATCACAGATTCGTAATCAGCACCCCGAAAACCCCCGAGTAACGATTTTCAAGTCAACTGCATAAGATTTTAAAAAAGTCGTCCGCCATATTAGATCCGCCATTTTGAATTTTGAAAAACTATCATCGGATTCGTAATCAGCGACCCCGAAAACCCGCAAGTAACGATTTTCAAGCCAATTGCCCAACAATTTAACAACGTTTTTTGCATATATTTTTGACACTCTTTTTGAAAAATACCCCTAAAATCTAAGGGTTAATTTGACCAAAACACCCCCGTTTCACCTAAAATCAATAAAAACTTACTTTTTCTACCTTAAGAAAAAGTTTTCAACCGTTTAAATCAAAATCCCAAGGCGGCGAAATATAGGCCTTAGGGGCCCTCCTCCTTTTTTTATTAAAATAAAAATGCGTTAAATACGTGATTTCTCCACGTATATATAATTGAATCGTGATCGTATTATAACAAAAATAATAAATTTTAAAAGTAGGTTTTGGCCAGCTTTCTTCGAACTCCGACTTGTGTGTGACGCGGCGCGGGCAGAACACAGTTTCACGACGTGTATCGCGCGACGAAAACTATCGATTAAATATCTAAAATTGAAGAATACTGAAATTTTGTTTTCATACTTCATGTTGAATATATACGGAATAGTAATATAAACAACAAAATTGATGTTGCGATTTGGAACAATAACATAACTATATTTGTTAATTAAAAAATGCCGAATTATGCATTAAACAATAACATTTTTAAAACCATTGTATAGTATTTAGAAATATAGACATTTGTTAACAAAATCCCGATATTAGACTTCATTAATAATATAATCTCTTAAAACTGCGAATTTAAAAAAAAATGTGCATAAAACTTAAATTGTTCATAACTTTTTTATTTTAATCAATTTTTAAAAATCCTTTTAGGATTTTATTTCTAATGTCTAGTACTATATGAAACTAGAAAAATTTTTAATTTTCATGAATGTTGGTGAAATAGGGGGCCAGTTCATTTATTTTGACTCAGTTGTTATTATTACTACTTATTAATTTTGTACAAAAAGTGATGAAGCAACGGAGAAGACAAACACAACTTGATTTATTTTTAAGTTTATAAATACATTAACTAATTTGTTATATTTATTATAATTACATTAAATTTTTATAAATACATACTAATAACTTATAATTAAAATTTTAACCCGTGATTAATCTGCCACCTCCAACTAAACCTTTCTTTAGATAAATGAAGGTAATTTGAGGTGTTTTCACCTACTTGAAGTTACGCAAAGTCACCTTTTCATTATTGCTGGAGCAAAGCTATAGCGAATCTAGACCGATCAGTGACCTCGAAAACCTCCGAATACGCAATTTCAGCAGATTAAAGTAACTTTCTAGAAATTCGGTCCGCCATATCGTATCCACCATCTTGAATATTTGTCAATGGATTGATGATCAGTTACCAATAAAACCCCGTCGTAACAAATTTCAGCATTTTTCCGTGCAAAGAAAAGATTTTGGCTGGAAGAGATAAATTTCTTGTCAAGTTCCCAGTCAACACAGATTTGTCACACATATGTAAATATTATGTAACACTTGTTCATTCCTAAGTAACAGCTATGTAATTTGTGGGGCGAATGGAGAGTACCAGAACTCTAAAATGTCCGCCACATTGCAAGTAACACGTATATCATAGTGACAGAACAATGTGACAAAGATGTAACATTTACGTAACAGATCTATAAAAGGCAATACGAATCTATATAAAATATTTTTCATTAGGAAATATTTATGTATATCCTTATGCTACTTTTACACCATTAATTTAACGTACTCGCATATAAATATGTAACGCCTGCAAACAAATCTGAAAAAAACTCGCCCCGACGAGGAATCGAACCTGGGTCTCTCGATTACTAGGCTAACGCTATAACCACAAAGCTACGCTCGCACGCTACGGTTATTCCTTATTTGGGGTAGAAGACTAATATATTTTAAGCCCACGACGATTAACAAATTTTCATGGTCTTAATGATTTTAATGTTATACAGATGATATAGACATATTTGTCAGATGTAATAATATATTAAACATATGCAATGTTTTTTTATCGATCGAATTTTGCTTGGCTTCATCAGAATATATAATCTTCGCTGTAAAATATCTCCATTTGTGTTGTATGAACTACAAAATGTAAAAAAATATTCAGTGAATGAAGAAGTGTTATGTAAATATTACATAAACCTTACATACCGGTTAAACAGCGTTATTTATACATATATCAAATACATTATTTTTAAAGATTGTTC
Organism: Trichopria drosophilae; assembly: GCA_030407085.1. Lineage (NCBI taxonomy): Eukaryota > Metazoa > Arthropoda > Insecta > Hymenoptera > Diapriidae > Trichopria > Trichopria drosophilae. Next base: position 57,802,681 of record CM059584.1, on the reverse strand, counting down.
AACGAGAGAACATTTGTTGTATAAATGTTACATATAATTATATAGCGTTCGTGAGGTGTCATATACATCATTTTTAAAGATCACATATTCAAATGCAGAAAGAGAACATTTGTTACATAAATGTTATATAAACTAGTCACATACTTGATACGTAATGACATACATGTAAATACTCCGCAATAGTGACGTATCTTCTTTACGGTTACATAGCGGGTATGTATACATTATTTTAAAAATACTTTGTAACAGTTTTTATGTAGCAGTGACATCAATGAACTTTTGTGGTTGACTGGGTTTTACTCCTAAACATCGTATTGTATTTCTAGAACAAGTTCAGAGTATTATTATGACTCATAAAACAATAAATTACGCCAATAATCGAGACATATAATTGGGTATAGGTCGTGTGCAAGAAAAAAGTATCATTTTTCAACAACAGTTACGCATGAAGGCTATAGGTTGTAATAGGCACAGAATTAAGATGAGACTAGGCACACCTTATTCCTTGGAATATATCACTTATTAAATTATAGATTAAAAGTTCCGAAAGTACCGAGTCATAATATTGTCTATTCCAAAAGTTATAGTTAGAAATTAACGACAATTCCAGTTTTTATGAATTCAGTGCACGCGACTTTGGACGCATGTCATTCTTATTAAGAGATAGGCACACTATTTTTTAAGTATCTTTAGATTTTATAAAGTGCAATTGATCAACCACATAATTTTCAAATGAAAAGAATATACATTCCAAAAGTTACAGAACAAAATATTAATGATTATTTATCGCGACTGGATTTCAGCCAATCAGAGGGCGATATTCAAAAGGTTCTATGGTCATTTGTTTAAAATTATACTAGAAATTCCACGGCAGCTCCTGGAAATTGCATTCGAAAATTCCATGCTCGCTACTCATTTGTTTCGAATAACCAGTTCGACATTTCAATAGGTTAAAAGTACATATTCGTCTCTCCTCTCTGCTCAGCTGTAACCTCAAATACCGAACTCTGTTTGACTGAAATCCAGTCACAAAAAATAATCCGCCGAATACCCCTCGACCTTCAAAATTAATCGCAATATTTCCCTCTAACTTTCCTGCGAACAAATAAATATGTTAAGTTTTGCAGAAACCTTTTTAAGTTAACCTGCAACACTTGATATATTCACTTGTTTGCAACGAAGCTATCGGGAAATATTCCGATAATTTTGAAGATCTCGGGATATTACAACTAAAAATACGATTTGCACGCAATAGTTTATTCAAATTTTATGATATTTCGTGTTTCCTATGGTTTTTTAATCAACTATCGTGCAAAACAAACAACTGTACCTAGAAAAGCATATCCTTTTTAGTAAATAGCAACGTTTTATAAATAGTTCTGTACAGCTTATTTAAGTGAATCTTACAATATCATAAAAGTCAAAAGTTCTGTGGATTTTCCCATATGTTACAGTAGTTTCAATACGAATTTTATTTCTTTTCACCAATTATTTGTTAATTTAAGCGGTTGGCATAGGAATTTGTCAACACTTTGTTTTAATACGTTTCTATGAATGTGAGCCCCTTTTACCGTTGCACTGGACCAACGACGTGGACGTAGCAGCTATTTGGGCCCCTTTTTTAAAATTTTTTTATTAATATGTTTGTTTGTCTATTATTTTTGGTGAGATTTTCAATTTTTAATTTATAAAAGTGGAAATTAAAATAGTTTTTGCTACTGTTTTGCATTATGTTCAGAATCGATTTTTCTTTTGATAATAGTAGACGCAATTTTTTCTTTTGTCATTTCAGAAATAGTTTCAGTTACATTAGAAACGTTGTGTTGAACATTGTTGCATGGATGTCTCTTTTCTTTTCCGATTTCTTGTAAGCATATTTTACATACTTTTTTTTTTAATCTTTTCCCTCTTTTTGTTTTTTGTGTATTTTTTTTAAGTTGAACAAGCCTTACTCGTGACAACTTTCTCATGTCCTTTATATCTGCCCGTTAGACATATATAACAATTACATACGTCAGCAGTTGTGTGAGTATTTTTAGATAAAATTATACTATTATACTGTGGCATTAGACAAAATAGGTCTTTAGACAATTTTCTTTATCTGCATCATGTAGAGAGAGATAGCAGGTTCTGCAAATGCTTAAGGGAAATTTTTCGTTATTTGAATCATAATCATCCATTATAAATTTCTTTATCAACGTTTCAGGTTTTTAATTTATAAGAAATTCATCTGGTTTTTTTAACATATGTTCCGCAGACTTTTTTTGTATTTTCAGAATGAGAACATCTTTTTGTATTGTCCATTATTATGCGTTAGGAATAGGACCGATAAACGGCAGATATGTTCTCTACCGCATAAGTCGTCTAGCTTCAATCATTTGAACACCCAAAAAGAAATATGGTTAACTTTTAAACGTAAATCAAGTTGTAGCAATCGTAACAAGGAATAAATCTTCTATATATAATCAAAATTAAATATGCTATTTATACTATTGGAATAATGACATTGGAGAGTTTCACGCAAGCTCCTTACCTTACGTACTAAACAAAAATCCATTTCTATAATGGATATGAAAAAGAGGGACGAAAGCCATGACTATCTATCGGCAAGTTCTGTAACCATCTTACTACGATTCATGCATTCCGACTTTGAGATTTATTTCTATATAACAACGTCTATGCTGACATATACCAGAAATAATAATATATATAATAATTATTAAAATAAAATCTACGTATATTAACCGAAAATAATTCAGAAAATTTTATAACGTTACATAGAAAAATATTAAAATTAATGGTTGACTAAAGTTTATTTTTGAATCTATATAAGCCGTCTAGTGCGTATACATATATAGGCATATCTCTGGAACTTTTAACTTTTCGGGTATCGTTAGATTTAAGTCACCAAACAGTGTATACGTTACAGTTTTCATCGGCAGTTTCTTCAATTATGTGCTATATGTGATGATAGCCAAGTGCATAAAATAATTATTCAATGCTTATAAACAAATTTGAAGTATAGTAATGTTGCATAGGGGTACTAAGTAGAGTTTTTTTCATTCCCGTCACCATAACTTTTTGAGCGCATCCTCTAGGGACCTGACTTTTTGTTTACATACCTTTGGAGATGTACGGAATATAAAAATGTACCACAGCAAGGTGTGCCTCACTTATAAAAGTATAAATAAAATTGGTGAATTTGGGTATCTGTGATTTTTGAGAAAATTAATTTTAGTAATTTTGTTGCCGTAGTTTTTGTAGCGTTTAATTTTTTGAAAATCTATAATATGGAAACGTATCTACAGAACATAACAATTTCAAAAAATTTTGTTTTTTACATGTGCCTCATTTATTGTAAATTTGACGCGTATTCTAATATTGGTGTTTTTAGCGTAACTCGTTTGAAAAAACTACTTTATCAGGCGGCACATTGTCAAATTAATTGATAAAGCAGTTTATGGCCGCGTAAACAGATCTTCGAGATGTTTTAAAAGCTTATCCAGATCGCTCAAAAGATCCGTAAAGAAATGTAGGTAAAAGACACGTACAAAATATAATCAACAAAAATGAAAAGAATTTGTTCAAAGCATAATTTTCGTTCTGTAAACCCGAACATAATATAGAAGTGGTTTGTAACACTACATAGAAGTATAGAACAAGATTTTTACCGAAAAATGTTGTTCAACATAATTGTTTATAAAATTTGTTTAAATAACAGAGGCTAATTCGGGTGGGTATTCGCAAACATGAATAGTCATTTTTTACGTAAAAGTTGATTCTAAATCCGAAACTGATCACAGAGTTGCCATATTCCGTAAAAATTTTTAGATATTCTAGTGTAAAAGTTCAAAAATCATTATATTACAGTTGTTCAATTAGTCCTTGTAAACATACTTAAATATCAACTACAAATTGTAAATGTATTATGTTTTGGCTGACAAAATTGAATCCATCATTTGAGCTGAAATTCGTAATCTTCCATTATGGTGATTTTGAAGAGCATTCAACATTTTTTTAAAGTTTTCAGTCGACATATTGATTCCGCCATTTTTAATTTTGGAAATTTGATAACTGATTTACGATCAGTGACATAGAAATCCTCTATGTATTAAGTTTCATCCAAATCAAGCAAAGTTTCTGACGTTGATCCGCCATATTTGATCCGCCATTTTGAATTTCGAAAAGTTGATAACGGATTCGGAATCAGCGACATCGAAAACCCCCAAGTACCAAGTTTGGAGTTAGTTAGATGTAAGGAAATATTTGTGCAATACTGTTTGTTTAATTATTTATTTAATTAGTTGAGCATGTACAACAAATTAATAACACGATTATTTTTCATCATTTTATACGTCTACAAAACGGAAAATAATTTAAAAAAGATTGTGCCTCTAAAAAAATTTCATTTTTTTTTCAAACTTAAAAGTTAAAAGTTCCAGAGATATGCCTATATCCGTATATCTTGAAAATTCTGGTTTGAAAATTTGGAATCTACAGAACATTCGTGAAAACCCCCCATTGACACTTTTTGAATCCACATTAGTACAACCTGCCGCTGCTTCAAGAGAGGTGTGAATTTCTAGTTTATAGCCTACAGCTCGGCAGACAAAATCCTATAATATTATACCATGGATGACCATTTTCCACGCCTTTCTATGGTTTGAAATGCTTAATTGTTGACCCAAAAAATTTGGGTTCTTTTGTATTGTATGCAATCTGGAAATTGTTATTTTATTTAAATGGTTCAAATCGTACATTTTTCGTCTACAATATTTTTATTTATTGAGATAACACTTTAGGACTTTCTCATAACGTTCCGTAAAACGTGAGCCATGAAACTGAATTTTATAGCGTGTGTCAAAACCTTATTTGCTTTTCCCACGAGAATAACATACATTGTCATAAAAAGTAACAAAACAATTTATTTTTATCATATTATTTTTAATTATGTTAAGCATTTTTTAACCTTAAAAATTTCTGTAGTAAATTTTGAACAAAAATAAAGAATTGTGACCGAATTATTCCGTTTTGAAATTTGATCATTTTTTACTTTAAAAATGGGAAGAGCATAAGTTATCCCAATTAAATTACAATTTCTCTGCCGGAATGTATTCTAGAATTAGGTGCCATAACTTCTAAAATTTCTTATATCCATTATATACTGTAGAATTTGTAATTACTTACTGTTTTCCACAAATTGAGTAAAAACCTATAATTTTTAAACTAGATGTAGCATTTTTTATGAAGAAAATTTTTTGTAGCCAAAATTATTTAAAGGAAATTTTTCTATACACTAAAAGAAAGAACGCAAGGTTCCTGGCATAGGGATGGGTAAATCAGCTGTATGAAACCCGATCTAACCATAATTATGCCTGATATAGCCATACGTATGCCAGGAACCTTCTTTCAGTGTACCTCGCAGGGGTAAAATCATAACTTATATATGACTTATACATAACTTATAACTTATTAATGATTCGGATTATGAATCATCAACAAACATTTTTTTAAATCATGTCGAATGTAAAAAATCGATTTTTTTAAGAACATTTTTTTAACTATGTGCTGCCCCTTAAATGGATTACAACAACGACTATAAAATTTACCAGTAGACATTATTTGTACCGTTGTTCAATGTGCTTACCATTAAACTAATAAAAATTCATGTAGAAGCAATCGCATCAAGACCAATTACGGCGTGCTCAATAAAGACTCCGCTCAAACGGCGAGTTCGTGGGCAGTTCTTTAAACAATAATTAATTACTTAAAAAGTTGTTAACGGGCCATTCTGAATTTTGAACAGTATTTTGTACGTAGTTAATATTTTTAATGCACTCATGCCGCTTTTGAGAAAATCGAATTTGTGTATAACATTTACCAAATAAATAAGTGAAAAACAATTTTTTTTTTTAATTTTTTTATATTGGAACGCAAAGCGTCAGTAAATACGAATCTTTCATCCTAACAAATATTTTTTCTATATTCAACCGAATTTGAGTTACAGGAGTTTGAACATGGTAAGTTTTTATAACATCGTAAATTTTGAAAAATCATAACTCAAAATTTTTAGATATCATAATAAAATGCAAAAACACGTGCATTTTACTTTTTGGTACATATGTTGTTTGTCTGAAAATATTAATTTTTTCGTTCTTACAAGTAATTTCATTCATCATAACTCCCCGCAATAGGTCTCAATTGCGGAAAATGTGTTCTGAAAGCACAATATACTAAAAAAAATATAATACGACGACGAAAGTGTAATGCGGTTGAGTCGTTAGAGTGTTATATGTATAGGCACACGTCGAGAAGAGAAATGTAAATATTACACAAAAGACAGGGAAAATTACTTCATGTTTGGTAAAATTTGGATTTTCCTTAATTTTTACTACGTTTTACAATAATTTGAGCATCTTATACATTTTCTTCGAGTAAGTTTTACTCTGCCCTGGCAAATAGCGTGTTGGGGAAAAAGTGCTCTGTATATTAAAAGATATTTTATCTTTTAAGGTTGGAAACATTGCCGCTAATAATATATAAAATACTCTAATGTATAAAGGAGTATTTACTGTATATAGAAAAATAATACCTACATGACAATTTACATGTGAAGGAAGAAAATTTATCCTTATGTTCGGCATATTTTTTTTTTCATTTGAACCATTCGACAAAATTCTTCTTAGCTTCGGCACGCTGCTTGTATATAGGCTATAAATACCCATACTACATCGGCCGCTTGACACATACACACATGCATAACCCCAACCCCCGTGTATTATTCTTTGATATACATGATATACCTACATACATTTGAGTTTCCAAAAATAAAAGATGTCGTGGCTCGGAAGCTTTTAAGGCTAAAAAAATTAGTTACACGAGAAAACAAAAGTCGGCATTATGTAGTTACGTAGTATTTTGAGAACGCGGCAGTATTATTCTGATGTTATGAAGATTCCAAAAAATCAAGTTTTTATTCTATTGATGCAATTTTAAAGATAGAAGAAATTAAAATCATGAAGTTTAGGCAAATAAACGGGCAATACCGCCTTAAAACAAAAAAATCTTGTATCGCGGGAATTAGTTCACTCGGTTCATAACAGATAGCCTGTTTCGCGCAAGTGGTACAGGCCGCGAGTTATTGTATATATGTGCAAGTTCCAAAATTTAGTCCAATATAATGTATAAGCGTTGCGTGATTGCGTCTGTGCGTGCGTTCTTACGTTTCTTCGTAAATTTAAATCTGGGAAATATGTATTTACATAAATGTGTTGGATAATAATAATTATTCGTCTATGATACGTATATACATATACCCATTCCCCGTCACCACGATTCTCTAATATCTCTACATTGCAATCGGGCTTTTATGTTTGTTCTTTTGTTCACATTTTTCTTATAGACGGCACCGAAAATTACCCAACGCTTCGAGTAAATTTTACAGTAATTCTAGCAAGAATTCTAAAATTTACAGCAAAAATCCCATACTGTAAGGTACTTTCTATTCTATATAGAAATAAATATATTCTTCGGCGTTGAAGATTACCCAACGACGGAGTAACATATATTTTTATTCAAGTATTAACTGCGTTTCTTTTAGCAAAACTTCTAAAACCTTAAGACATATTTTACATTTTTCAATGTAACTTCTACTGCGATGTAACGGCAGAAATTCCCTAAAAACCCCATATGTCATAACTTTACTTCATCATTTAGTAAAATTTTTCGGATTTAACGCAATATTTGCATTTCTTTTCTCAGCGTACAAGCAAATAATTTCCTAACAATATTTTCATATATTTTATTATTATTTTTTACTAATAGAAATTAACAATTAAATAAATAAATCAGAGCGACGGTGGCTCACTTGGTAGAGTATCGGCTTCGTAATCAGAAAACCCTCGTTCGATCCCGGCCTCTGCCATCTGTCATCGGGATACCTCTGTATTTGTTTAAAAGTGTCCAATACCGCGAAAGCTCAGGTGGTTCCGATTCCACCTTCAACTGTAGGTCCCGTCGCGATTTAGTCACATATGGGTTCAGAAACGTCGACGTAAAATAATAGAACAAAAAATAAAGAAATCATGTAAAATCTTCACTTTGTTTTTATTAATAACTAAAAAACTTGTTAATTAAGTTTTTAATTTACTCCTATGAAAAAAATTACTGTCGCTTCATTTGTCCTGTCTGATGACAGTATTTAGACAGGATTAGAATTAAAATTTAATTTGTTAGACATACATGTAAATTCAAAATATAGTATACATAAACGTACTATGTATTTCTGAAAGAGTATCGTAGTACAATTTTGACTGCAGACATGTAAACAGAGAAATTCATACTCGAACTTCATCTGGAAAACCTCACCTTAGTCTTTAGATAACCGAAATCATAACAACACCTGAACCGTAACAGACATATCTTAAAAATCATAACCCAATAATGCTTTCATATCCGGAAACCCCGGCAGATCCCTACTCGAGAACAAACAGTTTTCTCAATTAGGAAACCCCGTACTTGGTGTAATGAGCAGCGCCCCATACTTCGTGAGACCCTGAGACGATTTCCACATAGGATGTTTTTTACATTTATAATGAATATTTTAACAACATGCACCTGAAATTTAATAGAAGAAAAAAGCGTAATGTATGTAAATTGAGTATAACGGTACAATTGTTACCAATGTATATCGAGACAAAATTTAGGAAGTTGAAACGAAACCACTTTACATCAGTATAGATACAGAATAAATCATTCGAGTGTGATTTAAAAAATTAACCATGGCAGGATAATAATAATTCAAGTCTTCGGCCTTGAAATTTATAGTCCGTGTTATATCCATTCAAGAAAATTACGTGGAACGTATGTATGAAAGTCGTCGATACCAGTCTCCAAACACGTTGGGTTGCAATCTGCATTATTAATATCCGAGCGCGGTCAAATGCCTTATGACCAAATGAAATCCCATTTCTATAGCAGGAGCTGCAGACACAAAAGGTATATATCCCCAAAGCGTGGTTGCGCCTGGTGGCGACGAGTTTAACAACATCATGTCAGTAAACAGGGAAATTCAGTGTACGTAAAATAATAATAATAAATTGCCTATATGGGCGCAAAGGGTTGCATAAAGGCCTCTCCGAACCAAAGGGCGAGTTACAGGTAAAAGCTGCTTTACAGCCTGGCCAGTATATAGTATATAAATTTACCAAATTGTTAAATTTAATATACACCCATCAATTTAATATTAATTAAATGACAGAACATTTTTAACAGTGCAAGTATAACGTTCTGAGAGAAAAAAATCAACCTTCAATATTAAACAATATACTGCATAAATATTCGAAGAAATTCTATATAGCATTGTATTGCTAGTCCATTACATTCCTAGTATATGCCTGCACTGATCTTTGTGGCTTATATGAAGCGGTAGCTGACGGCCGGTAAATTAGAAATATTCATTAATTTTAAATATCTAAAACAATGAAAATGAATGCTTTCTTGAAAATTGTGTTCATATATTAATGAGCAACTTAATCGCTGAAAGTTTTCATTTGCTCACAACTCACTCTACAAACGAAGCACCTGGATATATAAAAGATTATTTCTCATTCTCGTAGAAAACAATATTAATAACTTTATGGTTTATTTACATATTTCGTTTTTACTTCCTTCATTAAATGTGGAAAGCTATAAAGATCAATTTCGTGTTTTATTTGTTTCAAAATTCTAAAAATGGCCTATGCGAGTTGAAGTAAAAATAAAGATCAAGCAGGCCACGCAATAGCCAGCGTTGTCTATGACAGTACATCAGTCGTATTTTTTTCTTTCTGTACAGTGCATCTTACCCAACTGCATACATATTTCGTTATACTAAGCAAATTTGTAGTCGTTGAAATGACATTTGCTTTGAGATGGACTACATCGTTTTATTATACTACATTACGATACGGGTGCGCAAAGTAGGTATTTACTCGCTCGGGCGACAAACTTCGCTCGTGTGGGAATACCTACGCAGCGCACGAGTATCATATACTATTGTTCCTATTAAGTGCGCAAAGTTGGACACCTGTATACAACATTGAAAGCGGTGGTGCAAGGGCGGTGGAAAGGGGGGTTTGGGGGCGGGCAAAGCCGCCGACCCAAATCAGTATTTGTAAATTCTTTTGTAATAAATAGAGTAAATTTAGAAATATATGTAATAGGTGCAATTAATAAATTGAACATTTTTTAATGAATTTAAATTAAAATAGAATTAACCTAAAACAAGTATAAATTCTTTCTACCCTCATTTTGTATCTTTTTTAAAATACTTAAAATTTATATTCGGAAGGTCGTCCTCTGCAATCAATACTTTTCGAGTGACAATTCGTGAAACAGGGAAAATATATTTACTTCATATTGTTCTCTTCATTTCGTTTTGATTTAAATTTGTACGTTCTTATAGTTATAGCAATTTGCTGCAAATTGCAAAATTATATGTATTTGAAATGCAGTCAATTCAAATTCAACTAGGGTTTAAACGTTCGTTTTTATCAAAATTCGTTCCGTTATTGCGGAAAAATGAACTTTCCTATGTCACCCACCCAGGCAGAATTAAATATCCATTGGATATTCAAAATTTATATGTACACAATACCTATTTTACATAAACATTTGTGTATGTAAATTCTCTTATATTTCGCTCGTAAATATGAATATATATTTTTAAAATTTATATTTAACTCACATGAAATGTTTTTGAAGTTTTACACCTTACTTTCTCGAGCATGCAATATCGCAAACTATTAATATAGCGGTAAACCTACATTTTATTTCAGTGTATTCACTAAGCATTCACTTAATGAAGTTCTCCTACGTCCCATCGAGATACTCAAGAAATAACAATGTTATTTTCGTGGTTTAACTCAATATCTTATATTCTAAATGTGTAGTCATATAGTTCAGAAATTATATTTTTCAAGCACAGCGTAGCGAATCGAGATGTAAAATACAGTTACGAATTATCTTAAATAAATGTTAGAAGAGAAACACGTTTATTAAGATATATTTTAAATCGAAAAATTAGCCCATTGTATAAAACGGAATGGGCAATGGTATGAAAAAGACAATAATACATAAAACCGATACAGTACGTCACTATTCTAGATTATATCATAATTCTCTAGCCACACAGAATCGAATGCTTTTGGTATAATTGTGATATTAATTAATATAAAATTAATTTTGATAATAGGTGTTGCTACCTCATAAATGATGGATTTTAATATCATTTATCAAATTTGTTCATCCTTAAATTTCGATTATTTCTTTAATTCTATTTTTTACCCAATGAAAATGTTATTTGAAACTTAAACAAATAACACATTTTAAAACTGAATTCACTATATACTGTAGTATTGATTCACTTTGTGTCGCAAAGTCGTATAGAATCGCATGAAAGAACCCAGTCGTAGATGGTTAAGTACGATTAAGAGGAAAAAGTTGTCTGTGGAGATGTTCTGCTTACGACTGAAGAGCCGAAAGAAAAAGAATAAGCAGAGAAAAAGATGAAGAAAGATACAGAGAAAGAGAGACATAGTTGACGGAGTCACTAAACCGAATGCCATTCAAGCAACGTCCCGTGGAGTACTTGGAAACTGGCTCTAATGATATGCCCGAATCTCGACTTGAATGGACCTTTCGGGAATTCTCCGACGGTTTCGAAGAATTAGGAATTCCGAGGTCGTCGTGCAGGAAACCCGTTCTGCCCTATCTTTTCTTTTTTCTTTCTTTCTTTTGCTTCCTCTCCTGATTCTGCATACATGAAGATCAGAATAAAGTAGAACGCTGTAAGCGGAATTGCTTTGTGAGAATCGGCCTTTTCTCCGTTGTCACTTTCTTCCTTTTTCTCCTTATCCTACTATCTTACTCTTTTCATCCATTCCTCTATCGACCTATACTACCTCTTCGTAAATTTCTAACTACACACACAAGCGTATACGCAATACATATATGCCGAAGGAACTGACATTTGCGAGGCAATGCACACTGTTATATTGACTTTGAAATGTTTACGTTTTTATATTTCGACATTTTCTTTATCAGAAGCAAAGTATTTGTACGTAAAAGTTCCAAATATTAGAAGTATATGTACAAAATCGCTCACTCCCCCTCCCACTCTTGCTTTTTCATTATTATTTTATTATAATATAGTTCAGAATGTTTTAAACTACTACTAATAGCTAATAATTATCAAATTGTAGCAGTAAATATAACTTATTTCTGTCGACTATTATTTTGTTTTGTCCTTTAATGGGCAGCAAACCTTAACAAAGACATAAATTAATCCCTAATTTTGCTCATGCACCCATCATCCCTCACCTTACTGCATTTATATATAGAAAATCGGATATAAGCATAAAAATAATCGGGACTGTAAAATACTCAAGAATCAAAATAAAAATTATAGACAAACCCGTATATGCTTATGTATAGTTCCGCTGAGTAAATGAACTCATGAACATGAAGTCTATATCTAACTAGTATTCGCATGGTGCCTCGCTCGATCAGAAACTTCGACTCAGAAACTGGCGTATATAGATATGTTATAACCATTTAGTGTTTCTTAAAAGTATAATAATTCAAAATGATTTACACCTATGACTTATGCACTGTGTCGAAGTAAAATTGGAAATGAGTATTTAAAAAACTGCGAGAAAATATTGTTTTTTTTTAACATTTTCCTTATCTTGAAGATCTTTTTACGACTTTTTTTCAAAAATATATGGATCGACCCCGCAATCTAAATCAGATCTAAATTATGTCGATGTGACCAAATTCATCCAGATGGTCTCATCGAAGTAATAATAATAAACTGAGAATTGAAAACCTACACTTTGCTCATTCAACCCTATTCCTAGATTACTGTATTCTTTTTAAACTGTCACGATAGAACATACTGAACACTTCCGCATGATTATGTTCATTCATCCTTTACGTTAACATCGCCGTTGATTTAGGGAGAAAATTTATGTAACGTTCTTTCTAGAAAATGTGGTGCTCTACCTTTTTTATTTGAAACCATTTTCAACGTGATTTGCATTTTGGAAAATAAATCCTAAAACCGTGATTCTGTGATTCTGTTATATTTATCCGTCGTTTATGGTATAACCATTGATGCTACGAAGAAAGGATACTGAACCTTTTATGCAGAGGTATCCTGCCCGTAATCTAGTATGGGTCTACTTCATACTAAAACTAAGCAGTTCGAAGTTAGTACATGCTACGCGCAAAAACAGGTTGAACTTTAAAATCGATTTACCGTTGGCGAGATATCGCGCAAAAAACAAATTATACATATGGACGGACGTACGTACGTACAAGATTACGGACCCAACTTTCTTAATGGCATTTTTTAGTTGTTTAGGGTCTGAAACCTCGGTACTTGATGAAAAAGTATAGTGTAAATTTGTTTGTCGAAATGACCAAATTCAATCACCAAGACCATAGGTCTGGTCGAAGTAATTAATACAGTAGTAGCTAAAATATTCATTTAAGAACAACAAAATGACATAATATATTTCTAATAACGAAATAACCTTAATCGACAATTAAAACTATCGTTTTATGAATCTAAAGACGATAAAATGTGTGAACTAAATAATGTTTTGGAATTGAAAGTTAACCACAGATGGAGTGGTAGGAACTTGCAAACATGAATGGCAGTAATTTAAATTGAGTAATCGAAAACGTGCGAGAAGTTAAAAGAAGAAACTGAATTGAGTCAAGCAAGACAATTAATATACGGAACCATTGAAAGAAATACATCTATCATTAAGATAAATAAACCGCGAAGTTGACATGATTTGACGTGAGGTATTATCAACGAGATATTTTCGCCTATTCGAGTAAGATTCGTTTATATGATTTGCGCTGTAATGAGTTGGGATATAGTTGAAAACAAATTCGATATCGATTTTTTCCTGATATAAATAATTTGATTATATATATGAGAATTAATATGATTATAACAATGAATGTAAATAATAAGTAGAAATAATAAATCGAAATGTTAAAGATAATGTGGCATAAAAACAGTTGATAAATATTTTTCCTGGTTTATTAATTATTATTATTTTGTTATTGTTGTTGTTGTTGTTGTTATTATTATTATTTTAATAATAACTTAAACAATAACATTGAATTCTTATGTCGCTCAACCGGTCCGAAAAATGAGAAAAATTTTCTGCGCAAATCTCTGCCAGATCAGCGTGAAATTTCACTGCAACCACGCCTCTAACCATGAGGTAGGTGATTGCAGTGTCGGTACTGAGTTCGATTCAACGCGCAGAAAAATTGTCTACACGGGGAATCGAATCCAGAACCTTCGGAGACGTTCAAGTTACGAAACAAGGTGGACGCCTTAGCCATCGTAACCATATCGCCCCCTTTATAACAACAACAATAACAAAATAATAATAATTAATAAACAAGGAAAAATATTTATCAACTGTTTTTATGCCACATTATCTTTAACATTTCGATTTATTATTTCTACTTATTATTTACATGCATTGTTATAATCATATTATTTCTCAATGCTACTACAAATTCCATTACAATGAACAGTTGTTGTTATAACTTTCCGGTATTTTCATTATAACTGGTATAACATGCTGTTTCAAGTATTAAGTTTTATTATCTGTGTACTAATAAGCATTCGGTTAAACATATTAATATGTAAGTACAATATTGTATATTATTTATATCGGAAAAAAATTGATATCGAATTTGTTTTCAGCTATATCCCAACTCATTACAGCGCAAATCATATTTATAAACGAATCTTACTCGAATAGGCGAACATATCTCGTTGATAATACCATACGTCAAATCGTGTCAACTTCGCGGTTTATTTATCTTAATGATAGATGTATTTCTTTCTATGGTTCCGTATATTAATCGTCTTGCTTGACTCAATTCAATTATATATATATATATATATATAGGATCACACAGAATCTACGCATATACTCTCAGAGAACCAAAATATTGATGTACGCACAAAATATGAGTGGAATCACGCAATTCAGATTATTTCAATAAAATGTATAATTAGGTCAGTTTGGAAAACAGAATCAGCTGTAACTCGCCTCTTGTCATATTTATTCGGAGCTATAAGTATTTATTATTTTAGAAAAAATTATTTTATATATATAAATATGTAAGTATATATGTATAAGTATGTAACGAAGCTACTTTGATGACGAAATTTGTGATTTGGTGGCTATTTCGGTGACGAGTGGCTACTTTGATGACTGTCATCGAAAAAAAATAGGTCTAGTTGTCATTTTGGTTTACATTTGTGTCATTCAAATAACATCTGCGGTGTAGATAGGTTCTGTAAATGTTAGGTTCGGATAATATAAAGGGGGGGGGGGGCAAAGCCCTCTGGGCATACGTACGATCTTTACCCGTTCGGCGGTCTTTTTCCTTCTGCGGCCCCCTGCCCTATGTCATGGAAATAGCCACTTGGTCCAACCTGTACGAGCCCTGGCGCATAAGGGATATATCACAAGAAAGATAATATTTTTCTTAAGATATCGGTACAAGAAATAATTTCCTGCAAAGTAAGGTTCCGTTGTAAAGTGAAAATATCACTAAAAGTGAAAAATTTCTCGATCTTGATGAAACTGGGTATTCAGAGGTTTTCGGGGTTGCTGTTTCGAGTTGGAATCCCCGTCTGTGCAATTTTCTCTGCTTACGTCCAATGTTTGGAATAACCAGGGAACCTTGCTGGGCGAAGGTACGAATTTGGAACCGCTGCCGACCCTGTAATACAATATTTCCACAAAAATATGTGTGGTCCACAAAAAATCGAAGCAACGAATTTTAATTGGGACACCCCCCAGAATTCTTCTGTATTGAAAATAAAAAGACACGTATTTTTTTGTTTTGCAATTTGTCAATATTTAATGGTGCCGCCGGGCCCATGAAGTTTCCCATGTAATTTATATGGAAAATAATCGTTTTCTCGAAAAATACGTCTCTTTTTATTTTCAACATAGAAGAATTCTAGAGGGTGTCCCAATTAAAATTCGCTACTTCGATTTTTGTGGACACACTAATATATGGGCATTGTTCTAGAATTTTCAAACTTTAAGTTGTCGCTCATTATGATACCTAAAAAATTTTAAATATAACTTTGCAACACGACAGATCAACAAATTTTTGTTCGTTTTACATGTAATAATTGTTTATTACTAATTACAGATGTGTAGAAAACAATGAGAGTAAATAAAAGTAGTGAATTTGCCTGTTTTTGGTGCGCGACACTCACTACATTTTTTCAGTTTTAACACTGAAACTTTTTGCACCTTTTTTTTTATGGTCTGTGGTTTTTTGTGGAAGTATTTGGGGATGTAAACAAATGAAAAATCCTTAACTTAATGATGTGCCTCACTGAGGAATAAAATTATATATCTTCAAACTTGCGAGATAACTTTTTTTATAGTTGACAATTTAGCAATCAACCTTAGATAATTTTTTTCACATTGGTTTTTAAGAAACCACACAACAGGGGTACATTTCCTATATGATAAGAAGTAATTTGAGCCTTTGCCCGAATGTGTGCCACCTATACATAAAAAATGCGACCACGTCAAACTTTAAATTTCCAAGCAAAACTCACTTTGAAAAATCAAATTATTTAATGGCACATCTACAATTTAGCTTCTAAGTACTTTGGAATCATTGTGATATTTTCTCCTAAGTTATTAAAGTATTTATAACTTTTGTGTTTTTTTAATACAACAAAAAACACACTTTTTGACAATAATAAAATGATTATTCTTTACAAATCGTTTTAATTTTTTAGTATCCTAAATGTTAAATCATGTATTTGGATTTCAAATTTTAATGAAAACTGACTTTGGATTTGTAATCAGTGGCCTCAAAAACCCTAACATATCAAATTTTATAAAAATCAAAGAAATTTTGTAAAAATAGTCCGCCATATTTAATCCATTATTTTAAATTTGAATAACTATTAACTAGACGTTTAATTTTATATACTAGCTTCTAAAAATTAGGCCATAAGCAAAAGAACGGAATTTTTTATGTATATTAAACGTTACAAAACTAAAAACTAATTTTACGGGTAACGTAACATGTTACATTAAACAAAAAAAAAATACATTGTGTATAAATGAGTCACGCAAGGTTTTTCCTGTCATTTGATGAATGCTAAAGCCAATAAAATTAATTTCATGAATGTGCCTAAAAAAAAATGAAATTTTCTTCAACCTCAAAGTTTAAAAGTTCTAGAATAATGCCCATAGATATATATAAAATGTTATTTTGCTCTCAAAAAGAGCATGATAACAAAGCCCGAAAATTAAGAAACCGTTTCGAAAAAGCTCAAGCCATTTCGGGAACAAGAATGTTTTATTACTTCACTCCAACTGACAATAAAACGATTCAGTGTAGGCGATACTCTGATTCTTCAGAATTTTTAGAGTTTGAAAAAGAAAAACAAACCAAACGTAAATGAGTATCCAATATGAGAAAAAGTATTATACCAGATTTTTTCTATCATTGGAAAGGCACTTATATTCGTGAGAGGCAAGGGGACTCACGTTTAAAAAAGCACCCCGATGGGATGATAACCCTTTTACGTCCACGTCGTTCATACTGGGTAGCGCTAAGAAAGGTTCGAATGTGATCAGTTTATCATATATAGTATGTATATACTTTTATCATATATAGTACATATATACTATATATGATAAACTGATCACATTCGAACCTTTCTTAGCATTTATATATATAGTATATATATACTATATATGATAAACTGATCACATTCCAACCTTTCTTAGCATTTATATATAGTATATAAATAATAAACTGATCGCATTCGAACCTTTCTTGGCGCTACCCAGGATGAACGACGTGGACGTAAAAGGGTTATCATCCCATGATATGGTGTGCTTTTTTAAACGTGAGTCCCCTTGCCTCTCACGAATCTAAGTGCCTTTCGAATGATAGAAAAAATCTGGTATAATACTTTTTCTCATTTACGTTTGGTTTGTTTTTCTATTTTATTCCCCACACGCGCACGCACATACACACACACACACACACACAGACACACACGCACACACACACACACACACACACACACACACACACACACACACACACACACACACACACATGGGGAAGGGTTGGGCTGGAAAGTTAGCGACCGATACACGGGCAGTGACTATCAAGCCTTGGTGTACCAGCTCCAACTGACCGGCAGAGCAGTAGGAAAGGTGCAGAGCGCAAGCAAAGAGAGATGGGCACCGGCCACCTTCGATCGGGAAATGTTCCTCTACAGCTTGGAACAGACGGAGGTGGAGGGAACAGCAGAGGAGAGAGCCCGATGCCTCTCCCGAGCGATAACAGCGGCTTGCGATGCCTCTATGGCCGTGAAGTCAAATCCTCGCGGCCGACCCCCAGTTTACTGGCGGAACGAGGAAATCGCAGATATCCGTCGAGAGTGCCTTCGGGCTCGAAGGCTGCACCAGAGAGCAATCCATAAGCCCCGGTACTACCAACTGGCCGCGGCCTATGAAAGAAAGAGAAAGAGGCTCAAGATTGCCATTAAAGCCGCGAAAAGAAAGTGCTGGCAGGACTTTTGTGAGGAGGTAGACCGCGATCCCTGGGGGCGACCGTATAAAACGGTCATGAACAAGATCAAGCCCAGGGGACCCAACGCACCATCTTGTCCATCCTTCCTTGGCAAAGTCGTCGGCCATTTATTCCCAGAACAGCGGGAACGGCCGATTGGCACTGGCCCGATGGCAATTGCTGGTGCAGCCGAGCCGCCAGATGTTACCGAAGCCGAAGTAATGATGGCTGCTAAGAAGATCTCCACCCGTAAGGCCCCAGGAATGGATGGGGTACCTGGAATGGCAGTGAAGATCGCAGCGCTGAATGTACCAACCATCTTCACATTGACATTCAGTGCTTGCCTGAAGGAAGGATGCTTCCCGGCGCAGTGGAAGGAACAGAGGTTGGTGCTGCTGTCTAAGGGAAACAAACCCCCGGATGACCCATCCTCATTCCGACCGCTCTGCATGCTTGACATCTCCAGGAAGCTATATGAGAGGGTTATCTGTGCCAGAATGGAAGCAGCCATCGAAAATGCCGGAGGTCTTTCCGAAAACCAGTTCGGATTTCGGAAGGGGCGCTCAACCATCGATGCAATCGGCCGAGTGAAAGCAATAGCCACGGATGCCATCAGTGGCAGCCGAAACACCAGGTGCATGTGTGCCATCATTGCCCTGGATATCCGGAACGCATTCAATTCGGCCAGGTGGGATTGCATCATGCAGGCACTCGAAAATCTGAAGATGCCTCTCTACCTAAGAGAAGCCATCTCAAGCTACCTAACAGAACGAACCCTGTATTATGACACCGATGACGGCAGGCACTCCTACAACATCACGGGAGGCGTGCCACAGGGTTCGGTTCTGGGACCCTTGCTCTGGAACGTCTTATATGACGGACTGCTCAGGCAATCCCTTCCAGACGGGGTGTCCATGGTAGCTTTCGCAGACGACCTTGCACTAATCGTCGTCTCGAAGACCATCGACGAGGTGCAATTTAGCGGAGATGAAGCTATCGAGGTAGTAGCTAGGTGGTTGAGCAACCATGGGTTAGATCTGGCGGCTGAGAAGACGGAGGCGGTGCTCATCTCTCGAACGAAGAAAAGGGTATACGCTACCTTCACGGTGGAAGATACGCAGATCAGGATGGTGGACACTATTAGATATCTTGGAGTCACTCTAGATGCGCGGCTGTCGTTCAAACAACACCTGATGAACGCAGGCGTAAAGGCTTTTAAAGTGGCTCGTACGCTTTCCAGCATCATGCCCAATATGGGGGGGCCGAAACAGCCGCGACGGTCCCTGCTTTCATCGGTAGTAAGCTCCGTTATTCTTTACGGGGCACCGATCTGGGCTGACGCCATGAACATCCGTAAGAGCTACGGAGCCACCTGTCGGCGGGCTTATAGAACAGCCGCCCTAAGAGTGGCCCGTGCCTACCGTTCTGTATCGGACATCGCTCTCTCGGTGGTCGCGGGACTCCCTCACATAGACCTTCTTGCTACTGGGAGGGCAGCAGTACACCACGAAGGCAGGTGTACAAGGCAGGACATCGCCGACCAGGAGCTGGACCACGACAAATGGTCCATAAGGACCATAGAAGAGTGGCAAAAAAGATGGGATTCAGCGGATTCGGGGTGGTGGACCCACTGCATCATCCCAGATATAACAAAGTGGACGGGCAGACAACACGGATACACCACCTTTCATCTCACCCAGGTGCTCATCGGGCACGGCTGCTTTCGCAGCTACTTACATCGTTTCCGCATTTATCAAAGCGCGTAGTGCCCAGCATGCCCTGGTGTCGACGAAGACGTGGCCCACGTCCTCTTGCACTCCCGAGATTTGCAGCGGAACGGGAACAGTTCCGGATCTCGGGAGGAGGACCACTAACACCTGAGGGCATTGGGGAATGTCTGCTCGCATCACAGAAGGGATGGGACGCGGTGGTCATCATCGCCACCTCCATCATCGATAGGCTGAATGCCATCAGAAGAGAAGAAGACGGAAGAGGCAACAACATCGCCCAGACCTGAAGAGACAAAACATCAGCGGAGGGCCTTCTCAGGCATAAACTGCCCTCCCCCCCTCCGGAAGTAATGCCTTCCGGCGGTTTCCGAGGGGGAAATCACAGTCTAAGCGGAGGTGGTTTTAGCGGGTGCGAGCCCTGCACTCCTGCTGGCTGGGATGGCTGGTAGAGCTTTCCATCGTCGCTTCGGAAAACACACACACACACACATGCACACACACACACACACGCGCACGGGCACACACACACACACACACACACACACACACACACATCGTCATAAACAATGATAATTTAGACAACGATTTCAATCCCAAATAGTTTCAACACGATATTTTCGTAATTTGCAACAGTAGTTTGAAGCGTTTGAAAATGTTTCGCTTTATTTTTTATTTATTTTTTTTTTATTTATTAATTAACGGGCGGAACGTGGCTCGTCTTACCAACAGCGAGCTGCTGCTTAAAAAAGAAATCGAAAAATTGTTCACCAGACGGGGATCGAACTCACGACCTACGACTTCGTAGTCCAGTGCGTTAACCGCCTGAGCCACGAAGCCGATTTATAAACAATTTTCTGCTCAAGTGTTACGCCTTTCATCAAAATCGTTATGCTAAATGACAATTTAAGCAATGATTTCAGTCGCGAATTCATTCAAAACGATATTTTCCTCACGTTTAACAATATTGTTCAAGTGTTTGCTAATTTTAACGGTATAAACAATTTCCTGCACAAGTAATACGCCTTTTACAGAAATCGTCATAAAAGATGATAATTCAGACAACGATTCCAGTCCCAAATAGTTTTGTTACGGATGCTGGCTACGCACATAATAGCACTCGTAACATCGACACTTCTCTTTGTAAGATCGACAAGACACACACACACACACACACACACACACACACACACACACACACCAAAGGGCCCGATTGGGAGTCGCACATAGATTGCACACGTGCTACAACTTACACGGGGAACCACGGGTTCCTCTAGCTGCAAGCCCGATCGGTCAAGAAAGGAATGTGCCACGCCGAAGCTCGAAGTAAGGCATTCCATAAGATTGTGACTCAAACGCGCACACAATAGTACACGTGCCCCGAATCGCCGATCTGGGTGCAGATTCGCCCCGCGAATGACGTCGTGAAGATCTCGGTGCAGAGTCGCCTCGTGAATGACACCGTGAAGATCTCGGTGCAGATTCGCGCAGTGAAAATCTCCGTCAGAGTCACACAGTGTACGATCCAGAGAGGATTTCTGAGGCAGAGACGCCCCGCGCACGTAACTTAGCACACACCTCGACGAATTCAATTCAAAACTCGGGAATCTAGAGACTTCACGGCACGTTAATCCGCGACTCTCCGCGAATCAATACAGGACTTAGTTCCTACACACCCGTTCGTTTTTATAATGTACGACCTACGGTTGGCATTCCTCTCAATAATAAAGTTATTATTCCTAAATTCACCGTTAATTTTGACACACTGTGTCGATCGCCTTTATGCGGAAGATCCCAAAAACGATTCTCAGCTACCGAGAATCAATCTTATAACTCCTGGTCCTTGTGAGAATTTAACAGATTACGAAAGCATAAAAATCGTAACATAAAGGTAGTGGCAGCGCCGGGATCCGGAAGTGACTGGTGAACTTCAAAAATAACTTTTCAAGAAAATCAGAATGGGTAAACGGTGCCCAGTTCCCATAAAATAACTTTCCGTACAGAAAGTTGTGAATGAACACGAACTGTTTCGAGACTCAGCTATCCAGGATTCATTGCTCCAAAACGGGGAGGAGGCCGTAACCAATTCAAGATTGAAGAGGGCGCTGCACTAACCTGAGGGACTGACCAGTAACTTGATGAAGCTCAACGCATAAGATAGATAGAGCAGAGAAGACATCGAGGACGCTGATAGCCTACTTCATGAGTGCAGCTTCGTAAGTAAATTAGCGTTTCTGTACAAATTTTCTCAAAAAAAAAAAAAAACTTTTGAATAATATATCAATCTTTTGCTCAGAATCATATTGTTGAGAATAAGGGTTTGAATAGCACAAAAAGATTTTTATTTTGAGCCTGAAAAGGCAACAATTTATTTGAGAGAGTTTTCAGTTTGAAATACACTCGCGAGGGACACGAGGCGTCATTTTCGGTATGGCGGATTTCAAGTTTAGCGTCCCTATCTAATTTGATTCACGCCGTTAACTCTAAGCTCGCTCGACCTTACTTATTAAAATAATTAAAATGTTCAGATCACCAATTGCAATATTTTTAATGCTTGATTTGGATGCTTTTGAATCAGAGTATCGGCGCGGATATCAGAAGAGTCTCTCTTCGCTAGACGGAAGGAGCTTTCTTTCCAGACTAAATAACTTTCGGAAGCGTCGGATTGAACAACAATTCAGAACATGAGTCGCTATCAATGTGTACATCACTCATACACTTCCGCGGTGACGACGAACGCCGAATTTAAACAAGTGACGTCACGAAAGAAGAACCGCGAACTCCAAATATTGAGTTGTACTTATCGCAGTCGAATAATTTTCGATTTTTAATTGGAACACATATTTAAATTTTACAAAGAAAAAAGGGAGAAAATTTGGAAACTATTTAACGATTGTTGTGAACCTTGAAATATTGTTGATTTAAAAAAAAACTATTACAATTCATTTTGAAACACTATTGTAATTCATTTTGAAATGCTGATTTAATTAATTTTGAAAAACTGTCACAATGAACTTTGAAATACTGTCACAATTAACTTTGAAATATTGTTGTAATTAACTGCGAAATATTATCTACACTAACTTTGAATATTATCAAAATTACGATTTGTTACATCCCGCGAACATATTTAACAAAATAAAAGGAAATTTTGAATACAAAAAAAACTCGAATCAGAAATTAATAATAGCGACTTTCGAACCAATGCAAAAAATGTGGGAAAATAAAAGCGGTAGCCACCAAGTGGCCCCCACGAGTCCGATATATGTGGTAGCGCGACCACCACCAATTGCGGAAGCAGTGAGCAGTGTGCCGGAATTTTACGGCACCCGCGCAAAATTCTTCGAAAGTGCGTGTCGCGACGGATTCACATTATTTTCGGTCGACGAAGCCCGGATATATCTACACATGATGAGGAAAAACCTGACCGGGAAAGCGAAAATTTTCTGCGAAAAGATTTCAACATACGCGACAGTAGAAGCCTTTCGTGCCGATCTAAAATCTGCATACGGCATTTCTATTGATCCGCTCAAGTGGCTAGCGGGATTAAAAATACTTACCCCGGATCCCGCGAAAGTTTAGAAGATTTTGCTTACCGTCAATTACGCGATAATCGCGCTCTCGAGAAAGCCATAAACTCGTCGAGAGATTTTGACGCGGTTGCTGGTCAGAGATTATTAACTTTGGCAAATCGTGACGGAAAGGACCATTTTATTTACTACGAGAAAGGCCCTATGGAAGTACGTCTCACGCAGCTGAATCCAGATATGCTCGAGGCTGACGTAGAAAACGCAAGAAAACTAATTGAAAAATACAGCGTGAATGACGCAGGATCCGATCCTATGCTGGGAGGTCGCGGAGAAAGATATTATCAAGCGTCTGCTCATTTAGTTTCGAAAGGTCCGCAATATCAGCGTGACTATTTGGACCGGCCAGGACGTTATGAAATAGATCATGAATGGCGAAATTATAACGATATACAGTGTAGTTATTGTAAAAGAATAGGGCACTCTCGGAAACAATGTCGAACTCTACAAAACAGGGATTTCGATACCCTGAACATGGAGAGATATTGCACTTGGTGTGATCACATAGGTCACACCAGAGATAATTGTCCCGCGCAAAGATTCTGTGACGAAACCCGTCACAGATCGGCACGCTGGTCGAACCCCGCGCCATCTATTGAGGCCGGGCGTAACCCCGCCATGAAGTCCGCCCCTCCCGGAGGAGGAACGGGTTTTTTACCGGAGCGCGCCTCCACTCGTCCTCCCCCACGGGTCATGCCGCAGTGCGCCTCGAGAGTTCCCGAGTAACGGGCCTCGGCCACCGCCGCCGACCTCACTCTATCTCTCCTTGTCGCTCTCTCTCACAACGGCGACAGCTAGCCCGAGACGAGACGGGGACGCACGAAGCACTTTTCAGCGCTCCGTGTCGTCCTCTCCCACCATGAAGACCACGAGGACGGTGCTCGTCATCACCCCGACGAGTACGTCCCCCAGATAGGAGCCCCGGACGAACCCCTCTCTCGCGCTGGTCGCTCGAGCGCGCACGCGCCGGCTCAACGGCGCACCGCCGCGCAAGAGACGAGACGACACACACAGTGGTCTAGTTTATACCGAATGACCCAGGCCACGACCTGGGCCTGAAATTTGTCTGAAAATGCATTAGGTCTCATGGTGTAAACAGCAGCACGCGACCTACCGTTCTAGGTACCGCCCTTGAATTCAACGAGTATAAAATATATAAACATATATTCTATTATTCAATTTTAATTCGAATTCGACTTTTCTATCGGACAGAAGCTGTAAAAACTAAATTACTACATATCCAAGTTAAGTTTATTTACAAGTCTCGATATTTTTACCAGGCTCGAGCCCAGGCTGCTATATATGCCAGGACACAAAAGTGTATCCTAGGCCCGTATCTGTGAGACTCGTGCAGAGTAAGCTACCCTGTGCGCGCCGCACGGAAAATTACAGTCGAAATAGAAAATCGTAAAGTCGAATAAACCCAGCCGAGGAGACGTGCCCGCCACACTGAACGGACGGAAAAATTGTGAAGTCAAGGCAACCGGACAGAAGGAACGTGCCCACCAGACCAGCCTAGGAAGGTCGAAATCCGGGCGGAAAATCTAGGACCAAGGTCGGCCCTCCCAGTTCTAGTCACCGCTGTCACCAGGAGAATCTCCCACGTAAGTCACTCTTTTGTTTCTTTTTCTAAGCACCCCATAGACCCCTCGCGAATGATTAGCTTTTATGGTCGTTCCCGGTCATTTCGCGAAGAAGTTCCGCCGTCGCGAGATTTGAACCCGCGCCCTCGTTCCCCTTTTATATTCGTGGTAAAAATCCTTTTCCAGACAGAGGTTATAATTCAATCAACTAAAATGCGAGTTTTGCCAGCAAATCAGTCACGTCAGTGAAACATGTTTTTTTAGAAACGGCGTGAAAAAAAAGATTTCGGAAAGAAAATTTCAGGATAGGTCAAAAAATAGGTTTGTAGAAAATAACCAAACCTCTTTTAATGACGATCGCCGGAACGAATCGAAATTTCGGAATAGGGAAAACCGAAAAAGATTTTCCGGGAATCGTTCGTTCTCAGGAAATTGTCATTCGTCTCGTCGGACTAATGATAGATGGCAGAGAAATAAATACGGGAATAATGAAGACACCGATAAACGAGAAGACAATTTTTCCTATATTTGAAATCACCATCACTTAAACTCGAGGGGCGCTCGACAGCAACCAGCAATGTCAAGCGACGTTCGAGACAAAAACTCACCTCGGAAAATGCTTGCCGTAAAACCGGAATGGCCAGAGTCCATTTCGGGCATGTTAGCTTTTCGGGATGTCCACGAATAGACATTTCTAGTCCCGATCTGCATTACAGAAACGCAATATTCTTGGTCGATTCCGGAGCAGAAATAAATCTTATAAAACTGAGTAAATTACGTCGAGATCTGTATCCCGATCAGGATATAAAATTCGATTTAAGCGGAATCGGCGAAGGAATAATTAGTACGCTAGGTTGTGCAGAAGTACAATTTAATGAAGAAATTATAGAGTTGCGAATAGTGAAAGATGTCTTCTCTATCGATGAAGATGGAATCATGGGGAATCCTTTTTTCCGAACTCTGGGAGCAAAAATCGATTACGAACAAGATTACGAATACGATATGGTATATAAAGAGGGGAAACGTAATGTCAACGAAGACGCATTATCGCGTAACCCAAACGATAGATCTAAAAAAAATTACAATGAAATACATTAGGTAGATAATAAAATAAATAAAGAGAAAAAAACGATACAAAAACTGAAAAATCGTGTATGCCAATTAAAGGCGACAAAAATGAAAAAGAAAATAAGAAACGATCAACAAACGCTAAGAGAGTGCGAGTCTCAGATGCTGACGGATCAGGAAATCCTGATCCGCAAAAACGTGGTAAGGATTTCGATGAAGAAACC
Organism: Trichopria drosophilae; assembly: GCA_030407085.1. Classification (NCBI taxonomy): domain Eukaryota; kingdom Metazoa; phylum Arthropoda; class Insecta; order Hymenoptera; family Diapriidae; genus Trichopria; species Trichopria drosophilae. The sequence continues at coordinate 57,775,838 of CM059584.1, read as the reverse complement.
GATACGTATGGAGATGTTGAAGACAACGTGACTGACTGCGACAAAGAGAGCCAAAGTTCCAATGTAGAAATGCTGAAAAGACAGCTCGAAAGAAATACATAACCGAGGTCGAAAAACTCGAATTGCCAGCCTACAAAAAATTAGGAAATTATAAAGGAAAAACTCGGTCGAGATAGCAAGACGGATCAACTTCAATGAAAAAACCTCCTACACCGGTGAAGAAAAAACAAAGAAAACTATATTCAGGGTGTTGTTGCAATAGCGCATGAGAGATATACAACGAGGAAGTTTTTTTTCTAAAGCCGATGGCGCAAAAATTTATTTTCTGGAAGGTATGGTTCCTTTGTAAATTGAATCTTAATGTTTATTTATTTTAAGGGCATCCTCCCCTACGAGACAATTGGTGAACATGTGAATGTCGTACAGGTAGTCCTGTGACCGTTGAAAACCCAAATAGATATTGCCGGGAAGGATGTTTCGAAACAGTCAGATGTTTTTATTCGAATAACTGGAAACTTGCGGATGACGTTAAAATCATCAAAAATTTCGAACATTCGGTAAAAACATAAAACTTTGCTAGTACAACTTAAACCATAATAGTTCCTTTTTTCATCGTTTAAAAATAATCACAAAGGCTTGTGTAATTTTTGTTGATCTAAAGTTAGGAGAAGTAATGAAAAATTCTTAATGAAACTTATATTATAATTCAACACTTATAATATTGCATCATCAATGCCAACATTGATCATTTCAAGTTTTATATTTTTACCGAATGTTCGAAATTTCTGATGATTTTAATCTCATCCGCAAGCGTCCAGTTATTCAAATAAAAACATCTGACTGTTTCGAAACCTCCTTCCCGGCAATATCGATTTGGGATTTAAACCGTTATCGGACCACGTGTTCGATGTGAAATGGTCGACATTCACATGTTCACCAATTGTCTCGTTTGGGGAGGATGCCCCTAAAATAAATAAACTTTAAAATTCAATTTACAAAGAAACCATACCTTGCTGAAAATTAATTTTTGCGCCATCGGTTTAAAAAAAAATCTTCCTCATGGTATATCTCTCATGCGCTATTGCAACAACACCTTGTATAACCGAAGTAGAAAAACTAAAAGTGCTGGATTATTTGAAAATTGACCCTGCAGTAAAGCGAACTCAGATAAAAGAAACCCCCAAAATAAGAAAAAATGAAGTGGTATCCGAAGCGGGAACGAATTTAAATCATAGGAAACGGTTAGCTGATGTTCGAAACCGTTGGAGGGAAATGGAAGCATTCTCTACTGAGGACGAACTCACGTCACAACCGGATACAGAAATCACGTATTCCGAAATAGAAGAACTAAGCGTCAGAGAAAACTCGAAGAAAAAGACGAAAATGAAAAATCGAAAAAGTCATACGCCGGACAACGAGGACCTAGAAGATTCATGGTCGTCGGATTTTTCCCTCGACCCGCCCGAAGAAACTATATGTTTACTTCCCCATTCGACGCCCAAGGAGAAGGGCCCATCTAAAAATAGTTCTTACTTGCAAGCGCAGAGAGGTAGAGATACTACCATCGACGGAGACGGACACGGTCACCCGAGCGCCGACGAACGGCCCGGAGATCGGGACGAAACGAAAATCCCCGACGAGTCGATGGAACTCGTCGAAATCCCCGTTGACACTAACGAAATCGGAGAAAGCGAAATGCAGGTCGACGAGAGTACCATGCGTGCGTCTAAGAACGATGAATTGTCTGGGCATTTAAATTATTCACTCTCAAACTCATGTATGGAACCCTACAAAACTCTAAAGGAATATACTAATGTGGCAAAGGACGGAAATTCCCGTTTTACCTCCTTTATCAAATTGCAATAGTTAAACATGAGCCCTCGAGAACTAAGAGAAACACTGAAGAACAGCGATTTTCTCTTATCCTGTGCTGAACATGCACGTGCATTTTCCATACTGGAATCTACATCGGAATTCGGCGACGATAACATCCTAACGATATTCGCACGACATTTCAATGAAAATATTTGCGTACATGAGCATAGTCCGACAGATAAAACACAATTTTATCACATAAAACCGGAAAATGCACACCAAACGCACCATCTACATCTCGATAGGCAACACTACACCCCACTCTTGCCCGAGTACATAGGCATGTTGGGACTATCAGACGCGGCGCTAGGACTTAGGTCATCGTACGTCGAGAATTTCCCGAACGCAACGGCGTCGGTTGAGGCGAACAAGTGTTAATAAGAAACGCAGCACGAACGAAGAGAAAATCGAACGAACAGGGAAAGAATTGCGCCATACGCGCCTGAACGAAATAGAAATTGTTAATATACAAAAAAGATTCGACAACTGGCTAACCCACGCGTAAAGGAGACACATATGCGGAACATTGGAGAAATGAAAGCCTAATAAAAGGATGCACTACATTTTTACGCATCTTTAGAACTCACCGTCATTCCTCCATTATGGAATCACAGAATCTACGGACCAGATATCAGCTGGCGATTGCAGATCATCACAATACAATCACTTAACAACACCACGACGTCGGGAGGGCACCAACGCCCGCCCCGGAACGCACCACCTTCACACACGGTAGATACCCGGTGAAAGGGTAACGATAAAACCCCGCAAGTTAAGATAAATAGGATAAAGAAACACGAAAGACACACGGGAAGAATCATACACGACGAAAAACAAACACTCGTTAAATTTCACTAAACGTTTTTAATTTTTTTTAATTAAGGAGAACACTTCCTCTGACTTCGCTCTCCACGACACATTCGGAAGAAATCCGCACGCAGGAGAGCGCCGATGATTTGATAGGCACTGTAATCCACTATGAACCCACCAGGGGCAAGAGGCCCCGTCACGGTAATACTCAGCCGACGCATCATCTGATGAAAAATGAAACTCGTAGAGTGGGCCTCACGAATAAACACACTTAAGAGGAAGAGAATAAGCCGGAGAGGCCCAAGTGCAGCCTAGGAGTAACGCGCGCACGCGTTTTCTTATGATCTTCACCCCTTCCCCGTTCCTCCAAAATATATCGACACACAATTGATGTACTGACTATAATTTTGGATTTGTTTTGTGTTTATAAATATACCAGATAACCCAGGATATAAAGATTTGCTACGAAACGCAGATATCCAAAATCTGCCACAACAAGGGGAACGTCTATATGTGCTATTAGTTGTACAAAAATAAAAGTTATTTTTTATTCTTATATCAAACGGATATGATTATATTAAGAATACGCGAACAAGATGATACAGAAGTTATGCGTATATAAGATTTTTCTTCTTTAACAAACTTAACCTTTAGAGATAATATTCAAACGAAATTTTTTTTGGATATTTCAATCATACATACGAGTATTTCAATAAGTATTTCAATATGTGTTTGAATCAGAATACACATAAGGGTTTCAATAATTGTTTCAATAAGCATTTCAATTACACCATATATAAGTATTTCAATAAGTATTTCAATTATAATACAATAAGTATTCCAATTATAATTCACATAAATGTGTATAATTATGATACATAGAAGTATTCACAACAATCGTCATGTTTGGTAGTTCCATGGAAGTGTCAATAGTGAAATCTCCATGGAGTAGCAAAACTCAGAAATGCATTTTTACAACGATATAGGCAACATAGTGCGCAATAGCATAATATACAGTGTTAGTAATGTGGATTGTCAAGTGTGTATAAGATATAAATAGACTTCCGAACACAGACCACGTTACAAGTAGCCCGGCGTCCGAACGAGACAAGAAGGCGCCATAGGGATACAGCAGACTCTTGGCGACGCGTGACATAATCATTTTTTTGCATACACACTACGGGATGCGTCATAACATATCAATTTATAAGCAATTCAATACGAACGCCTAAGCGCATATAAATATATATATCAAAAAAATATATCACTAACCATAGATTAAGATACCTTGGAATGTATAAGATGACCCAATGAAACAATAATGTAACATTTTTTTCTACTAAGAATAGCCAACTGAAGGTCATGCGTATAATTTAAGTGGAGTATTGATTTTTTGTACGAGCGTTGATTGACGGTGGATCGTCAATTTTTTCAACCCCGGACGTGTTACGGATGCTGGCTACGCACATAATAGCACTCGTAACATAGACAATACTTGTTTTTGTAAGATCGACAAGACACACACACACACACACACACACACACACACACACACACACACACACACACCGAAGGGCCTGATTCGGCGTCGCACATGGATTGCACACGTGCTACAACTTACACGGGGAATCACGGGTTCCTCTAGCTGCAAGCCCGATCGGTCAAGAAAGGAATGTGCCACGCCGAAGCTCGAAGTAAGGCAATCCATAAGATTGTGACTCACACGCGCACACAACAGTACACGTGCCCCGAATGTGCACGAGGCAAACAAGTGTAGGTGTCCATCGCGAAGGACGATGCTCTCATCGACATCTACCATATAAAAACGGCAATCGCATTGTCCGAAATCAGAGTCGCCCCGCAAATGACGCCGTGAAGATCTCGGTGCAGAGTCGCCCCACGAATAACGCCGTGAAGATCACGGTGCAGAGTCGCCCCGTGAATGACACCGTGAAGATCTCGGTGCAGAGTCGCGCAGTGAAAATCTCCGTCACCGTGTACGATCCAGAGAGGATTTCTGAGGCAGAGTCGCCCCGCGCACGTAACTTAGCACACACCACGACGAATTCAATTCAAGACTCGGGAATCAAAAAAAGGACAAGGGACAGGAAATTTTCCCCCGCGTTAATGACGAATATGTCTGTTTGCGGGTCGGCTCTCGGGTGGAGAGGTACAGGACAGAGACAGACAGTACAAGACAGAACTATAGGCAAACACAACACCCACCCAGAGCCAGTCTCCCCCTACCCCAATATCGGTACCAACAGCAGATTCGACGGTCTGTGCCTTAGCGAGTACGACGCGGGGCTTATCCCATCTTTATCCGAGATAAGACCCACGACGTACCGACCGCGGATAAGACGCTGACGATACCGATAACTGCCGACGGGGGTCGGCAGCGGTCCCAAATTCGTACCTTCGCCCAGCAACGTTCCCCGGTTATTCCACACTGGACATAAGCAGAGAAAATTGCAGGACGGGGATTCGAACTCGGGCCCTTCGCGACGTTCAGTTCGGGCGGACTAAGACTGACGCCTTAGCCCGCACGACCATCACGCCGTGCGGGCTATCACGGGAATCTAGAGACGTTAATCCGCGACTCTCCGCGAATCAATACAGGACTTAGTTCCTACACACCCGTTCGTTTTTAGAGTGTACAACCTACCGTTAGCATTCCTCTCAATAATAAAGTTATTATTCCTAAATTCACCGCTATTTTTGTCACTTGGGGTGTCGAGCCCCTTTATGCGGAAGATCCCAAAAACGATTCTCAGCTACCGAGAATCAATCTTATAACTCCTGGTCCTTGTGAGAATTTAACAAATTACGAACGCATAAAAAATCGTAACGGTTTTAACACAATATTTTCCTTATTTACAACAGTAGTTTTGAAGTGTTTTCAAGTTTTTATCTTTATAAACAATTTCATGCGCAAATTATACGCCGTTTACAGTTATCGCTCGAAACAATGAGAACTTGAACAATGATTAACGTCGCTGATTGTTTCAAAGCGATATTTTCCTTATTTTCAACAGTATTTTTGAAGCGTTTGCAAATTTTTATGTTTGTAAACAATTTCCTGCACAAGTCATACGCATCTTACAGAAATCCTTACAAACAACGATTCCAGTCGCGAATAGTTTCTAAGCGATAGTTTTCTTCTTTCCAACAGTATTTCTGAATCGTTTGCAAATTTTTCGCATTATAAACAATTTTCTGCACAAGTTGTACGCCTATCACAGAAATCGTTATGATAAATAATAATTTAAAGAATGATTCCAGTCGCAAATTCTTTGAAAACGATATTTTCTTTCTTTTCAAACGCAGTTTTGAAGCATTTGCAAAATTCTCACTTTATAAGCAATTTCCTGCACAAGTTATTCGTCTTTTCCAGGAATCGTTATAAACAATGCTTATCTTAAGCAGTATTTTTGAAGTATTTGCACAATTTTAGCATTACAATCAATTTTCTGCACAAGTTTTACGCCTTTCACAGAGTTCGTTATGATAAATAATAATTTAAAGAATGATTCCAGTCGCGAATTCCTTCAAAACGATATTTTCCTTGTTTTCAACAGTATTATTCAAGCGTTTGCAATAGTTTACCTTTATAAACAATTTCCTGCACGAGTTATATGCCTTTTACAGAAATCGTCATAAACGTATGTGCGTGTTTGCCCGTTCCCGAGTGTATTCGTGTAGAGATTTGAGTGCGTTAATAAATTCCTGCTCTTGGCTCTACCCAAGATCAAGGACGAGGACGTAGCAGGAGTCTGACAGGATGTCGACACACACACACACACACACACACACACACACACACACACACACACACACACACACACACACACACACACACACACACACACACACACACACACACACACACACACACACACACACACACACACACACACACACACACGCGCACACACACACGCACACACCCAAACACACCCACACACACACACACACTCACGCACGCACGCACGCACGCACGCACGCACGCACGCACGCACACACGCACGCACACACGCACGCACGCACGCACACACACACGCACGCACGCACGCACGGGGGGGGGGGGCTTCAATGCATGGGCGACGGAATGGGGTAGCGCGAAGACCAACCATCGAGGATATGCCCTCATTGAGGCCTTCTCGTTACTGGAGTAGACATTGCTAACACGGGGGGAAAGCCGACCTACTCCAAGGCCGGCAAGTCCTCCGTAGTCGACCTGACCTTCGTCGACCCAAAATTGATGGGGGAAGGGTTGGGCTGGAAAGTTAGCGACCGATACTCGGGCAGTGACCATCAAGCCTTGGTGTACCAGCTTCAACTGACCGGCAGAGCAGTAGGAAAGGTCCAGAGCGCGAGCAAAGAGATATGGGCACCGGCCACCTTCGATCGGGAGATGTTCCTCTACAGCTTGGAACAGACGGAGGTGGAGGGAACAGCAGAGGACAGAGCCCGATGCCTCTCCCGAGCCATAACAGCGGCTTGCGATGCCTCTATGGCCGTGAAGTCAAATCCTCGCGGCCGACCCCCAGTTTACTGGTGGAACGAGAAAATCGCAGATATCCGTCGAGAGTGCCGTCGGGCTCGAAGGCTGCACCAGAGAGCAATTCATAAGGCCCGGTACTACCAACTGGCCGCGGACTATGAAAGAAAGAGAAAGAAGCTCAAGATGGCCATCAAGGCCGCGAAAAGAAAGTGCTGGCAGGACTTTTGTGAGGAGGTGGACCGCGTTCCCTGGGGGCGACCGTATAAAATGGTCATGAACAAGATCAAGCCCAGGGGACCCAACACACCATCTTGTCCATCCTTCCTTGGCAAAGTCGTCGGCCATTTATTCCCAGAACAGCGGGAACGGCCGACCGGCACTGGCCTGATGGCAGTTGCTGGTGCAGCCGAGCCGCCAGATGTTACCAAAGCCGAAGTAAAGATGGCTGCTAAGAAGATCTCCACCCGTAAGGCCTCAGGAATGGATGGGGTACCTGGAATGGCAGTGTAGAACGCAGCGCTGAATGTACCTTCATCTTCACATTGACATTCAGTACTTGCCTGAAGGAAGGATGCTTCCCGGCGCAGTGGAAGGAACAGAGGTTGGTGCTCCTGTCTAAAGGAAACAAACCCCCGGACGACCCATCCTCATTCCGATAGCTCTGCATGCTTGACATCTCCGGGAAGGTATATGAGAGGGTTATCTGTGCCAGACTAGAAGCAGTCATCGAAAATGCCGGAGGTCTTTCCGAAAACCAGTTCGGATTTCGGAAGGGGCGCTCAACCATCGATGCAATTGGCCGAGTAAAAGCAATAGCCACGGATGGCATCAGTGGCAGCCGAAACACCAGGTGCAAGTGTGCCATCATTGCCCTGAATGTGTACAATATTTCCGACGTGCAACGATCCCCGTACTTATTAATCTGTTTATACCGAAGAAAATTTGCATTACGGATATTTCCGATAATGATATTGTAAAGTACATTTTGAGCGTAAAACAATTGGTTAATGCACAATTATCATGGTCTACCATAGGAATCGGGCGATATACCCTTTGATGCAATCAACGAAACGTTGGAACACATTGTTACATGTGCTCACCAGATATACATAAAAGGCGCAGACCAAAAAAAAAAAAATATGGTTGCAGGAAAATTTAGATGATGACAATGCTGTTGACCTAGATATATTGGCCCGTCCATCTCTACCGAAACTCATATGATAAAAATGCTTAAAAATTGGATACAGGAAAATTTTCAAGACCACCCTGCATCTCTTGAAAGGTCAATAACAATTTTCTATGAAATGAAACATCTTGCATTAATGGAAACAAAAGTCATCGAGTGTCTACCTATAGATTTCATCTCAACGTTTGCAGAACGTGAAATTGAAGAAGCATAATCATGCCTACAACTCACAATGCAAATGCATTCAGATTTACGTGAATTTCATTGATAAACATTTTGAAAGGAGTGATGATACCGTAGATAGACAACCGCCGATGATTAAAAGACTATGCAAAGTGTTAATATCAGAGGGGTGTATAGTAATGGCAATATAGTTATTTTAAAAATAGCGAGATTGCTTTCGCTTTGCAGTAGATGCGCGGTAATATTTAACAATTTCACTTTCATATACTTTTGCATGGCGATAATAAGGTAATTGTCAACTAGATTCACTTTTCAAGAACCTCATATTCAATTGTAATCGCTCCATAACCAATCATATCAGCAAGTGTATGATCACAGCCTACGATTAATCCATGCATTTCAGATGCATCTGCTTATTTCATTCTGCGATATGCAGATACTGCAATCTCATTAAACATACCAAAAGATGGTAGCATTGTCATTTCCTTTAACTTTTTACTTAAAAGATACAAAAGACTGTGCCTTAAGATAGAAAGAAACTGTTGCCTTTTATACGCTTCTCTTAGATTTTTATATTGTCATTCCGATCTTTTTATTCTCAGAAATTTTGAAAGTGGGAAATATTAAATGAAGGTTAATTAATTACATTAAAAGCAAGTCGATACTCGTATGTATTCGTCGCTTATGGGATGTCAGATTCATTGTTAGCGTATAGCAAAGTCTACGGATAATTAACACGTCGAAACCTGCATGGCGATAGTTAAGATGTGGTAAATTGTACACATATTAAAAAAGGGTCAGGAACGCAATTAATTTACATTACCCACGTGTCCAACTCATATAGCTACGGTTCGAACGTCATGAAAACACGTAAATACCGTGAATAGATAAATTAATAGGGAATGCGCGTGTCATCCTCTCTTTTTAATTACTGCTTGCTTCTTCCATCATTTCTATATTATACATTTTAATACACGCTATTCGGATTATGTGAGATTTATTACTATTTAAATATTATTATTATAAATTATACCTTTGTTAACGAAGGGGCCTTTCTATTATGGCGGAGGTTGTCTAAATTTGGAAAGAGAAAATGTGTCATATAGTATATATTTTGATGAAATTTCGCAATGACTTTAAACGCGTCTGAACCTATGTACATGGAAAAATATATGGTGAAAATGATCGGCGGGTAATCGACAACGACGATGACCGTGAAAACGGTATAATGCTAAAGTTGATGGATTTAACAAAGAGTATGCCAGAGCGAGAGAGATGGTAGTAGAACGCAGAAGGAAAAGGTCATTATTAGAATTTTACGTTTACTTTCACAATACGGTTCCTAGCCTACGACGTATTTCCACATAGGCACCGAGGAGCGACTGTGATGTAGAAGTAGCTGACCTTTGTGGTAGCCATTATTGCGCATGCGTCAATTAATGAGTAAAATATAGTTATAATTTAATAGCTAGTGAATCCGTATCATACGAAATGAAATACATTGCCGACGTGCAGGGATTCCGTGGGCCTGGTAATCGCTTCATACCGAAGGAAATGTCTATATTGAATATTTTCGTCGGTGAAATTGAGACTTATGTGTTTAAACCACCATATCAATGGGTGTGGATACCGTTACACTATAAAAGAGTGAATAACTCGGTAATGCATAATTACCACGGCGTACCATGGCAATCTGGTGACGTTCCCTTTGATGATATCAACGAGACTTTGGAGAATATCGTTAAATGTGCCAACAAAATTTATGTAAAAGGAGTCGATAAAAAATGTAGGTTGGAGGATATATTAAACGCTGAAAATGTTATTGGACTGCCCATCTCTGACAAAACTGAAGCAACAGCAGCAATATGAATTGTCGGAGAAATGTAAAAGCCATACGATTAATGGAACTTGCACTAAAAAAAATGTACAAATACTTAAAAACTGGGTATTGGGAAATTTACTTGAACAGCCTGCATCTCTTCAACGTTCATTAAGGATTTATTACGAAGTGAAACGTCTCGCATTGATGGAAACAAAAGATATAGAATGTCTACCGATCGATTCCATCTGCATGTTTGCTGAACAACAAATTGAAGAAGCATGGACCTGCTTGCCACCTGCTATGCAAATGCATCCTGAAATACGTGAATGTCGACGATGTTATAAACATTTCGAATCAAGCTATGATACGATAGATGGTGAACCGCCTATGATTAAAGACTGCATCAGTTGTCAAATTAAAAGCGATGCATAAGTTGACGATATTGAAAATATAAATTTTATGTGATAGCTATTTGTAAACCTAACAATATTGTAAACAAAAAAAAAATTAATGTAACGTATGAATGAATATGAACGTGAAAAATAAAATTTATGAAATACATCTTCGGTATTTTTTTCATCTTCCTTCCTGCATGATATTGTACAACAAAAAAATAAAAATTTATGAAAGGGTCGATGATCGTAATAACGTAATGATTGATCGGTTTCACAGTCGAGGCGTTGCGATGGTGGTAATGGTAACGGTTTGCAATAGGAGGAGAAACGAAAACGAGACTTTCCACCTTATGAATGAAAATCTGTGTTTAAAATATGTAGGTCAAGAAGGATTTAGAAACGTTATGTCACGAAACGAGAAAATGAAAATATAGATGCTGGGTGGAACAAATTTTGTAATGGATAGAAAGGATAAAGGGGCGCATTAGGAGGTCGACGCCAGGTCTTTTGAACGCGTTGAGACATGCTTAGAGGCTTTTCTAAATTAATTTCAAAATGGTCTTAGCAGTTTTATGTGAAGGGACTCAGCGGTTTCGTCACTATTGAAGATCATTGAGTTACGCTAATGGCTTGTCAAGATGATTGTCATATTGATGGATAGATTTCCCCGACGAGAGAAAATTCTGAAAGGTGAATTAGAACTTACAACATGACAAGGGAGAGGTCAAAGCCCTGATTGCATCACTAACGAGTAACAGGTTTTTAAAATTTGTGTGAGATTTAAAAAGTAGCTCGTCGATATATGGGATTGGGCTAGACACCTTCAAACTGGTATTTAGACTAATGGAAATCTACGCTTTCAATTCATCAAAAAAAGATACCTAACATCTGAAATACGGCGAATCGGTCCGAGACTCAGCCGCGAATCAGTCTGCGAATTAGTTCACGAATCTACCACCACGCCTGCTGCGACAGCGCCGCGACTGTGGCGATGCCTAGTGGCGGCAGCTGAAACGAATCGGAAACTGTTCTAACTACACTACTTATTAAGTTTAATAGCATTGCATTAATTTTTAAATTCCAGTTCCTATTTAATATATTAATATACAAAATTTGTGAGTTTCTGTCACTTATCCAGTAAAACAATAAAAAATTATGTTTGAAAATTAATATGCCTATATTAATGTTTAAGTACAGGTCACTGAATACCTATTTTCAATAGGTAAATTTAATTTTAATTATTACCAGAGTTCTCAATATATTTATTAGAGTCTGGTAAGAAGCGAATAAACTTTTTATAGATGTTTATTTGTATATAAAGACATTTCATATTGTAACGGTGTGTTTTGTTATGATGCACCATGCTTTAGAAGTGGAGGTATTATAGTGGAATATAAAGAAAAATAAGAGATAGGGAAGGAATCTTTCAATTGTTTTGTTTATATTTATTATGCTTGTTTACAAACCTGCATGACAATCCTATAAATATCAACTCGGTTGATCAATTTCAGTTAGTTTGTGTCGCGAAGAAGATCACTAAGGATCGGTGGCGGTTCCGGTTTTGCGCGTCGCGGTAGGGATGTGTGTGAGTAGTATCCTTTATTTTACTATATATATATTTACGATTTACGATTAGTTTCGTGTCTTGGGCAGGGTCTGCTCACATAGCCCAACTGACGAGTCCGTGAGCAGACCTGGGACGAAACACCGATCCATATAAAATAATAATTATTTACATAAAATTAATTACACATGCCAAAAAATTATTTTTAATCCCAGAATCATAACAAAATCGTTACAATGGGGCCCGAACAGGGACAATCATAAAAAAAAATCGTTACAATATATCGTATTTTGTTTAATTGGTACCGAGCTGTCAACTATATTTATACAAGTATGGTAAGAAGCGAATAAACTTATTATAGAAGATAATATGCATCTAATGAAATTTCATATATCGTATTTTGTTTAATTAATACCAGAGCTGTCAAGTCTATTTATACGAGTCTAGTAAGAAGCGAATAAACTTTTTATTGAAGATTATTTGCATCTAATGACATTTCATATTTCGCATTTTTTTTAATTATTTCCAGAATTCTCAGTAGGTGGAGTCTGATAAGATGCAAATAAATTTTTATTGTTAAAAATACCTGGAACAATTGGTTGCTGGAGTCATTGGTAAATCTGCAGGCTGCTTCCCCGTGGTCGTTGTGCCGTTGTGTTGTCTTCATCATGGTCTTATGTCATCATGAAGAGACCGATCGCGATGCACGATATCTACACGATATCATCACGAATCGACAACAAATTTTTGCACGGCTCGCGCGGAGTACAAAATATTCAACATTTGGATTTCGGAGTTGAATGCCGAATTCATATGACTAACGAACAGCTGCGTGTCGGGCCGCTATATTAGTTATATTTTCTCTTGATTTTGTGACGTCATAGAAAACTATATGGCATGAACCGATCGCAGCAGTTGCGGTAAAACTTACAACTTATGCATGATCAAATAAGTATTTATTTAGAAAATTCAGTGATGTTATTCAAAACGTTCGCTCCACAAAAGACCTTTTTATACGTCTCATGTAGTTGTAAAAAAATGTTATCCCAATCGGTGGAAAATTGAGATCGTAGGGTCCCAAACAAGAGGGGCATAAAATGTAAGGGACATTTATATTTCGTTTAGAATCCCCTCAATAAATACCCAGTTTAAAAGGCCTGTTCTGTCGTTTATTTCTCTTGATATATATATTTTTGGGGTTTGGCATGGGGAGCGCTCTCTTCAAGACAATATGCAACATGGCACAGTACAGAGTCAACTGCTCGGAATGACGTTTAGGTTAGAGCGGTAGAGTAAACATATATCCCCCAAAAAATACTTCTTGTAAAAACACTCGCCAAGTTCTTATTAGTAAAACATAATTACCAAAAAAATGCTATCAGAATTAAATTATGTACAATTATAAGGCTATATTCTTATTCTACAAAAAGCATTGAAACCATGTAATAAGACCAAGTTCTTTATAATGAATGAAACTATCCATTAATGAAATATACAATAATTTTAAAAGAAAATTTTGCGAACATTCAGAACACCACAAAATTTTTCAAGAAACTTCCATGAAATCAAAGTAATTCTAATCATTTGTTTAATGAAATTACCATTTAATAAAAAAATGTTATTAATGAATTTAATGAACTTTAAAAATCGATGCAATATCATCAATAACATACACAATGACCCTTATTCCAAACTTTCCACGACTGGCTTGTCGAAAACTTGGCTGCTATTTTAGTCAAGTTTTGGGCGTTAAGAAAAAAACGCCGTCATTTAGTAATCTGTTTATGGTGTTAAGTAATAAAAGTATAATGGGATCCCGGAGTAATCCCCCCAAAAAATTCCTCCCTGAAAAATTCCCCCCGGAAATTTCGCCCTCCGGAATAAGCCTCTCCGGAAAATTCCCTTCTAGAAAATAACTCCTTTGGAAATTTACCCCCTAGAAAACAGCGCCTCCGGAAAAAAACCACGTTTTATCATACCCCCAGAAATTTCCAATCATATATATTGCTCCGTTTCAGTGTTCACGCGCTAGTTAATAGTTAACTCAAGCACAGGAAGTATCAAAATGCCTCTCGACATTATCAAATCGAATCGACATAAACCGATATTAATACTAAATAGATATAAGTTTAATAAACATCAAGAAACGACCACCAAAGTGATCTGGCGATGCATAAATACCGCAGTAAATCCTGTCGTGCTATATGTCACACCACTACGGCAAAACAAACAGGCTCTATAATTAAAGAGGGTACACCTAACCTAACCTAACCTAACCATTTTTCCGGAGGGGCTATTTTGTGGGGGGTAAATTTTCAAGGGGGTTATTTTCTAGAAGGGAATTTTCCGAGGAGTGTTATTCCGGAGGGGGAAATTTCCGGGGGGAAATTTCCGAGGAGGAATTTTCAGGGGACCAAAATGTCGGTCACCGTATAATGCTATCCCAAATTACAAAACTATTTTTCGGAAAATAAAGTTCTTGAAAGTTTTAATATGGTATCATGTTACTAGATAGCGCCATATTACCATTCGCCAAAAATGTGTGCTAAATAGATGAATTTGCAGAAATGTACAGGAAGTAAAACAGCAATTATGATATTGTATTGCATTGACAAGCAATACCTTGGATGGTAAACAAAGAATGGGTCATCTTACAAAGCTACGACATATGCCTCTCCGTTCACGGTCGGGTGCTACTATTACAGCCTCGAAACCCAACGTTTGTACTGTAACCTACACGTTTTCTCCCGTGTGGTTGTCAATTATAATTCTCGGAAATTCTTCCATTCACGATCGAATCTCTGAATGGACGATTCCTCGGAATTCACTAATACTCCAGGCTCTGATCAATTGTAAATTTATAACATACACACACACAGACGGCACAAGGAAAGGTCTTGTAAATAAAAATACGAGTCGTTTATTTACCATACGAAAAGATATTTATTAATAGCGACCTTGACCTTAACCTTATTTCTATTTATAATTTCTTAAATCTACGTTTACGAGAGTTTGAATACTAAGAATCTGGAAAAGAAAATGATTAATAATTTAATTGAAAAAATGGGCAAGTCCGAACTAGCAGCTTTTTAAATAAATGCGGACCAGAAAATTTGAGTACGACGGGATCGCCTCAGCGATCGCGCTACCGAGAATTATTTTTCCGATTAGTCCAGCCGTCGCCCTCAGCGGGGTCCGGAACAGTACTAATTCCTACAAAAACAATAAAAATAAGTAATTTATTTATACGCTTTGCACGCCGAGATCGCCCAAGTTCCTCTCAGCGAGGAGACCTAGTGCGAGAACCTAGGAAAGCCGTGCCGGGATCCCTCAGCGGGAGTCCTGGGCGAGACTTGGATAAGGAGATCGCCAAAGTCCCTCTCAGCGAGGAGACCTAGTGCGAGGAGTGAAGGAAGTCGTGCCAGAATCCCTCAGCGGGAGTCCTGGGAGAGACTTGGATCGGGAAGAGGCTTCAGGCCAGACACCTCTCAGCGAAGAGCTGGACGAGAAGTGCTCGTCTTGAGATTTTCTTCGAACAGGTCGACTCTGATCCCCTCTCTTGATGCCGTGCCGTTATGCCCTCTCCCTCGAATCGGGCATGCGCACCACAATCCATGACGAGCAAGACCACCGCTCGGTCCCACCTGAAAGCCTCAGGGACGCAACTTAATATAAAAGTGCCCCTGCCCTTAAATCCAAGACAAAATCACAAACGGAGCTACGGCCCTGCGTTGTGGAGGTTACATAGCCCCCTCAGAGGATTGGACGGCCATCTTCGACCCACGTAGATGCTGGCAGATCCTCTGACCGAAGCCACAATGCAGCTGTTCGCAAAAAAGAACGAAATCTGAAGGAGGAGACACTAATAGAAAATTTCATATTCGAATTTTTTTTGAAATTCAAAACTTGTAACAGGGTGTATTTAAGATCCATAAGTGATAAACAGAGTATGTCCGATACTTCATTCGTGCGATCACGATAAAAATAACATGTTCGTGGAGTACTACCGGCAGCGATTAATTATCCACTACCAAAAAAAAAATATCATGCACCGCAGACTTGATCTAATCGCGTCACGATTACGATGATCTCTAATCCCACTTTCCTTCCTGGTTCGCATCCCAATATATGGCAAGGTCATCTCCGTCGCCGAATGTCACCCACAATTGTTCGAACTCCTCGTCATTGTTTATAGACGACTGAGGGTTGTCACGAGAATCGCAAATTCTTTTCGGTGGTGTTCCGTATCCCGTGCACCAAGATAAAATTCGATACCGACCGATTCCGGTACCGGTCGATAAATTCGACCAAGATAAAGTACTTAATTTATAATGCTTTTTCCCCTAAAAAATCTTATAATAAGTGGCTTTCGACTTGGTTCTGAACGGTTAAGGGAAGAAATATACAAATATTTGTCCGATAAATTTGAGTTGGCAGGCTCAGTAGTTTCTGCGAGAATAATTCGCAGCAACCCGTTGGCGATTTTGGTCGAACTTATGACGGAGGAGGACAAATATATGATCCTGTTAGCAAAAAAAGCAGTCCTCAAAAATTCGAACATTTTTATAAACTCCGACTTCACAGACAAGGAGCGTTTTATGGCCTTCAAGGCCAGAGAAGCTCACCGCGCAGCCAAGGCTAAAGTTGCTTCCTTTAAAAAGAAAAGCGACATGATTGCTATTAATAACAAATGGCTGAAATGGTCAGAACCAAACCAGGATTACACTCTCAGATGTAGTGATACAACGGGGGGGGGGGGCAGAAGAGCCTCCCTGAAAACGCGCAGGACTCCTGGGACTACAAATTGTGTGCAACAAGGGTCTTCGCCGTCTGCAATGAATATTGATGAACCGAAATCGGCACAACAGTCGAATTTTTAACTCGTCCCCGTCAGCATCCTCAAGGAACTTCATCGTCCAGCAACGCTACGACTGCGACCGCTATATGCGCCGGCGCTTTTAGTAAGAGCCAGTCTAATGTTTTAAAAATTGTTTTTTGGAATTCCCGCGGTATGTACAATATAAAAAATGACTCGTTTTTTTCACCATTTAAAATTGTTAACTTTTCGGAAACGTGGCTCGACCGAGACATAGGAACCGCGCAGCTGGATGCTGGGTACTCAAGAGTCATTTCGCCATCCACCCGCTCCAGCAACTTCGGTCGCAATAGCGGGGGCCTTTTATCCTTAATTAATTCAGACTTTATATTTACGCAGCTCGAAATATCGCCCAATTGGATCTTTTTTCACGTTAATTCTTTCCCACTTAAAATAATAATCGGCTCGTTTTACCTTTCACCCAAATCTGATATAAATGTTCAATTGGCATCTTTGCAAATAGTGATTAGTGACTCCCTGTGTGCCCAGTACCTAGACTGTATGTTTATTTTAGGCGGTGATTTCAATTGTCGAGTCGGCACACTGGATCATTATTGTGATTTCCCGCAAATATTCGAAGCTACGTCAACTCATATCATGAGAAGATTACACGATAAAGGTTGCAACGGTCGCGGTTCCCTCCTGTCCGAGTTTATGAAAACAAATAATTTTGTCCTTTTAAACGGCCGATGTCCCGGTGACTTCCCGGCACATTTTACTTATCTCGGACAGAGGGGATTCAGCACCGTTGACCTTGTGTGGGCTTTAGCCCTACACTTGCCATTCATAGGTGACCTAACAACCGGCGACGAACTCCACGGTTCTGACCATCTACCGGTATTTTTATCACTTTTTTAAACTCGACGAATTCATCCCGCGAAATAGTCGTTACCTCGGCAGTAAATCACGAAATCACAAGATTTTTGGGGACGCCCGACGGGGCTCGGAAATTTCAATATGCGTTAAGGAATCCGATGAATACATTAACGTTGGAAGACGCAGATTCGATAGATGAGCTCCTTATTGGTACCATACGCTCAGCGGCACTAAGTGCAGGAATAATTTCTAGTTATGTACTGTGTAAAGTCCGTAAGTGTTATGTAACCTCGAAACCCTGGTTTGACCGGGAATGTGTATCCGCGAGGAGAGCGCTCCACTTCTCGCCGAAGGAGATGAGAAGAGATGCTTATGGTGCAAATTCAATTGTTTTTAAGTCAGCAAAAAAAAGGGTATCTAAATATAGTTAAGAGCAAAAACTTGCATATGCAGCTTCGACCTTTAACAGGTTCGCGGAGGTCCGTAATTCTGCAGATGTTTGGAACGTCTGTCGTCAATTTCGGAAGAAGCCTTCAGTGGGGGCTCAGGTGTCTGGGGACGCGTGGAGGACATACTTCGCGGAGATTTTTTCTCCCGAAGTTTGTCCCCCGGGTACCTTTTATGGCACATTTGACACCGCGTTGGACTCTCCGATTTCTATGGATGAACTAAAAAGCAGTATAAGGATGCTGAAGGTCGGAAAGGTCATCGGTCCCGATAAGTTACCAGTGGAGCTTTTTAGACTCCTTGAGGACACAGGGCTCTCCCACCTTCTACATTTATTCAACAGAATTCTCCTCGCGGAGGCCTTTCCCAAAGGCAGGGTTCGGGCATCCTTATTTTCGCTGTATAAAAAAGGCGCGAGAAACGATCCGGCGAACTACAGATTAATTGCGTTAACGAACGCGGTAGCTAAAACTTTTTCACAAATTCTTTGTAAGCGCCTGACCGAGTGGGCGGCACTAAGAGACTTGCTGCCTGCGGAACAGGCCGGATTCCGTGGTGGAAGGAGCACAGAAGATAATATCTTCTCACTCCTTGCCACTATTCAGATCGTGTTCAGGCGCCCTAAACCAAAAATATACGGACTTTTTGTCGATTTTCAGACAGCCTTTGACACTGTTCCTCATGCTCTCCTCTGGCGGAAGCTCCTCGGTCTAGGTGTTAGCGATAAGTTCCTAAGATTAATCTCTAATATGTATCAATCGGCTACTGTAAGACCACTAGCGAGTAATCTGGAGGAGCCCGATTTCAACGTAACAAAGGGAGTGCTACAAGGCAAAATTTTAAGCTCGCTGCTTTTTATATTATACATTTTGGATATTGTGGAATGTTTCCGGAGGAGGGGCGCACGAGGAGTTCATGTAACACACACCCGGGACATGATGATGCTGCTCTACGCCGATGACCTGACTATCTTTGCGTACTCTCCTACGGATCTCCGTAGGAAGCTAGCCATACTTTCCGAATACTGTCAGCAAAACCAACTTCTAGTTAATATTGACAAAACAAAGATAATATGCTTTCGAAATCCTGGTCAGCTTGACGCGTACTCAAGGTCATTCTGGTACAGAGATAGCCCGGTCGAGGTTGTGAGCGGTTACCGGTTCCTGGGTGTTCTGTTCTCCTCCTTGACGCGCGGCCTTCAGCCGACCGAAGATGCCATTGTTAGGACAAATGCGGGGTCGGCCGTGGTCTTGGCCCTAATCAAATCGGCAAAAATTCATTCCTGGGATGCGTACTAGAAATTATATAATGCGATGATTATTTCGGTACTTCTTTATGCGGCGCCTTTTTGGGCATTACGATATTTGGACAACCTGGAATCCATGCAGATTGGATTCTTTAAAGGGCTCTTCAACCTGCCTAGAAATACCCCGGCTTATCTCGATCGTCTAGAACTCGGCATCCCCCCCCCCCCATTGCAGTAGAAATCTTATCAAGAGCCATTAAGTGGGTAGTTAAGACACTCAATCTGCCGGATGGCAGATTGCCCAAACTATTGCTCCTACGCCTGAAGGAGCTTGCGTCTTCGGCTATACCGCAAGAACTGTATTGTCTAGTTTTGCTGATTCTTGCAGGAATAAGGATCTTAGCAGCTACTTTTGTTGGGACTCAATTCAACTCCCAATCTATCGACTCCTAACGGAATCCAGCTATACCTTGTGGACCCTTATCGCCTGCCTCTAGATTGTTTAAACGTAAAAATGCAGTTGAGAATAGCCACTGTCTATTAACGTTCGCTTTTAATCTCCGGACAGCGCTATAAGTATAATCCATCAACCACCTGTACCCTTTGCAATTATAATGCGCACGAAACGTTACTGCATATTTTAACAGAGTGCCCTCTGCTAGCCTCTACTAGAGCAGAGCCCTTAACCGAAGGCCAATACACTCAGCCGGTATACTGTGCACTTTAATATGCGGCAATGATATACAGTCCGCGAAATTACTGCATAAGTTCGTTAGAGCCAGTTCTGTCGGCAGAGCTTTTTTGCAAGGCGATTAAAGTAAATATTATTTAGCAACAGTAATTATGTTGTAATGAAGTTTCCCGCCGCCCCGTGCCCTGCTCGCATCGGTAGCCCA
Organism: Trichopria drosophilae; assembly: GCA_030407085.1. Lineage (NCBI taxonomy): Eukaryota > Metazoa > Arthropoda > Insecta > Hymenoptera > Diapriidae > Trichopria > Trichopria drosophilae. Next base: position 57,755,218 of record CM059584.1, on the reverse strand, counting down.
GGGTTAGCAACGGGGTTTTTAGGACTAGCTGCCAGGAAGGATCAATGAATGAGAACTCAGTGGATTTGTAAAAAGAATTGTATTTGAGCATATATCTATTTGTATACAAGTGTGGTTGGTTTTAGCCGTGTAAAGAAAATACGGATATAATAATGAGAATATAGAGCTGCTGATGATCTGTAGCAACCTGTGAAGAAATACGTCGTCGAGGGCGATACCCAAGATGGCGGCTGGAATGCGTACTTCTGGGCGGCGATACCACCGTGAAACTGGAGAGAGACGCCTTCGAGGGCGATACCCAAGATGGCGGTAGGAACGGTGCTTTCAGTGGCGATACCCCTGGGAAGTCTGGACGGATGCTTCTAGCAGCGATACCGCTAAGAAGCCGGGCGGCGGTGCTTGTCAAGGGCGATACCCAGGACAGCGGATGGAACGGATGTCTCTGGCGGCGATACCACCAAGAGGCTGGGGTAGTTGTCCGCTGGATGTACGGGCATCTTCTGTCGATCCTTGGTTTTGCTAGTCAATTTATACGCGTCTGATGCCCCTCCAGGACCTGCGCCTCTCTGGTGCCCACGTGGCGCGCGCTGCTGCTCCTCCTACCGGATGCGCGGCATACGTGGCGCTTGGACTAGGCGCGGGAAACTTTGTTTCAATGTTAATTTATGTTTATTAATTTAATTAGCAAATGCATCGACAGTACAAATGTTAGCGCAATTAATTATACCTATCTCTTAAGGTGCAAAGAATATGTAACCGAAAAATTTTCGGAACTCCTCTCAATGGGATTACAATCCCTATTTATGAGAAATAAATACTACTACTACTTTACTAATAGAGTTGTATAATACTAGATTTTTTGTCGTATCAAATATTGTAAAGATGAATATTTTATTGTGAAAATGAATGTAAATGCTGTGATGATAAATTAACTGGAATATGTGCGTAACGAATTATAAGAAATTGCAAATAGTACAATAATGTATTGACTGACAAACTAATGCATGTATTCTGAAAATTGCATGACACTTCGAAATGGGGACCATTCTTCGGGAACCAAGATTCTCCGAAAAACTTGACTAAAAGGGCAGCCAAGTTTTTGACACGCCAGTTGTGGAATGCTTTGATTAAGGGCCAATGTGTAAATTATTGGTGATATTGATTTTTAAAGTCTTATCATTTAGTAATATGTCTTATAATTTAACAATTATATTATTAGCAATAAAGGGAAACCATTTTTTTACTGATTATTAGGGTCTATATAAGTAACAGAAAAAGATTTAATTAAAATGGGTCTTAGATTTCACGAGAAAAACAGCAAAATCTATGTATATGTAAGTGGGACGACGTCTGTCCCACTGAGACGCAAAGGGTTAATAAACTAGCTATCTAAGGTTACACATGCCTATTGCAGTCGATTGTTGACACGTTGATACGTATGCGATTGGATTTGGTACTCTTTACCTTAAGAAACTGTTGAAGTGTAGCGGAGAACAGCTTAGCGAAATTGGTGTTTTGACGCGCAAAACCAAGGATCGACAGCATTTCTACGAAATCCTTGCTAGACAAAAATTGAATTTTTCAAGGTCCTGAACAATTACTGAAACGTACTCAATCATTTCTGAAATATAATATTCAGTGATCTTTGGAGTATGTTTTTTAATTTACAATAGAATCTCTGTACTTGACTTATGGAAGAAAGGAAATTGAAAACTGATTAGAAGAAACTGTTAGCAATCGTACTAAGAATTTAAATCTTCTATCCTAATATGATATAGTGCTATTATTTCGAGCTCCCAAGTTCTTCCAGCTTTATCTATTTGTACTTCTTGTAGCATTCCCTGTCACGGGAATCCTGACAATCGACTGTAGATGATAAGTATATCAGGAGTCACTTTCATTATGAATTGTTGCGTATCACAATTTTCTCGCAAGTGCACTTCATACTTGAAATGACAGAAAATATTTTAAAAAATGCAAATAGACAAGGTGGAAGAACTTCGGAGCTTGAAATAACAACAGAATATATCATTACGTGAAAAGCCTTAAATTCTTAATACGATAATTGGAAGTAACACATTTGGTATTGGTATTGGTATTGGTATTTTCTTCATCAGGCTCGGGTGAACCCCAGAAATCAGCACACTTAGCTGTTTGCCTTTGTATGCTATTCCTGATGCTATTCAGGGTTCCGTTGGATAACCAGCTGCTTTGCAGAATCTCAGAAGTTGCCCGAGATTCCGCTCCCTGACTTCCTCCTTGCTTACAAATGGAGAGTCCAGGTATCTCCTTCATGTCTCCATCAGTGCAGGGTACTCGCATAGGAAGTGAATTGATGAGTCCTCCTTGTTTTCATCACATCTAGTGCACATCGGTGAAGGTTTCCTTCATACGATGTGACTGTGCTTGTTTAAATTTCCATGTCCGGTTAGGATTTCGATGGAGATTCTTATTTCTGTTCTGTTTAATTCCAGCAGTTTTTCAGCCCATCGGTCCGCCTGCAGCTCTCCTGCAAGGCTTTTGGTTGTGCTGCATTTTTTGTTTTTGATCCACTCTCTAACCTGCTGGGATTTCATTTGTCTCTCCAGCAGGTTGAGTCCTTCTTGAAATAGCAGTGCCACCCTCCCAGTCAAGTCTGTTCCATTAACTATTCCCGACTTGGCAAGGGTGTCCGCTCTTTCATTTCCATTCCAGCCCATATGGCCAGGTATCCAGGTCAGGCTGAGTTTGTTTCTTTTGGCCAGGTTACGTAGGCAGGTCTTTGTATCTCTGACTAAAGCTGATTTGACGACTGGATTGTCTATCGCTCTCAATGCGGCTTGGCTATCCGAGCATATCCATATCGTTTTATTTGTCACTTCTTTCTCCATGAGGGTCTCGGCACACATGAGGATTGCTGCCACCTCTCCTTGGAAAATAGTGTTAAATTTGTTGAGCTTGAGGGAAAAGTTCTCCCGCAGCTTCGGTCCGCAGTATCCTGCGCCTACACCCTGGTTGGTTTTGGACCCATCTGTGAACCAGATTATGCCATTCCTGGGTATTGCTGATTTATTTTTCTAGTCCTCCCTGTTGGGGCAACAAACCTTAAAGTTGTTTTCCCCCGTGTGGTGTGTCTGGATTTTGTCTTGTGGTTGGTACCACATGTCTATCAGATTTCCTTGAAAAAGATTGTTGAACCAATCTTGCTTACCTGTCAAGCTTCCCAAGCACTTGAGTCTATACACGGTTCTCATGGCTTCGCATTTTACTGCCTGAGCCATGGACGGTACGCCCAAAAGAGACCTCATTACGGTTATGGGTGTACTCTTCCTTACTGAGCAAATGCCCCTAAGGAACATAGCCTGTACCCTGTTCAATTTTTGTTGAACTCGGGTCTTTTTTGTCTTCTGCCACCAAATTGGCGAGGCATAGGTAATCCTTGGTAACACAATCTGTTGGTAGATCCAGAGCAGCTGTTTCGGTCCTAGTCCCCAACTGTTACCAAGAGCTCTCCTACAATGCCAGAAAGTAGCAATCGCTTTGTGACATTTGTTTTCCAGGTGACCATTCCCGTTTAATTTTTTATCCAGGGTTACTCCAAGATATTTGGTTTCGCTGGCATATGGCACCTGCTTCCCGCCAATCACCATTTCCCTTAGTTTTTTGATCTTATATCTTCTAGAGAAAATGATGACGGCAATTTGTTCCGGTTGTATCGATAGCGCTTTTTCATTGCAACATTTTTCCACAACCCTCAGGGCTTCTTGTACAAGCTCCTGCAAAACTTCCTTGTAGTTGTCTCTAGCGAGGATAGCAATATCGTCCGCATATCCAATCGCATAGATTCCGCTATCGTTGAGTTTCCTGATCAAGCTATCAGCTACCAGGTTCCAAAGAAGTGGGGACAACACTCCACCTTGAGGACAACCCTCAGATATCGTCCCCTCCACTAGGGTACCCTGCCATTCCGTATAAATATACCTATTTCTAAGGGTGCTCACAATCCAACTTATGAGTTCCTTGGGCACCCCATGTTCTTCCGCTCGTTTCCGTATTACTTCCACAGAAGTGCGGTTAAAAGCACCCTCAATATCTAGGAAAGCACCGATGCACGTTCCCTTCGTACTGAGTTGCTTCTCTAAAAAGCTCGCGGCTGACATAAGTGCCAACTCAGCAGACTTGCCAGCCTGGTAGGCATACTGTTCCCCATGAAAAGGTAAGCGTACCAAAGGACTTTCTATAAGATACCTATCAACCAATCTTTCCAACAATTTTAATAGGAAGGATGTTAGGCTGATCGGTCTGTAGTCCTTTGCCTCCACGTAGTTCCTGTTTCCAACTTTGGGCATAAACGAAACTCGTGATTTCTTCCATTCTGTAGGTGTGTAACCAAGCGCAATGCACCCCCGATGAAGTCCAGTCAATGGTCTCAGGATAGCCCCCAGGCCTTCCTGAAGGAGGGCCGGGTATATGCCATCCGGTCCCGGTGAATTGAACGCCTCAAAGGCCATTAGTGCCCTTACAACCTTGTTTGGATTTACAACTTGGGCAGCGATCCCCCAGTGCCTCCCTTTACTCGTAGTAGGCTCCTCGGGGGCACCGTTCGATCCCAGTTTAATACTTGGAAAATTGCTTGTCAGCAACCTTCCCAGTGTTTCCTTCGGAGATTTGGCAAACTCGCCATTTTCTCCTTTGATAAATCGTAGTTTACCATCATTTCTTTTAGATAGTATTCTCGCAAATTTTGCAGTAGAGGGTATACTCTCCGTTTCCGAACAGAACTCCCTGCATGCATTTATCTGAGACTCTCTAATCTGCCTTTTGTAGGCTTTCAACCTATCCTTGTAAGCCGTCCAGACTTCTGCTGTGTCAGCTTTCTTTGCTCGATTAAATAATCTCCTCGCCTCCTTTCGGCTACGCTCCAAAGTTGGTCCCCAATTAAGCCTTCCCCTTGTGGGTTTATTTTCTTGAGTGGGCAATTGGCTTCGAACGATCTCATCACAGCTCCCCTAAGAAAGACCTCTGTGTACTCAAGATCGTTTTTCGCTCCATACTTGCCTTTGAAGCCCTTCATCCTGGCTTGCAGACTTTCTCTGAACCCTTGCCAGTTCGTGCTTCTTGGATTTCTGGACCATTTTTCTGCACGGTTAAACTGTTCCAGTTTGGCCCGAATCAGTTTGTGATCTGAGAGCGAGGGTTCATCAATAACCCTCCACTCCTGGATAGCCTCACGCATGCCTCGGCTGCATAGAGTGAGATCAAGGACCTCTCTTCTGTTTGCCGTTACAAACGTTGGCTCAACTCCCTCGTTCAAAATTCCGAGGTTAGTGGATATCAGGTATTCCATGAGGGCCTCCCCTCTCTCATTTGTGTCGGTGCTCCCCCACAGAGTACCGTGAGCATTTGCATCACAACCAATGAGGAGATCAAGGCCCGCATTTGCGCAGTACCTGACTAACCTAGTTAGCTCCTCCGGGGGAGTTTCCCTATCGTGCGCAAAGTAGGCTGAAGCAATCACCAAGCTCCTTTCCCCTATTCCCTGAGAGACTTTAACCGAAGCTAGGTCCCTAGTAGAGAATTCCTGTAGCAGGGCAGCGTCCATGTTTTTAAGAACTGTGCATGCCCTCTGCATTTCATGAAGTCCACTGGCGTAGACTGTGCCAATCCTACTCAGGCCCCGAATCAGACCTTTGTAGCACCACGGCTCCTGTATTAGTGCCATGGCTGGTTTTGTATGCGTCACTTGCAGGTCCCTCATAAGTTGAACTGAGGCACCTTTGCAGTGATGCAAATTAATCTGGAAAATTTCCGCACGATCGTTAGCCATTAGAGCTAACTCGCGCTGGAAGCTCCCGTCGCCGAACTTATCGGGTTTTTAGAGGTTGGCCTGAACACAACCTCTCCTGTCCCCAGATAAGCTTGGTAGCCGCGAGACTCGAGGCGCTTGGCCGAGTCTTCGTCCACGCCGAGAACCAGAAGGGTGCCATGCGGCAACTCCTCCCTACGGTGGACAACCCATGTCCCGACCCTCAACCCAGCATTCTGCCTGTCCAAAATCTTAAGCAGGATGCTAGTCTTCTTCTTGGGTGGTGGCGCGAGTACCGTCATTTGAACTCTCTTGACGAGTTCCTCAGTGAGTACAAGCCTCACCTTTCGGCCCCCATCAAGGGTTATCTGCGGAATTGCTTCCCGCAGCCAAAAGGCACTCTCGTCATCCACACAAGCGAAAGTGGCAATTCCTCCTCTCAGGTGAGACTCCACGAACCTGGGTATGACCCCCCCTTCCGGGATGTCCACAACCCGGTCAATGATGACCCCCCTGAGTTGGTCAAAGACGCCCATCTCGACCCGCTCCCGTACGTCCTCGCCAAAGGCAATCAATACCCTTGGGAGTCCAGCAGCGGCCGTTGAGTATGACATCCTTGTTGCGGATGCTTGCCCCTGACTCTTGGCCTTCTTCCCTCGGTGTTTGGCCGTGGGATCCGAAATACTCCTCTCGATGTTCCTTTTATCCTCAGAGGGAAGACCAATGGAATCTGTAGCCGTTGAGGTCGATCCGGGGTGCTCTTCCAGACGGGTTCTAGCCTCAGCCATGGAAGATGCCGCCTTTTTCTTCCTCGAACCGCTTACTCTCGGTGGAGGACGCTTCGGAAGGGGGAGACCTTCAGCCTCCGCCCTTCTCTTCGCCTCCTCGTACGCTACCCACTTGGCCTTTCGCCTCTGTGCGCCGTTCATTCGGATCGGACTTGGACGAGTGTCTTCCGCCGTACCGGTCTCCATCAGAGTGTCCTTAGCCACATCCGACGTTACCTCCTCGGTGCAAGGCACCTGAGGCTCTTGTTTTTTGTTTATTTTCATCTGTGTATCCATTTTAGTCCCACGAGAAGCTAGGGAAATAAAGGTCACACCTCGCAGAGCCCCGCGATACGAGGTGAAGGCTATGTACAATGGGAGGTCGCCCTGTATCCCAAGGGCATCGTTTGCGGTACAGCTTCCCCTGTACCATGCATCCCTAGGTACGATAGCTCCCACCTGTGGATTGGGGGATCCATTCTTGGTCACGGCACCTCAGAGGTCCTTTGCCCCACCCCCCTCCAGCCCGAAGGTCGAGGTGGGGCTTCAGTTTCTATCCTCACTCATACCCACAGCCATCGGAGAAGCCCGTTTATAGAGCCCCGAGCCATTCATCGGAGAGCCCGGTTTATAGGGATCCGCATTCTCTCACCACTCACACTGCTATCGACTCAGGACCTCCTGTATGGTGTTTGTTAAGCCCCCCCACCACGACAAGGTGATAGGATCCAAAAGGGGGGGGGGGGGGGGAGTAACCCATGCTTCTAATAGTTTATTCCTTTCTCCTATAAATCAATTACGGGGATTCCTTTCTAAATGAAAAAATGTAATCCCAAAATCACTGGAAGATTACATTTCAAAAATGTTTACTTACTTTTCAATAAATTTACAGAAGCTGCAAAATGTCTACTTTTTCAACAGCCAGGATGTCAGAAAACTAATAACAACACACTAATCTCGTCAAGCTGTTCCCAGCTACACTTCAATAGTTATTCGTGGTAATGAGCATTGAAGCCAACAAGAGGGCTTCGATTTTGAATTTTCGTATCTAAATTGTTTCATATCATTGACAATCGACTGTAACAATCAAGTATATTATTAGATACTTCCTTTTTTAATTATCATATGATATATATCGCAAATACATTTATAGTGCATTTAATACTCAAAATGCTAAGAAATGCTTAAGAATGTGTGCACATAAAGCTGGACGAACTATGATACTAATGATCTTGGATTGTAGTCTATAATTTACAAAAGAATCTTCGTAGTTGATTGCTGGAAAGGAATTGAAAATGATTATGAAAAGTGTAAACAACGGTATTAAGAGTTTACATAATTTGTCGTAATGTCATGTATCATGTACAGAGAGCAGAAAATACTAGTGGTTTTTCTTTCCGACACAACTTACTTGTATTTAATAATGTTTTGTTATCATAGGCAAGTACACTGAAAGAAATCGTATGTAGATTTTACCTAAGTTGGTCAAGTAAAATCTGCCGAACTGAAAACTAAGTAAAATTTACCGAACTTATTCAGCACATATTACTTAACTACTTATGTAATAGTTCCTGAAATTCTATTAAGTAGATATTGCTGAAAAACTAAGTAATAATTACTTGAGTATCCTTTTATATGAAATCAGTGATTTTCTACTGCAAATATATAAAAATATGGACATAGTATATGTAGGTGGGTTTGAAATTATATATAAATATATGTAATTATAGTTCAGCTGAGTCCGCGTTCAAATCAGTCGGTAATATAGGACGCTGAGACATACACTGAAAGAAGTCGTGAGTAAACTCAGGTAAAATTTACAAGACAGCTGTTTGTCCGGTTTTAGCAGATGTCGGTAATTCGGTATATATTTTGTAATTATTAATGAATTATAAGAATTGTTGAAACTAATTGTTCGAGTATTAGTATTTTGTGTCATTGTTTTTATGTGACTGGTTAATAACTCAAACAAAGATTTGAGGTTAACTTATGTCAAATGCAAACTCATGCATTCATATCACATATTCCCATTCCTATACAATTGCAATTATAATTAAATAAAATAGATGTCTAGGGACATGAAACATGATTTAGTATATCACATATGGAGAAAATTACAACCTATAAGTACAGGGCTATGAATTTTGTTGTCGTAATGTCAGTTTCTGTTTGTTTGATTATTCGTATTGAACATATTTTTGTCTACATCTAATTTTATCCTTTTTTTAACGTAGATACAACATAAGTAGTGTGAAATATATAGCAAAATGTTTTTGATGATATGTATAAGGATACGAGTTTCATCAAAATTTTCGTTTGTCCATATAGTGCACTTAAATATTATTCGTTTTCTTTACTTATGTACATTTGTTTTCTGATCTTTAGTGAGGAAAATATAAAGCGTTAGACATAACATTCACATAGGCTTACATTTACAATAATATTCATAAGAGAGACAATTAAACAAATGTAAACTATGATTATATGTATATGTTTATATATCCGGAAGCAATATGTTAAGATGTTACAGTCAAGACGAGTATGGATATGATTTTTGTTGTCCCAATGGGAACTGTCATTTACAATAATATTTATAAGAGAAGCAATTAGACAAATATCTAAAAGCAATATGTCAAGAAAGTTACAGTCGATAAGAGTAATGGATATGAATTTTGTTGTCGCAGTGACAGTTTCCATTGTCGAGTCAAACAATTTTTTCCTTTTAAATCACTACGAACCCAGTTTAATGTTTTTTCTAGTTTATTTCTGATATTTGATCACACATTTAGTTTTCAAACATGTAATTGAAAACAAATTAACAATAAATGATTTATACCAAATTAGATTCCCACTTTATGCAGTAATGTGCAAAAACCTGAGTCGAGCTTAAAATTCTTATGATTTTGTTTTGCATTTTTGAGCATGATAATGACAACCGATTGATTCGAAACAAATTTCACCATCTTCGTGCCATCAAAACGTATCCAAAAATATAGTTATAGCCTAATTTTATAGTACATTTACATTTCTTGCCTTAGTGTCGAGACAAACAATTTTCTCCTAAATCAATATGAACCTAATATGTGCTGCACACACACACATATATATATTAGGGTGTATCGAATTTTTTAAAATCGATTGAGTAGTGATTAAAACTATAGTTTAAGATGCCCTATTCACGAAAAAAAATATAACAAAAATTTAAAAAAATATCTAGCATTCGCGCATGCGCGTCAAAAATGTCGTTTTTTTTGTGTTTTTTATTATTTTTCCTGTAACTTTGCGATTTTTTTTTCCTTTACTTTTTTTATCTTAAATTGTGCCCAGAGTATGCATCTTTAAAACCCAAATGACAAAAATAAATTGCAAAATGAAATTTTTTCGCGCCTCTGAAAAATCGCTAAATATGACATTTTTGCCCCGTAACGATAATCCGCTATAGCACACCTGGTAAAAAACTGGCTATCCGAAAAAATAATATTTGACAATATGATTTTGATGTATTTTGGTCTCCTGATTATGAATATGATGCCAGAAATTGGCGCTCGAAAAAATAGCCAAAAAAAACGTGATGTTTTTCAAGTTTTTTTGCCTTTACATATTGGAATAGTATTTTATGTAACAGGCGTGTGGTTTTCTCGGCATTATGTTTGCTTTGAAGACCTAAAACTAGTCATTACTGATGAGCAGCTACATTATTATACACGGACGATAATGTAATAAACTTTGTGTAATAAAACTTTGTTTTGTTACTGCGAGAACGTAAAATGCGATTGAGTATTTCCAAATGTACATCGCATGATAAAACAATACGTTTTAAGTTTAAAATATCGATATTATTTAATCATTTCTGGTGTATTGCGTTTATATTTCAAAAGAAACAATATTTACAGAATCATATTTTCCTACACTTCTAATTCCAACATTTTACTATATTCTTATAAAATAAAAAAGATGATTATAATTACGGGTTTTACTTCTTTTTCGGTTCCACGCACTGTTTTGCGTTAACAAGCACAATACACACTTAATTTAAAACTAAGCACTAAAGAATGAACTTACAAGGAGAACCCCAGAAGTGCATTTCGAATTTTTAACGACAATTTTTTTTTATTCTTTAAACAAAAAAAAAGGATACGTGTCTCAGCGTTTGATCTCATAGGGCTTTGTTTTTGTGCTGTGAATTTTTTAATTTTGAATATCAATACCTTTTAAGGAAACTTATTTATTAATGTAGTCTTTACATAAGGACGGGGTTTATGATTTATTTGGGATTTATGAATCGTGCTATATAAAATTTGAGCTCATAATATAAGTATTTGTACGTGAATTAAAGATGATCCCTAATCTTCCGAAGTAACAGTAGCGTCTTTTTAGACTTATGCAAAAAAAAAACTTGAAAAAATCACGTTTTTTTAGTTTTTTTTTTTTAAGATGTTGGCCGAAATATTGTCGAATGTTTCACTCCTTTGAATTGCGAGAGTATACAATATGAATTTTCCGGCTCTTATTATTACAATAAATAATGTTCGTCACTCGGTCGTAAGATTTCACGGCCTCATGTGATCGGTCGATACTCGGACGGGCTTCGCCAGTCCTCGCAAGCTCCACCTTTCCACCTTTTCTTCATATCGGGAGGAAAGCAGCAACTTTCCTCCCGCAAGCGGAAGGAAAGATGCCGCTTATCCTCCCGGCCATAAAGAAAAATCGTATACTTCCCTCGGGAAGTAAAAAAGAATGTCTCAGACTGCGTGTAATTTTTACCCGAGGTGAAGCCGAGGGTGAAAAACATGTAGTCTGAGGCATTCTTTATTTTACCTCCCTCGTTGAGTAATATACTATTACGGCCTTGTAATGAAATAGTATATTGTGTGACGTGGAACTAAAACTGTCATTCTGGTCCGAGTATGGTGTTCCCGGTTCGAGTCGCAGCGATAGCGCGCCGACGAGTACCGAGAACACATGCGACGACCAGAATGGTTTTAGTTACATGTTACACGCGATATTTTATGTAATAGGACTATGGTTTCCGAGGTAAAGGATGCACTAAGCGTCGGCGCAAGTCGATAGAAGAATACTGAATGCGCAAGTGCACAGGAACTTAATGTTACATTATGAACAAGTGCGCATGCGCATAGAACTATACTGTTACATTATCGTCCGCGGATGATGTAGCTGCTCATCAGTAATGACTAGTTTTAGTTATAAGTTAGTCTTCACTTAGTCTTCAAAACAAACATAATGCCGAGAAACCCGTACGCCTGTTACATAAAATACTATTCCAATATGTAAATGCAAAAAAATTATTTTAAATTTATTAATTCACAACAATTACATCAACAACTCAAAATAAATTGAAAAAAAAACACTTATTTTTAAAACAACTTGTTTACATTTTTTGCAAGAAGTCAAATGTTAATAAAATAAATAAATAATTAATAAATAATAGTAAGAAGGCGAAAAACATGAAAATGCACGAGTGGTATGTGTCAATTTTCCTACGCATTGCCGACGAGCGGATTAACTAATGTACATTGAATGAAATTTAAAAGGCCGATAATACAATATAGACATCTACATACATAATAAGTTACAATCATGACAATATAAATACGTATATACCTGGTGTATGTGAAATTATTATGCTCAAATGAATATTTTGTAATGAACTTTCTAATGAATTGTATATTCTTTCTTTTTCAGCGAGTTTTTTTTTGGAGACGTATGTGGATCATTTCCGATATCAATCTTTTGTTCCAATTTTTTTTAACATCTAGAATTTTGACATTATCCCAGTCAAAATCATGGTTCGTATAAAGACGATGTTCTGTAACAACCGAATGGTTGGTTCTCTTGATGTTGTTTTTATGTTCCAAAATTCTGGTGTTTAGCTGACGTTTCGATTCTCCCACATATGTTGCATCATGGTGGAAATAATATAAGGTGAACCACGGTGCATGCTGTGGTCATCGGGTGGGGACAGGTGAATGGGCATCCAATGAGCATTAGGGAAATTAGGCACGCGCGAATTTTAAACGTAGTAAATGGTAAAAACTAAAAAGAGGGACAAAATAGGCCTTACAGATTAACAAAAGTAAATTAAATAATAAGAAAAGATATATTTAACAACTGAAATAACCGCAACGTAAAATTGTATTGTTTAAAAATAAAGAGATGTGCGATGTAAGGAAAAAAAATGATTTAGCCATAGTAGTGTAAAACGAAATACATCACGAAAAGAAATTGAAAAATAAACAGAATTTATAATAAATTTAAAATGGGAATGTTTCAGTGTTTTAAAAGAACCTCTAAATGAGAATGATTTTATCAGCATAACTTAAAAACGCCCAACTTCCTAAACAAAAATCCTATTTTCATGGACGACTTTTAGTTCTTAAGAGTGACTTTTACGAGTTCTATGTAAAGGCACTGAAACAGCAGCCCGAAAAATCGATTTTTTATGGTTATCAGTACTGAAAAATAATTTTCGTCACTCGACCGTAAGTTTTTACTGCCCGAATCGAACTTTCGTAGCATGAAAATATAGGCATAAAGGGAGAAAATTTTTCGCTGATCTTTAGGAATTACGAAACATTTTTTACAAAATTTGTTAAAACCAAAATATTTCTTATTTAATTTTCTACCGAATAATAATTTTGAAAAAATTGTGATTCTGGGAAGTAATTAACAACAGATTCAGAAGTAATGAATTGAATTGCAGGCCAGAGATGTGACAGAATTGCGTTCTTTAATATAATATTCAATATATGGAACTTCTGAATCTATTTTTAACAACTTCCTAGTAGCAGAATTTTTCAAAAGGGCTTATTTGGTAGCTAATAAACTATGGAATATTGTAGTTATAAAAAATGATTTGAAAGATGTTCCGTAATTCCTAAAAATTACACAAAATGCTCGTGTTCTTTGCTCGCCTCAAATTTCGCTCGAGGGCCTTTAAGCTTTAGAAAATAATTATAGTATACAAACACATAGGTACCTATTTATGTAACAACAGTACCTGTCGAAGTAAATAATAACCCAGGTATTACGTATTTGCATTTGTATGTTTGTGATTTTAAAGCATTTCACACCAATTATTTTATTAATGTGTACTCCGTTTATCCTATTGTAAATTATATGTGCGAATATATTATATTGGACACGTTTTTATATATAATTACTATTGTTTCATAATGGATACTACCAATCATTCCATACATGTATTCATGAAACGGCAGGAAAAATGTATTTCATAATAAGGGGCAATGTTTTCAAACGTGTACGGAAATATGAAACACATTTTTGGACTTTTAATAACATTGCTGTTTACGGTTATTTCGGAAATACTTGAAAAAATAAGCATCCACGCTCATAAAAGTAGGGTCAATAGCTCAATCTCATGAGATATTTACATAAAATAACAAAATACCCCATAAACATGTCATATGGTTTATGCCCCACCAATGAGAAATTTATAATATTGTTAAAAACCGACCCACGTTGCATCGTTTCATTTCATATGGTGTTTCATTAGTAGGTACTAGGAGGTTTCTTCATTTTTAATAATGTAATTTTTATATATTGCTAAATTGATATTCTAAAATTCATTTTATATTTAGAAGGGTTTGTCCTATTAATGACAGAAAAGTCGGTATTAGTAGAGCTTTCATAACAAATATTTGTACGAAAATCTAAAATCCTTATAGAATTTGTTTCGTATACTGAGAAAAGTGTTTTTTACCCAGTATTAGAATTCTTATGCCCCGTAAAATATAGTATTTTACGCATAGGGATTGAAATCTTTGTACTACCTGTTAAAAGACGAAGATTTTATATTATTCTAACCGATATGTCAGTTTATTTTAGCCTTTTCTCTTTAACTAAAAACAATTTTTGTTCATGGAAATGTATCTAGCAAATTAAAATATTAAAAATGCCTTCTTTTAGTCATAATAAAACATTCTTTTAAAATAGGAGAGCTTATTACAGTTTCGTATAACCTGTCAAAAACAAATGCTGAACGACGGAGGATTTTACTAGTTATAATATTTCTTTTAATGGCTATAATACACTTTTTAAAAGCCAACGGATAGTAACTGATAAAATACACTTTTCTCAGTGTAACAGGGATATTTACTTTATCACAATTTGGAATGTTTTATAACTGTAAACCATCAATCTATTAAACTTTCACAAAAATTGCTAAACCAAACTGTAGGGTTTGCTACAAGAGCCGAATTCAATCTACAAAATACGCCATTAATACGATTAACAAACACTTACCTTTCGTATCGCTTCTTTATTCCATTATCTAAATGTTAATCTGAAATGTTATTCTGAAATGCACCTAAAAAGGGCCGATACCACACTACACTAATTAAATCTTGTGATAAAAAAAAACAGTAAAACAAAATTCGCTAAAGAATGTAAACAATCGGTAGCCTAATAGATGACCTAGATGCAAAATATTAATACAAAATACGTACAAAAAATATTTCATTTTATTTTCATTAGAAGGTAAGAGATCTTCAGTTATGTATAATAAGCAAGTTTCACAGCAAAAAAGAATTATTTAGAATTATTCAAGGGTCAAGAAAAATGACTAAGAACAATGGAAATAACGAATGCGCTTTAATAATTCCCCCTTTATTCTCAATTCTCATCTAAAAAACGGTGGAATAATGAACACGGAAACAATATTCAATTAAATCAGAATATTGCAGATATTCATCAATTTATTTTTTTTCTGCTTTCTCGTACTATTTTTTAGACGTATTTCTTTATTTACTCTACTTGCTCTAATATAAGTACGTGTGCGCAAGAAACATGCAATGACCTCAATATGCCATTCATTGTGAAACCTTTCGCATACAATGCTGGTTAGTTTTTGGAAGATTTTCTCTTCTTAGCAAAAGAAATTTGCGGAACTCTTCGTCAGTAACCTGCGCTGCAGCAAAAAAATTAGGAGAAGGACGAATGCATTTACCCCTTGAAATAATCGACAGCCAGTCTTCTTGGGGCTCCATAAGTTTCGTCTTATTTCCCAGCTCAGGATACCGGTGTTTGAAACGGTATGCCACGTAACCTGCCACGTACTTCAACGCTTGGGATTTAATTTCATGAGTGGCGACAATATTTTCGAATTCTCGCAGCAACTGCAATTCATTATGGTTCGCCGAATAATACCTTACTCGCGTATCTACAAAACAGTTTCGTACAAGTTAATAAAAATATAGGAAACAACATAATCCAAGAATCATCACTTGTTGCCAAGGATGTAGGTCGGAAATGTAATAAACGAAGGAAAATGTATTTTTAACAATATTCTATGTATTTCGGCCTACGTTTTTCTTCGTATGATGATACACAGAAAGAACTGTAAGTCGATGATGTTATATACTCATGTATATGAACCAAATTACAATGCAGTAGTCATGTAACAATAACTTAATAAGATTTTGTTCCATTTACGCGACAATAGGAAGTGATATCCGTTACTTGTAAGTTTTCTTCATAATTCATTACGTTTGAAATTGTTACGTCCCACGTAACGGCAATACCATTCTTTTTTTCAACTCCATTTTTTAAGAAATCCACAAACATAATCGGAGCTACGTTGCTTTGTTATACCGATAAAAGTTTTTAGTAATAGAGAACACTGCCCTACCGATCTCGAAGGGTACAAATAAGAAAACTCTAACCGTCCGAACTCGAGCTTCTCTCAAGATAATCCGATCCCACTAAAGAAAGTAAAAATCGAAAAAGCAGGGTTTTCCCCATCCTCAGTGAACGATTCCGCCATTACCAACAAACTTTAAACTATCAAGAAAATCTAAAAATTATATTAATATATTATTTTTATTATTTTTATTCTTAATACATTTTTATTGAAACAATATTTCGCTGAACAATCTTCATAGTATTTTTTGTTAGAATAAAACTTTTCCTTTTTCAAAATCCTCCAAGAAACTTTCGAAACGTGCACATGGCCCACGATAGTCCGACCCCAGTCATAAAAAGATATCAATAGAATAGATCAGGAAAAATGAACATCTGCTTATACCCGGTGGTACTGGAAAAACCCAACCGGCTACGATATGCTTTTCCTTATTTTCATTTCAGATTCGATAAATAATATTAAGCTTTACCAAATTGATAAATAAAGTTACAAACATTAATTTTCTCCTTCACAGCTACTAAGAAAAACTGTGAGATATTGGTATAACAAAACACAATGCTATTTTTATAAATTAATAAATTATTTAAAAGAATTACATTTCAATAGAATTAAAATACACTCAACTGTCTTCCTGTAAAATTAGT
This sequence comes from Trichopria drosophilae, assembly GCA_030407085.1. Lineage (NCBI taxonomy): Eukaryota > Metazoa > Arthropoda > Insecta > Hymenoptera > Diapriidae > Trichopria > Trichopria drosophilae. Next base: position 57,738,343 of record CM059584.1, on the reverse strand, counting down.
ACAACCCTTGAATGAATATTTATAAGAACAAATAATTAAAACTAATAATTAACATTAAAAAGAACAATTAAAAATGTTCACATAAATTAGAAATAAATTTTAATAACTTAATTTTAATACCTTATATTTTTCATTCAGATAAAACATTTAAGAAAAATTAATACAAATAATTGATACAAAAGTCCCTTTTTATTAATAACTTTTGTTAAACTCACGCTACAACTTCCGTTCAAGTTTGTACTAATTATTGTCACCTTATTGTAACACATTTTGCATCCACATAAAAACCATATATGTCATAACAATAGTTTGTAAGTTTCTTACAAAAATTGTACATTTTCTCGCCATAAAAAAATGTCACCCCACTTTTCCGACTCGACTGAGCTTTTATGGCAAAAGCATCGAGTATAAAAAGAGCTCCTTCCCGCATCGCCACCAATCCGCCAGAAACCTCCGAACCTCCAACCTTCCTATCTTAAAAAAACCCTCCTAGCGAAAGAAAGCGGTTATTATTATTATTACTATTATTACGACTTTATTGGCCTTATTAAAATAGTTACAACAATAAATATGCATATAAACAGATATGCCAAAAGGCGAGCCACAGCTGATGCTGTTTTACAGACTGACCTCATACGGTTCGTCCAGCTTCTTTTTCTCTGTCTGAACGTCCGAATATCTTTTTCTAAAAACCACACTTTGTGACGAAAGCGACTCGTTCAGCTTCCCACGAATTCTTTTTTCCCGATATTTACGTCTGAACGTCGGAATATCTTATCGTTCCCATTTCTTCTCCCTTTCGGTCTGAACGTCCGAAGTCTTTCCCAAATCCTAACCCAGAGG